>CM038673.1:690273677-690966594 GCA_021605145.1 Aegilops bicornis | reverse complement strand
CAGCTAGGCACACATATATGTACAATATTCCACTAAAACAATATACGTACATCATAGATGGACGATGTTCTCTTCACTATAAATCTATGTACACAACTTCAGTGTATTTTTTTTTGTAAATCTATGAAGTATTTTTCTCATTCCGAAATCACACTTAATTATATTCCCAAAATTGTAGATGACATGCAGATAGTGTTTTCTGAAAATACAAAGATATTAATTTAGGAAAAGTTGCAAATCTATGCCAGAAATATGTTTAATAAACAAATACTAAATTATATAAAAAATACAAAATTGCTAAACTCCATGAGTGAAACAAAATCTTCAAAAAAATCCAAAATAATTAAACCGGACGAGTGCATCAGGAACCGACTGATTTCATAAGTTCAGACACACATGGTATAAGTTACATATACCATACTAATTACGCCCACAAATCACAATTAAGAATATGTACCCAAATTTGCACATGATATATTTCTGAAAATATGAATAAATTAGTATTGAAAAAGTTTTAATCTATGTCACAAATATATTCACTAAACAAATCCTAAATGATAATTGGAAAATCTGAAATTGCTAAACAGACGAGTGCATCAAAACCAACTGACTTCTGAAGTTCGGACACAGTGTGTAAGTTCTATATTTATCAGATATTCGAGGAATAAGCACAAAATACGTGAATGCTTATATTTGACAAAAACAAAAATTAGTAGTTGTCATAAAGAGAGATGTGCTCCAGATAAATTGATGGCACAGACGTGAGCGAACAAAGCTATATTTTTTTTAGCGATGGATAAAGCTATATATCATGGAATAGGATATGGCTTCTAGCGAAAACAATGGAGTAGGATCAGAGCTATAGGTCATGGCCTAATGAAAATCATCATTATTATTTTTTCCAATGGCTAGGATGGGATGTTACAAGGATCAACTTTAAAAAATGTTAAATAACTTTACGACAAGCATCCAATAATTAGGGGCATTCTTAGACAAAAAAAGATTGAGCCACTAAAAATATATGCGAAAATTTAAAATTATTCAAGCAGACTACAAACTGGGCGAGCGAAAATTCGATAGTGACTAAAGTTTAGATTAAAAAATCAAGGATTGATTCTAGAACGTTACAACCCAAGTGAAATTTGATCGGATTAGAAAAGTAGAAATATAGTTAATTATTAAAATCCCCTCAAAAAAAGTTAATTATTAAAGATACATATAAGGCTTCCATGAATTTAAAAGTAAACTTCAAGAAGTTGAACAATCTTCCAAACATCTAAAAGTACAAGAAGACGGATGAACTGAGCAAGCCACGGACAGTAGCGAGCTGTGCATCTTATCAACAAGTTGAATTGATGATCACTTGACTGGTGGGTGTGGCGACGAGTTTGATATGGCTATGTGTGTGTCTGCACATGCACGTGCGTAACACACACACACCCATCGATAGCACGCATGGATGGGGCTGAGAGTGATCGGCGTAACTAACTGCTGAGAGAAAATTGCTGTTGGTCATGCATATTTTGAAAAGCAATTTAAGCACATGTATGCATGTGGAAACATGGGTAACCGGCCAATAATAAGTGGTAGAGAGCAAAAGCATACATGTTATATGTATAGTAGTGTTAGAAACAGAGGACATCTTCATATGCATTTATCAATGTTTAAATTTAGGAGACGTTAAATATGTCGAATGGTGTGACCATATTTTGGTGTGACACAAAGACGATTACAAAAATTTCATAGGTAGTATATGATTATCCACCATGTAGGGCGTATGGAAATATATTTTATACGCCATGAAAATAAGTAGTAAACATAATTTTTAAAACTCTGTAGTTCTAATTGTATGGTATTTAAAGTTAATAATTACTTAAAATTTATGTATATTATTATAAATCTTCAATAATTACTAGCCCGTGCAGTAGCATGGGTTGACGACTAGTGATAGTTAAATAAAACTTATTCCTTTGTTGTAGGGAAAAATTGGCTTTTCGCAAAACTATAACCACAGAGCTTTCCACCAGCCAAATATGCATGTAGTGATAGCATTATTCTGTTCTTACTCTACTGTGTTATATTGCCAGCATATTCCATGTGCTGACCCGTTCTCGGGCTGCAACGTATTATGTTGCAAACTTTTCAGACGAGGAGTAAGGTTCGATAGGTCGTTGCCATGCAGCTCAGCCATGCCGTTGGAGTTGATGGATTCACTTTATCTTCCAAGCCTTCCGCTGTTATCGCATTAGATGGACTTAAGCCATATTATTGTAATAAGTTCTCTATTGAGACATTCGATGTAATAAGTGTGTGATTGCTACTCTGTTTTAAATCCTTCGAGTACTGTGTGTGTCAGCATTACCGATCCAGGGATGACTGAGGGAGTCCTGGATTAGGGGGTGTCCGGATAGCCGGACTATGACTTTTGGTTGGACTCCTGGACTATGAAGATACAAGATTGAAGACTTCGTCCCGTGTCCGGATGGGACTTTCCTAGACGTGGAAGGCAAGCTTGGCGATACGGATATGTAAATCTCCTACCATTGTAACCGACTCTGTGTAACCCTAACCCTCTTTGGTGCCTATATAAACCGGAGGGTTTTAGTCCGTAGGACGAACAACAATCATACCATAGGCTAGCTTCTAGGGTTTAGCCTCTCTGATCTCGTGGTAGATCTACTCTTGTACTACCCATATCATCAATATTAATCAAGCAGGAGTAGGGTTTTACCTCCATCGAGAGGGCCCGAACCTGGGTAAAAACATCGTGTCCCTTGTCTCCTGTTACCATCCGCCTAGACGCACAGTTCGGGACCCCCTACCCGAGATCCGCCGGTTTTAACACTGACATTGGTGCTTCTATTCAGAGTTCCTCTGTGTCGTCATCTTGAGGCCCGATGGCTACTCCGATCATCAACAACGATGCGCTCCAGGGTGAGACTTTTCTCCCCGGACAGATCTTCGTATTCGGCGGCTTTGCACTGCGGGCCAATTAAGCAGCCATCTGGAGCAGATTGAAAGCTACGTCCCTGGCCACTAGGTCAGATTTGGAAGTTTGAACTACACGGCTGACGTCCGCGGAGACTTGATCTTCGACGGGTTCGAGCCACAGCCAAGCGCGCCGCACTGTCACGAGGGGCATGATCTAGCTCTGCCACCGAACATTGTCCTGGAGGCCGCACCAGTGTCTGCTCTGACCTTTAGCTCGGGGCCGACTGCGCCGATCGACGACGGGTGGCTGGAGACCGCCTCGGGGGCTGCGATCTCTACGGCGATTGAGCCGTACACCTACCGATCCTTGCGGCTTCGTGACTCCAAGGTGCCGGACTCCTCTCCGGACTCCGAGCCTTCCGCGCCCCCTCCAATCGAATCCAATTGGGCGCCGATCATGGAATTCACTACCGCGGACATCTTTCAGCACTCGCCCTTTGGCGACATCCTGAACTCACTAAAGTCTCTCTCTTTATCAGGGGAGCCCTGACCGAATTTTGGTCAGGAAGGTTGGGATGCGGACGACGAAGAAATTCAAAGCCCACCCTCCACCAACTTCGTAGCCACTGTCGATGATTTAACCGACATGCTTGACTTCGACTCCGAAGACATCGACGGTATGGACGACGATGCAGGAGACGACCAAGAACCAGCGCCCACAGGGCACTGGAAGGCCACCTCGTCATACGACATATACATGGTGGACATCCCAAAAGATGGGAATGGCGATGGAACAGCGGAGGATGACCCCTCCAAGAAACAGCCTAAGCGTCGGCGTCAGCGGCGCCGCTCTAAATCCCGCCACAAAGCAAAATGGTGATTCCAAAGACGGGAGACAATAACACCCCTGGACAAAGGCCGAAGACAACCCCCTCCAGCAGAATTCAGGGCAGGAGGATGGAGAAGCCAACCCTCATGAGAGAGCGGCAGAAAGAGAGGTAGAGGACAATAATTACATGCCTCCCTCCGAAGATGAGGCAAGCCTCGACGACGACGAATTCGTCGTGCTCGAGGATCCCGTCGAACAAGAGCGTTTCAAACGCAGGCTTATGGCCACGGCAAGCAGCCTTAAGAAAAAGCAGCAACAACTTAGAGCTGACCAAGACTTGCTAGCTGATAGATGGACTGAAGTCCTTGCAGCCGAAGAGTATGAACTCGAGCGCCCCTCCAAGAGCTACCCAAAATGCAGGCTTCTACCCCGATTAGAGGAGGAAGCACCCAAACCTACATCACCAGCGCATGATACGGCTGACAGGCCACCTCGTGGCCGCGACAGAGAGGCCTCTCGGCCCTCAACTCAAGCCGCACCCCTGCGCCGCTCAAAAAATACCAAGGCACGGGGAAATGCGCCAGACCAACGAGATATATTGGAGGACAAGGCAAGGCAAACAAGATCGATCTACGGATCGTGTGGACGCCCCACGACACGTGACGATAACCGTCATGCCGGATATGGCAACTCCGGCCGGGCCGAACACAGTAGACAAAGCTCATTTGAGTTGCGTCATGATATAGCCCAATACAGAGGCGCCGCACACCCACTATGCTTCACAGACAAAGTGATGGATCATCAAATCCCTGAGGGTTTCAAACCCGTAAACATTGATTCACACGATGGCACAACAGATCCTGCGGTTTGGATCGAGGACTATCTCCTTCACATCCACATGGCCCGCGGTGATGATCTACACGCCATCAATTACCTCCCAGTCAAGCTTAAAGGACCAGCCCGGCATTGGCTTAATAGCTTGCCAGCAGAGTCAATTGGTTGTTGGAAAGACCTGGAAGTCGCATTCCTCGAGAATTTCCAGGGCACATATGTGCGACCACCAGACGCCAATGACCTAAGCCACATAATTCAGTAGCCAGAGGAATCGCCGACAATTACGACACGGTTCCTAACCAAGAAAAATCAAATCGTCGACTGTCCGGATGCAGAGGCCCTTGCAGCCTTCAAACACAACACCCGCGACGAGTGGCTTGCCCGGCACCTAGGACAGGAAAAGCCGAAATCCACGGCAGCCCTCAAAACACTCATGACCCGCTTTTGTGCGGGAGAGGATAGGTGGCTAGCTCGTAGTAACAACATGACCAAGAGCCCTGGTAATTCGGATACCAAGGACATCAATGGTAGGTCACATCGCAACAAGCACAAGCGCCGCATTAACGGCGATAATGCTGAGGATACGGCAGTCAATGCCAGATTCAGAGGCTCTAAACACGGCAGCAGAAAAAGCCATTTAAAAGAAATACTCCGGGCCCGTCCAATTTGGACCGAATACTCGATCGCTCGTGCCAGATACACGGCACCCCCAAAAAACCAGCCAACCACACCAACAGGGATTGTTGGCTGTTCAAGCAGGCAGGCAAGTTAAATGCCGGAAACAATGATAAGGGGCTGCATTAGCGATGACGAGGAGGAGGCCCTGCCGCCGAACAATAGAGGACAGAAGGGCTTCCCCCCACAAGTGCGGACGGTGAACATGATATACGCAACCCACATACCCAAAAGGGAGTGGAAGCGTGCACTAAAGGGACGATATGCGATGGAGCCAGTCGCCCCAAAGTTCAACCCGTTGTCTTCCTGCCCGATCACTTTTGATCGAAGGACCACCCACTAGCATCCGCCATGGCGGATTCGCTGCATTGGTTCTAGACCCAATCATTGTGGATTTCACCTCACTAGAGTCCTAATGGACGGCGGCGGCAACTGAACCTGCTTTATCGGGATACGGCGCAAAATGGGCATAGACCCATCAAGGATTAAACCCATGAAGACGACCTTTAAAGGCGTCATACCAGGTGTAGAGGCCAACTGTACAGGCTCAGTTACACTTGAAGTGGTCTTCGGATCCCCGGATAACTTCCGAAGCGAGGAGTTAATCTTCGACATAGTCTCATTCCGTAGCGGCTATCGCGCACTGCTCGGACGAACCGCATTTGCAAAGTTCAATGCAGTGCCGCACTACGCATATCTCAAGCTCAAGATGCCAGGTCCTCGAGGAGTCATTACGGTCAATGTAAACACCGAATGCTCTCTCCGGACGGAGGAGCATACGGCGGCCCTCGCGGCGGAAGTACAAAGCAGCCTCTTAAGGCAATTCTCAAGTCCGGCTATTAAACGTCTGGACACCGTCAAGCGCGCCCGGAGTAACCTACAACAAGACCGCATGGCACGTCCGGAGCACGCATAGCAATGCGGCCCAAACCCCAGCCCTCGCGAAATTGCGAAACCAGTACTACGCGTACATAATTACGCTCTGGAAATACCATGGGCATAGGGGGAGGGGCACGACCACGGCATGCCCAGAATGCGGCTCAACCGCACCAGGGGCTCCCGATTGTGTCATTCTTTTCTTTTCTTCTTTCTTTTTTACTTTCAGGACTCCGTTCTCACGAAGCCATGTCCGGCAGTAGAATCTCCAAACACACGATGCAACAGCCAGGGAAGCAGAAAGCTACGTCGAGTGTCTAGGTGGTCTCTATTACGAGTAGTATACCTGTTTTACATACCATCCCGCAGCTTACCCCTGGAGGGGGACATGTTAAAAAGTCCCGTCCCTTTCTTATCACACTATTTGTATCGTTCTGCTCTTACTGCAGCACGTTTGAATAAACAATACATAGCTTCTGCCTATTATTGAATTCCTTTTTCTATATATATATATGTTCAGTTATGACATTGTGCAACCGTACACTTTGGTACGGGCAATAACCCAGGGGCTTAAGTACCCCACAATATGGTGTGATAAGTTCGAACACTTTCACAAGTGTGGCACCCCGAACTTATAGCATTATATGCATTGGCTCCGAATCATGTCTTGGGTCAATAGTTGGGTTTGCCCGGCTCCCATGTTTTGGTACGTTATGTTCCATTATATCGGCTAAGGTAGCGCTGGGAGAACCACTGCGATTGTGCCCCGGTTGAGCTGGGTTAAGCACCTCAGTGGAGAAAGCTAAAACTGATCGTCATGATAGGGCGAGAGCCGGTCGCTGTTCGAGAGGTTTTCGAGTCCCTAAAGACTTATGCCGCTTAGAGCGAGGAGTCGGCACTGTCCGGCCTAGGCGTGGATAGCGCCCCGAACTCGGTCTTCCGAATACCAGGGGCTTCGCCGAAATTTAAAATTATAGAATTCTATGGCTAAGTGAGAGTGTTCAAGCATTATAGTCCGGTTGCCTTGTTCGTTGCGTTGAGCGCCTCCCTCGAAGGACCCGAGAATGGGAACAAGATCGCTCAAGTTTATCCCGAACACCCCAGCACTCGTGGCATGGGGGCTGAAGCCGACCACTCGCCATCTCTCAAATTTAATACACGGCCGCACAAAAGGTAATAATTTAAATTCAAAAGTGTTGCTTAGCGCATATGAACAAGTTTTCATCGTACGGGATAACAAATGCGAGTCTACACAAAAATTACATCTTTGGAGGATTCACCCGCTATAAGGCGGGCACCCTTCAGGACGCCCTCATAATACATTTCAGGCTTGCGATGCTCCTTGCCCGGTGGTGGTCCGTCCGTCACAAGCTTCTCAGCGTCCATCTTGCCCCGGTGCACCTTAGCACGGGCAAGGGCCCTACGGGCACCTTCGATGCAGACGGAGCGCTTGACGACTTCAACCCATGGACAAGCGTCCACCAGCCGCCTCACCAGCCCGAAGTAGCTCCCATGCATGGCTTCCTTAGGCCACAGCCGAACTATGAGGCCCTTCATGGCCTGTTCGGCCACCTTATGGAGCTCGACCAACTGCTTCAACTGGTCGCTAAGAGCGGGTGTCCGCCTCGATATCGAGACGAGAACACCTTCACCGTCGAGCTTCCCTCCTCGGCTCGGTAGAATGCGGCAGCATCGGACACACTGCGGGGCAGATCTGCGAATGCTCTTGAGAGCTCCGGATTCGGGTAAGTAATAGATAATTCACTTTCACATGCTTTCTGTGCAAAAAAAATGCCTTACCCGCCGCTATCTTCTTCATCGCCTCAATTTCTTGGAGGGCTTTTTGGGCTTCGGCCTTAGCGGCTTTGGCGCTCTCAAGGGCCGAGGCGAGCTCGGACTCTCGAGTCTTTGAGTCACGCTCCAAACTCTCGTGTTTTTCCACGAGAGCCTGGAGCTCTTGCCGCACCTCCGCCACTCGCGCCTCCTGCTTCTCTCGCTCGGTGCACTCCGCGGCCACATTGCTTTCGGCCTTGGACACCCCTTCCTTCAGGGTCGCCACCTCGTTCGTGGCCCCTGCAATATTCACGTTATTCTTGTCATTTTTTGCAACCACATCTTTTAAATACTCCCATAAGGTATTACTTACCTTCCTTGTCCTCGAGCTGCTTTTTGGCAAGGCCGAGCTCGTTCTCAGACCGCTCGAGGCTCTGCTTCAATGCATCAACCTCCGCAGTCAGTGCGGCACAGGTCAACAGCGCAACCTGCATTCCCATATTGACATACTTATGTTAGACTCCTGCGTATATCTTTTAGATCCTCAGTTCGGCTTTTTCATTCCGAACACCAAATTGAGCATCAGTGGCTACTGTCTATGCGGTAATATTTTTACATATCTTAAATACATACCTCAAAGCCTGTTAGAAGGCTGGCACAGGCTTGAATTAGCCCGCTCTTGGCGGACTGAACTTTCTGGATCACCACACTCATAATAGTGCGGTGCTCCTCGTTGATGGAAGCGCCGTTAAGCGCGTCCATCAAATTATCCGGTGCCTCTGGTTGGACGGAGGTCACCGGCGTCGCACTCTTGCCCTTCTTACGAAGGGGTCGCCTGCCGGAACTGGAACCAGAAGGTTCGATGCAGAGTCGACAGGGCCGGATATAAAGCCCATTCGGGGTTTTATCCCTTTTGCGCCCTGAGTCCGGGAGGTCGCCTTGCGGTGCCTCCAGGGCCACCTCCTCCTGCCTAGGCCCCTTTTGGGCTCCACCTCGGTGTCATCCGTGGCGGGAGGAGACGAGGCGGTCGGAAGTGAGGTGCTATTCACATCTAACGAATCCAGGGAGCCGCTCGTCGAAGCGTCGAGCCCGTCCTTGGGCGGGCTGCATGGTTATATTCGGCGTTAGAAAATGATGTGCGACAAATGGAACGCCATGAGTTATACTGGTATCCGGACACTTACGATTTCGCCAGGAGTTGGTCCTTGGTGGCCACTCCTCTTCGCCGTCGTCGGTGTTGGTGGTGTAGTCCGGAGGAATGGTCCTTCCCTTCTTGGACCCTCCGGCCTCCCCAGTTGGGGCGGCCTTCCTTTTCTTCTCTCCCCGGGAGAGGCCTCTTCCTCCTCCTCGTCTTGTGGAGGAGTCCGCCTCGAGTCATCGGACGATGAGTCCGACAACACCTGGCGCCGGGAACTCCTTCGAGTTACCGTGGCCTTCTTCTCCGGCACCATGTAAGGTGCCGGAACCAGCAGCCCCGTCAATCGGGCGACCGCTAGGTCTTCTGGCATGGGAGTCGGACAGTCAACCTGTCCGGACGTCTTCTGCCAGTCCTGTCAAAGGTGAGGGAGTTTTAGATCCCGCATAGAGTCAAACTATGAAAAAAGAGTCCCGTAAAGGGTAAAATAGCTTACCTCGCTGGCTTCATGTCGCGAACTGAATCCAAGATCTTCGGTAGAGGATGCGGGAGCCTCGGCGCCCTTGAGCAGCACCTTCCAGGCATCTTCGTACGTAGTGTCGAAGAGTCGGCTCAAGTTTCGGTGATGTTCCGGATCAAACTCCCACAAGTTGAAGGCCCGTTGCTGGCATGGGAGGATCCGGCGGATGAGCATAACCTGGACTATGTTGACAAGCTTGAGCTTCTTGTCCACCAGGTTTCGGACGCAGGTTTGGAGTCCGGTCAGCTCTTCTGAATTACCCCACGTCAGGCCCGTCTCTTTCCATGAGTTGAGCCGTGTAGGGAAGCCAGATCGGAATTCGGGGGCCGCTGCCCATTTAGAGTCGCGCAGCTCAGTGATGTAGAACCACCCCGATTGCCACCCCTTTATGGTCTCCACGAAGGAGCCCTCGAGCCATAGGACGTTTGCCATCTTGCCCACCATGGCACCTCCGCACTCCGCTTGGCGGCTGCCCACTACCTTAGGCTTGACATTGAAGGTCTTCAGCCATAAGCCGAAGTGGGGCTGGATGCAGAGGAAGGCCTCGCACACGATGATGAACGCCGAGATGTTGAGGATGAAATTCGGGGCCATATCATGGAAATCTAGGCCGTAGTAGAACATGAGCCCCCGGACAAATGGGCGAAGTGGAAAACTTAGTCCGCGGAGGAGGTGGGGGAGGAACACCACCCTCTCATGGGGCCTGGGGGTGGGGATGAGCTGCCCCTTGTCGGGGAGCCGATGCGCGATGTCGTCGGACAAGTATCCGGCCTTTCGCAGCTTTTTGATGTGCGAGGCCATCCACTTGCCTCCCGCTCCGGACATACTTGGAGAAGGTTGAGGTGGGATGTGCGGACTTGGGCGCTAGAGCTCAAGTGTGCGGAAATGGATGAGCAAAGGAGGAAGAAGGCATGTGTGAAAAAGTGGATCTTTATCCCCTTTTATGGACGGACAAAGCTATGCGTCCCCACTGGCCTGATAAAACTCGCTTATCTCCCAAGCGTCGTAATCAATGGCGCAGTTGGGTTAACCACGCCCGTATTTATGAGAATCCCGGAATAAGGGGACATGATCTCTGCTTTGACAAGGCTTGGCCGTGGTGTGATGTCACGTTGCGGAATACGTCAGCAGATTGAGTCTGTGTAAATAGTATTCTCTCTACGGTAGTATGTGGAACTTATTTTGCAGAGCCGGACACTATCCTTGTGTTCAAAATCTTCTATGAAGAATTCGGAGGAGGAACCCGCCTTGCAATGTCGAAGACAATATGCGCCCCGGACTCGTCGTCATTAAAGCCTGGTTCAGGGCTTCGAGGAGTCTTGGATTAGGGGTGTCCGGATAGCCGGACTATGACCTTTGGCGGACTCTGGACTATGAAGATACAAGATTGAAGACTTCGTCCCGTGTCCGGATGGGACTTCCCTTGGCGTGGAAGGCAAGCTTGGCGATACGGATATGTAGAGCTCCTACCATTGTAGCCGACTCTGTGTAACCCTAACCCTCTTCGGTGCCTATATAAACCGTATGGTTTTAGTCCGTAGGACGAACAACAATCATACCATAGGCTAGCTTCTAGGGTTTAGCCTCTCTGATCTCGTGGTAGATCTACTCTTGTACTACCCATATCATCAATATTAATCAAGCATGAGTAGGGTTTTACCTCCATCGAGAGGACCCGAACCTGGGTAAATACATCGTGTCCCTTGTCTCCTGTTACCATCCGCCTAGACGCACAGTTCAGGACCCCCTACTCGAGATCCGCCGGTTTTGACACCGACAATGACACTGAAACCCAGAGACTTGACCATCTGAGGTCGTGTCGCTACAAGATGGTATCAGAGACACGCTGAGTGTAGGACACAACCATTAAAATAAACCATAGGTCACTCTTCTCTACTCATTTCTGACTCCTCTCTATTTTTCCACTCTTTAGGATGACGGAGATGAAGAACAAGTTTGCACAACCGGATGAAGACACACCTTTTGGACGCCACTTGAAGGAAGTCACTAGGTACTTAAACATTGGAATACCAAGCTTCACCGGGACGTACAACGCCACTCTACCAGAAGAGGAGCGCTGGATGATTCAAGCACAAGTTCCAGGAAGGACGTTCTCGCCAACTTCTAAGCCCATAGAGTTTTCTTTCAAAGCACCCACCTGGAGTCTAGGCAAGAGCATGGCAGCTCACATTACCATGGGACGTATTGGAGAAGTCTACAACAGGGAGCTTAAAGACACCATCTATCAAATATGTGGACGCCGAGACAAGCAATTGGAAGTAATCAGCACCAAGAAGGATAGATCCATTGCAGCTTTTATCCAGGAGTTAAACCAACACATTCGACGCCAGGAAAACTAGATGTGCGCAGATATGATGGAGTTGAAGAAGGGAAGACCAGGATCATCGAGCTGGAGGAAGAACTCAAGTTTACCCGCGATGGATACGAGGAAGAAATCAAGACACTACTGGAGAAGAACGACGACCTGGTCAAGAAGATCGGAGTATTCATGGGAGGACCAGCACCGGAAGAAGAAGATGAAGACCCCACTTGCCCGGACAACTACATCATCATCGACGACACTGATTCCGATCTAAGTGATGATGACTACGAAGACGAAGCTGGAGCGGACATCATGGAGTCTTCCACCGAGCAAAATTTCTAGATGACCACCATATATTAGTAGTATATTCCTCCATGTATCCAATAGTAGTTGAGCACTTTTGCGATAGTTCTAGACCGTTTGTATGCCCTTGCTTGATTGATTGAGTGAAATGATTGTGTTTGCCTCATATGCATATGGGTAGTGTTCTCTCATTAGACCTCTTTCTATTCTAATCTCTTCCCTCTAAACCCATCAGATGCCTCCGAGACGTGACACCGGTTTTTCTTTCCCACCGGAGCTTACCCAGTTGATCCAGCAGCAAAATGCCTTGATGCAATTGCTAGTTCAGAACCAGGGAAACAACAATAACAACCCACCGCCAGTGGACAATTTAGCCCGTTTTCTGAGGTTACAGCCGCTAGTGTTTTCCAGCAGCACCGAGCCAATAGTTGCTGATGATTGGCTACGCCGTATTGGAAGGGAGTTAACCACTGCAGGATGCACGGATGCTGAGAAGGTGCGCTTTGCCGCACATCAATTGGATGGACCAGCAGCCGCATGGTGGGAGAATTACACGGCTACTTTTCCTATAACCAATGTCACGTGGGACCAGTTTCAACAAGCTTTTCGCACGACCCATGTCTCAATTGGAGCCATGCAGATGAAGAAGCGTGAGTTTTGCAACTTACGCCAGGGGAACCATACTGTGGCTCAGTACGTGGATGATTTTAGTAAGTTATCACGTATGCCCCTGATGATGTGGCCACAGATGCCGCGAAGCAAGAGAAGTTCATGGAAGGGCTGAACGATGAGATGAGCATGCAGTTGATGGTGGCAACTTTCAACAACTACCAGGAGTTAGTAGATAAGGCCCTTATGATTAAAGGAAAGCAGTAGCAGATTGAGAGCCGTAAGAGGAAGTATGGACAAGGGAAGAATAATTCAGGAGCTCAACAGAAGCCCCGTTTAACCCCGAACTCGGGAGGACTTGTTCATAACCATGGAGGTCACAACCATACTGGAGGAGGATCGCATAACCACAATGGTGCGAAGAATGGCAATAGGAACGGAGTTAATAACAATCACAACCACTCCAACCCATCTACACCCGCCAAAAGAGACCTAAGTCAAGTTACTTGCTATAAGTGCGGGAAGACTGGGCACTATGCTAATGACTGCCCTGAAGGAAGGAAAGGAAACGGAAATGGGAGCGCTGGGAAGAAGCCCAATCCATTCAACAAAGGACAAGTAAACCACGTTAACGTGGAGGAGGTTGAAGAGCAGCCGGACGCGGTAATAGGTAAGTTTTTGGTTAAGTCATTTACCGCTCTTGTTCTTTTCGATACTGGTGCATCACATTCATACATATCAAGGGGATTTGTGGATAAGTCTAAGTTACCAACCCAAACCCTTAGGACCCCTCTTTTAGTGAGCTCACCTGGAGCAAAGTACATGGCTAGCCGATGGTGCACCCAGATACCCCTAACCATTGGCACACATGTTTTTCCGTCTGACCTAATTATCTTGGAGTCGCAAGGATTGGATGTGATATTAGGTATGGACTGGATGTCAAAGTATGGAGGAAGCATTGACTGTGCTAGCAAATCAATTTATCTTACCACCCCGGAGGGAAAAAGGATTAAGTATGTATCTAGGCATGTGCCTAGGAGGAGCCAAGTGAATGCCCTCACGGGAGTCGTGAAGGAGGAGGTGCCTATAGTAAAGGATTACCCGGATGTTTTCCTAGAGGAGTTACGAGGCATGCCCCCAGATCGAGACATCGAGTTTTTGATAGAGCTATTGCCAAGTACAGGGCCAATATCCAAGAGACCCTATCGGATGCCCGCAAATGATCTGGAGGAAATTAAGAAGCAGATCAAGGCGTTATTGGAGAAAGGTTATATTCGCAGGAGTTCGTCACCTTGGGGAGCACCAGTACTTTTGGTCGAGAAGAAGGATAAATCCCTGAGGATGGTCGTTGATTACCGAGCCTTGAACGAAGTAACGATAAAGAACAAGTATCCATTACTGATGATCAATGATCTGTTTGATCAGTTGCAAGGAGCTAAGGTGTTTTCGAAGATCGATCTACGATCAGGATACCATCAGTTGAAGATTCGAGAGAAGGATATAGCAAAGACAGCGTTCACCATGCGGTCTGGATTATATGAGTATACGGTCATGTCTTTTGGACTGACTAACGCCCCTGCCTATTTCATGAGTATGATGAACAAGGTGTTCATGGAGTATTTGGACAAGTTTGTTGTGGTGTTCATTGATGATATTATGGTATACTCGAAGAACGAGGAGGAGCACAAGGAGCATTTGCGTTTAGTTCTCGAGAAACTCAGGGAACACCAGTTATACGCTAAATTCAGCAAGTGCGAGTTTTGGTTGAAGGAAGTTGGATTTCTTGCGCATGTTATATCAGGAGAGGGTATGGCAGTGGACCCCAGTAAAGTTTAGTCAGTCACTGAATGGTTGGCACGCACTTCAGTTAGTGAGATCCGCAGTTTCCTTGGACTCGCAGGATACTGTCGGAGATTCATTGAGAAATTTTCCAAGATTGCTAAGCCAATGACTGAATTGCTGAAGAAGGATACTAAGTTTAAATGGACAAAAGATTACGAGGCAAGTTTTCAGGAGTTGAAGAAACGATTGACTACAGCCCCAGTATTAACATTGCCAGATATACATAAGGAGTTTCAGGTGTATTGTGACGCCTCACGCTTGGGACTTGGATGTGTGCTTATGCAGGACGGAAAGGTTGTTTCGTATGCCTCACAACAACTGAAGCCCCATGAATTGAACTATGCCACGCATGATTTGGAGCTAGCAGCCGTAGTGCATGCATTGAAGACTTGGAGACATTATCTTATTGGAAATCGTTGTGATGTGTACACGGATCATAAGAGTTTGAAGTACATTTTCACCCAGAAGGAGTTGAACCTTAGACAAAGGAGATGGCTGGAGCTTATAACACTACAGGAAACAGGAGATTTTCCGTCAGTACTGCTCTTTGCCGTCAGCATTTCATCGGGGTAGACGGCAAAGACTACTTTTGCCGTCAGCTTTTGACGGCAAAGAACGATTGACGGCAAAGACGAACTTTGCCGTGTTCAAATATTTTACAGACGGCAAAGACATAATTTGCCGTCTGCTTTTTTTTCACAGACGGCAAAGACATACTTTGCCGTCTGTGTAAAAAAAGCAGACGGCGAACTATGTCTTTGCCGTCTGTAAAATATTTGAAGACGACAAACTATGTCTTTACCGTCAGTATTTTTTTACAGATGGCAAAAAATAAAACAAACCACGCGGATCGAACCCATGGATCGGTGACATGGCATCATCTGCTCCACACACACCACGATCTCTCTCTGTCCCACGCTGACCCCACCACTCTCTCTCTCTCCCAACCCGCGCGACCCCACCACTCTCTCTCCCAACACGACCTCTCTCTTCCTACCCGACCCCATCTCTCCCTCGATACTTTCCTCCTCCTCTGGCTCCATCCCTCCCTTCTCTTGATCCACCTCGCCCCCGCACTGGTCGACCCCACCTCGTCGGCGCCTTAGTTGGAGGCCACCGCGGGATCCTCCACCTCCTCCTCGCCGCGGGATCCTCCTCCTCCTCTGTGCCCCGACCTCCCGTCTCCTCCCTATCCCGAGCTCCCCAACTCGTCAACCGCCGCCTCCCTTCGAACCGGCGCCAAGAAGAGCTCGCCGCCGCCTGAGCAGGAGGCCACTGCGGCATCCTCCTCCTCCTCGCCGTTGGGTCCTCCTCGTCCTCCCTGCCCGCGACCCCATGCCTCCTCCCGATCCGGATCTGCTCTGCTCGTCAACTGCCGCTGCCCTTCGATCCGGCCACAGCGCAAGAGCTCGCCTCCGCGCGAGCAGGAGGCCGTCGCGGGATCCTCCTCCTCCCTGCCATGGGATCCTCCTCCCTGGCCGCGACCCCGTCCTTCCTCACGATCTCGAGCTCCTCTGTTCGTCAATCATTGCGGCCCTTCGACCTGGCCGTGCCGCAGCTTCATCAAGAGCTCTCTGGAGCTACCCTGCAGCACCCCTTTCTCTGGAGCTACCCTGCAGCACCCCTTTCTCCTTCCGTCTCCCTCGCCCTCCATCTGCTCACGCTCAGATCTAGCCGCTGGCAAGGGCCAGTGCGTCCTTTTTTGTGAAATATTGTAATTTTTACATGTGCTAATTTGTTCATTTCTTTGTCATGTAAATGGGGAACTTCATATTGTAAATAGTGTATTTCTATGTAAATATTGTGATGATGGATATGTTGTGCAAATAGAGTATTCTTGTCTTGTAAAATCTGTTATGTTGTACTACATTCTTGAACTGTAGTTTGTGAAATCGCTGTGATTTTATATTGTCTACGCCATCGAGCGACTACGACCTCTGCACCTCTACTGATGGTTCATATTTTTTAAATGAAATAATTTTTTTTGCCGTCTAGGGTGTATGAGGCATACGGCGAAGACAGAGTCTGGCTGACGGCAAATCTGCCTTTCTTTGCCATATGCTATTATTTGGTTGACGGCAAAGCTCAAGTTTTGCTGACGGCAAAGATTCTGCCGTCTGCCCGGCAAAATGCTGACGGCAAAGAACTCTTTGCCGAATTATCTTTGTCGTCTGACTTTGCCGTCTGCTGACAGACGGCAAAATCTTGGCCGTCTGTTTTTAGGCCTTTGTCGTCTGTAATCCACAGACGGCAAATTACCTGATTCCTGTAGTGTAAAGGATTACGATATGAAGCTGCATTATCATCCAGGAAAGGCCAATGTCGTAGCAGACGCTTTGAGCCGGAAAAGTTACGCAAATATCCATGAAAGTAAGGGATTGCCAAAGGAGTTAGCTGAGGATATCATGGAACTTCGGTTGGAGATTGTTCCAAGAGGTTTCATTGCAACAATGGAGGTTCAGTCTACATTGTTGAACAATATTCGAGAAGCTCAGAAGAATGACAAAAAGATTGCCGAGATAATGGAGAAGATGAGCAAAGGAAAGGCCAAAGGTTTTCGCGAGGATGAGCACGATACCTTATGGTTTGAGGACCGAGTTTATGTGACCAATGACCCAGAGATCGGAAAGTTAATACTTCAGGAGGCCCATGACTCACCATACTCGATACAGCCTGGAAACACAAAGATGTATTTGGATTTGAAAGAGCGTTGTTGGTGGACAGGTATGAAGAAGGATATTGCCGAGTATGTAGCCGTATGTGATGTATGTCAGAGAGTGAAGGCAGGGCATCAGAAGCCAGCAGGACTGTTACAGCCTATGTCGATACCCGAATGGAAGTGGGATAAACTTGGCATGGATTTTATCACCGGATTGCCCAGAACCAAAGCAGGATATGACTCAATATGGGTAGTAGTGGATCGCTTGACCAAAGTGGCTCACTTCATCCCAGTGAAAACCACGTATACAAGTGCAAAGTTAGCCAAGATATATATATCCAGGATCGTATGTTTGCATGGAGTTCTGAGGACCATCGTATCAGATAGAGGAACACAGTTTACTTCAAAGTTTTGGCATCAGCTACACCAAACTTTGGGAACAAGATTGGAGTTCAGTACAACATTCCACCCGCAGACCGATGGACAGACAAAGAGAGTCAACCAGATTTTGGAGGACATGTTGAGAGCCTGTGTGCTAGACTATGGGTCTAGTTGGGATGACAATTTGCCTTATGCAGAGTTCTCATACAACAATAGCTACCAAGCTAGTTTGAAGATGGCACCGTTCGAAGCTCTGTATGGACGTAGATGTAGAACACCTCTGATGTGGGATGAGGTAGGAGACCGTTAGTTGTTTGGACCAAATTTGATCAAAGAGTCGGAGGAGAAGGTTAAACTGATCCGAGACAGATTGAAGATTGCTCAGTCCAGGCAGAAGAGTTATGCAGATTCGAAACGCAAGGAAGTAACTTATGAAATTGGAGACAGAGTCTATCTGCGAGTATCACCCTTGTGAGGAGTGAAACATTTTGGAGTTAAGGGAAAGTTAGCTCCAAGATTTGTAGGACCGTACCATTTTTTGGAACGGATGGGAGAAGTTGCCTACAAGCTAGAGTTACCTGAAGGATTGCCAGGAGTTCACGATGTGTTCCACGTATCACAGTTGAAGAAGTGTGTCATGCTGAGATGGCCGATATACCGTTACGAGATACAGTGCCCCTGGAGGCGATTCAGTTGGACAGTAATTTGACCTACGAAGAGAAGCCAGTGAAGATTCTTGACTTTCACAGCCGAGTCACCCGCAGCAAGGTTATCAAGTTTTGCAAAGTTCAGTGGAGCCACCATACCGAGGAGGAAGCCACCTGGGAACGAGAAGATGATATTTGCAAGGACCACCCGCACCTATTTTCTAGCCAACCCGAATCTCGAGGACGAGATTCATCTTAAGGCGGGTAGGATAGTAATATCCCAAATTTTCAATTTGGAATGTTATACATAGGTCATCCATGCATACCATATTTTATTGCATCTTCGTTCCGCAATCCTCAAAATCCTAAGCAACTCAAGGACCCTCGGAGAGAGTTGGGGATTTCCGGTTTTCATATTTTGATTTTTATCAAATACTAAGAACGAGGATTTTTTATTTTAATTTTTTTTCTCTCCGGAAAAAATATTTCATATTAAAATATATGAGAGGATATAATATGACTTCTCCAAAATAATTGAAATATAGGAGGAAAAATGTTAGAATCATTATTTGGATTTTATTTGAGTTTATTTTGAAATTTTATTTGCATTAGAAAAATTTGCACGTTTTTTAAAATTGCATTTTAGGGCCAAGAAAATGTTCAACCCGTTCAAAATATTTCATTTAGACGGTGAAAATTTGTTTTGGCATTTTTATATTTTTATTTTATTTTATAGGAATTTTTTACATCGTGAACTATTTAAAAAACTCATGGCAAGACCGGGGCGAAGCCCGGCCAGCCGAGCCGGCCCAAGCCGCCGCCGCCGCCGCCTTCCTCCGCGCCCGTCGCCGCCATGAGTCCGGCTCGGACTCCGCCGCCTGCCCCTCCCAAGGCACCGCACCCTCCCTCCTTTAAATACCACCGCCTCTAGCCATCACCACCGCCACCGCCGCCTCCCGCCCGGGCCGAGCCTCGCCAGTCGCCGCCGCCGCCCGTAGCCGCCGCCAGAAGCCGCGCCGCCGCCTCCGCCGCCACCCTCCGTCGAGCCCGAGTTCACGGAGCTGAGCGAGGTAGCCGCCCCACCGCCCGGTTTTTCGAAGAAAACCGTTTCGGTTTTTTTAAACCCTAGGTTTCAGTTTTTTATTTTTTTCCTCTAGATCGGTTTATTTCTTCGATTTATTTATTTAGCGAGCTTCGTTCGTTTTAACGAACGCGTTCTTTGTTTGGGTTCAGATAACGAACGTTCGTTCGTTAAGCTGTTCATCGCTTTTCTTTTCACGGATTTATTTCATGATTTTCCTGATCGCGATTTCTGATCCGATGTTCGATCTAGTATAACTTTTCGCTCGTTTATCGGAATCTGGCGATTCAAGCGCCTAGAGTTTCGTCTCGAGACCCTCTTTCCGAATAATCAACTCAAACCAGTTTTTGCCTCTGTAAAATTTGACCTTAGTTCAGATTAGTAAACGGATCTTATTTCTTTCGCCGTTTGAGTTTTGTTGCTTCGTTTGGTTTGATTCTTTTTGCGAACCGGAGTTCTTAAGTTCAACTTTCTGGTCAACCTGTTTTAGTTGAGTTTTACCTGTGCATCTTTGCTTGTTGCTTATGTATGTTATTGTTTGCTTGCGATAGAATTCCCGGAGTGCGAAGCATGTTACTACGAGTCTCTAGGATACACAGATCGTCAGCAAGGCAAGTAACACATCGATCATACTCTTTTCACACCCAATTTTTATACATTAGTTTCAATCCTCAAACATTGCATGATTAGGATATCATTAATTTATGGGTCGGGAAGTAGTAGTTGAGGTAGAACCTATTGCCCTGTTACTATCAAACCCTTGGGAGTTACTTCTACGTGTTGTTATTATTGCCATGCTATGCTCGTAGACGAGGATTGGGTTTGAGTGCATCCATGACAGATGTGAGATTATTAATTAATGGTTTACTTTAAGGTGGCAACTTTAATACACATCTGGGTGGATTGAGGCACCTGGGGAACCCAGTGTTGTCTGTTTTATTTTTGGAAATCTCGGGGTACCCTGTGATCTTCCTAAGGACCGCCACCCAGGCTCAAAGGGAACTAAGATTATTCATGCTAGAAACTTCCATGTGCAGCCACAAGCTATTATGGGCTCTAGCATAGTTGAGTAAGTTACGTGAAGCTCTTGAAGAGGTAGATCAGCAGGTAGTGGGTTTTGTAGATTTGGTATGGTCTACCCGGAGTAGAGAGTTAATGTTTCTGAAAGACTGTGTCTCGGTCATCCGTTTCTCAAACACCATGTAGTGCGAGAAATCAACGGAGGCGATCGAGTCTTGTGGGGAAAAGTGTGCAAACCTCTGCAGAGTGTACAATCTAATCATGGTTAGCCGTGTCCCCGGTTATGGACAATTTTGAGTATCTAGTACTTGAGTATTCACATGTATCTCATCACTCTTAAATTAATATTGTTGGGATGTTAACTACTTTAATTGGGATTGAGAATGCTGTCAACCATTCTCAAGTTTTAACAACCACCATGATAGTTAAATAAAATTTATTCCTTTGTTGTAAGGAAAAATTGGCTTTTCGCAAAACTATAACCATAGAGCTTTCCACCTGCCAAATATGCATGTAGTGATAGCATCATTTTGTTCTTGCTCTACTGTGTTATATTGCCAGCATATTCCATGTGCTGACCCGTTCTCGGGCTGCAACGATTATGTTGCAGACTTTTCAGACGAGGAGTAAGGTTCGATAGGTCGTTGTCGTGCAGCTCAGCCATGCCGTTGGAGTTGATGGACTCACTTTATCTTCTAAGCCTTCTGTTGTTATCGAATTAGATGGCCTTAAGCCATATTATTGTAATAAGTTCTCTTTTGAGACATTCGATGTAATAAGTGTGTGATTGCTACTCTGTTTTAAATCCTTCGAGTACTGTGTGTGTCAGCATTACCGATCCAGGGATGACACTGAAACACAGAGACTTGACCATCTGAGGTCGGGTCGCTACAATGAGTGCCATGCTTTGTGTGATTTGGGTGCTAGCATTTCCACAATTCCAGAAACTTTATGTGATGTGTTAGGTTTTCGTTAATTTGATGATTGTTCTTTAGATTTGCATCGTGTGGATTCCACTATCAAGAAACCTAGGGCAAGGATTAATGACGTTCTTATTGTTGCAAATAGGAATTATGTGCCCGTAGATTTCATTGTTCTTGATATAAATTGCAATCCTACATGTACTATTATTCTTGGTAGGACTTCCCTTAGAACGATTGGTGCAATTATTGATATGAAAGAAGGAAACATTAAATTTCAGTTTCCATTAAGGAAGGGCATGGAACACTTTCCTATAAAGAAAATTAAATTGCCATATGAATTTATTATGAGAGCGTACTTATGGATTGCATACCAAAGATGACAATACCTAGATATATTCGTGTTTTATGCCTAGCTAAGGGCGTTAAACAATAGCGCTTGTTGGGAGGCAACCCAATTTTATTTTTTTCTTGGCTTTTTGTTCCTGTTTTGCTTTGAATAAATCATCTAGCCTATGGTTAGATGTGGTTTTGTGTTTTATTTAGTGTTTGTGCCAAGTAACACCTTTGGGATAGCTTACGGTGATAGTTGTATTGATCCTGCTGAAAAACAGAAACTTTTGCGCCCAGTAAACAATTTCCTAGATTTTACTTAAACGTGCATTTGATCTGATTCCTTTTGCGCTGGATTGGTGCACAAATTGCCCAGGTTGTCCTAATGTTTCAGAATTTTTGGAGTTATAGAAGTATTCGAGAGTTACAGATTGCTACAGACTGTTATGTTTATGACATATTATGTTTTCTATGTGTTGTTTGCTTATTTTGATGAATCTATGGGTAGTGTCGTGGATTTGTCATGGCAGATGTCCTAGTGTGAGGACTTAGTCATGAGGCCAACGCATCTATGTGGTAGCTTGAGAGGGGTTGATCGGGATGAGAGACGCGAGGCGGATCAACACACAAGACAAGGATTTAGACAGCTTCGGGCCCCGGGAAACATCATCCGGTAATAGCCCTACATGTTGTTTGTGGCTAGGTCTCATTATGCTCATGAGGGAGTCGCCTCATATACCCGATCTCCTAATTGTGTCTAGCCTTCGAGATTACTTCTCCCCTCTTAGGGTGCCCTGCCCCTCCTTATATAAGTTGAAGAGGCGGGTTACATGTGGAGTCCTAGTAGGACTAGGACTATTCTATAACAAGCGGAATCCTAGTCTTGCCCCCTTAGGGGAAAACTCCTTATGCCTTTCCTCTTAAGTTGTCCCACCGTAGCATGAGCCGGCCTTTTGGGCCTTGGGCCTTGTCATCTATTTGACCCGCCCGCCGGGTCACCAGTGAGTCGCAATGTTCAGGTGGGTTGTTCGTAAACCGCCAAGTCCGGGCGAGTCGCCAGTGAGTCGCCAGCTCCAGCCGGGTCATACATCCGGCGGGTTACACCGCGGGGTATATCCCCGACAGGTAGTATCGAGGGGTATGAACCATGGAAAAGTTGGAATACAGTAGATATTACACTAATATAAATAAATAATGAGTTTGCAACCGTACCATAAAGTGGTGATTTATTTTCTTATACTAACGGAGCTTATGAGATTTTCTGTTGAGTTTTGTGTTTTGAAGTTTTTAAGTTTTGGGTAAGGATTTCATGGACTATGGAATAAGGAGTGGCAAGAGCCTAAGCTTGGGGATGCCCAAGGCACCCCAAGGTAATATTCAAGTACAACCAAGAGCCTAAGCTTGGGGATTCCCTAGAAGGCATCCCCTGTTTCGTCTTCATCTATCGGTAACTTTAGTTGAGTCTATATTTTTATTCACCACATGAAATGTGTTTTGCTTGGAGCGTCTTGTATGATTAGTCTTTGCTTTTTAGTTTGCCACAATAATCCTTGCTGTACACACCTTTTGAGAGAGATACACATGAATCGTGGTTTATTAGAATACTCTATGTGCTTCGCTTATATCTTTTGAGCTAGGAAATATTGCTCTAGTGCTTCACATATAACTTTTTAGAGCACGGCGGTGGTTTTATTTTATAGAAATTGATGAACTCTCATGCTTCACTTATATTATTTTGAGAGTGTTTAAACTGCATGGTAATTTTCTTTGGTTATAAATTTATTCTAATATGATAGGCATCCAAGATGGATATAATAAAAACTTTCATATAAAGTGCATTTAATACTATGAGAAATTTGGTTCCTTATGATTGTTTTGAGATATGAAGATGGTGATACTAGAGTCATGCTAGTGAGTAGTTGTGAATTTGAGAGATACTTGTGTTATAGTTTGTGATTCCCGTAGCATGCACGTATGGTGAACCGTTATGTGATGAAGTCACAACATGATATATTTTTTGATTGTCTTCCTTATGAGTGGCAGTCGGGGACGAGCGATGGTCTTTTCATACCAATCCATCGCCCTAGGAGCATGCGTGTTGTACTTTGTTTCGGTATTTAATAGATTTTTGCAATAAGTATGTGAGTTCTTTATGACTAATGTTGAGTCCATGGATTATACGCACTCTCACCCTTCCGCCATTGCTAGCCTCTCTTGTGCCGCGCAACTCTCGCCGGTACCATACACCCACCATATACCTTCCTCATAACAGCCACCATACCTACCTACTATGGCATTTCCATTGCCATTCCGAGATATATTTCCATGCAACTTTCCAACGTTCCGCTTATTATGACATGCTTCATCATTATCATATTGCTTTGCATGATCATGTAGTTGACATCGTATTGTGACAAAGCCACTGTTCATAATTTTCATACATGTCACTCTTGATTCATTGCACATCCTGGTACACCGCCGGAGGCATTTATATGGACTCATATTTTTTTCTAAGTATCGAGTTGTAATTATTGAGTTGTAAGTAAATAGAAGTGTGATGATCTTCATTATTAGAGCATTGTTGTAGTGAGGAAAGGATGATGGAGACTATGATTCCCCCACAAGTCGGGATGAGACTCCGGACGAAAAAGAAAAGAAAAAAAAAGAGGCCAAAAAAAGAGAAATGCCCAAATAAAAAATAAAATAAATGAGAGAAAAAGAGAGAAGGGGCAATGTTACTATCCTTCTTCCACCTTGTGCTTCAAAGTAGCACCATGATCTTCATGATAGAGAGTCTCCTATGATATCACTTTCATATACTAGTGGGAATTTTTCATTATAGAACTTGGCTTGTATATTCCAATGATGGGCTTCCTCAAATTGCCATAGGTCTTCGTGAGCAAGCGAGTTGGATGCACACCCACTTAGTTTCTTTTTGAGCTTTCATAAACTTATAGGTCTAGTGCATCCGTTGCAGGGCAATCCCTACTCACTCACATAGATATATTGATGGGCATCTCCATAGCCCGTTGATACGCCTAGCTGATGTGAGACTATCTCCCTCCTTTTGTCTTCTCCACAACCCCCATATCTATTCCACATATAGTGCTATATCCATGGCTCACACTCATATATTGCATGAAAGTTGAAAATGTTTGAGAACACCAAAAGTATGAAACAATTGCTTGGCTTGTCATCGGGATTGTGCATGATTTAAATTTTTTGTGTGATGAAGATGGAGCATAACCAGACTATATGATTTTGTAGGGATAACTTTCTTCGGCCATGTTATTTTGAGAAGACATAATTACTTTATTAGTATGCTCGAAGTATTATCATTTTTATGTCAATATTAAACTTTTGTTTTGAATCTTATGGATCGAACATTCATGCCATAGTAAAGGAAATTACATGGATAAATATGGTACATAGCATTCCACATCAAAAGTTCTGTTTTTATCATTTACCTACTCGAGGACGAGCAGGAATTAAGCTTGGGCATGCTTGATATGTCTCCAACGTATCTATAATTTTTTATTGTTCCATGCTATTATGTTATCTGTTTTGGATGTTTTATATGCATTATTATGCTATTTTATATTATTTTTGGGACTAACCCATTGACCAAGAGCCCAGTGCCAGTTCCTGTTTTTTCTTGTTTTAGAGTTTCGCAGAAAAGGAATACCAAACGGAGTCCAAACGGAATAAAACTTTCGGGATGATATTACTTGGACCGGAAGCAAACCAGGAGACCAGGAGATGAAGTCGGAGGAGCCACGAGGCAGCCACAAGGGTGGAGGGTGCGCCCAGGGGGGGTAGGGCGTGCCCCCTGTCTTGCGGGCCCCTTGTGGGTCTCCAGACCTAATTCTTTGGCCTACATATTCCCATATACCCCCAAACCATCAGGGGCATCCACGAAACACTTTTCCACCGCCGCAACCTTCTGTACCCATGAGATCCCATCTAGGGACCTTTTCCGGCATCCTGCCGGTGGGGGATTCGATCACGGAGGGCTTCTACATCAACACCATTGCCCTTTCGATGAAGCGTGAGTAGTTTACCTCAGACCTACGGGTCCATAGCTAGTAGCTAGATGGCTTCTTCTCTCCCTTTGATTCTCAATACCATGTTCTCCTCGATGTTTTTGGAGATCTATTCGATGTAATACTTTTTTGCGGTGTGCTTGCCGATATCCGATGAATTGTGGATTTATGATCAGCTTATCTATGAATATTATTTGAATCTTCTCTGAATTCTTATATACATGATTTTATGGCTTTGCAAGTCTCTTCGAATTATCGGTTTGGTTTGGCCAACTAGATTGGTTTTTCTTGCAATGTGAGAAGTGGTTAGCTTTGGGTTCAATATTGCGGTGTCCTTTCTAAGTGACAGTAGGGGCAGCAAGGCACATATTGTACTGTTGCCATCGAGGATAAAAAGATGGGGTGTTCATCATATTGCTTGAGTTAATTCCTCTACATCATGTCATCTTACTTAATGCATTACTCAGTTCTTTATGAACGTAATACTCTAGATGCATGCTGGATAGTGGTTGATGTGTGGAGTAATAGTAGTAGATGCAGAATCATTTCAGTCTACTTGACACGGACGTGATGCCTATATTCACGATCATTGCTTTAGATATCGTCATAACTTTGCGCTTTTCTATGAATTGCTCGGTTGTAATTTGTTCACCCACCGTATTATTTTCTTTCTTGAGAGAAGCCTCTAGTGAAACCAATGGCCCCCGGTCTCTTTTCCATCATATAAGTTCTCTTTTCCATCATATAAGTTCTCTTTTCCATCATACAAGTTTCCGATCTATAATTTTAGTTTCCAATCTACTATTCTTGCAATCTTTTACTTTCCGATATATAAACCAAAAATACCAAAAATATTTACTTTATCGCTTATCGATCTCTATCAGATCTCACTTTTGCAAGTAACAGTGAAGGGATTGACAACCCCTTTATCCCGTTGGGTGCAAGTTTGTTTGAATGTTTGTGCAGGTATTCGGTGATTTGTGCGTTGTCTCCTACTGGATTGAGTCCTTGGTTCTCAAACAGAGGGAAATACTTATCTCTACTTTGCTACATCACCCTTTCCTCTTCAAGGGAAAAACCAACGCAAGCTCAAGAAGTAGCAATATGCACGAGTAGAACACAAGGAGTTGTGGGCGGTGATAGTCATATTTCTTACCACCAACGTCTTATTTTAATTCGGCGGTATTGTGGGATGAAGTGTCCTAGACCAACCTTACATGTCCACGTACATGAGACCGGTTCCACCGACAGACATGCAATTATTTTTGCATAAAGGTGGCTGGCGGGTGTTTGTTTGTCCTACTCTGGTTGAATCGAATTTAATTGCGGCCGCTCCTTGAAGAAGGTTAAAACAACGAACTTGACGAAACACCGTTGTGATTTTTGTTGTAGGTAAGAAAGGTTCTTTCTAGAAACCCATAGCAGCCATGTAAAACTTGAAACAATAAAGTAGAGGATGTCTAACTTGTTTTTGCAGGGTATGTTGTGATGTGATATGGTCAAGACATGATGTGATAAATGATATTAAATTTATCGGCAACCGACAGGAACCTTATGGTTGTCTCTTTATTGTATGAAATGCAAACACCATGTAATTGCTTTACTTTATCACTATGCGTTAGCGATATTTGTACAAGCAATAGTTGGCGAGACGACCATGACGCAATGATGGAGATCAAGGTGTCGAGCCGGTGACGATGGAGATCATGACGATGCTTTGGAGATGGAGATCAAAAGCACGAGATGATGATGGCCATATCATGTCACATATTTATATTGCATGTGTGATGTTTATCATTTATGCATCTTATTTTTCTTATTACGGCGGTAGCATTATAAGATTATCCCTTCACTAAATTTGAAGGTAAAAGGGTTCTCTATGAGTATGCACCATTGCTACAGTTTGTCGTGTTGAGACACCACGTGATGATCGGGTGTGATAGACTCTACATTCACATACAACGGGTGCAAGGCAGTTTTGCACATGCAGAATACTTGGGTTAAACTTGATGAGCCTAGCATGTACAGACATGGCCTTGGAACATTAGAGACCGAAAGGTCGAACATGAATCATATAGTAGATAACTAGATATGATCAACATAGATATGTTCACCATTGATGACTACCCCATCTCACGTGATGGTCGGACATGGGTTAGTTGATTTGGATCATGTATCACTTAGATGACTTGAGGGATGTCTATTTAAGTGGGAGTTTGATGTCTGCTAGAACTACGTTGGTATTTCCCCAAAGAGGAAGGGATGATGCAGTATAGCAACAATAGGTATTTCCCTCGGTGATGAGACCAAGGTTATCGAACTAGTAGGAGAACCTCCTCACACCACGTAAACAGTTCTGCACACAAATAACAAATACTCGAAACGACGTGTTAAAGGGGTTGTCAATCCCTTTCGGGTACCGCGCCTCAAGATAGGCAAATAACGTGAGGTAAAAGTGGTAGATATGATAAATAGATCATGGAACAAATAAATTGCAGCAAGGTATTTTTGTATTTTTAGTTTAATAGATATGTAAATAGATGCAAATGAAAATAGATCGCAAAGGCAAATATGATGAAAAGAGACCCGGGGGCCATAGGTTTCACTAGTGGCTTCTCTCGAGAAAAATAGCAAATGGTGGGAAAACAATTACTGTTGGGCAATTGATAGAACTTCAAATAATCATGACGTCCAAGATTAGTAGGACGACCCCTGCCTGCATCTACTGCTATTACTCCACACATCGACCGCTATCCAGCATGCATCTAGTGTATTAAGTTCATGGAGAAACGGAGTAATGCAATAAGAACGATGACATGATGTAGACAAGATCTATTTATGTAGAAATAGGCCCCATCTTTTTATCGTTAATAGCAACAATACATATGTGTCATTTCCCCTCCGGTCACTGGCATCAAGCACCATAAGATCGAACCCATCACAAAGCACCTCTTCCCATTGCAAGATCAACAGATCAAGTTTGGCCGAACAAAACCCAAATATCGGAGAAGAAATACGAGGCTACAATCAATCACGCATATAAGTGATCAAAGAAGACTCAAATAACTTTCATTGATAAACACATAGATCTGATCATAAACTCAAAGTTCATCGGATCCCAACAAACACACCGCGAAAATACTTATATCATATGGATCTCCAAGAGACCATTGTATTTATAATGAAGAGAGAGAGAGAGAGAGAGAGAGAGAGAGAGAGAGAGAGAGAGAGAGAGAGAAAGGAAACCATCTAGCTACTAACTACGGGCCCGTAGGTCTACAAAGAACTACTCACGCATCATCGGAGAGGCACCAATGGAAGTGGTGAACTTCTTCGTGATGGTTTCTAGATTGGATCTCGTAGTTCCGGACTCTGCGGTGGCTGGAATTGGTTTTCGTCGAATCCCCTAGGGTTTCTGGAATATTTGGGTATTTATAGAGCAAAGAGGCGGTTCAGGGGGCACCCGAGCTGGGCACAACCCACCTGGACGAGCCTGGGCCTCCAGGCATGCCCTGGTGGGTTGTGCACCCCTCGGAGCACCCCGCGCCCCAGGTGCTTTCCAGGCCAACTAGATATCTTATGGTCCAAAAAAATCCTCAAGAAGTTTCACTGTGTTTGGACTCCGTTTGGTATTGATTTCATGCAATGTAAAAACATGCAGAAAACAACAACTGGCACTGGGCACTATGTCAATAGGTTAGTACCAAAAACTGATATAAAAGAGCTATAAAATGATTGTAAAACATCCAAGAATGATAATATAACAGCATGGAACAATCAAAAGTTATAGATACATTGGAGACGTATCAGCATCCCCAAGCTTAACTCCTGCTGGTCCTCGAGTAGGTAAATGATAAAAATAGAATTAGTGATGTGGAATGCTACCTAACATGTTCATCACATTTCTTTTCTTTATAGCATGGACATTTGGACTTTTGTATGATTCAAAGCAATAGTCTAGTTTTGACATGAAGGCTTTAATACTCAAGCATACCAACAAGCAACCATGTCTTTCAAAATATCAACACTAAGGAAGTTATCCCTAGCCCATTATGCTCAATAATTAATCCATTCATGAAACACACTCGAATATTAGCTATACCCAATGCTCAAATACGATCATAATGCCCCTTAGTTGGTGCTTTATAAGAGAAGATGGAGACTCAAATTCAAAATAAAAATTGCATAAGTAAAAGAAAGGCCCTTCGCGGAGGGAAGTGAGCTCAAAGCTTAAATTGAGAGATAAAAACATTTTTGAGAGGCATACTTTTCCCACCAACGAAAACGACTTATAGCTCCCAACACTTTCCATGCTAGATACATCATAGGTTGTTCCCAAACTGAAAATAAAGTTTGTTCCTTTCTCGACCATTACTTTCACTTTCCATGGCTAACTGTATCCATGGGTGCCCTCCATACCAACACTTTCCAAGGAATTTACTATTTGACAACATAAAGTAAATTCATTTTTCATTTCGGGACTGGGCATCCCTAATACCTTTGCCGTACTCTCGTGCAATGACAAGTGAAGAAACACTCATCGTGAGAATAACACATCTAGCATGGAAAATATTAGCCACCCTCAACCGCCTCGCGAGCGGTAGAGCACACAAAAGACAAATTTATTTTCAAAATTAGAGATGGCACATGCAAATTTGCTTAGAACAGCATGGAAATACCGCATATAGGTAGATATAGTGGACTCATATGGCAAAACTGTTTTAAAGGGCCCACTACTAGGGAAAACCTTATACACAGAATCTTACCAGTAGCGCGTGTTAAAATGAGGCGCTACTGCTACTTAGAAGTAGCGCGTCGGCTAAAAGGGCGCCATCATTACCCACTTAGCGTGGCAGAATGTAACGCGCTACTACTATAATTGCCACACTGTTCCCGACGTGCTAGGTATAGTAGTAGCGCCCTTCTAGAAACAGCACTACTACTACGGATTTTAACAGCAACGCGTTTTCGCTCCCCACCCTATTGTTAAAGCTATTTTCACCTAACCCCCCGCGCGGCCTGATTCCCTCTCCTCTGCTTCCTCCCCCAATTCCCCACTCTCTCTTCTCCCCCTCGGCGCCTCCGCCGGAGCCCCTGCCCTCGCCCTCGCCGGAGGCCCTACCCTCACTATCCGCCGGAGTCTTCCCCTCGACGTCGTCGCGCGCCTGTGCCTCCTCCTCCTCGACCTCGACCTTGCCGGAGCCCTTGCCCTCGCTCTCCGCCGCCGTCTCCCTCGACACGCCTCGCCGCCGTCTCCCTCGACCCCGCCTCGCCGTGCCTCGGTGCCGCCGTCTCCCCCGACCCCATCTCTCTCCCCGCCCTCTGTAAGCACTCTCCCCTTCCCTCTTCTCTGCTTAGTATGAACCCTAGCTATTTAGTGCTAGTTAGTATGAACCCTAGGCTATTTTTAGTGCTAGTTAGTTAATTACAATTAGTATTAACCCTATTTAATTAGGTAGTACGAACCCTAGTTAAAAAATGGATACTTATATGGTAATTAGGGCAGTAGTTCCTAGGTACTAATTAGTTAGTAAGAACTAGGTATTAATTAGGTACTAGTTTATTTTTATTTATAGTAAGTTTATTTTTAGTAAGAACTAATTGAATTAACAGAACTAGTTAGTAAGAACTTGGTGCTATTTTTTAGTTAAAGCAATTTTCCCGCATCGACGTGGACGATGCCTATCCCGCATCCTCGTCGTTGAGTCGGCGGAGGACGACACCTGCTTGACCAGATGGGCCATGTCCGGGACTGGCTCTGCTGGGTGGTCTTGGAGGCGCTACCTACCGGGGGGCGCAGGTTGATGAGGAGCCAGCCTGTCGTTGACCTGAACCTTCTTTGGTGGCGGTCGCGTGGGCCAGTGATGGTCCAGAGGCTCGAGGACCCTGCGGAGGTGGTGCGTCACCGTGTCAGTGAGGAGGACGCGCACGTCCGTTGCTACTTGTTTGCGTTGGAGCACAGGTTCTCCAATAGCTGGCAGGTTCTCTAGGGATCTCACTGGAGCTATGATCTCATGATAGTTCCTTCTCTGTGGGTGTCCACCGCCCGCGCCGATACCCGTCGTGTGCTAGGGTTTTAGTTGTATTAGTGATGTTATATGTATGACACTATTCGGGATGTATTAGTGATAATGTTCGACGATGTACGGACGCATGAGATGATTTACTTTTGCTTATTGAATGCATGCTAATTTGAGTCCCATAAGATATTTTGAAATGTATATCTTGTGTTTCTCAAATAGGATATGTGCTTGCCCAAATGGCCGGTCATGTTTGCAGGTTACACCTCCGAGTGGCCTATGTTTTGCCGGAGTGTTGATTCATTTCTGTTCCGGCAAATTTCAGGCGCTCGATATGTCCTATTTTAGCAAAGGTCATGCTGGATTTTTCGTGAATTTTGGCATGACTTGTGCCAGAATATGTAGGAAATATCGAGTGCCCCGGATTTGTGTGTTGAGTATCCTGGTAGTTGTCTTCGATCGATTTTCAATTAATGTTTTAACTATGAACATAGGAAACGTCTGACGACGAAAAGGATTTCGGTATTTGCAAATACTTCGAAGTGGATACAGTAAATCACAACGACAAGTCTTTTTTTCGTAATTAAGCATGACATCTGCTTCATTTGCTTCAACTTATTTTTTTTATTATTCTACTAGCGTATCCCCTGCCATGCAAGAGTTTTTGTATTGGATAAGATAGGTTTCAGTTCTATGACAACTACTATGGAGGTAAAGAGAGTTTATTTGAAGACCTAGCATGGTTATATTTTCCATGCAAAATTATACAACGAAGACGACTACACCTATTTTGGATGCAAAACATGGCGAGCACTATGCAAGACTTATGCATTTGAGCCTGATATGGTTATCACCTTTGACATTCGTCCGGAAGATGGTATTGAAGGTAATACCGACATCTGGGTCGATGTGCGACGCCTCCAGTTCTACCAAAATGTGAGTTTCTCAACCATATTTATGTCTTTGATATTGTTTATTCAAAAATAGTTGACAACTAATTTCTATTGACAGCTTATTTCCAATCAAGAAAACATGTCCAGCGCTTGGTAGACAGGACCTACTACTATCCCGGGGCTGAACTAAACTACGATGAGATAAGTCATTATGTTTCATGGCTTGAGGATCTTCATACTGTCAAGACAAATTATTTTTTTGGACTTGCAAATCTTAGTACTCAAAACATGCGACCAATAGTGTTCGTATTGAACTACGGTCACATCTATTTAGGAAAGATGGTAAGATTTTTACTATTTGTACTCAGTGCATCTTTCGCATGCATTATTTTTTAAGCTAAACTTCATTGCTAAGTATGTTACTATACGATGTTCTTCAACAGGGACTCCCGCTGAATGTTGTGCCTCACTGGATCAAGACTAAAGGTCAGATGAGAATTGTTACCTTACGGCCAAGATATCCTATAATGCACTTTAGTGCATTCAGGATTTCTAATAGCGAGGAATGCTTAATAGTGAAAGATTGGAGCAAAATTGTGAACGATCGCAGAGAAGTACTAGGGGACAGCAATCAGAAGCGCAGCCCACGATTAGGAGACAGGTTCATCTGCATGCTCCAACTTGATGAAGAACGAGTGCTACACATTTTTTATGTTATTTTACCTGAGAGAGAGCAGCAGGAGTAATTAGCTAGTGTTGGTGGCAATGACTGATGATTTTTATTAGCTAGTGTTGCTGGTGATTAGATAGCTACCGCAGTTAGTGTTGGTGGTGATTAGCTAGCTAGAATGAGTTTGAAGATGATGATGTGCTACACTAACTATGATGATTAAATAACTACTGTTGATGTTATGACTATGATAATGATTAAATAGCTTGTCTTTGGCGGATTAGATTCAAGTGGAGGCAACATGTGGTGCACATCGAAAGTACTACTAGTCCAAACTAGATCAAGTTTGGTTTAGTAGTATACTTTTGACATGCACCACATATTGCCTCCACTTGAACCTAATCCACCTTCATTTGACACACTGTTATGGACATAATGATGTAAACCTAATAACTGGTATTGTACCAATATTTGTACCATGGCGCATAAATACACTAAAAATAAAAAATTAAAAAGAATACTAGTAGCAATGGAGAGAAAACACGCTGCCACTAGTTACATTAGCAGTAGCGTGGGAGTGAACAAACGCTGCTGCTATTTGTCCTAGTAGTAGCGCGTGCGGGCACGCGTTACTGCTAAGCAATAGTTGTAGCGCCTTATTAGTAGGGCACCTCCCCGTGCTACTAGTGAGCACAAAACCAGCCCTACTGCTAGGGTTTTCCCTAGTAGTGGGTTTTGGATGCAGAAGTAGTGATCATACTTAATTAGTGCAAAATGAAGGCTAGCAAAAATATTGAGAAGCAACCAACCAAAAAGCAAAAAATCTCATTGCATAAGTAACACCGAATAATGCACTATAAGTAGGATTTAATTTCATTGCATAACTATTTACTTTTGTGCTTGCATAGGGAATCACAAACCTTAATATCAATATTCTTACTAAAGCACAATTACTCATCAACATGACTCACATATCATATTGTCATATCTCAAAACCATTACTAAAAATCAAGTTTACTTTGTCCAATGATCTTCATGAAAGTTTTTATTATGTCCTCCTTGGATATCTATCACTTTGGGACTATTTTTATATGTTGCTTTTGATAAGCTCAAACAAATATAAGTGAAGAACATGAGCATAATTTTTTCTTTCTCTCAAAATAATCTAAGTGAAGCAAGAGAGAATTTCTGAAAATTTACTAACTCCCAAATAAATCTAAGTGAAGCATGAGAGCATTTCTTTAGAAATAACAAAGCATACCGTGCTCAAAAAGATATAAGTGGAGCACTAGAGCAAATCCATGGTTCTAAAAATTTAAGTGAAGCATAGGAGCAAGCATAACATAATTTTTGTGTCTCTCAAAAGGGTGTGTTCAGCAAGGATGCAACACTTAAAACACAAAGCAAAACAAGCAAAGACTCATATCATACAAGACACTCCAAGCAAAACACATAATACGTGACGAATAAAAATATAGCTTCAAGTAAAATACCGATGGTTGTTAGAAGAAAGCGGGGATGCCACTCGGGGGCATCCCCAAGCTTAGTTGTTTGCTACTTCTTGAATATTATCTTGGGGTGCCTCAGGAATTGCCAAGCTTAGCCTTTTGCTAATCCTTATTCCTTCATCCATCGTAAGATCACCCAAAACATGAAAACTTCAATCACACAAAACTCAACAAAACCTTCGTGAGATCCATTAGTATAAGAAAGCAAACCACTACTATAATTACTGTTGCAAACCTATTCTTATTTTGTTTTTGCATTATCTCTACTGTGTTTCAACTTTTCTATGGAAAAAACTCATCAAAGAAAACCATTGAATCATCAAAACAAGCACACAACGCAAAGAAAACATAATCTATCAAAAACAGAACAATCTATAGGAACCTGAATATTTATGATACTTCTGTAACTCCAAAAATTCTCAAAAAAAATTAGATTGACGTTAGAAATTTGTCTATTAATCTTCTGCAAAAAGAATCAACTCAAAAGCACTCTTATGTTAAAAATTAAAAATAATATCATGAGTGCAAAAGTTTCTGTTTTTCAGCAAGATCAAATCAACTTTCACCAAAATCATCCCAAAGGCCTTGCTTGCCACAAACACTAATTTAAACCACAAAAACACATCTAACCAGAGGTATAATTGGGTACTTTATTGAAAACATTGATAAAACCAAAAAGCAAAAAGATACAAGTTGGGTTGCCTCCCAACGAGCGCTATTGTTTTACGCCCCTAGCTAGGCATAACGCGTAGGATCTAAGTTTTATCATCCTTAGTCTTGTTTTCCTTGGAGGTGTTTATGTCGGGAGGTTTTGTAAATAAAACATAAAACACATTATCCATGGAAACCTTAGCACTATCAAGTTGCTTTTCATCATAACCCCTTTGATTTCCGGAAGTGATCCAAGAATAGAGTTGATTAACATCATTAAAAACTTGTTGGATCATATCTAAAACGGGGGCTTGCTTCTTAAGATTCTCATCAAAGATTTGGTTATCCCCAAGCAAATGTCTCAAAGCATAATCACTATTTTAAATAATTTCATCAATCACGGGGTTTTCACGATTCATGCCATAAAAATCAAAGATTTCCCTAGCTTCTCGTATTATGTAGTCAAATTCATTCATCAAAACAAGAGGGGCTAACTTTTTAGCTTTAGGATTCTTTATAAAGGGCAACTCATAGAACAATCTTTGCAAGCTAGGATGAATACGGATAAATCTAGTTTCAAATTTCAGAACAAGTGCGGAAATAGCTTCCGCGTAAGATTTAGTTCTTTTAAGTATAGGAATATCATCAAGACTTAGTTTTCTGACACAATTGAAAAATTCTTGGATATGTTCTTTTCCCATAAAATTCCCTTGCCCCAAGACAAAAGTTTTGGCATCCATATTACCCGTATGCTCCATTTGAGGAGTTAGGCCATCATCTGTATTTGCCTTACCAAAATCACTCATGGTGACTTCACAACAAGATTGCACTCAAAAATTGATCTGACGAGAAAACAGCGAACGCAAAGTGGGCGGATAAAACGGCAATTTTTTGTGAAGTGGGGGAGAGGAAAATGACGGGAAAATGGCAAATAATGTAAATTGCAAGCAGATGAGATTTGTGATGAGGAACCTGGTTGATGTTGAAGATGCTCCCCGGCAATGGCGTCGGAAATTCCTTTTGATGTCTGATAGAACTACGTCGGTATTCCCCCAAAGAGGAAGGGATGATGCAGTATGGCGACGGTAGGTATTTTCCTCAGTGATGAGACCAAGGTTATCGAACTAGTAGGAGAACCTCCTCACACCATGTAAACAACACATGCACACAAATAACAAATACTCGCAACCCGACGTGTTAAAGGGGTTGTCACTCCCTTTCGGGTACGGCGCCTCAAGATAGGCAAATAACATGAGGTAAAAGTGGTAGATAGGATAAATAGATCGCGGAACAAATAAATTGCAGCAAGGTATTTTTGTATTTTTGGTTTAATAGATCTGAAAATAAATGCAAAGGAAAATAGATCGCAAAGGCAAATATGATAAAAAGAGACCCGGGGCCGTAGGTTTCACTAGTAGCTTCTCTCGAGAAAAATAGCAAATGGTGGGAAACAATAACTGTTGGGAAATTGATAGAACTTCAAATAATCCTGACGATATCCAGGCAATGATCATTATATAGGCATCACGTCCAAGATTAGTAGACCGACTCCTGCCTACATCTACTACTATTACTCCACACATCGACCGTTATCCAGCATGTATCTAGTGTATTATGATGTAGAAAGATCTATTTATGTAGAAATAGACCCCATCTTGTTATCCTTAATAGCAACGATACGTATGTGTCGTTTCCCCTTCTATCACTGGGATCAAGCACCGTAAGGTCGAACCCATCACAAAGCACCTCTTCCCATTGCAAGATAAATAGATCAAGTTGGCCAAACAAAACCCAAATATCGGAGAAGAAATACGAGGCTATAATTAATCATGCATATAAGAGATCAAAGAAGACTCAAATAACTTTCATGGATAAAAACATAGATCTGATCATAAACTCAAAGATCATCATATCCCAACAAACACACCGCAGAAAGACTTACATCATATGGATCTCCAAGAGACCATTGTATTGATAATTCAGAGAGAGAGAGAGAGAGTAAGCCATCTAGATACTAACTACGGACCCGTAGGTCTACAAAGAACTACTCACGTATCATCGGAGAGGCACCAATGGAAGTGGTGAACCCCTCCGTGATGGTGTCTAGATTGGACCTCGTGGTTCTGGACTCTGCGGCGGCTGGAATTGATTTTCGTCGACTCCGTAGGGTTTGTGGAATATTGGGGTATTTATAGAGCAAAGAGGTTGTTCAGGGGGCACCCGAGGTAGGCACAACCCACCTGGGCGCGCCTGGGCCTCCAGGCGTGCCCTCGTGGGTTGTGCTCCCCTCAGAGCACCCCCAGGTGCTTTCCTGGCCCATTGGATGTCTTCTGGTCCAAAAAATCCTCAAGAAGTTTTGCTGCGTTTGGACTCCGTTTGGTAGTGATTTCCTGCGATGTAAAAAACATGCAGAAAACAACAACTGATACTGGGCACTATATCAATATGTTAGTACCAAAAAATGATATAAAATAACTATAAAATGATTGTAAAACATCCAAGAATGATAATATAACAGCATGGAACAATAAAAAAATGATAGACGTTGGAGATGTATCAGAGATCTGAAGTAATTTGATTAATTAGACTTAAATTTATCATGAATTTAGTCCTGATAGTATTTGCAAATTATGTTGTAGATCAATAGCTTGTGTTGTAGCTTCCCTATTTTTTATATGTTCCTAGAGAAAAATAAGTTGAAAGATGATAGTAGCAATGATGCGGACTGGGTCCGTGTTCTGAGGATTATCCTCATTGCTGCACAGAAGAGTTATATCCTTGATGCACCGCTAGGTGACGGACCTATTACAGGAGCTGATGCAGAAATTATGAACGTTTGACAAGCTCAATATGATGAATATTTGATAGTTTAGTGCGCCATGCTTTACGGCCTGGAATTGGGGCTTCAACGACGTTCTGAATGCCATGGAACATATGAGATGTTCCAAGAGCTGAAATTGGTATTTCATACTCATGCCGATGTTGAGAGGTATGAGACCTCTGAAAAGTACTTTGCCTACAAGATGGAGGAGAAGAGCTCAGCCAATGAGCGTATGCTTAGAATGTCTGGGTAGTACAATCGCTTGAATCAAGTGGGAGTTAATCTTCCAGATAAGATAGTGATTGACAGAGTTCTCTAGTCACTATCACGAAGCTACTAGAAGTTCGTGATGAACTATAATATGCAAGGTATGAAGAAAATGATTCACGAGCTCTTCGTGATACTAAAATTGTTGGGGAACATAGCATGCAATTTCAAAAAAATTCCTACAATCAGGCAAGATCTATCTAGGAGATGCATAGCAACAAGAGGGGGAGAGTGTGTCGACGTACCCTCGTAGACCCAAAGCGGAAGCGTTTAGTTAACGTGTTTGATGTAGTCGAACGTCTTCATGATCCAACCGATCCAAGTGCCGAACGTACGACACCTCCGTGTTCAGCACACGTTCAGCTCGATGACGTCCCTCGAACTCTTGATCTAGTAGAGGGTCAAGGAAGAGTTTCGTCAGTACGACGGCGTGGTGATGGTGTTGATGATGTGATCCGCGCAGGGCTTCGCCTAAGCACTACGACGCTGTGACCGGAGGAGTAAACTGTGGAGGGGGGCACCGCACATGGCAAAGAGAACACTTGATGTGCCTTTGGGGTTCCCCCTGTCCACTTACATAAAGGAGGGAGGCAGGAGGCGGCCGGCCTAGAGGGGGCAAACCAAGGGGGGAGTCCTACTAGGACTCCCAGTCCTAGTAGGATTCCCCCTTCCTTTTTTCGGAGAGGTAAGAAGGGGAAATGTGGAGAAAGAGAAGGAAAGAGAGGGGTCGTGCCACCACCCCTTGTCCAATTCGTACTGGACTTGGGGGGGGGCCTCCTGGCCGCTGCCTCCTCTTCTCCACTAAGGCCCATGTAGGCCCAATAACCCCCCTGGGGGTTCCGGTAACCTCCCTGTACTCCGGAAAATGTCCGAACCTTTTCGAAACCATTCTGGTGTCCAAATATAACCTTCCAATATATCAATCTTTACCTCTCGACCATTTCGAGACTCCTCATCATGTCCATGATCTCGTCCGGGACTCCGAACAAACTTCGGTAATCAAAAACACATAACTCATAATACAAATCATCATCGAACGTTAAGCGTGCGGACCCTATGGGTTCGAGAACTATGTAGACATGATCGAGACACATCTCCAATCAATAACCAATAGCAGAACCTGGATGCTCATATTGGCTCCTACATATTCTATGAAGATCTTTATGGGTCAAACCGCACAACAACATACGTTGTTCCTTTGTCATCGTATGTTACTTGCCCGAGATTTGATCGTTGGTATCATCATACCTAGTTCAATCTCGTTACCGGCAAGTCTCTTTACTCATTCTGTAATGATTCGTCCCACAACTAACTCATTAGTCACATTGCTTGCAAGGCTTAAAGTGATGAGCATTATCGAGAGCGCCCAGAGATACCTCTCCGATAGACGTAGTGACAAATCCTAATCTTGATCTATGCCAACCCAACAAACACCTTCGGAGACACCTATAGAGCATATTTATAATCACCCAGTTAAATTGTGACGTTTGATAGCACACAAGGTGTTCCTCTGGTATTCGGGAGTTGCATAATCTCATAGTCAGAGGAACAAGTACAAGTCATGAAGAAAGCAGTAGAAATAAAACTTAACAATCATTATGCTAAGCTAACGGATGGGTCTTGTCCGTCACATCAATAACTAATGATGTGACCCAGTTCATCAAATGACAACACATGTGTATGGTCAGGAAACATGACCATCTTAGATTAATAAGCTAGTTAAGTAGAGGCATACTAGGGACACTTTGTTTTGTCTATGTATTCACACATGTACTAAGTTTTCAGTTAATACAATTCTAGCAAGAATAATAAACATTTATCATGATATAAGGAAATATAAATAACAAATTTATTATGGCGTGTAGGGCATATTTCCTTCAGTCTCCCACTTGCACTAGAGTCAATAATCTAGATTACATAGTAATGATTCTAACACCCATGGAGTCTTGGTGCTGATCATGTTTTGCTTGTGGAAGAGGCTTAGTCAACGGGTCTACAATATTCAGATCCGTATGTATCTTGCAAATCTCTATGTCTCCCTCCTTGACTAGATAACGGATGGAATTGAAGCGTCTCTTGATGTGTTTGGTTCTCTTGTGAAATCTGGATTCCTTTGCCAAGGCAATTGGTCTAGTATTGCCACAAAAGATTTTCATTGGACCCCATGCACTAGGTATTACACCTAGATTGGATATGAACTCCTTCATTCAGACTCCTTCATTTGCTACTTCCGAAGCAGCTATGTACTCCGCCTCACACGTAGATCCCGCCACGACGCTCTGCTTGGAACTGCACCAACTAATAGCTCCACCATTCAATATAAATATGTATCCAGTTTGTGACTTAGAGTCATCATCAGTGTCAAAGCTTGCATCGATGTAACCATTTACGACAAGCTCTTTCTCACCTCCATAAACGAGAAACATATCCTTAGTCCTTTTCAGGTTTTTCAGGATGTTCTTGACCGTTGTCCAGTGATCCACTCCTGGATTACTTTGGTACCTCCCTGCTAAACTTATAGCAAGGCACACTTCAGGTCTGCTACACAGCATTGCATAAATGATAGAACCTATGGCTGAGGCATAGGGAATGACTTTCATTTTCTCTCTATCTTCTGGAGTGATCGGGCATTGAGTCTGACTCAACTTCACACCTTGTAATACAGGCAAGAACCCTTTCTTTGGCTAATCCATTTTGAACTTCTTCAAAACTTTATCAAGGTATGTGCTTTGTGAAAGTCCAATTAAGCGTCTTGATCTATCTCTATAGATCTTGCTGCCCAATATGTAAGCAGCTTCACCGAGGTCTTTCATTGAAAAATTCCTATTCAAGTATCCTTTTATGCTATCCAGAAATTCTGTATTATTTCCAATCAACAATATGTTATCCACATATAATATTAGAAATGCTACAGAGCTCCCACTCACTTTTTTGTAAATACAGGCTTCTTCAAAAGTCTGTATAAAACCATATGCTTTTATCACAATATCAAAGTGTATACTCCAACTCCGAGAGGCTTGCACCAGTCCATAAATGGATTGCTGGAGCTTGCACACTTTGTTAGCACATTTTGGATCGACAAAACCTTCTGGTTGTATCATATACATCTCTTCTTTAAGAAATCCATTAAGGAATGCAGTATTGATATCCATTTGCTAAATTTCATAATCATAAAATGCGGCAATTGCTAACATGATTAGGATAGACTTAAGCATCGCTACGGTGAGAAGGTCTCATCGTAGTTGAGGGAGTCCTGGATTAGGGGGTGTCCGGATAGCCGAACTATCACCGTTGGCCGGACTCCTGGACTATGAAGATACAAGATTGAAGACTTCGTCCCGTGTCCGGATGGGACTTTCCTTGGCGTGGAAGGCAAGCTTGGGGATACGGATATGTAGATCTCCTACAATTGTAACCGACTCTGTGTAACCCTAACCCTATCCGGTGTCTATATAAACCGGAGAGTTTTAGTCCGTAGGACGAACAACAATCATACCATAGGCTAGCTTCTAGGGTTTAGCCTCTACGATCTCGTGGTAGATCCACTCTTGTACTACCCATATCATCAATATTAATCAAGCAGGAGTAGGGTTTTACCTCCATCGAGAGGGCCCGAACACAGGTAAAAACATCGTGTCCCTTGTCTCTTGTTACCATCCGCCTAGACGCACAGTTCGGGACCCCCTACCCGAGATCCGCCGGTTTTGACACCGACATTGGTGCTTTCATTGAGAGTTCCTCTGTGCCGTCGCTGTCAGGAAGGATGCCTCATCCCGTCTTTAAAGATGGCACCGTTGCTAAACGAGCTTTGGCCACTGGCCAAACTCTCCGGCTAGGCGGTTTTCTTATGACCGCTTGTTCGGCCACCGCGCCGACGGTGACTTCTCGGGTCATCGAAAGCAATCTTCACGTTAACTCGGAACTCCCGAGCAGTTAGATCCGATGGAGCTCTCTTCCTTAAATGAGCTCTTGGATCGAATCGCCGCCCTGGGAGTCGCTACAGACTACGATCAGATTGGGCCCAAAACTGATCTGAGAGAGATCAACTCTCCCCAGGCTACCCACCACGTTGCTGTGGTAGAGGAACAATACGGCGACTCTTCTCCTACCTTAAGGACTAGCTATGTCTGGATTCCTGACCCCTCCATGCCGGATTCCCGTGGAGGGGAGGACACCACTCAAGCTCTGAACTTAAAGTCAGGCAGCGGGCTAGATCCATTGTACAACCTCCAAGAACCCAAGATTCCAAGTTCGGAATATCTTGGCCCCTGAATCTTAGATCGGACGGGGTTCAGAATTTAATTCCACCCGCCCACCCAAACAAAAGCGATCTATCCCAAATCCGGCAAGAGCCCGGTGAAACAGTACATCATTACTGGGCCAGATTCCTCCTGGTTATGGACAGGATAAAGGATTGCCGTGAGGAAGATGCAATCTCATTCTTCTGCAATGATTGCAAGGACAAGGGAATCCTAAACGCCATAAGTTGTCGTGAAATTACACGCTTCGCTGACTTGGCGTCCATAGTACGAAAGTACTGCGCGATGGAGAGCGCCTGGAAAACCGATATCAAATTTTGGGATAATCCGGCCCCGAATACGACCCTAGTCCGAAATAAAAGGGTGCATCATCACCAGCACTGGGTTACATACCAAAAAGCAAAAAACCCCCCAAAGGGCATGGAACCGTACTGGAGGGATGGCTCAATGGACCCTGCAAAATTCATAGCACGGAGGGCGCCACTCCAACTCATAGCCTTAGAGCATGTTGTATACTACGGCAGGTGGCCAAAAGTGGCGAAGAGCTTTTAGCTCCAGAGCACCAGCCCAGCAATACCAGTACGGTATTAACAGTCTTCGAGACTTTCGCATCAAATAATATGCGGAAACGAACACTCTGCAGCCTTGCCGAAGTCTACTAGATAGCAACAATAAATCCATGGAGTGACATGGCTATTACCTTTAACGCCAGTGACGAACCTAAAATCTGAACAGCCCAAGCACCAGCCGCATTGGTCCTCAGTCCAATAGTGGACGGCTTTTTCCTTACCAAGGTACTCATGGATGGCGGCAGCGGATTAAACCTCATCCACGAGGAAACCCTTCGAAAAATGGAAATAGACTGGAGCCGCATTGAGCAAAGCAGCACAAACTTTAGAGGAATAATCCCCAGTCGGGAAGCATGCTGTACAGGAAATATCACACCGGATGTGGTGTTCGGCACGCCGGACAATTATAGGTCCGAGGAGGTCACATTCCAAGTGGCCCCGTTCAGCAGCGGATTCCACGCTCTATTAGGGCGAGAAGCATTCACAATTTTTCAAGCTATACCCCATTACGGTACATGAAGCTCAAAATGCCCGGACCCAATGGAATTATCACTCTCGCTAGTGACCCGGACATAGCGCTCCGCCGAAAAATAAAACAGCCGCACTTGCCCTTGAGGCACTATCCAAGCCCTAGCGGCAGAGGAACTCAACATCTTGCACTCCATAGTGGACAGGGATGATGTGATACTCGATAAGAGATCCAAGTCCACCTCTTTTAAACCGGCAGACGAAATAGTCAAATTCCATGTCCATCCAACGGACCCTGCAAAAACGGCCTCCATCGGGGCACAATTGAACCCTGATGTGGACGCCGCACTACGAGAATTCCTACGCGAAAATTGGGACATTTTTGCCTGGCACCCTTCAGACATGCCAGGAATCCCACGCCGGCCGGCTGAGCACAACCTAAATATCCTAAAAGGATTCAAGCCAGTCAAACAAGCTCTTCAGCGTTTCTGCGAACCCAAGAGACAGGCCATGGGAGAGGAGCTAGCCAAACTATTGGAGGCCGGATTCATCAGACATTAAACATCCGGACTGGCTAGCAAACCTGGTAATGGTACCAAAGAAGGACAAATCCTGGCGCCTATGTGTCGATTTTAAGGACCTTAACAAGGCTTGCCCAAAGGATCCCTTCCCCCTCCCCCGCATCGATCAAACTATCGACGCTACCGTAGGACACAATTCATTGTGTTTCCTCGACGCATACTCCGGCTACCACCAAATTAAGATGGCAGAGCCAGACCAAGCCGCAACGGCATTCATCACTCAATACGGACCATTCTACTTCAACACAATGCCCTTTGGGCTCAAAAACGCCGGCGCAACATATGAGCGCATGATTCAGACATGTCTGGCAAACCAGATCGGCAAAACAGTAGAGGCATACGTAGACGACGTGGTCGTCAAATCCAAGCATGTCGAAACCCTAGTCGACGACTTGAGGCTCACATTCGATAATCTCCGAACATATGACATCAAGCTCAACCCGGAAAAATGCGTTTTCGGCGTACCAGCCAGAAAGCTCTTGGGCTTCATTGTATCCGGTAGAGGAATTGAAGCAAACCCAGCCAAGATCCGAGCTCTGTCACAATTGGATATCCCCAAAGACCTCAAACAAATACAAAAATTGACTGGATGCGTGGCGGCTCTAAGCCGCTTTATCTCCCGCTTAGGAGAAAATGCATTACCCCTTTATCGCCTCCTCCGGCGCACCGAACACTTTGAGTGGACGGATGCTGCCACGGCCGGACTCGAAGAAATCAAAGCCATATTGGCAACAAATCCGGTCCTGGCCGTGCCCAACGTGGGCGAACCAATGCTATTATACATCGCAGCAACCCATCAAGTTGTAAGCGCGGTGCTCATTGTCGAATGAGAAACGGACGGACACAAGTTCCCTCTCCAAAAACCAGTTTACTACGTGTCCACTGTCCTAACTCCATGCAAGTCACGGTACCCGCATTATCAAAAGATAGCATACGCGGTGTTCATGGCATCCCGGAAGCTACGACACTACTTTCAAGAGTGTTCGATAACAGTAGCCTCCGAAGTACCTCTTAATGACATTATAAACAACCGGGGCATAGCGGGCGGATTGCTAAATGGGCCATTGAGCTCCTCCCGTTCGACATAACCTACAAGCCACGGCGAGCTATTAAGTCGCAAGTTTTGGCCGACTTCATCGCCGAATGGACTGAAGCCGAACTCCCTAAAGAGTACGGCGCATATTCCAACTGGATCGTGCACTTCGACGACTCCAAAATGTTGGCCGGCCTGGGGGCTGGCATCGTTCTGACGTCCCCAACCGGAGATACAGTCCAATATGTACTTCAAATAATGTACACGGACTCCAACAGCGGCGGATCTGAGGCCCTTCTACATGGTCTTCGGATGGCGGTCTCCATGGGCATTCAATGCCTAGAGGTGCTTGTGAGGATTCGAACCTCGCGATATCCCAAATAAATGGGGACTTTGATGCCAAGGATCCGAAAATGGCAGCTTATCACAATGCCTTCCTAAAAATGTCAGGTCGGTTTGAGGGGCTCGAATTTCACCATATAGCCCGGGATAACAACCAGGCAGCGGTCGTGTTGGCACGCATTGGCACAAAGCGCGATGCCGTCCCCCCCAACATCTTCCTAGAGAGGCTCTTCAAGCCAGCCGTATTATGGGAGGGAGAGTCCGGAAATAACAACCCGGACCCAACCACACTACCCCACACCGAACATTCCGACATAGTTGGTGGTTCCGCCAACGAAATAACACCGTCATTACGCAATAATGGCAGTCATTGCCCCGTGGACAGAACCATTCCTAGCCTACCTAACTAGGCAGGAACTTCCCGAGGACCAAAACGAGGCCCGCTGCATAGTACGGCGGTCTAAAGCCTATAAGGTCCATGAGGGAGAGCTTTATAAGAAAAGCACAACTGGAGTCCTTCAAAGGTGTATCTCCAAAGAGGAAGGGCGGAATCTCATGGCTGAAATTCAAGCCGGACTCGGTGGGCACCATGCCGCAGCCCGGGCCCTTGTAGGCAAGGCATGCCGTATAGGATTTTATTGGCCGACGGCCCGGGCAGATGCTCAGGACTTAGTCCAACGATGCGTCGGTTGCAGCTCTTTGCTAATCAAAGCCACATGCCACCCACCGCCCTCAAAACTATACCCATCACCTGGCCCTTTGCGGTGCAGGGGCTTGACATGGTTGGACCCCTTAAAGGAGGAACCCACAAGCAAAAATACCTATTGGTCATGGTGGATAAATTCACCAAATGGATAGAGGCCAAGCACAGAAAGGCGGCGAATCCGGACCGTGATAGACTTTATATCAGGGGTAGTACACTTTGTTACGGCGTCCCCATGGCATCATCACCGATAGCAGCACGAACTTCACGGCCGACGAGGTCAAACTCTGGTGCAAAAACATGGGCATCAAGCTCGACTACGCTTGATCTATCACCCCAAACTAACGGTCAAGTCGAGCGAGCAAACGGTCTAATCATGAGCGGCATTAAATCCAGACTAGTGCGGTCCCTCAAGGAATCTAACACGCACTGGGTAGAGGAGCTCGACTCTGTACTCTGGGGGTTGCGGACCACGCCGAATCGCACTACCGGATTAACACCATTTTTTATGGTATACGGCGTAGAGGCAGTTTTGCCCTGCGACATAATTCATGACTCACCTCGCGTGCGCATGTATGAAGAAAGAGAAGCCGAGATCGATCGGCAGGACAGTTTGGACGCCTTGGAGGAGGAGCGCGACGTGGCAAAAGCTCGTTCCACATTCTATCAACCGCAGGCTCGAAGATATCAAAGCAGGGAAGTACGGGCCAAAGCTTACAATGTTGGCGAACTAGTTCTCGCTGCGGACAAGAAAATGACAAACTCAAGCCCAAATGGGAGGGTCCCTTCATCATCGACCAAGTCGACGGCGGAGCGTACCCGTCTGAAACGCATCGGATAACCGACTCGAGCCGAACCCATGGAACGCAGCCCGTCTCCGAAGATTCTACGCCTAGCGCCGGATTCCGAGTTCGTCTCCTTCCTCCGTCTATATTTTATATTTTAAGTTGTCTTTTATTTCTCTCCTCCTCCCTCCTTTTTTCCGAAGCCGTTAAAGGCTCGTTTGCGCATTGTTCGCACACACTTTACGCGCCATCCGCGCTCATTATACACAGGGGCTTCTTTAGCGAAGCTTATTTATACGGGCTTTATGCCCAACACATGTGTCACACTTTCGCATGTACCTTTTATTCACCATTATATGCATCGATATGACTTAAGTTTTGGCCAAGCTGGGTTGCTGGCTCTGTGCTTACCCCTCGTTCCCGATTGTTCGGCTAGGTGGTAAAGGAGCACCTCTGCGATTATTACCGCCGGGTCAGCGGACGTGTACCTCGAGGTGGGTGAAGCCGAAAGCTAGCGTTCTTAAGGGAATATTCGGTCGATGAACTAAAAGACGATTTTTATTTTTCATTTATCTGCCCCGGATGCTTTTACGCTTTTTGCAGTCCGGACATGCACTTTAGGGCATGCCTCCCGAGAAAAGGAACCCCTAACGGAACTATTCTCCCTGGAAGATGTTTCTTACTAACCATGTAATATAACATAACTAGTTGGGCACTTGTCTGATAAAGCACTCATGACCACTACGCCTGGTCTCCACGCATGCCCCGGTTTTTACATAACCGTGAGGGTATTCGGACACATTCCAGACTATTGGGTCCCGAGGTTGAAGCGAAAAGGTCCACTACGACAAACGATCTACAATCCGGCTAGAAGGCATTTTACATGTCATTTTTAATTACATAGTCAAATTGGCTGATTGTATTCCTCTTCAATGCCATCTAATAGGCTGTCTAGTTTACAGTCTTGCTGGGAATAGTTTGCGGCCAACTCTACTTCGCCGTACACTAAGCTCACAGGGATCTCCTTCCCGTCGGGCCCCACAGGTCCGACCTCGGCCATGTGGTTTGGGTCCGCCTTCGTGTACAGCGTCTTCACCATGGCCCAGGCCTCCCTGGCGCCTTGACGACAGGCCGATATCTTCCATAGTCGGAAGCGCCGCCGTGCTCCCTGAAGCTTCTCTGCAAGCTCTCCAAGGCCTTCGGGCAGGGAGATAGATGGCCCCAAGGCCTGTGCGACGCCTCTCATCACCTGCCGAACTCGTTCGTGCAGTTGCAATAGCTCGGGAAGAAGGTCACCCGTAGAACCGGGCATTTCCTCTGCAGGACGACCCGTGAGCATACCAACAGACATAACTCTGTTAGTCGACTTCCTCGCCGAACTCTTTTTCAAAGTTCACTCAAGCACTTACTATAAATGCTGCGACGAAGTCGCCGATTCTCCTTCACGGAGTCAGACAGCTGGGCATGAACATCCTTTAGTTCCTCACCCAGCTGGGTGTTGGCATCCTGGAGATTATTTTTCTCTTGCCTCACCCTTGTAAGCACATTCTTGTTGGCCTTCAACCGGCGCAAGAGCTGTTGCTTGTCCGGATCTAGTCCGGCGCCATCTGCAATATTATTGTCAGATTTACACACACGACGCACTTCACAATCTACTTATCTTTTGAAGCATATATTACGGAGGGGTCTCTGTGGCTGCCCTATGGCGGCTAGTGCAACCTCAAGTTGGGCCTTGCATTCTTCAAGCTCACAGGACGATCGGGTGTTCTTTTTTGTAAGATCATGCATAACAAATGATCCTTAAATCAGTTATTCTAACTATTTTAAGTCTCGGGGGCTACTGGAATATATAACCGTCAAATTTCCTCACCCGTATGTCCTTTACATACTGCTCCGTGGCTCTGGCTAGACCATCTTGAGCGGCACATAGGTGCGCATCTCCCGAATTGAAGGCATTCAATGCCTCTTGGGAGAAACATGCGTCACGAAGAACTGTCCGGCGCCTTTGTGATTCATGGCGCTCTCCACCTCGGAGTTGGTGGCGGACAATCTGTCGGCATCCTCAGCCGGAGGAGCATCCGATGCACGCCTCGTGCTCGCCTCCGCTTCGGACTGGCTTTGGAGCACGGCGGCGGAGGCACGATTGAAACCTCTCCGGACACGGTCCGTGGCGCTCTTTTCTGAAAAGAGCACCAGCGTTAGTACGCCTTCCGTGAATCAATCACAGGAATATGGTGATGCGCCATACCATTGCGGCGGCGTTCGATCCGGACCGCACTTCTTTTTAGCTGCGGGGCGTGCTGCCTTGTTGGCTAGCCGCTTGAGCTCGGACTCCTGCCTCGAAGGCACCCCCTGCGAAACACCATTGGTATACGGTGATCAAAACTAAGCACGGATGGGTAATTATCAGAGTATTGGGACCTCGGTCTCAGTTACCTGTGAGGCTGGAAGTATTCCGGGGTAATCGGCTGTGATGGCAACCAAGGCATTATCGATGCTCAGTTGGTGAAATACCCCATCAATCAGCTCCACCGGTATGTCTGGATCCTCTTGGGAGGCCGGTTCGAGGAGCCGTTCTGGATCCTCGGGTTGTGGAGGCGGGCTGTTTATGTCTTTTACGGCCTGGCGCAGTTCCTGCGTCAAAATCACAAAATGAGATACCTAACCATGGGAATACGGATCGGATGTGCAAAAAAGAAATGTCTGCTTACCCAGCATCGAGGATTGTTCATAGAAAATCCGTTCAATGGACTGACGCGGAGAAAATCTTCCTCTTCTCCCTTGTATAGCGTGGACAAGGTCTTCACCACATATGTGACCGATCTCTGCCCCTTACGGCCATGACGGGTGGCATCGTCCTCCCCGTTGAAATCCCACATGGGGTGGCCCCTATACTGGAGCGGCTGCACCCCCCGCATAATACATGTGACCATGACACCGATCATGGTCAGTCCGGAATGAGCTAACAATCTTATTCGGCTCATCGGTATAGGGCGTTCGATCGTCTTCCCTCAGGAGCTCCTCGGCGCCAACTCAGGCGTTTCTTCAAAGGAGCATTGCTGAACTCCGGAGACCGATCCGAGCAGGATCCGGCGGTGGGACGTCTTCTATATAAAACCGTTCAAGGCCAGTCTTTGGGCGCCTTCTTTGGGGTTCGGATAGATATCTGGTCGGCGATGCACCATAGCTCGGCTCCGCCCACTTGATATATTGACCCCTCAGAGAACGGGTACAAGGCAGAATAATCTCTTCCACAGCGCAAAATGAGCCTCGGCGCCAAGAACAGTTCGCAAAGGGCCACGAAGCCCGCGATGTGCAAAATGGAGGCAGGCGTAAGGTGGTGCAACTGGAAGCCGTAGAACTCCAAGAGCCCCCGGAGAAACGGATGAATTGGAAATCCGAGTCCTCTTACTAGATAAGAGATAAAGCATGCCCGCTCTCCTTTGGAGGGATCGGGGACACTCTCCGCTTGCTTTCCGCCCTTATAGGTGGCGAGTCCGGCTCGAACCGGAACCATGAAGGCCGGGGGAAGAAATCCCTTGGTTTGGAGTGTCACTAGCTTGCTATGCGGGACTGAGCATATCTCCCAATTTCAGGCTGAGGCTGGGAGCGCAAGAGGAGGAGCAGCGTCGATTGTCCATGATGGAATGGATTTTTGTCGAGGCGCCCGATGAAAGCTTCATGGAGGAATGTTTTGACTCGGATCTAGATCCTCGTCCCTTTTATAGGCGGCTCATTTGCACAGCTAGGGGGATAAGTGTAAAAATACCCTGGCTTTTCGCATTCATTCAAACATGTGGAAGATAGCCATTATTGGGCGTGGAAGTCAAGGAGCGCAACATTTATCAGAAGCCGGACACTATTCGACAATTATATGGAATTTGGAGAAGAACCCGCCTCGCAATGCCGAAGACAATCTACGCGCCGGACTCATCGCCATTGAAGCCTGGTTCGGGGGCTACTGAGGGAGTCCTGGATTAGGGGGTGTCCGGATAGCCGAACTATCACTATTGGCCGGACTCCTGGACTATGAAGATACAAGATTGAAGACTTCGTCCCGTGTCCGGATGGGACTTTCCTTGGCGTGGAAGTCAAGCTTGGGGATACGGATATGTAGATCTCCTACCATTGTAACTGACTCTGTGTAACCCTAACCCTATCCGGTGTCTATATAAACCGGACGGTTTTAGTCCGTAGGACGAACAACAATCATAGCATAGGCTAGCTTCTAGGGTTTAGCCTCTCTGATCTCGTGGTAGATCCACTCTTGTACTACCTATATCATCAATATTAATCAAGCAGGAGTAGGGTTTTACCTCCATCGAGAGGGCCCGAACCTGGGTAAAAACATCGTGTCCCTTGTCTCCTGTTACCATCCGCCTAGACGCACAGTTCGGGACCCCCTACCCGAGATCCGCCGGTTTTGACACCGACAGTAGTCAACTCCTTGAACTTGTCGAAAACCTTTTGCAACAAGTCGAGTTTTGAAGACAATAACATTACCGTCAGCGTCAGTCTTCTTCTTGAAGATCCATTTATTTTCTATTGTTTGCCAATCATCAGGCAAGTCCACCAAAGTCCACAATTTGTTCTCATACATGGATCCCATCTCAGATTTCATGGCCTCAAGCAATTTCACAGAATCTGGACTCATCATCGCTTCCTCATAGTTCGTAGGTTCATCATGTCTAGTAACATGACTTCCAGAATAGGATTACCGTGCCACTCTGGTGCAGACCGTACTCTGGTTGACCTACGAGGTTCGGTAGTAACTTGATCTGAAGTTTGATGATCATCATCATTAGCTTCCTCACTAATTGGTGTAGGAATCACTAGAACTGATTTTTGTGATAAACTACTTTCCAATTCGCGAGAAGGTACGATTACCTCATAAAGTTCTACTTTCGTCCCACTCACTTCTTTTGAGAGAAACTCCTTCTCTAGAAAGGATCCGTTCTTAGCAACGAATATCTTGCCTACGGATCTGTGATAGAAGGTGTACCCAACAGTTTCCTTTGGGTATCCTATGAAGACGCATTTCTCCGATTTGGGTTCGAGCTTATCAGGTTGAAGCTTTTTCACATAAGCATCGCAGCCCCAAACTTTAAGAAACGACAACTTGGGTTTCTTGCCAAACCACAGTTCATATGGTGTCGTCTCAACAGATTTAGATGGTGCCCTATTTAATGCGAATGCAGCCGTCTCTAAAGCATAACCCCAAAACGATAGCGGTAAATCAGTAAGAGACATCATAGATCACACCATATCTAATAAAGTACGGTTACGACGTTCGGACACACCATTACGTTGTGGTGTTCCAGGTGGCATGAGTTGTGAAACTAGTCCACATTTTTTCAAATGAAGACCAAACTCGTAACTCAAATATTCGCCTCCGCGATGAGATCGTAGAAACTTTATTTTCTTGTTACGATGATTTTCCACTTCACTCTGAAATTCTTTGAACTTTTCAAATAGTTCAGACTTATGCTTCATTAAGTAGATATACCCATATCTTCTCAAATCATCTGTGAACGTTAGAAAATAACGATACCCACCATGAGCCTCTACAATCATCGGGCCGCATACATCGGTATGTATTATTTCCAATAAGTCAGTAGCTCGTTCCATTGTTCCGGAGAACGGAGGTTTAGTCATCTTGCCCATGAGGCATAGTTCGCAAGCACCAAGTGATACATAATCAACTGATTCCAAAAGCCCATCAGCATTGAGTTTCTTCATGCGCTTTACACCAATATGACCGAAACGGCAGTGCCACAAATAAGTTGCACTAGCATTATTAACTTTGCATCTTTTGGCTTCAATATTATGAACATGTGTATCACCATGATCGAGATTCAACAAAAATAGACTATTCATCAAGGGTGCATGACCATAAAAGATATTACTCATATAAATAGAACAACCATTATTCTCTGATTTAAATGAATAACCATCTCGCATCAAACAGGATCCAGATATAATGTTCATGCTCAACGCTGGACCAAATAACAATTATTCAGGTCTGAAACTAATCGTGAAGGTAGATGTAGAGGTAGCGTGTCGACGGCGATCACATCGACCTTGGAACCATTTCCGACGAGCATCGTCACCTCGTCCTTAGCCAATCTTCATTTAATCTGTAGCCCCTGTTTCGAGTTGCAAATATGAGCAACAGAACTAGTATCAAATACCCAGGCACTACTATGAGCATTAGTAAGGTACACATCAATAACATGTATATCAAATATACCTCTCACTTTGCCATCCTTATTATCCGCCAAATACTTGGGGCAGTTCCGCTTCAAGTGACCAGTCCCTTTGCAACAGAAGCACTTAGTTTCAGGCTTAGGTCCAGACTTGTGTTTCTTCCCGGGAGTAGCAACTTGCTTGCTATTCTTCTTGAAGTTCCCCTTCTTCCCTTTGCCCTTTTTCTTGAAACTAGTGGTCTTGTTAACCATCAACACTTGATGCTCCTTCTTGATTTCTACCTCCGCAGCCTTTAGCATTGCGAAGAGCTCGGGAATTGTCTTTTCCATCCCTTGCATATTATAGTTCATCACGAAGCCTTTATAGCTTGGTGGCAGTGATTGAAGAACTCTGTCGATGACACTATTATCAGGAAGATTAACTCCCAGCTGAGTCAAGTGGTTATGGTACCCAGACATTCTGAGTATGTGTTCACTGACAGAACTATTCTCCTCCATCTTGCAGCTATAGAACTTGTTGGAGACTCCATATCTCTCAACTCGGGCATTTGGTTGAAATATTAACTTCAACTCTTGGAACATCTCATATGCTCCATGACATTCAAAACGTCTTTGAATTCCCAATTCTAAGCCATAAAGCATGGCACACTGAACTATTGAGTAGTCATCAGATCGAGCTTGCCAGATGTTCATAAAATCAGCATCTGCTCCTGCGGCAGGCCTTGCACCTAGCGGTGCTTCAAGGACATAATTCTTCTGTGCAGCAATGAGGATAATCCTCAAGTTACGGACCCAGTCCGTGTAATTCCTACCATCATCTTTCAACTTAGCTTTCTCTAGGAACGCATTAAAAAACAAACGAAAGGTAGCACGGGCCATTGATCTACAACAACATAGATATGCAAAACTATCAGGACTAAGTTCATGATAAATTAAAGTTCAATTAATCATATTACTAAACAAGTCCCACTTAGATAGACATCCCTCTAGTCATCTAAATGATCACGTGATCCATATCAACTAAACCATATCTGATCATCACGTGAGATGGAGTAGTTTTCAATGGTGAACATCTCTATGTTGATCGTATCTACTATATGATTCACGTTCGACCTTTCGGCCTTAGTGTTCCAAGGCCATATCTGCATATGCTACGCTCATCAAGTTTAACCCGAGCATTTTGCACGTGCAAAACTGGCTTGCACCCGTTGTATGTGAAACTTAGAGCTTATCACACCCGATCATCATGTGGTTTCTCGACACGACGAACTGTAGCAACGGTACATACTCAGGGAGAACACTTATACCTTGAAATTTAGTGAGGGATCATATTATAATGCTACCGCCATACTAAGCAAAATAAGATGCATAAAAGATAAACATCACATGCAATCATAATATGTGACATGATATGGCCATCATCATCTTGTGCCTTTGATCTCCATCTCCAAAGCACCGTCATGATCTCCATCATCACTGGCTTGACACCTTGATCTCCATCGTAGCATCGTTGTCGTCTCGCCAACTATTTCTTCTACGACTATCGCTACCACTTAGTGATAAAGTAAAGCAATTACATGGCGATTGCATTTCATACAATAAAGTGACAACCATATGGCTCCTTCCAGTTGCCGATAACTTTGTTACAAAACATGGTCATCTCATACAATAATTTATATCACATCATGTCTTGACCATATCATATCACAACAAGCCCTGCAAAATCAAGTTAGACGTCCTCTACTTTGTTGGTGCAAGTTTTACGTGGCTGCTATGGGCTTCTAGCCAGAACCATTCTTACCTACACATCAAAACCACAACGATTTTTTGTCAAGTGTGCCGTTTTAACCTTCAACAAGGACCGGCCGTAGTCAAACTCGATTCAACTAAAGATGGAGAAACAGACACCCGCCAGCCACCTGTGTGCGAAGCACGTTGGTAGAACCAGTCTCGTGAACGCGGTCATGTATTGTCGGTCCGGGCTGCTTCATCCAACAATACCGCCTAATCAAAGTAAGACGTTGGTGGTAAGCAGTATGGCTATTATCGCCCACAACTCTTTGTGTTCTACTCGTGCATATCATCTACGCATAGACCTAGCTCGGATACCACCATTGGGGAACGTAGCATGCAATTTCAAAAAAAAATCCTATGATCACGCAAGATGTATATAGGAGATGCATAGCAATGAGAGGGGGAGAGTGTGTCCATGTACCCTCGTAGACCAAAAGCGGAAGCGTTTAGTTAACGTGGTTGATGTAGTTGAACGTATTCACGATCCAACCGATCCTAGTACTGAACGTACGGCACCTCCGTGTTCAGCACACATTCAGCTCGATGACATCCCTTGAACTCTTGATCCAATAGAGGGTTGAGGGAGAGTTCCGTAAGTACGACGGTGTGGTGACGGTGTTGATGATGTGATCCGCATAGGGCTTCGCCTAAGCACTACGACACTATGGCCGGAGGAGTAAACTGTGGAGGGGGGCACCGCATACGGCAAAGAGAACAATGTATATGCCTTTGGGGTGACCCCTGCCCACGTATAGAAAGGAGGGAGGGAGGAGGCGGCCTGCCTAGATGGGGCGCGCCAAGGGGGAGTCCTACTAGGACTCCCAGTCCTAGTAGGATTCCCCCTTCCTTTTTCCGGAGAGGGGGGAAGGGGAAAGGTGGAGAGGGAGAAGGAAAGAGGGGGGCCGCGCCCCCACCCCTTGTCCAATTCGGAATGGCCTTGGGGGCGCACTCCACCTCCTGGCCGCTACCTCCTGTTCTCCACAAAGGCCCATGTAGGCCCATTAACCCCCGGGGGGTTCCGGTAACCTCCCGGTACTCCGGAAAATGTCCGAACCTTTCCGAAACCATTCTGGTGTCCAAACATAACCTTCCAATATATCAATCTTTACCTCTCGCCCATTTCGAGACTCCTCGTCATGTCCGTGATCTCATCCGGGACTCGAACAGACTTCGTTCATCGAAAACACATAACTCATAATACAAATCATCATTGAACGTTAAGCGTGCGGACCCTACGGGTTCGAGAACTATGTAGACATGATCGAGACACATCTCCGGTCAATAACCAATAGCGGAACCTGGATGCTCATATTGCCTCCTACATATTCTATGAAGATCTTTATCGGTCAAACAGCACAACAACATACATTGTTCCCTTTGTCATCGGTATGTTACTTCCCCGAGATTTGATCGTTAGTACCATCATACCTAGTTCAATCTCGTTACCGCCAAGTCTCTTTACTCGTTCTGTAATGCTTCATCCCACAACTAACTCATTAGTCACATTGCTTCCAAGGCTTAAAGTGACGAGCATTACCGAGAGGGCCTAGAGATACCTCTCTGATACACGAAGTGATAAATCCTAATCTTGATCTATGCCAACCGAACAAACACCTTCAGAGACACCTGTAGAGCATCTTTATAATCACCCAGTTACTTGTGATGTTTGATAGCACACAAGGTGTTCCTACAGTATTCGGGAGTTGCATAATCTCATAGTCAGAGGAACATGCATAAGTCATGAAGAAACCAGTAGCAATAAAACTTAACGATCATTATGCTAAGCTAACGGATTAGTCTTGTCCATCACATCATTCACTAATGATGTGATCCCATTCATCAAATGACAACACATGTCTATGGTCAGGAAACATAACCATCTTTGATTAACGAGTTAGTCAAGTAGAGGCATACTAGGGACAGTTTGTTTTCTCTATGTATTCACACATGTACTAAGTTTCCGGTTAATAAAATTCTAGAATGAATAGTAAACATTTATCATGATATAAGGAAATATAAATAACAATTTTATTATTGCCTTTAAGGCATATTTCTTTCAAGAATCGACGAAGGTAGAATTCAAGAAAGAGCATCAAGTGTTGATGGTTAACAAGACCACTAGTTTCAAGAAAAAAAGCCATGGGAAATAAAGGGAAATTCAAGAAGAATGGCAAGCAAGTTGCCACTTCCGTGAAGAAGCCCAAAGCTGGACCCGAGCCTAAAACTGAGTGCCTCTACTTCAAAGGGGATGGTCACTAGAAGCGGAACTGCCCCAAATACTTGGCGGATAAGAAGGATGGCAACATGAACAAAGGTATATTTGATATACATGTTATTGATGTGTACCTTACTAGTATTCGTAGTAGCCCCTGTGTTTTTGATACTACTCCAGTTTCTGAGATTAGTAACTCGAAACAGGAGTTGCAGAATAAACAGAGACTAGTTAAGGGTGACGTGACGATGTGTGGTGGAAATGAATCAAAGGTTGATACGATCACCATCGCACACTCCCTCTACCTACGAGATTAGTGTTGAACCTAAGTAAACGTTATTTGGTGTTTGCATTGAGTGTGAATATGATTTGATCATGTTTATTGGAAAACAGTTATTCATTTAAGTCAGAGAATAATTGTTGTTCTGTTTGCATGAATAAAACCTTCTATGGTTAAACACCCAATGTAAATGGTTTATTGAATCTCGATCGTAGTGATACACATATTCATAATATTGATGCCAAAATATGCAAAGTTGATAATGATAGTGCAACATACTTTTGGCATTGCCGTTTACTTCATATTGGTGTAAAGCGCATGAAGAAAATCCATGCAGATGGACTTTTGGGATCACTTGATTATGAGTCATTTGATACTTGCGAACCATGCCTCATGGGTAAGATGACTAGAACTCCGTTCTCTGGAACAAGGAGTGAGCTAATGACTTATTGGAAATAATATATACCGATGTGTGCGGTCTGATGAGTGTTGAAGCACGCGGCAGGTATCATTATTTTCTGACCTTCACAGATGATTTGACTAGGTATGGGTATATATACTTGATGAAACACAAGTCTGAAACATTTGAAAAGTTCAAAGAATTTCAGAGTGAAGTGGAGAATCGTCGTAACAAGAAAATAAAAGTTTCTACGATCTGATCATGGATGCGAATATTTCAGTTGTGAGTTTGGCCTTCATTTAAAACAATGTGGAAATTGTTTCACAACTCACGCCACCTGGAACACCACAGTGTCATGGTGTGTCCGAATGTCATAGCCATACTTTATTAGATATGGTGCGATCTATGATGTCTCTTTTCGATTTACCACTATTATTTTGGGGTTATGCATTAGAGACAGTCGCATTCACGTTAAATAGGCCACTGTATAAATCCTTTGAGACGACACCGTATGAACTGTGGTTTGGCAAGAAACCTAAGCTGTCGTTTCTTAAAGTTCGGGGATGTGACACTTATGTCAAAGGGCTTCAGCCTGATAAGCTCAAACCTAAATCGGAGAAGTGCGTCTTCATAGGATACCCTAAGGAAACTATTGGGTACACCATCTACCACAGATCCCAAGGCAAGATCTTTGTTGCTAAAAATGGGTCCTTTCTAGAGAAGGAGTTTCTCTCAAAAGAAGTGAGTGGGAGGAAAGTAGAACTTGATCAGGTAATTGTACCTTCTCTCAAATTGAAAAGTAGTACATCAGAGAAAACTGTTCTCGTGATGCCTACACCATCTAGAGATGGAGCTAATGATGATGATCATGAAACTTGAGATCAAGTTACTACTGAACCTCGTAGGTCAACCAGAGCATGTTCCACACCAGAGTGGTACGGTAATCTTGTCCTGAAAGTCATGTTATTAGACCAAGGCGAACCTATGAACTATGAAGAAGCTATGATGAGCCCAGATTTCGACAGATGGCATGAGGCCATGAAATCTGAGATGGGATCGATGTATGAGAACAAAGTGTGGACTTTGGTGGACTTTCCTGATGATCAGCAAATCATAGAAACTAAATGGATCTTCAAGAAGAAGACTGACGCTGACGGTAATGTTATTGTCTACAAAACTCGACTTGTTGCGAAAGGTTTTTGATAAGTTCAAGGAGTTGACTACGATGAGACCTTCTCACCCGTAGCGATGCTTAAGTCTGTCTGAATCATGTTAGAAATTGTTGCATTTTATGATTATGAAATTTGGCAAATGGATGTAAAAACTACATTCCTTAATGGATATCTTAAAGAAGAGTTGTATATGATTCAACCACAAGGTTTTGTCAATCCTAAAGGTGCTAACAAAGTGTGCAAGCTCCGTCGATCCATCTATGGACAGGTGCAAGCATCTCGGAGTTGGAATATATGCTTTGGTAAGGTGATCAAAGCATATGATTTTATGCAGACTTATAGTGAAGCCTATATTTACAAGAAAGTGAGTGGGAGCTCTGTAGCATTTCTGATATTATATGTGGATGACATATTGTTGATTGAAAATGATATATAATTTCTGGATAGCATAAAAGGATACTTGAATAAGAATTTTTCAATGAAAGACCTCGGTGAAGCTGCTTATATATTGGGCATCAAGATCTATAGGGATAGATCGAGACACTTAATAGGACTTTCACAAAGTACATACCTTGGCAAAGTTTTTGAAGAAGTTCAAAATAGATGAGTCGAAGAAAGAGTTCTTGCCTGTGCTACAAGGTGTGAATTTGAGTAAGACTCAAAGTCCGACAACGGCAGAAGATAGAAAGAGAATGAAAGTCACTCCCGATGCCTACGCCATAGGTTCTATAAACTATGCCATGCTATGTACCAGACCTATTGTGTGCCTTGCCATGAGTTTGGCAAGGGGGTACATCAGCGATCCAGGAGTGGATCACCGGACATCGGTCAAAATTATCCTTAGTTACTTAAGAGGACTAAGGAAATGTTCCTCAGTTATGGAGGTGATAAAGAGTTCTTCGTAAAGGGTTACGTAGATGCAAGCTTTGACACCGATTCAGATGACTCTTAGTCTCAAATATGGATACGTATTGAAAGTGGGAGCAATTAACTAGAGTAGCTCCATGCAGAGCATTGTTGACATAGAAATTTGCAAAATACATACGGGTCTGAATGTGACAGGCCCGTTGACTAAACTTCTCTCACAAGAAAAACATGATCACCCCTTAGTACTCTTTGGGTCTTAATAAAATGGTGGTGTGAATTAGATCATGGACTCTTAAACTCTTTGGGTGTTGGTCACATGACGATGTGAACTACGGGTGTTAATCACATGGCGATGTGAGCTAGATTATTGACTCTAGTGCAAGTGGGATACTGATGGAAATATGCCCTAGAGGCAATAATAAAATGGTTATTATTATATTTACTTATTCATGATAAAGGTTATTATTCATGTTATAATTATATTCATCTGAAACCTTAATACATGTGTGAATACGTAAACAAACAACGTGTCCCTAGTGAGCCTCTACTAGACTAGCTCGTTGATCAAAGATGGTTAAGTTTTCCTAACCATGGACATGAGTTGTTATTTGATAACGGGATCACATCATTAGGAGGAGGATGTGATCGACAAGACCCATCCATTATATTAGAATAATGATCATTCAGTTTTATTGTTATTGCTTTCTTCATGTCAAATACATATTCCTTCGACTATGAGATTATGCAACTCTCGGATACTGGAGGAGTGCCTTGTGTGCTATCAAACGTCACAACATAACTGGGTGATTATAAAGATGCTCTACAGGTATCTCCGAAGGTGTTTGTTGAGTTTGCATAGATCGATATTAGGATTTGTCACTCTAGTATCGGAGAGGTATCTCTGGGCCTTCTCGGTAATACACATCATAAGCTTACAAGCAAACTACTAAGGAGTTAGTCACGAGGTGATGTATTACGGAACGAATAAATAGACTTGCCGGTAATGAGATTGAACTAGGTATGAAGATACCGATGATCGAATCTCGGGCAAGTAACATACCGATGGACAAAGGGAATTATGTATGTTGTCATAACAGTTTGACCGATAAAGATCTTCGTAGAATATGTAGGAGCCAATATGGGCATCAAGGTTCCACTATTGATTATTGACCAGAGAGGTGTCTTGGTCATGTCTACATAGTTCTCGAACCCGTAGGGTCCGCACGCTTAACGTTCGTTGATGATATAGTATTATATGAGTTATGTGATTTGGTGACCGAATTTTGTTTGAAGTCCCAAATGAGATCATAGACATGACGAGGAGTCTCGAAATGGCTGAGAGGTAAAGATTGATATATATATATATATATATATATATATATATATATATATATATATATAGGACGATGGTATTCAGACACCGGAAGTGTTCTGGAGGGTACCGGGTACATATCGGGTCACCGGAAGGGGTCCGGGTACCTCCGACAAAAGATATGGGCCTTATGGGCCAAGAGGGGAAATGCACCAGCCACATGGGGCTGGTGCACCCCCCATATGGGCCGGCCTAGGAGGAGAAGGAAAGAGGAGAAGGGAAAGGAAAGAGTGGAATAGGATTCCCCCTTCCTTCCCTCTCCCCCCTCTTTCCTTCCCCCTCTGGCAAATATGGCAGGGGGGCACGCCACTTGGGAGGACTCCAATTAGGATTCGGCCTACTTGGAGCGCCCTCCTGGCTGCTCCCTCTTCCCTCCCACCTGTATATATGTGGGAGGCACCCTAGCACACCCCAGACAATTGCCTAGCCGTGTGCGGCGCCCCCCTCCACTGTTTACACCCCCGGTCATAATTTCGTAGTGCTTAGGTGAAGCCCTACGGAGATCACTTCACCATCACCATCACCATGCCGTCGTGCTAGCGGAACTCATCTACTAGCTCGATGTCTTGCTGGATCAAGAAGGCGAGGGACGTCACCGAGCTGAACGTGTGCAGAACGCGGAGGTGCCGTGGTTCGGTACTTGATCGGTTGAAGTGTGAAGAAGTTTGACTACATCAACCGCATTGTGAAACGCTTCCACTTATGGTCTATGAGTGTACGTAGACACACTCTCCCCCTCGTGATGCATCTCCATGGATAGATCATTGCGTGTGCATAGATTTTTTTTTGTTTGCCATGCATCAATTCCCAACAAATTTATCTCAGTCATCATTTCCACCTTCACTTTTTGGTCGAGCTTGATATGCTTTCCAGGGCTTGCTAAGTGTGAACACAAATCTCATATAGTGAGGGATTCTCTTCGCAAGATATTTCAACATTTGCTTTCTTGACCTTCGGAGCTGTAGTAGGAGCAGTCATAGAAGCAAGAGCAATAGCATCAATTGGTATTTTCCCTTTGTCGATGTCCTTCACAATTCGGAGTGTGTCGGAAACTGGTAGCATGAAAACTTTTGGGACATGTAGGCTGAAAAACGTTTCCTTAATAAGTTGCACGATGGCAAACATGACCCAAGGTGCATATGGCTTCAAGGCTTGAGGGTTATCCGCGTAGGCAGTTGCGAATAAAATGATTTGGAACATCAAAACGAATCCCCTCAGTTGTGGCTAGAAGAGCATTTGCCAAGATGCCTTGAATGGTTTCTGGTCTGTTTGTTGGCGTGAGGGAATTGTAGAGGATATAAACCAGTACTTTCTTCTCATAAGCCAGATTTTTTGGATTCACCTCTATACATTCATCACCAACAAGCTTGGGGTCCATCAGCATATGAACTTGAGCTTCGGATACTTCCCAAAAGTGTATTCTATGTTCACGATTTGCATCAAATTCGCACCTAGGAAGATTCAACAGTGCTAAGAACTGGTCAGCCAAATATTTGATCTTTTCTTCTCCTGTTATCCATTCGAGGATCCAAGTACTACTATCCACAAGGTCTCCTGAGATATAAAGAGTGGCATAGAACTGAAGGACTACTTCATGATTCCGGCCATGATTGAAACAAAGGAAGCTCTTCAAGAAGACTAGTTCAATCTGCTCGATGGTATGATGAAAGCAGGGTAAATTTTCGAGCTCATCAAAATCCAGAATATTGTGCTTGAAAATGTGATTCTTCTCATACAGAACATGAGCATAATACATGGCTTGTTCCTTTGTCCAGAATCTTGGTGACCAGGAAGTTCTTTCTCCATCATATGGGCTGGTTCCAAGGAATGCAAGTTTCGAATGATGAAGCTACTTGTTAAAGGCAGGACCATTCGGGCCATACGGGAAATAATGGAAATGTTTCCAAAGGGTTTCTTAGATGTTCTTCTTCACACATAGTCTGGGCCCAAATGTCATCAGGTGCGGGCACACCTTCCTCTATAGGATTGAGAGGAGCACGAGGCTTCCTTGATTTCCTTTGTTCAGATTGCTTCGAAGAACTCGATGGTCTATTATTTTTGCCCGCTAGAACTCCTTTAATAGCTTTCTGTCCTTCGGGCACTAGGGCCTTTTCTTCCACTATATTTTCTTCGGCGGGAGGCACAATGACCTCTTTCTCAGATGCTTGGGGCACAACTAGTGGAGCAACTTCTTCTTGAGCCATCGGCTCAATATATTTCTTTTCTTCCTCTTCCAACTATGGTGCATTTGAACGAGGGGCAGGATCAACATCCATCTGGGTAGGGGCACCAGATGATGAGACCAGGTTGGATTTGTCTCGGGAAGCATTTTGCTCCCCCTCAATATTTTTAGTATCCTCCTTTGATTCGGAGGGCTTAGGTTGCAATGTTTTTGGAGGCAATGGATCTGCCTTCTCAACTTCAATTTCCTCATCAACATCATCATCAGGGGCTTGCTGCTCAGCCGGAGCATTTTGTTCCTCGGGCTTTTCAAGAAAGATATCAACAACATTAGGTTGTTCTTGGGCTGCTGGAACAGGAATGATAACCTCCACATGGTCAGCTTGCTGCATGGGTTCATCCCCGTGAGTTTGAGATGGTGGAACCTGCTGCAAGGGAGTACTTGAATCAAGTGGAATGTCAGCAGGAACAGCCTAAAGGTGGCAATCTGAGTTTACTTTCGGTTTGCTAGCTCTCGCTCTGGCCTTCTGACGTTTTTCTTCTTGAATTCTTCTTCGAGCAAGATATGCCTTGTGGTCAATCTCCTCGTTTCTTCTGTCACACAACTGCGATACTTCCATTTTCAACCGCGAGTTTCAATCAATTTTCTCATTCCGCATGAGACTGAGAGCCTTGGTGAGTCCAACAATCTCTTTGTTCAGGTTCTTTCTCTCGAATTCAGTGTTGGCCTCTCGCCTCATTTTCTTGAGGACTTGCTTGTCCTTGATAGCCTGATTCGGCCTCTTGGTAATTTTCCTCGGCTCGATGAAATGTTTTTTACCATTTTGGTAACATCATCAGGAAGTCCCGGACTGATTATATCAGCAGATTTTGCATCATATGCAGCACTTTCAATCACATCAATCATGAAGTTGTAATCATATTTTTGTTCCTATGTGGAAGCAGGAACACTGGGTCTGGCCTTCTTAGCAGAAGCATCATATTTTCCTTTAGACATCAGCTTTCTCTTCGGTGCAGAACCCGAAGGTTTGTCAGTGATGGAAATGGGTGCAAGCCTTGGTGATTTCCTTGGAGAGGGTGAAACTTTCACTGGTGAGGGGCTGTTGTATGGCTTGTTGAGAATGGTACATTGATCATACATTGGAATTTCATCAGGAGCATCTTCATTGGATGACTCATCAGAAGAGTTAGCAGCGGCCTTCTTTGATTTCCTGGCGATTGATTTCTTTTGAGGAGCACTAGGGGAAACAGATTTCCTGGACTTGCTTCCCTTCTAGGCAGAAGCATGATCCTAATTCTGAACGTCTTGTTGTGTCAGTGCGATGTTTTCTGCTTCAACTTGATTTTCCTTCGCTTGCCCAGCATCATGTTTGGCTTTGGCCTTCGCCCTCTTAGCCACTTCATTGGGAAAATCAGCGATAGTTTTGAGGGAGTTGGGATGAGCATTCGAAGGCTATGGTGGTCCGACTTTTTCATCACCAGGGCCAATACAATTTTCAGCAATGCAGTCATTCCATGGTGGTGTGAAGGCAAACAGAATCGGATACTTCTCGCATACATTTTCATAATTGAACCATTTTAGTTCGCCCACTGGCGGCGAATCCTTTGAAGCCTATTGTTGCGATTAGTTGTTGATTCAACCCCAGGTGGAGTTCTGTAACCATCTGGATCAGACATTTTAGTCGTGGTATTCTTCTCTCTACCATGACCACCCTTTTTAGGATTGCCATCGGAGAACACGGTCAGGGCATTTGTGACCAATTCATCTTCGGGTTGATTGTGAGCAGATGAAATTTCATCATCATCTGCTTCGGATTCAAACTCGGGTTTCTTCTTTGGAGTTTTGGGAGGCTTTGATGATTTTCCTCCTCCTGTCAATCTCATTCGTTCACACCTTGCTGGAATCTGAGTTAATTCCCCTTCAGAATCTGAATATTCTTTGGAACTCTGTGTCATGACCAAGCTGTGAAAAAATAGATACGAGGGAAAATGGGGTAGGGTCATAAACATGCACAGAAGGTTTTTTAACGAAAATGAAATGGTTTTGGAAGAAACATAGGACTTCATGGTAGTCTCAAAGAGGATATCGTTGATAGATTTTAAACTGGCCATAAAGCATACAAGGCAGAATAAAAACTATCTAATCTTTCAGATGAGCACACATGAATCATAGGTCGAGAAGAACTAGTATGAGGAAAATTTACAAACCATACCATTTAAATCTTAGAGATTCCTAAAGATCTACCGCAGTGAAATAAGTCATGAGAAATAGCGTCGGCAAGAACTGCCCTAAGAACAGAAACATGGAAAGGAGCAGTTCTGTATCTAAGCACCCTAACTTGGCAACTTAGATCAACTACGACAGTGTGGGAGGGAAGATTACCGCACCGGCATGATCAATGGCGTCAAGGTTTCAACAGAGTTGCTTCAAGGAAGGGCTCGAGAGGAGTTGCACGAGGGTTTGAGGAGCAGGGAGGAAGAAGATACGGTGAGGGGTATATATATATATATAGCTAGCTAGCCAATCCTCCTCTTCAAAATCTACGGCCCGCAGAAGCGAGACGTTTCGCATTCGACGGACACGATCACGATCGTGGAGATCGTGGGCACGTGGCAACCGTTATCAGCGAAAAACTCGGGAAGAGAGCAGGAGGCCGAAAGTTCTGGACAAGGCAAGCGCCAAAAACGATTAAAAGTTCGAAGTTGATTTCTTTCACGACCAAGGACGTCGGATAGAAATTTTCTTCAGATCAAATTGCATGCTTATGACGGACAACATAGATTTCGATGAGGAAGAATAGAGGGATAAAAGGGTTTGAAACAAAATACTCAGCCAAAAGCAAGGAAATACAAAACATGGGGCTATGAGTGATTTGTTCATCGGACTAAATACAAACATAGCAAAACAAAGATAAAAACGCAGAAGTGAGCAAATAAACGCAAGGAGCGAGCACCAACAATATAGATCCCAGGGCTAAGGATAAACGAGTAGAATCCCTGAGAGGGTTCCTGCAAGAAGAGTTAGTTCTTTTTCGCAAACCACACTTGTGTGGGCAGCGAGAATCTCGTTTGCTTTGCCTGAGCAGGAACATTCCTTCGATAAGTTTTGTAGTTCGCCTATGCATATCGATAGTAATCATATGAATATGCATTGAAATTGTTTCCAGAGACATGAACATAATGATTCGAGGAAGTACGTCTGTACTCCTTCTATCAAAGGTTTGACGGATATCCATTCATGAAAATTTCAATGCAAATTTGTGAGTGATAATCATTTCCCCGAAGATAATTACTCTGCATATTCAAGTTAGCAGTGACAGATAAATTTTCAATGATGCACTTCTTCACCCAGATTTTCTTCTTGGGTGAACCAGACCTGCAGTTAGTCCCAACATACCAAGAGAAAACCTTACCATTTTGTTGTTTTAAGAATATGTAGTTTGTGTCATCAAACTCGTCAGAAACAACACAAATGGGAGTGTCATAACCAGATAGAATTGCGAGTTCAAGAGTTTTACTTTTAGCAAGAACCCAACTCGTTTGAGGATATTGCTCGGGAGTCCAGTAGGTTCCATCATCATTGAGTTTTCTCTCGAAACACAATCCTTCCTTTTGGGGGTTTTTGTGCAGTATTGACTTCTTGAGACATCCCACAGAGTTTGATGCCCTTTGAGGCTCTTTAGCATTACTGTCTCAAGCAAGTTCATTAACCTCCAATCGTCATCAGAGATAGCAACAAATTCCTCGAAAGAGGGGTTAGAAATATCATTCGTAGTCATTGGAATATTCTCGATGACGACATTAGATGTTTCAGCATTGCTCCGTTGTAGGCATTTTAAGCAAGGAGGCACAAAATCATGAGGAAGACATTTGGATTACTTGGCAAAGAGAGAAGTTGATGTAGGGCGGAACCCTATGGGGCCGATCTTTCACGTTTGGAGAGGATCCCTACGAGGAACACGAAGAACGCGCGGAAGAACACGAGGGAAATCACGGGGGAAAACAAGAGAAACACTCAACCAACACGAATATGATCACACAAGTGCTAGATCATCGAGGCACAAGGTAACATGAGATCCAAAGTCAACAAGGGACGATACAAAGGTAGCCGTTCTTATCCGTGAGGAGGTCTTGATTGTCTTCTCCGGATGGAGGTCTTGAATCCCGGGTCGATCTTCTCCGAAGAGACGCGGTCCCTCACGAGGAGTAGATCCGATCGGGCGAGCAATGATCTATCTCAAATGAGCTAAACCAATTCTAACCCTAGAACATAGGTGGATAGGGAGTATATATAGTCTAAGGGGCGAAGGGGTACATGGGCCACGGCCCGGAGGCGCTGCACGCAGGCAGGAGGGGGCCTGGTGTCCGGGCATCGGGCCGGATGTCCAGGCTGTCGGGTCGGATGTCCGGGCTGGTGGAGACGGCCTTGCTGCTCTCTGATTAGACGGGGCCAGATGTTCGGGCGGAGGGGCCGGTTGTTTGGGGCTTCAGGAGGGGCTGGATGTCCGGGTGACGGCCGGATGTCCGGGCTGTTGGGGCAGCCTTCTGTGCTACCTGGACGGCATGTCCGGATGTCCGGGCAGGAGGCCGGATTTCCGGGGCAGAGGGTCGGATGTCCGGGCTGGACGCCGGATGTCCGGGCCCTGTAGCATCTCCTGCAGACTCCTGGCTGTGGTGTAGATCTCCAGGGGCCGGATGTCCGGGGCCATGGTCGGATGTCCGGTGCCTGGAAGCTGTTCTCGCCTTCTTCACTTGGGGATGCCCCATAGGCATCCCTCCTTTCTTCTTCAATAATTATCGGTTAGTATCGGTTGAGCTTTTTGCTTCTTCACTTGAGTTGTGCTATCCTTGCAATGTCATTTTATTTTGTTTTGCTTGCTGTTTGAATACAATACAGAGATCTGAAATTCTTTAATGAGAGAGAGTCTTCACATAGTTACATAATTATTTAGCTACTCATTGATCTTCACTTATATCTTTTTGGAGTAGTTTGTCATTTATTCGTGTGCTTCACTTATATCCTATGAGTAAATGGTTGAATGAGTTGAATGTCATAAATCTGAAATTATATATGTTTCATTTGCTTATCCCATGGGGAGTAATGACTTCACATCTAAGAAGTAGAGGTTGTAAATTTATTTGAAGGTTAGCAAGCATTGTATTGGTCATTTGAATAATTCATGAAAGAATATTGAAGGAAGAGAGATTTCACATATAAATATACTATCTTAGACATCTTTTATAATTGTGAGCACTCATTAGGTATGACATGCTAAAGAGTTGATGTTGGACAAGGAAGACAACGTAATGGGTTATGTTTTCTCACATCTTAGTTAAAGTATATTGTCATGGATCGTTCAAACATGTTGACCTTGCCTTTCCCCCTCATGCTAGCCAAAATTCCTTGCACCAAATAGAGATACTACTTGTGCTTTCAAATATCCTTAAACTCAGTTTTTGCCATGAGTGTCCACCATACCTACCTATATGCGGTATTTACCTGCCTTTCCAAGTAAATTTGCATGTGCTAAACTCTAAACCTTCAAATAATAATCTGTTTGTATGCCTGAATCGCTCATGTAGAGACTAGGGGTTGTCAGTATCTTCCATGCTAGGTGGGTTATTCTCAAGATGAGTGGACTCCGCTCATCATGCACGAGAAAAATGGCTGGTAACCGGGATGCACAGTCCCATGATCAAAAGATCAAAATCAAATCAAAAATAATTGCAAAGAAGACTCCCCCAGGTTTGATGTTAGTTGGAGGCACCCGTTGTTTCGGGCAAGCCATGGATTGATGATTGTTGGTGGAGGGGGAGTAAAAACTTTTACCATTCTGTTTGGGAAACGCATATAATGTATGTAGTATGGAAGATATTGGGAACTCTTGGTTGTTATGTTGACAATGAGATCATACCTCTCAAAATTATTTATCTCTATTTCAAAATTGAGCTCTGGCACCTCTGCAAATCCCTGCTTCCCTCTGCGAAGGGCCTATCTTTTACTTTTTATGCAAGAGTCAAGGTGATCTTCACCTTTCCCTTTTTCATTTTATCCTTTGGCAAGCACCTCGTGTTGGAAAGATCCACGATACTTATATCCAATTGGATGTAAGTTAGCATGAACTATTATTGTTGACATCACCCAAAGGTGAATACGTTGGGAGGCAACACTATAAGCCCCTATCTTTCTCAAGGTAATGCGATTAAAACTCCATAACCATTAGTATTGCGTGAGTGTTAGCAATTGTAGAAGACTATATGATAGTTGAGTATGTGGAGTTTGCTAAATCAAAGCTCTGACATAGACCCTTCCTGAAAATAAGATGAATTGTAATTGTTTGATGACTGAGAATGAAGTTTGCCAGTTTTCAAGAAAGTTTATGGTCTATGCTTTAACATGTGAATTGCTTGTTACTTGTTCGTGAGAAGTTTTATGAGATGAACTACTGTTATGACATCAAATTATGCTAGAAAAGTTGATTGAAATTATCATTGATCAAACTTGTGCACCTTCTAGCATTCACACTTCATAAATTCTTTCTTTTATCATTTACCTACTCGAGGACGAGCAGGAATTAAGCTTGGGGATACTGATACGTCTCCAACGTATCTATAATTTATGAATAATTCATGCTATTTATTATCTGTTTTGAATGATTATGGGCTTTATTATACATTTTATATTACTTTTGGGACTAACCTATTAACCGAAGGCCCAGCCCCTATTGTTGTTTTATTGCCTGTTTCAGTATTTCGAAGAAAAGGAATATCAAATGGAGTCCAAATGGAATGAAACCTTTGGGAGCGTGATTTTTGGAAAGGATATGATCCGGGAGACTTGGAGTTCAAGCCAGGGAAGGTTCAAGGAAGCCAGGAGATAGGAGGGCGCGCCCCCTGTCTCCTGGGCCCCTCGAGGCTCCCCCGACCGACTTCTTTCGCCTATAAAAGTCCACGTACCCTAAAAACATTGAAGACGAAGATAGATCGGGAGTTCCGCCGCCCCAAGCCTCTGTAGCCACCAAAAACCTCTCGGGAGCCCGTTCGGCACCACGAGGGGGAATCCTCACCAGTGGCCATCTTCATCATCCCGCGCTCTCCATGACGAGGTGGGAGTAGGTCACCCTCGGGGCTGAGTGTTTGTACCAGTAGCTATGTGTTTGATCTCTCTCTCTCTCTCTCGTGTTCTCTCTATGGCACGATCTTGATGTATCACGAGCTTTGCTATTATAGTTGGATCTTATGATGTTTCTCCCCCTCTACTCTCTTGTGATGAATTGAGTTTTCCTCTTGAAGTTATCTTATCGGGTTGAGTCTTTAATGATTTGAGAACACTTGATGTATGTCTTGCCGTGTTTATCTGTAGTGACAATGGGATATCACGTGATCCACTTAATGTATGTTCTGGTGATCAACTTGCGGGTTCCGCCCATGAACCTATGCATAAGGTTTGACACACGTTTTCGTCTTGACTCTGTGGTAGAAAGTTTGGGGCACTCTTTGAAGTACTTTGTGTTGGTTGACTAGATGAATCTGAGATTGTGTGATGCATATCGCATAATCATGCCCACGGATACTTGAGGTGACAATGGAGTATCTAGGTGACATTAGGGTTTTGGTTGATTTGTGTCTTAAGGTGTTATTCTAGTACGAACTCTTGAATAGATTGATCGGAAAGAATAACTTTGAGGTGGTTTCATACCCTGCCATAATCTCTTCGTTTGTTCACCGCTATTAGTGGCTTTGGAGTGACTCTTTGTTGCATGTTGAGGGATTGTTCTATGATCTATCTATGTTATTATTGTTGAGAGAACTTGCACTAGTGAAAGTATGAACCTTAGGCCTTGTTTCCTATCATTGCAATACCGTTTACGCTCACTTTTATCATTAGTTACCTTGCTGTTTTTATATTTTCAGATTACAAAAACCTATATCTACCATCCATATTGCACTTGTATCACCATCTCTTCATTAACAAGTGCACCTATACAATTTACCATTGCATTGGGTGTGTTGGGGACATAAGAGACTCTTTGTTATTTGGTTGCAGGGTTGTTTGAGAGAGACCATCTTCATCCTACGCCTCCCACGGATTGATAAACCTTAGGTCATCCACTTGAGGGAAATTTGCTACTGTCCTACAAACCTCTGCACTTGGAGGCCCAACATCGTCTACAAGAAGAAGGTTGCATAGTAGACATCAAGCTCTTTTCTGGCGCTGCCGGGGAGGTGAGTGCTTGAAGGTATATCTTTAGATCTTGCAATCGAATCTTTTTGTTTCTTGTTTTATCACTAGTTTAGTTTATAAAAGAAAACTACAAAAAATGGAGTTAAGTTTGTCTCATACGCTTCATCTTTTTAATATCTTTCGTGAGTATGATGAAAAGGAAAATTGTGCTCAAGTGCTAGAAGAAGAAATCTATAGAATGTTTGATACTAAATCTTTGAATGATGAGCATGATTACAATGTTGTTAGTATGAATTCCTTGAATATCCATGATGTTAATGATATGCAGAGCCACAAGCTTGGGGAATCTATGTTTGATGAAGATGATATTTTTCGTCCCCCAAGTTTTGATGAGCAAATTTATTATGATGAAATCATGCCTCCTACTTATGATGAATATGAAAGTGGATTTGGAACAGTGTCAACTTTATTTAGTGATGAATCCACTATTTCAGAAGAGGTTCCAATTGATTATGAGAACAAAGTTGCTATCTATGATGATTATTGTGATGACTTGTATGCTATTAAGAATAATGATAACCATGAAACTTGTCATCATGATTTTAGTTTTCAATTGGATTATGCCTCACATGATAATTATTTTGTTGAGTTTGCTCCCACTACTATTCATGAGAAGAAATTTGCTTATGCGGAGAGTAGTAAATTTTTTATGCTTGTAGAGCATGAAAAGAATGCTTTAGGTTCTGGTTATATTGTTGAATTCATTCATGATGCTACTGAAAATTATTATGGGGGAGGAATATATGCTTGTAGGAATTGCAATAATATCAAGTTTCCTCTCTATGTGCTTAAAGTTTTGAAGTTATGCTTGTTTTGCCTTCCTATGCTTGTTGATTATTGCTCCCATAAGTTGTTTGCTCATAAAATCCCTATACATAGGAAGTGGGTTAGGCTTAAATGTGCTAGTCATATGCTTCATGATGCTCCCGTTATGTTTCAATTCTTATCTTTTATGTGAGCATCATTGTGATCATCATGCCTAGCTAGAAAGGCATTAAAGAAAAGCGCTTGTTGGGAGACAACCCAATATGTATCCTTACTGTTTCTGTGTGTACACATGATTATGCTACTGTTGTAATCATGTTTTATAGGTTTTGTTTCAATAAAGTGCCAAGTAAGACCTTTAGGATAGCTTACGGTGATAGTTGTGTTGATCCTGCTGAGAATCAGAAACTTTTGCACCCAGTAAATTAGATTTGTTAATTCACAGGAATGTGATATTGATCTGATTCTTGTTGCTATGGATTGGTACACGAATTTCTTAGGACTTCCTAATTTGGTAGGATTTGTTGAGTTCCATAAGTATACGTTTGATACAGATTACTACAGACTGTTCTGTTTTTGAGAGATTCTGTTTTCATTGTGTTGTTTGCTTATTTTGATGAATCTATGAGTAGTATCGGAGTGTATGAACCATAGAGAAGTTAGAATACAGTATATATTACACCATTATAAATTTAGAATGAGTTCATTACAGTACCTAAGTGGTGGTTTTATTTTCTTATACTAACGGAGCTTACGAGTTTTCTGTTGAGTTTTGTGTTGTGAAGTTTTCAAGTTTTAGGTAAAGATTCGATGGACTATGGAATAAGGAGTGGCAAGAGCCTAAGCTTGGGGATGCCCAAGGAAACCCAAGGAAATATTCAAGGACAACCAAGAGCCTAAGCTTGGGGATGCCCCGGAAGGCATCCCCTCTTTCGTCTTCGTTCATCGGTAACTTTACTTGGAGCTATATTTTTATTCACCACATGATATGTGTTTTGCTTGGAGCGTCATTTTATTTTGTTAGTATTTTCTTGCTGTTATTTAGAATAAAGTTTTGCGTCTTTAGTTTCAATAAAAATGTTAAGGATAGCCTTTACCATGCTTATTTTGCTAGTATACATGTTGCTGTTTGAAAACAGAAAGTTTACCGCTGTTGCAAAAATTCCCTAGAAAAGTCAGAGAATGATATAATGTTGAAACTTTTTGCATAATGAGCTCTGATAAATCTTCTACAGCGTAGTATTTTTTTCATAATTTTTGGAGTTAGGTAAGTATTGATACTCTTGCATTCTTTATAGAATGTACTGTTTTGGCAGATTGCTGTTATGTTTGCATTGTTTGCTTATGTTTGCTTGTTTAATGATTCTATTTGAGGATAGGAGTATTAAATATGCAGAGGCATGTAGTATGCAATGTTGAATAATAATTTTAGTGATTTGTTACAGTAGAAAATGATAAGGTTTTGCATTGATTTATACTAACCTATCTCACGAGTTCTTGTTGAGTTTGTTGTGGATGAAGCTTTTGAGAAATAGAGAAACCATGATATGAGAGGAATTAAGGAGACACAAAAGTTCAAGCCTGGGGATGCCCAGGGCACCCCAAGGTAATATATCAAGAAGTCTCAAGCATCTAAGCTTGGGGATGCCCCGTAGGCATCCCACCTTTCTTCTTCAACAATTATCGGTTAGTATCGGTTGAGCCTAAGTTTTTGCTTCTTCACTTGAGTTGTGATATCCTTGCAATGTCATTTTATTTTGTTTTGCTTGCTGTTTGAATACAATACCAAGATCTGAAATTCTTTAATGAGAGAGAGTCTTCACATAGTTACATAATTATTTAGCTACTCTCATTGATCTTCACTTATATCTTTTTGGAGTAGTTTGTTATTTACTCGTGTTCTTCACTTATATCCTATTAGTAAATGGTTGAATGAGTTGAATGTCATAAATCTGAAATTATATATGTTTCATTTGCTTATCCCATGGGGAGTAATGACTTCACATCTAAGAAGTAGAGGTTGTAAATTTATTGAAGGTTAGCAAGCATTGTATTGGTCATTTGAATAATTCATGAAAGAATATTGAAGGAAGAGAGATTTCACATATAAATATACTATCTTAGACATCTTTTATAATTGTGAGCACTCATCAGGTATGACATGCTAAAGAGTTGATGTTGGACAAGGAAGACAACGTAATGGGTTATGTTTTCTCACATCTCAGTTAAAGTATATTGTCATGGATCATTCATACATGTTGAGCTTGCCTTTCCCCCTCATGCTAGCCAAAATTCCTTGCAGCAAATAGAGATACTACTTGTGCTTCCAAATATCCTTAAACCCAGTTTTTTCCATGAGTGTCCACCATACCTACCTATATGCGGTATTTACCTGCCGTTCCAAGTAAATTTGCATGTGCCAAACTCTAAACCTTCAAATAATAATCTGTTTTGTATGCCTGAATGGCTCATGTAGCGACTAGGGGCTGTCAGTATCTTCCATGCTAGGTGGGTTATTCTCAAGATGAGTGGACTCCGCTCATCATGCATGAGAAAAATGGCTGGTAACCGGGATGCCCAGTCCCATGACCAAAAGATCAAAATCAAATCGAAAATAATTGCAAAGAAGACTCCCCCAGGTTTGATGTTAGTTGGAGGCACCCGTTGTTTCGGGCAAGCCATGGATTGATGATTGTTGGTGGAGGGGAAGTAAAAACTTATACCATTCTGTTTGGGAACCGCCTATAACGTATGTAGTATGGAAGATATTGGGAACTCTTGGTTGTTATGTTGACAATGAGATCATACCTCTCAAAATTATTTATCTCTATTTCAAAATTGAGCTCTGGCACCTCTGCGAATCCATGCTTCCCTCTCCGAAGGGCCTATCTTTTACTTTTATGCAAGAGTCAAGGTGATCTTCGCCTTCCCCTTTTTCATTTTATCCTTTGGCTAGCACCTCGTGTTTGAAAGATCCTGATATATATATATATATATATATATATATATATATATATATATATATATCCAATTGGATGTAAGTTAGCATGAAATATTATTGTTGACATCACCCAAAGGTGAATACATTGGGAGGCAACACTATAAGCCCCTATCTTTCTCAGTGTCCGATTAAAACTCCATAAGCATTAGTATTGCATGAGTGTTCGCAATTGTAGAAGACTATATGATAGTTGAGTATGTGGAGTTTGCTAAATCGAAGCTCTGACATAGACCCTTCCTGAAAATAAGATGAATTGTAATTGTTTGATGACTGAGAATGAAGTTTGCTAGTTTTCAAGAAAGTTTATAGTGTATGCTTTAACATGTGAATTGCTTGTTACTTGTTCGTGAGAAGTTTTATGAGATGAACTACTGTTATGACATATAATTATGCTAGAAAAGGTGATTGAAATTATCATTGATCAAACTTGTGCACCTTCTAGCATTCACACTTCATAAAATCTTTCTTTTATCATTTACCTACTCGAGGACGAAAGGTGAATTAAGTCAGATGCTGATACGTCTCCAACGTATCTATAATTTATGAAGCATTCATGCTATTTTATTATCTGTTCTGAATGATTGCGGGCTTTATTATACACTTTTATATTACTTTTGGGACTAACCTATTAACCGGAGGCCCAGCCCATATTTCTGTTTTATTGCATGTTTCAGTATTTCGAAGAAAAGGAATATCAAACGGAGTCCAAATAGAATGAAACCTTTGGGAGCGTGATTTTTGGAAAGGATATGATCCGGGAGACTTGGAGTTCAAGCCAGGGAAGGTTCAAGGAAGCCAGGAGATAGGAGGGCGCGCCCCCCTGTCTCATGGGCCCCTCGAGGCTCCCCCGAGCGACTTCTTTTGCCTATATAAGTCCACTGTAACACCCTGGATGTAACTTTCCATATTTGTAACTCCAACTCTTGCCATTTTCGGCATTGTGATATTATATTCCCTCCGTGGTTTGGTTTTTCTTCATTTTTGCATTTTGCCCATGTCATGCATTTCATATCATGTCATCATGTGCATCGCATTTTGCATACGTGTTCGTCTCATGATTCCGAGCATTTTCCCCGTTGTCCGTTTTGCAATCCGCACTCCTATGTCCTCGGCGTCCCCTTTTACGTTTTTCCGTGAGCGGGTACTAAACTTTCTCGGAATGGACCGAGGTTTGTCAAGTGGCCTTGGTACACCACCGTAGACCACTGTCAAGTTTCGGGTCATTTGGAGCTCGTTTGGTACTCAGCAGTTAATCGCACTCTCGCAAAAGCCTCTTTTAAGTTGCAGCCCAACACCCCTTCAAAACAGCCCAATAACCCATCTAAGTCACTTCCATGCTCTCCGTCGTTCGATCATGATCGTGTGAGCGAAAACCGCACTCCATTTGGAGCTTCCTAGCTCCTTCTACCTATAAATATAGCCTCCCCCTCCGAAATCCGGGCAAACCCTAGCCGTTTTCCCTCCACGGACACGTCCGGCCGCAGGCCGGACACGTCCGTCGCCCGCCGCCACGTGGCGCCCGCCTGCCGCCGCGCCGAAGCCCGCCGCGCAGCCCTCTCCTCTGGCCCGCTGCGCGCGCCTTCGCGCCCGCCGCTCCGCCTCCGCCGCCTAAGCGTCGCTGCCCATGGTCGCCGCGCTTGATCGCCGCCTCGCCCGGCCCCATCGGCCCGCCGCCGTGTCCCAGCGCCGCGCCGCCTCGGCCGCCCGGTGCGCCCGCGCCGGGCCTCGTCCCCCCCGGTCGTCTCCTTCCCCCTCCCTCCTCCGGCGAGCCGCCACTCCGGCCGGCCACCTCGTCCCGCGCCGGATCTCCGCAGAGTAGATCATTTCATCTCATTGCATCATTTTCATTTGAGCTCATCTTGAAGCCCGATATTCTGTTAGAAGAGGGCTATGTGATGTTAGTTTCTGTTTCTTAAGAGAACATGCACTTTTGTCATTTTTGCCATAATTGATGTGTGCATCCTATGAACTTGAGTCCTACATGTGTTTTGTAATATGCCATTCCATCTTTCCAGGGATGTATGCCATGTATTTTTGTGATCTCCGTGGTGACTAGCACAAGCATGCAAACTAGGCTTCATGATGTTGCTGATTTCAGCCCCTGTTTTGCTGATATTTTTATGCCATGTTAACTTGATGCTACCGAGAGATCCATGCATATTTTGAGATACTTAAGTAAGGATGTTATGAACATATGGTTATGTTCTATCCATCCATGCCCTTGTTTGCAATTATGGAGTGCCATAGCTTGAGTCAATCGAGCTCTACTTTTGCTATAAAATGTTTCCTGGCAGTTTGTTTACATGTTTTTCAATTTTGCCAACGTTGTTGCAGTTGCTCCGTGTATGCTATGATGTTGTCCTTCCCATGTATGTCTTCTATGCCATGTCTTCTTGATGTATGTATGCTTAGTTTGCCATGAGATGCTCTGTAATGAGTGCATCAAGCTCTTAAACATGCCTACTTGTTATCTGTTTTTGTCATGCCCTGTTGCTGAATCTGTTAACGAAACTTGCTATGTTTACATGGGTGCTATTATATTTTTTGATCCTTTTTGGCTTATGGTCATTAAGGAACTTTTGTTCTATGCTTTAAGTAGATTCATAAAGTGCCTTGTTTTGCTATTATAAGTTCTTGTAGCATGCTGTTTCATTGCTCTGAACGTTGCTTCCTGATGCTGATTTTGCCATGTTCAGTCATTTCCCTAAGTCTGTGAAGCTGATATATTTTGCATTTTTGCCATGCTTGTTTGGACCTGTTATGTTGTGATTTAGCCGTAGCTCAGTGTTCATATTTTGTCAAGAATCTTGAGTAGATCACTGCCATATGTTCTTATGGTACGTTTGGGTGCAGTAGCTTAATTTCTTGTTGCTTGCTAAGTGGTATCATGCTGTTAATGGCAGATTTGTGCCATTCTTGTTTTGCTTGTCATTTGCAAACCGTGCATCCGATTCCGGTGATCTTTATATCGATTTCAACGAAATCATCTAATCTTTCCAGCGGCATACTTGGTTTGCCAAGTTGATGCCTGGTTCATCATTTTCCTTCCGGAGCACGCATACGCATTGCATATCACATCTCGCATATCATGCCATGTATTGCATCATGTTGCTTGTGCATTGCACCGTGATTTATTGTGGTTCCTTTGTTTGTGTTCTTGCTTTGGGTAGAGCCGGGAGACGAGTATGTGAACGAGGAACCTGTTCAGAACGCTTACGAGGATCAAGCTTTCGACAACTCTGAGAACCTTGCAGGCAAGATGATCATACCCTCGAAATCACTTCTATCTTTGCTTGCTAGATGCTCGCTCTTTTGCTATGCCTATGCTACGATGCCTATCACTTGCTATATCATGCCACCCATATTGCCATGTCAAACCTCTAACCATCCTTTCCTAGCAAACCGTTGTTTGGCTAAGTCACCGCTTTGCTCAGCCCCTCTTATAGCGTTGCTAGTTGCAGGTGAAGATGAAGTTTGTTCCTTATTGGAACATGGAAATGTTGTTCCTTGTTGGAACATGTTTACTTGTTGGGGATATCACAATATATCTGCTATAATTAATGCATCTATATACTTGGTAAAGGGTGGAAGGCTCGGCCTTATGCCCGTGTTTTGTTCCACTCTTGCCGCCCTAGTTTCCGTCATACCGGTGTTATGTTCCTTGATTTTATGCGTTCCTTACGGTTGGGTGATTTATGGGACCCCCTTGACAGTTCGCTTTGAATAAGACTCCTCCAGCAAGGCCCAACTTTGGTTTTACCATTTGCCACCTAAGCCTTTTTCCCCCGGGTTTTTGCGAGCCCGAGGGTCAACGTTATTTAACCCCCCGGGCCAATGCTCCTCTGAGTGTTGGTCCAAACTAGAGCCACTTGCGGTGGCACCCTGAGGCAACTTGGGGCATCTTCGGTTGACATACGTAGTGTTCATCCGGATGTGCCCTGAGAACGAGATATGTGCAGCTCCTATCGGGATTTGCCGGCACAATCGGGCAGCTTTGCTGGCCTTGTTTTATTGCTGTCGAAATGTCTTGTAGTCCGGGATTCCGAGACTGATCGGGTCTTCCCGGTAGAAGGAATATCCTTCGTTGACCGTGAGAGCTTATAATGGGCTAAGTTGGGACACCCCTGCAGGATATTATCTTTCGAAAGTCGTGCCCGCGGTTATGAGGCAGATGGGAATTTGTTAATGTCCGGTTGTAGAAAACCCGAAGTTGACCTTAATTAATACACATCAACCGCGTGTGTAACCGTGATGGTCTCTTCTCGGCGGAGTCCGGGAAGTGAACACGGTGTTGGAGTTATGTTTGACGTAAGTTGTTCAGGATCACTTCTTGATCGCTACTAGCTTCACGACCGTGCCTTGCTTCTCTTCCCGCTCTCTTTTGCGAATATAGCCACCATATATGCTAGTCGCTTGCTGCAGCTCCACCTCACAACTCTGTCCTTCCTTTAAGCTTAAATAGTCTTGATCTCGCGGGTGTGAGATTGCTGAGTCCCCGTGACTCACAGATTCTACCAAAACAGTTGCAGGTGCCGACGATGCGGTCAGGTGTGACGCAACCGAGCTCAAGTGGGAGTTCGATGAGGAACGTGGTCGTTACTATGTGTCTTTTTCCCGATGATCAGTAGTGGAGCCCAGTTGGGACGATCGGGGATCTGTGTAGCATTTGGGGTATCTTCTTTATTTTGGTTCCATAGTCGGACCTTGAGTGTATTACGGATGATGAATGTTTATTTATGTATTGTGTGAAGTGGCATGTAAGCCAACTATGTATCTCTTTCCCTTATGTATTACATGGGCTGTGTGAAGATTACCTCACTTGCGACATTGCTTTCAATGCGGTTATGCCTCTAAGTCGTGCTTCGACACGTGGGAGATATAGCCGCATCGAGGGCGTTACAAGTTGGTAATCAGAGCCATCCCCGACTTAGGAGCCCCCGCTGATTGTTTCTTGGCGTTGTTGAGTCTAGAACGGAAAATGTTTTGAGTCTTAGGATTATATATATCGGAGAGTAGGATTCTTTTTACTCCCGGTCCCTTCGTCCGCTCTGGTGAGGTCTCCGACGTAGAAGTTTTGACTCTCCTCTCCTCAAATTTCACTAAAAAATTTAGGATCACGCTGGTATCTTGGGATCGTTCCGATGGTTTTGTGACGAGAACATTGTTCTTGGTGCCTCCTCGACATTTAGGGGTTGTGGCGGTGTCCCGGGGAGTTGAGCTCCGAGGTGTTGTCGTCACAATTTTATCGTTGCGATTACGAATACCGAGATTTGCCGACATCGAAATCTCTTTTGTGCAGTTGTTGGTGAGATAACCGCGATAACCCAAAGTACTCGGGCGAGCTCGAGTATTGCCATGACTCAGATAACGGATGCTTTTCAAGGTCGAGGTACACGATTTTGAAGGTTTCTTTGTTATGTGTTGTCGTATTTATACAGCTGGATCTAGGTATTGTTACTTTGGTTGATATATTTTGTGTCCACTGTATGCCCAACACCGCATTGCATAACCGTAAAGTTTCGGGAGTTCATAGGTGGGAATTCTAGTAGCTTATAGGATATCTTTCCGACAGATGTATGATTTGAGATTGGGGTCCAACGTCTAGTGGTCCGCCCATCCACGGTCGATTCTGATGGTCGCGAGGAGTCTTAAAGAATCCTTGGCTATGCTGATTCGGGACGTCTTGTTTGTCATTCGTGACGTTCAGACGTCGTGCCGTGTGGGCCCCACCACTTAACACTTTGGGAGAAATCTCTATCATGTGTTTGTTCCGCTTACTCTAGAAGCCAATCTTTTGTTTTGTTTTCAGTTGTGTTATTCGAGTTGTTTCAAAGGCGGATGATGATTCCATACACTGTATCTAAGTGGCTTCTCACCTTAATGGACGTGTGATGTTAGCTTTTGGAATTCATTCGCTCATCCTTGTTCGAATGTTTATTGTGAAGACTATGTGTTGCAATTTCTATCCGTTGATTCAACTTGTCTATCTGTCTATCAAAGTGCTAACGGATGTCACCCTCTTCAGGATGGCTCCGCCAACGCGTCTGAATCCGGATCGCAATGATGAGAGTCAGTCGAACCCTCCACCTCCACCTCCGCCTCCGGAGGCATGGCAAGCTATCATGGCAGCCACCAATGCCAATGCTCAGATGATTTTGCAACTCTTGCAAGAGCGTACTCAAGGGCAAGGCAATCAAGGCAATCAAGGCCAAGGCAACAACCAGCCGCACTTTGCTACCCTCAATCAGTTCCTCGCTAATCAGCCGAAGTCTTTCAGTTTCTGTGTCGAGGCCACAGACGCCGACGATTGGCTTGTGGACATCTGCAAACATTTTGAATGTAGCAATGTCGACACGAGGACTTTGTCAAGTTTGCTTCGCTTCAACTCAAGGACCAAGCTGCTGAGTGGTTCCAGCAATACAAAGATTCCAGAGGAGGTCGTATCATTACCTGGGATGAGTTCTGCAGAGACTTCAGAGCTCACCACATTCCGAAAAGTGTTGTTGAGAGCAAGCGTGAGGAGTTCCGCAATCTCAAGCAAGGCAACATGTCGGTCTATCAATACAATATCCAGTTCCAGAAACTCGCTCGCTTTGCTAAGCAAGACGTCCCTGATGAAAAGAGTATGATCTATCAATTCAGAGGTGGTCTCAGAGAAGATCTGCAATTAGCTCTTGTGCTTTTTGAGCCAGATAAGTATGATGAATTCTACAACATGGCATCAAGCAAGAAGCTGCCCAGCTCAAATGTGAGGCTTCTAAGAAGAGAATCAGGGATGCAGTTCAGTCTTGTTCTTCCTCTCAAGTGGCAGCTAAGCAGCAGAAGTTCTACCTTCCTCCTCCTCCGTTCCGTCAGCCTTATCAGCAGAAGGACTCAGGTGGCTGTGGATCTTCCCACCCGCCCAACCCAGGCTATCAGAACAAGTCTAATTCTCAAACTCCAAGGTCAAATGCTCCTTATCACCGTCCGCTCTCAGAGGTGACTTGCAACAAATGTCAGCTGAAAGGTCACTATGCGAACAAGTGCTTCAACCAAAGGCGCCTTCCGCCTCCTCCTCCTTTGAAATCTTCCAGCAATGCAGTGGTCAAGCATAATCCAAAGCATGCCAAGGTGAATATGATGAATGCAGCTCAAGCGGAGGAATCTCTTGATGTGATAATGGGTAATCTCTCGATTAATGATATTCTGCAAAAGTCTTATTTGATACCGGTGCATCGCTTTCTTTCATTTCGAGACCTTATGTTGCCAAGCATGAGTTTGTGACGGAAAAGATTCCTATTCCGTTGAAGATTGTGTCCCGGTAAGCAAATGACATCTAATATTTGCGTCCGGATGTTTCTATCAAGATGGGCAACTATAGATTTCTGGCTAAACCAATTGTTCTTGGTGACTCGGATATTGATCTTATTCTCGGATGGATCGGCTTTCTCAAAGACAAAGCTCAGCTTGATTGTGCTTTGCTAGGGAAATTCAATTGACACACTCTTCCGATGATGTGATCATCTATGCCGCTTCGTGATGAAACCATTCGGTTGTTTTCTCTCAATGAGAAGGGCGAATTGGATGCTATCTCTCGATTCCGGTCGTTGTGAGTATCAAGATGTCTTTCCATAAGAGCTTCCAGGAATGCCTCCTCACCGGCCAGTTGAGTTCGTTATCGATCTTGAGCCTGGCACTGAACCCGTTTGCAAGCGTCCATACAAGCTTGGACCTAATGAGCTGAAGGAATTGAAGAAGCAGCTCGATGAACAAGAGCGTCTGGGTTTGATCGCATCGAGTTCATCTCCTTGGGGTTGTGGTGTTCTTTTTGTCCAGAAGAAGGATGGCACGGACCGATCGTAAGCGTCGATTACCGTCCATTGAATAAAAGACAATCAAGAACAAGTATCCACTTCCCAACATCAATGAGCTTTTCGAGCAACTCAAAGGTGCTAAAGTGTTCTCCAAGCTTGACCTCCGTATGGGTTATCATCAGATTCGCATTCGTGAACAAGATATTCCCAAGACAGCATTCAGAACAAGCTTTGGTTCTTATGAATATACTGTCATGTCTTTCGGCCTTGTCAATGCTCCTCCAACATTCTCTCGAATGATGAACTTCATCTTCAACCCCTACACCAATGAATTCGTCTTGGTCTATCTTGATGATATTTTGGTCTTCTCCAAGAATAAGAAGGATCATGCCAAACATTTGCGATTGGTGCTAGACAAGCTCAAAGAGTATCAATTCTATGCGAAGTTTTCCAAATGTGAATTTTGGCTTGATGAAGTTATTTATCTTGGTCACATCATCTCCGCCAAGGGCATCGCTGTTAACCCCGAGAAGGTGTCCGTAGCCAGAATTGGGAACCTCCTCGGAATGTCAAGCAGCTCCATGATTTTCTTGGTCTTGCAAGCTATTGTCAAGATTCGTTGAGAACTTCTCCAAGATTGCAAAACCTCTTTCCAACCTCCTCCGAAGCATGTGAAGTATGTCCGGTCTCCGAGTGTGACGTTGCTTTCAACATCACAAAGAGAAACTTCGTCACAGCTCTGTCTTAACTCCTCTGATGAATCCAAGCCATTCAAGTTTTCTGTGATGCTTCTCTTCAAGGTCTCGGTCTTGTGTTAATGCAAGATAAGAGAGTTGTGGCCTATACCTCTCGCCATTGAAGCCCAACGAAAAGAACTACCCCACTCACGATCTTGAGTTGGCGGCAGTTGTCCATGCATTGATAACATGGAGACATCTCTTGTTGGGAAGGAAAGTGGACATTTTCACCGATCACAAGAGCCTTAAGTATATCTTCACTCAACCCAACCTCAACCTCGTGCAAACTCGATGGGTCGAAATGATTCAAGAGTACAACCCAAGTATTGAATATACTCCGGCAAGGCCAATGTCATTGCAGATGCTTTGAGCAGGAAGGCTTATTGCAACAGCTTTAATCCTCAAGCCCTTCCAACCGGATCTTTGTGAAGCTTTCCGCAAGCTGAATCTTCAAGTTGTTCCTCAAGGCTTTCTTGCCAACCTCATAGTCTCTCCTACTTTGGAAGACCAAATTCGTGAGTCTCAACTCCACGGATACCATGGTGAAAAAGGTGAAACGTGGTATCGACAAGGGCATTCAAGTACAAGTGCTTCCACATTGATGACAAAGATACTCTTTTCTTCGAGGACCGGATTGTGGTTCCAAAGGGTTATCTACGTAAAGTCATTATGAACGAGGCGCACAATTCCCTTCTATCCATTCATCCTGGAAGTACAAAGATGTACCATGACCTCAAGCAGTCATATTGGTGGACTCGAGAAATTGCTCAATTCGTGAATGAGTGTGATGTCTGCAGAAGAGTGAAAGCAGAACACCAAAGACCAGCTGGTCTCCTCCAACCTCTTGCTATTCCAGAATGGAAGTTTGATCATATTGAAATGGACTTCGTGACTGGATTTCCTAAGTCCAAGCGTGGAAATGATGCTATCTTTGTTGTCATTGACAAGCTTACTAAAGTGGCTCATTTTCTTCCTATCAAAGAATCCATCACAGCAGCTCAGTTGGCGAGCTATACACCTCGAAATTCTCTCCTTGCACGGCATTCCACAATTGATCTCTTCAGACCGTGGCAGCATCTTTACCTCCAAGTTTTGGGATTCTTTTGAAGGCCATGGGCACCAACATCTGCTTTCAAAGACAGCTTTCCATCCTCAAACAAGTGGCCAAGTCGAGCGAGTCAATCAAATCCTTGAAGATATGCTCGGGGCTTGTGTCATTTCCTTCGGTATGAAGTGGGAAGATTGTCTTCCATATGCCGAGTTCTCCTACAACAACAGCTTCCAAGCGAAGTTCGGCATGGCCCCATTCGAAATTCTCTATGGCGTAAAAGTACCGTACTCCTCTCAATTGGTCCGAGACAGGTGAACGCCAACTTCTTGGCAACGACTTGATCACGAAGTCAAGAAATGTGCAAAGTCATTCGTGAGAATCTCAAAGCCGTAATCGCGCCAGAAGAGCTATTATGATGACAAGCACCGAGTTGTGGCTGGTGAAATCGGAGACCATGTCTACCTCCGCGTCTCTCCAAGGATGGGCACTCGTGGGGTCGGTATCAGAGGGTGGCTTGCGCGTAGATACGTGGGTCCATTCAATATCATTGGTAAAAGAGGCGATCTCGCCTATCAACTTGAGCTCACGTCCAACTTCGCGAACGCGTGCACGATGTGTTTCACGTGTCACAGCCTTCGCAAGTGCTTCAAGACTCCTAAACGCACTATCAACTTCAAGAAATTGACCTTCAAGAAGATCTCTCTTATCATGAGCACCCCGTTGCTATTCTTGAGGAAACCGAGCGCAAGACTTGCAACAAGTCAATCAAATTCCTGAAAGTGAAGTGGTCACACCATTCCGACCGAGAAGCCACCTGGGAGCGCGAGGATCACCTCCGTTCCGAATATCCAAAGTTCTTTCAGTCCTAGATCTCGGGACGAGATCCTCTTGTAGTGGTGGAGTGTTGTAACACCCGGATGTAACTTTCCATATTTGTAACTCCAACTCTTGCCATTTTCGGCATTGTGATATGATATTCCCTCCGTGGTTGGGTTTTTCTTCATTTTTGCATTTTGCCCATGTCATGCATTTCATATCATGTCATAATGTGCATCGCATTTTGCATACGTGTTCGTCTCATGATTCCGAGCATTTTCCCCGTTGTCCGTTTTGCAATCCGGCACTCCTATGTCCCCGGCCCCTTTTACGCTTTTTCCGTGAGCGGGTACTAAACTTTCTCGGAATGGACCGAGGTTTGTCAAGTGGCCTTGGTACACCACCGTAGACCACTGTCAAGTTTCGGGTCATTTGGAGCTAGTTTGGTACTCCAACGTTAATCGCACTCTCAAAAAGCCTCTTTTAAGTTGCAGCCCAACACCCCTTCAAAACAGCCCAATAACCCATCTAAGTCACTTCCATGCTCTCCGTCGTTCGATCACGATCGTGGTGGGCGAAAACCAGACTCCATTTGGAGCTTCCTAGCTCCTTCTACCTATAAATATAGCCTCACCTCCAAATCCGGCCAAACCCTAGGCGTTTGCCCTCGCCGCCGCCACCGGACACGTCCGGCCGCAGCCGGACACGTCCGGTCGCCCGCCGCCGCCACGTGGCGCCCGCCGCCCGCCGCGAAGCCGCAGCCGTCTGAGGCCCTCCCGGCCGCCGCGCGCGCCATGAACGCGCCCGCCCGCCGCTCCGCGCCTCCGCCGCCCTAAGCGCCGCCGCCCATGGTCGCCGCGCCGATCGCCGCCGGCCCGGCCCCGTCGGCCGCCACCGCCGCGTCCGGCCGTCCGCCATACTCGGCCGCCGGCAGCGCCAGCGCCTCGGCCGGCCTCGTCCGCCCCGGCCGTCTCCTTCCTCCTCCCTCCTCCGGCGAGCCGCCACTCCGGCCGGCCACCTCGTCCCGCGCCGGATCTCAGATCCAACCGACGAGGGTTGACTTTCTCCTTCCCCCGATTCCCTCTAAGTCATTTTTTGGTGATATTTTATTGCATTTTATTCATGCCATAACTCTGTACCCGTAGCTCCGTTTCGTGTGTGTAATATGTCAAAATGTTAGCCTCGAAGAGTAGATCATTTCATCTAATTGCATCATTTTCATTTCAGCTCATCTTGAAGCCCGAAATGCTGTCAGAAGAGGGTTATGTGATGTTAGTTTCTGTTTCTTAACAGAACATGCACTTTTGTCATTTTTGCCATGATTGATGTGTGCATCCTATGAACTTGAGTCCTACATGTGTTTTGTAATATGCCATGACATCTTTCCAGGGGTGTATGCCATGTATTTTTGTGATCTTTACGGTGACTAGAACAAGCATGCAAACTAGGCTTCATGATGTTGCTGATTTCAGCCCCTGTTTTGCTGATATTTTTATGCCATGTTAACTTGATGCTACCGAGAGATTCATGCATATTTTGAGATACTTAAGTAAGGATATTTCGAACATATGGTTATGCTCTATCCATCAATGCCCTTGTTTGCAATTATGGAGTGACATAGCTTGAGTCAATCGAGCTCTACTTTTGCTATAAAATGTTCCCTGGCAGTTTGCTTACATGTTATTCAATTTTGCCAAGGTTGTTGTAGTTGATCCGTGTATGCTATGATGTTGTTTTTTCCATTTATGTCTTCTATGCCATGTCTTCTTGATGTATGTATGCTTAGTTTGCCATGAGATGCTCTGTAATGAGTGCATCGAGCTCTTAAACATGCCTACTTGTTATCTGTTTTTGTCATGCCCTGTTGCTGAATCTGTTAACGAAACTTGCTATGTTTACATGGGTGCTATTATATTTTTTGATCCTTTTTGGCTTATGGTCATTAAGGTACTTTTGTTCTATGCTTTGAGTAGATTCATACCATGCCTTGTTTTGCTATTATAAGTTCCTGTAGCATGCTGTTTCATTGCTCTGAACATTGCTTCCTGATGCTGATTTTGCCATGTTCAGTAATTTCCCTAAGTCTGTGAAGCTGATATATTTTGCATTTTTGCCATGCTTGTTTGGACCTGTTATGTTGTGATTTTAGCCATAGCTCAGTGTTCATCTTTTGTCAAGCATCTTGAGTAGATCACTGCCACATGTTTTTCCGGTACGTTTGGGTGAAGTAGCTTAATTTCTTGTTGCTTGCTAAGTGGTATCATGCTGTTAATGGCAGATTTGTGCCATTCTTGTTTTGCTTGTCATTTGCAAACCGTGCATCCGATTCCAGTGATCTTTATATCGATTTCAACCGAAATCATCTAATCTTTCCAGCGGCATACTTGGTTTGCCAAGTTGATGCCTGGTTCATCATTTTCCTTCCGGAGCACGCATACGCATTGCATATCACATCTCGCATATCATGCCATGCATTGCATCATGTTGCTTGTGCATTGCACCGTGATTTATTGTGGTTCTTTTGTTTGTGTTCTTGCTTTGGGTAGAGCCGGGAGACGAGTACGTGAACGAGGAACCTGTTGAGAACGCTTACGAGGATCAAGCTTTCGACAACTCTGAGAACCTTGCAGGCAAGATGATCATACCCTCGAAATCACTTCTATATTTGCTTGCTAGATGCTCGCTCTTTTGCTATGCCTATGCTACGATGTCTATCACTTGCTATATCATGCCACCCATATTGCCATGTCAAACCTCTAACCATCCTTTCCTAGCAAACCGTTGTTTGGCTATGTCACCGCTTTGCTCAGCCCTCTTATAGCGTTGCTAGTTGCGGTGAAGATGAAGTTTGTTCCTTATTGGAACATGGAAATGTTGTTCCTTGTTGGAACATGTTTACTTGTTGGGGATATCACAATATATCTGCTATAATTAATGCATCTATATACTTGGTAAAGGGTGGAAGGCTCGGCCTTATGCCTGGTGTTTTGTTCCACTCTTGCCGCCCTAGTTTCCATCATATCGGTGTTATGTTCCTTGATTTTGCGTTCCTTACACGGTTGGGTGAGTTATGGGACCCCCTTGACAGTTCGCTTTGAATAAGACTCCTCCAGCAAGGCCCAACTTTGGTTTTACCATTTGCCACCTAAGCATTTTTTCCCCCGGGTTTTCGCGAGCCCGAGGGTCATCGTTATTTAACCCCCCGGGACAATGCTCCTCTGAGTGTTGGTCCAAACTAGAGCCACTTGCGGTGCCACCCTGAGGCAACTTGGGGCATCTTCGGTTGACATACGTAGTGTTCATCCGGATGTGCCCTGAGAACGAGATATGTGCAGCTCCTATCGGGATTTGCCGGCACAATCGGGCAGCTTTGCTGGCCTTGTTTTATTGCTGTCGAAATGTCTTGTAGTCCGGGATTCCGAGATCGATCGGGTCTTCGGTAGAAGGAATATCCTTCGTTGACCGTGAGAGCTTATAATGGGCTAAGTTGGGACACCCTGCAGGATATTATCTTTGAAAGTCGTGCCCGCGTTATGAGGCAGATGGGAATTTGTTAATGTCCGGTTGTAGAAAACCCGAAGTTGACCTTAATTAATACACATCAACCCGCGTGTGTAACCGTGATGGTCTCTTCTCGCGGAGTCCGGGAAGTGAACACGGTGTTGGAGTTATGTTTGACGTAAGTTGTTCAGGATCACTTCTTGATCGCTACTAGCTTCACGACCGTGCCTTGCTTCTCTTCCCGCTCTCTTTTGCGAATATAGCCACCATATATGCTAGTCGCTGCTGCAGCTCCACCTCACAACTCTGTCCTTCCTTTAAGCTTAAATAGTCTTGATCTCGCTGGTGTGAGATTGCTGAGTCCCGTGACTCTGATTCTACCAAAACAGTTGCAGTGCCGACGATGCGGTGCAGGTGTGACGCAACCGAGCTCAAGTGGGAGTTCGATGAGGAACGTGGTCGTTACTATGTGTCTTTTCACGATGATCGATGAGTGGAGCCCAGTTGGGACGATCGGGGATCCGTGTAGCATTTGGGGTATCTTCTTTATTTTGGTTCCATAGTCGGACCTTGAGTGTATTACGGATGATGAATGTTTATTTATGTATTGTGTGAAGTGGCAATTGTAAGCCAACTATGTATCTCTTTCCCTTATGTATTACATGGGCTGTGTGAAGATTACCTCACTTGCGACATTGCTTTCAATGCGGTTATGCCTCTAAGTCGTGCTTCGACACGTGGGAGATATAGCCGCATCGAGGGCTACAAGTTGGTAATCGAGCCATCCCGACTTAGGAGCCCCTCGCTTGATTGTTTCTCATGGCGTTGTTGAGTCTAGAACGGAAAATGTTTTGAGTCTTAGGATTATATATATCGGAGAGTAGGATTCTTTTTACTCCCAGGTCCCTTCGTCGCTCTGGTGAGGTCTCTGACGAGAAGTTTTGACTCTCCTCTCCTCAAATTTCACTAAAAAAAATTTAGGATCACGCGGGTATCTTGGGATCGTTCCGATGGTTTTGTGACGAGAACATTGTTCTTGGTGCCTCCTGACATTTAGGGGTTGTGGCAGTGTCCCGGGGAGTTGAGCTCCGAGGTGTTGTCGTCACAATTTTATCGCAGTAGCTCGAATACCTGAGATTTGCCGACATCGAAATCTCTTTTGTGCAGTTGTTGGTGAGATAACCCCGATAACCCAAAGATTGGGCGAGCTCGAGTATTGCCATGACTCAGATAACGGATGCTTTTCAAGGTCGAGGTACACGATTTCGAAGGTTTCTTGGTTATGTGTTGACGGATGTATACAAATGGATCTAGGTATTGTTAGTTTGGGTGATATATTTTGTGTCCCTGTATCCCCAACACCAGATTGCATAACCGTAAAGTTTCGGGAGTTCATAGGTGGGAATTCTAGTAGCTTATAGGATATCTTTCCGATGATGTATGATTTGAGATTGGGGTCCAACGTCTAGTGGTCCGCCCATCCACGGTCGACGATTACAGTGGTCGCGAGGCGTCTTAAAGAATCCTTGGCTATGCTGATTCGGGACGTCTTGTTTGTCATTCGTGACGTCCGTCAGACGTCGTGCCCGTGTGGGCCCCACCACGAACACTTTGGGAGAAATCTCTATCATGTGTTTGTTCCGGCTTACTCTAGAAGCCAATCTTTTGTTTTGTTTTCAGTTGTGTTATTCGAGTTGTTTCAAAGGCAGATGATGATTCCATACCTGTATCTAAGTGGCTTCTCACCTTAATGGACGTGTGATGTTAGCTTTTGGAATTCATTCGTTCATCCTTGTTCGAATGTTTATTGTGAAGACTATGTGTTGCAATTTCTATCCGTTGATTCAACTTGTCTATCTGTCTATCAAAGTGCTAACGGATGTCACCCTCTTCAGGATGGCTCCGCCAACGTCTGAATCCGGATCACAATGATGAGAGTCAGTCGAACCCTCCACCTCCACCTCCGCCTTCGGAGGCATGGCAAGCTATCATGGCAGCCACCAATGCCAATGCTCAGATGATTTTGCAACTCTTGCAAGAGCGTACTCAAGGGCAAGGCAATCAAGGCAATCAAGGCAAAGGCAACAACCAGCCGCACTTTGCTACCCTCACTCAGTTCCTCGCTAATCAGCCGAAGTCTTTCAGTTTCTGTGTCGAGGCCACAGACGCCGACGATTGGCTTGTGGACATCTGCAAACATCTGCCGGAGGGGGGATCCCTCATCGATGGCCATCTTCATCATCCCGGCGCTCTCCATGACGAGGAGGGAGTAGTTCACCCTCGGGGCTGAGGGTATGTACCAGTAGCTATGTGTTTGATCTCTCTCTCTCTCTCGTGTTCTCCCTATGGCACGATCTTGATGTATCGTGAGCTTTGCTATTATAGTTGGATCTTATGATGTTTCTCCCCCTCTACTCTCTTGTGATGAATTGAGTTTTCCTCTTGAAGTTATCTTATCGGGTTGAGTCTTTAATGATTTGAGAACACTTGATGTATGTCTCGCCGTGTTTATCTGTGGTGACAATGGGATATCACGTGATCCACTTGATGTATGTTTTGGTGATCAACTTGCGGGTTCCGCCCATGAACCTATGCATAAGGGTTGGCACACGTTTTCGTCTTGACTCTCCGGTAGAAACTTCAGGGCCCTTCTTTGAAGTACTTTGTGTTGGTTGAATAGATGAATCTAAGATTGTGTGATGCATATCGTATAATCATGCCCACGGATACTTGAGGTGACAATGGAGTATCTAGGTGACATTAGGGTTTTGGTTGATTTGTGCCTTAAGGTGTTATTCTAGTAGGAACTCTTGAATAGATTGATCCGAAAGAATAACTTTGAGGTGGTTTCATACCCTGCCATAATCTCTTCGTTTGTTCACCGCTAGTAGTGGCTTTGGAGTGACTCTTTGTTGCATGTTGAGGGATTGTTCTTGTTGGGGAACGTAGCAGAAATTCAAAATTTTCCTACGTGTCATCAAGATCTGTCTATGGAGAAACTAGCAACGAGGGGAAGGAGAGTGCATCTACATACCCTTGTAGATCGCTAAGCGGAAGCGTTCAAGAGAACGGGGTTTATGGAGTCGTACTCGTCGTGATTCAAATCACCGATGATCCTAGTGCCGAACGGACGGCACATCCGCGTTCAACAAAAGTACATCCAGGTGACGTCTCCCACGCCTTGATCCAGCAAGGAGAGAGGGAGAGGTTGAGGAAGACTCCATCCAGCAGAAGCACAACGGCGTGGTGGTGATGGAGGAGCGTGGCAATCCAGCAGGGCTTCGCCAAACACCATGGGAGAGGAGGAGGAGGAGAGGCAGGGTTGCGCCAAATAGAGATCGAATCGCGTGTTATGGGCAGCCCCATAGGCCTCATATATATAGGGAAGGGGAGGGCTGCGCCCTCTAGGGTTTCCACCCCTAGGGGTGGCGGCCAGCCCTAGATGGGTTTTGGGCGGCCAAGAGGGGAGAGGGAGGCGCCCACTAGGTGGGCCTTAAGGCCCATCTAAACTAGGGTTTGCCCCTCCCACTCCCCTTGCGCCTTGGGCCCCTTGGGGCGCACCAGCCCTCCTAGGGGCTGGTCCCCTCCACACTTGGCCCACGCAACCTTCGGGGCAGGTGGCCCCACTTGGTGGACCGGGGACCCTCCCGGTGGTCCCAGACATTACCGATATCGCCTCAAACTTTTTCGGTGACCAAAACAGGACTTCCCATATATAAATCTTTACCTCCGGACCATTCCGGAACTCCTCGTGACGTCCAGGATCTCATCCGGACTCGAACAACATTCGGTAACCACATACAAACTTCCTTTATAACCCTAGCGTCGCCATCGAACCTTAAGTGTGTAGACCCTACGGGTTCGGGAACCATGCGAACATGACCGAGACGTTCTCCGGTCAATAACCAACAGCGGGATCTGGATACCCATGTTGGCTCCCACATGTTCCACGATGATCTCATCGGATGAACCACAATGTCAAGGACTCAATCGATCCCGTATACAATTCCCTTTGTCTAGCGGTATTGTACTTGCCCGAGATTCGATCGTCGGTATCCCGATACCTTGTTCAATCTCGTTTCCGGCAAGTCTCTTTACTCCTTCCGTAACACATCATCCCGTGATCAACCCCTTGGTCACATTGTGCACATTATGATGATGTCCTACCGAGTGGGCCCAGAGATACCTCTCCGTCACGGAGTGACAAATCGATCTCGATTCGTGCCAACCCAACAGACACTTTCGGAGATACCTGTAGTGCACCTTTATAGTCACCCGATTACGTTGTGACGTTTGGTACACCCAAAGCATTCCTACGGTATCCGGGAGTTGCACAATCTCATGGTCTAAGGAAATGATACTTGACATTAGAAAAGCTTTAGCATACGAACTACGATCTTTGTGCTAGGCTTAGGATTGGGTCTTGTCCATCACATCATTCTACTAATGATGTGATCCCGTTATCAATGACATCCAATGTCCATGGTTAGGAAACCGTAACCATCTATTGATCAACGTGCTAGCCAATAGAGGCTTGCTAGGTACATGGTGTTGTCTATGTATCCACACATGTATTTGAGTTTCCTATCAATACAATTATAGCATGGATAATAAACGATTATCATGAACAAGGAAATATAATAATAATAACTAATTTATTATTGCCTCTAGGGCATATTTCCAACAGTTTCCCACTTGCACTAGAGTCAATAATCTAGTTCACATCGTCATGTGATTAACACTGATAGGTCACATCGCCATGTGACCAACACCCAAAGAGTTTACTAGTGTACGTAAACTAGTTCACATCATTATGTGATTTAGACTCAATGATTTACGAGGTTTGTTAATGTTTTGCTTGTGAGAGAGGTTTTAGTCTACGGGTTTTTGTCTACGGGTCTGAACCTTTCAGATCCATGTGTGCTTTGCAAATTTCCAGGTCATATTATAAATGATGCTTCCACGCTCCACTTGAAGCTATTCCAAATGGTTGCTCCACTATACGTATCCGGTTTGCTACTCAGAGTCACTCGGATAGGTGTTAAAGCTTGCATCGATGTAACCCTTTACGCCGAACTCTTTATCACCTCCATAATCGAGAAACATGTCCTTATTTACTCCAAGGACAATTTTGATCTGTCCAATGATCCATTCTTGGATCATTCTTGTACCCTTGATCGACTCATGGCAAGGCACACTTCCGTGCGGTACATAACATAGCATCTTGTAGAGCCTACGTCTGAAGCATAGGGGACGACCTTCGTCCTTTCTCTCTCTTCTGCCGTGGTCGAGCTTTAACTCTTAACTTCATACCTTACATCTCAGGCAAGAACTCCTTCTTTGACAGATCCATCTTGAACACTTTCAAGATCATGTCAAGGTATATGCTCATTTGAAAGTACCATTAAGCATTTTTGATCTATCCTTATAGATCTTGATGCTCAATGTTCAAGTAGCTTAATCCAGGTTTTCCATTGAAAAACACTTTTCAAACATCCCTATATGCTTTCTAGAAATTCTACATCATTTCGATCATCAATATGTCAACAACATATTGTTATCAGAAATTCCATAGTGCTCCCACTCACTTCTTTGGAAATACAAGTTTCTCATAAACTTTGTATAAACCCAAAATCTTTGATCATCTCATCAAAGCGCACATTCCAACTCCGAGATGCTTACTCCGGTCCTTAGAAAGGATCATTGGAGCTAGCATACCTTTTAGCATCCTTAGGATCGACAAAACTTTTACGATTGTATCACATACAACCTTTCCTTACGTAAACCGATAAGGAAACTCGTTTTGACATCCATCTGCCAGATTTCATAAATGCAGCTTATGCTAACATGATTCCGACGGACTTAAGCATCGCTACGGATGAGAAAATCTCATCGTAGTCAACTCCTTGAACTTGTGAAAACTCTTCGCCACAAGTCGAGCTTCATAGACGGTGATATTACCGTCCACATCCGTCTTCTTCTTAAAGATCCATTCATCTCAATGGCTTGCCGATCATCGTGCAAGTCCACCAAAGTCCATGCTTTGTTCTGATACATGGATCCTATCTCGGATTTCATGGCTTCTAACCATTTATCGGAATTTGGGCCCACCATTGCTTCTCCATAGCTCGTAGGTTCATTGTTATCTAGCAACATGACCTTCAAGACAGGATTGTGTACCACTCTGAAGTAGTACGCATCCTTGTCACCCTACGAGGTACGTCAGTGACTTGATCCGAAACTTCATGATCACTATCATAAGCTTCTACTTCAATTGGTGTAGGTGCCACGGGAACAACTTCCTGTGCCCTGCTACACACTAGTTGAAGTGATGGTTTAATAACCTCATCAAGTCTCCACCATCCTCCCACTCAACTTTTCGAGACGAACTTTTCCTCGAGAAAGGACCCGATTCAAGAAACAATCCCTATTGCTTTCGGATCTGAATTAGGAGGTATACCCAACTATTTTTGGGTGTCCTATGAAGATGCATTTTATCCGCTTTGGGTTCGAGCTTATCAACCTGAAACTTTTTCACATAAGCGTCGCGGCCCCAAACCTTTAAGAAATGACAGCTTAGGTTTCTCTAAACCATAGTTCATACGGTGTCATCTCAACGGAATTACGTGGTACCTTATTAAAGTGAGTGCGGTTGTCTCTAATGCCTAACCCATGAGCGATAGTGGTAATTCGATAAGAGACATCATGGTACGCACCATATCCAATAGGGTGCAACTATGATGTTCGGACACACCATCACACTATGGTGTTCCAGGCGGTATTAATTGTGAAACAATTTGCACAATGTCTTAATTGTGTGCCAAAACACGTAACTCAGATATTCATCTCTATGATCATATCATAGACATTCTATCCTCTTGTCACGAAGATCTTAAACTTCATTCTGAAATTACTTGAACCATTCAATAATTCAGATTTGTGTTTCATCAAGTAAATATACTCAACATCTACTCGAATCATCTGTGAAGTCGAACATAACGATATTCCTTGCATGCCTCAAAGCACTCATTGGACTGCACATATCAAAATGTGTTGCTTCCAACAAGTTGCTATCTTGTTCCATCTTCTTTGAAACCGAGGCTTTTCAGTCATCTTGCCCATGTGGTATGTTTTGCATATCTCAAGTGATTCAAAATCAAGTGAGTCCAAATGATCCATCTGCATGGAGTTTCTTCATGCGTATACACCAATAGACATGGTTCGCATGTCTCAAACTTTTCAAAACGAGTGAGTCCAAAGATCCATCAACATGGAGCTTCTTCATGCGTTTATACCAATATGACTCAAATGGCAGTGCCACAAGCAGGTGGTACTATCATTACTATCTTATATCTTTTGGCATGAAAATGTGTATCACTACGATCGAGATTCAATAAACCATTTCTTTAGGTGCAAGACCATTGAAGGTATTATTCAAATAAATAGAGTAACCATTATTCTCCTTAAATGAATAACCGTATTGCGATAGACATAATCCAATCATGTATATGCTCAACGCAAACACCAAATAACAATTATTTAGGTTTAACACCAATCTCGATGGTAGAGGGAGCGGGCGATGCTATCTATGATGATTATTGTGATGACTTGTATGCTATTAAGAATAATGATAACCATGAAACTTGTCATCATGATTTTAGTTTTCAATTGGATTATGCCTCACATGATAATTATTTTGTTGAGTTTGCTCCCACTACTATTCATGAGAAGAAATTTGCTTATGCGGAGAGTAGTAAATTTTATATGCTTGTAGTTCATGAAAAGAATGCTTTAGGTTCTGGTTATATTGTTGAATTCATTCATGATGCTACTGAAAATTATTATGGGGAAGGAATATATGCTTGTAGGAATTGCAATAATATCAAGTTCCCTCTCTATGTGCTTAAAGTTTTGAAGTTATTCTTGTTTTGCCTTCCTATGCATGTTGATTATTGCTCCCATAAGTTGTTTGCTCACGAAATCCCTATATATAGGAAGTGGGTTAGGCTTAAATGTGCTAGTCATATGCTTCATGATGCTCCCGTTATGGTTCAATTCTTATCTTTTATGTGAGCATCATTGTCATCATCATGCCTAGCTAGAAAGGCATTAAAGAAAAGCGCTTGTTGGGAGACAACCCAATATGTATCCTTACTGTTTCTGTGTGTACACATGATTATGCTACTTTTGTAATCATGTTTTATAGGTTTTGTTTCAATAAAGTGCCAAGTAAGACCTTTAGGATAGCTTACGGTGATAGACCAATCAGAAACTTTTGCACCCAGTAAATTAGTTTTGTTAATTCACGGAAATGTGATCTTTGTTCTGATTCTTGTTGCTCTGGATTGGTACACGAATTCTTAGGACTTCCTAATTTGGTAGGATTTGTTGAGTTTCATAAGTATACATTTGATACAGATTACTACAGACTGTTCTGTTTTTGAGAGATTCTGTTTTCATTGTGTTGTTTCCTTATTTTGATGAATCTATGAGTAGTATCGGAGTGTATGAACCATAGAGAAGTTAGAATACAGTAGATATTACACCATTATGAATTTAGAATGAGTTCATTACAGTACCTAAGTGGTGGTTTTATTTTCTTATACTAACGGAGCTTACGAGTTTTCTGTTGAGTTTTGTGTTGTGAAGTTTTCAAGTTTTAGGTAAAGATTCGATGGACTATGGAATAAGCAGTGGCAAGAGCCTAAGATTGGGGATGCCCAAGGCACCCCAAGGTAATATTCAAGGACAACCAAGAGCCTAAGCTTGGGGATGCCGGAAGGCATCCCTCTTTAAATCTTCGTTCACCGGTAACTTTCTTGGAGCTATATTTTTATTCACCACATGATATGTGTTTTGCTTGGAGCGTCATTTTATTTTGTTAGTATTTGCTTGATGTTATTTAGAATAATGTTCTGCATCTTTAGTTTCAATAAAAATGTTAAGGCTAGCGTTTACCATGCTTATTTTGCTAGTATACATGTTGCTGTTTGAAAATAGAAAGTTTACCGTTGTTTCAAAATTTCCCTAGAAAAGTCAGAGAATGATATAATGTTGAAACTTTTTGCATAATGAGCTCTGATAAATCTTATACAGAATAGTATTTGTTTCATAATTTTTGGAGTTAGGGAAGTATTGATACTCTTGCATTCTTTACAGACTGTACTGTTTTGGCAGATTGCTGTTATGTTTGCATTGTTTGCATATGTTTGCTTGTTGAATGATTCTATTTGAGGATAGGAGTATTAAATATGCAGAGGCATTTAGTATGCAATTTTGAATAATAATTTTAGTGATTTGTTACAGTATAAAATGATAAGATTTTGCATTGGTTTATACTAACCTATATCTCACGAGTTCTTGTTGAGTTTGTTGTGGATGAAGCTTTTGAGAAATAGAGAAACCATGATATGAGAGGATTTAAGGAGACACAAAAGTTCAAGCTTGGGGATGCCCAAGGCACCCCAAGGTAATATATCAAGAAGTCTCAAGCATCTAAGCTTGGGGATGCCCCGTAGGCATCCCACCTTTCTTCTTCAACAATTATCGGTTAGTATCGGTTGAGCCTAAGTTTTTGCTTCTTCACTTGAGTTGTGCTATACTTGCAATGTCATTTTATTTTTTTTTGCTTGCTGTTTGAATACAATACCAAGATCTTAAATTCTTTAATGAGAGAGAGTCTTCACATAGTTACATAATTATTTAGCTACTCATTGATCTTCACTTATATTTATTTGGAGTAGTTTGTCATTTACTGCTTCAGTTATATCCTATGAGTAAATGGTTGAATGAGTTGGATGTCATAAATCTGGCATTATATATGTTTCATATTCTTACCCCGTTGGGAGTAATGACTTCACATGTAAGAAGTAGAGGTTGTAAATTTATTGAAAGTTAGCAAGCATTGTATTGGTCACTTGAACAATTCATGAAAGAATATTGAAGGAAGAGAGATTTCACATATAAATATACTATCTTAGACATCTTTTATAATTGTGAGCACTCATTAGGTATGACATGCTAAAGAGTTGATGTTGGACAAGGAAGACAACGTAATGCGTTATGTTTTCTCACATCTCAGTTAAAGTATATATAGTCATGGATCATTCAAACATGTTGAGCTTGCCTGTCCCCCTCATGCTAGCCAAAATTCCTAGCACCAAGTAGAGATACTACTTCTGCTTCCAGATATCCTTAAACCCAGTTTTTGCCATGAGTGTCCACCATACCTACCTATATGCGGTATTTACCTGCCGTTCCAAGTAAATTTGCATGTGCCAAACTCTAAACCTTAAAATAATAATCTGTTTTGTATGCCCAAATCGCTCATGTAGCTACTAGGGGATGTCAGTATCTTCCATGCTAGGTGGGTCATTCTCAAGATGAGTGGACTCCGCTCATCATGCACGAGAAAAATGGCTGGTAACCGGGATGCCCAGTCCCATGATCAGAAGATCAAAATCAAATCAAAAATAATTGCAATGAAGACTCCCCCAGGTTTGATGTTAGTTGGAGGCACCCGTTGTTTCGGGCAAGCCATGGATTGATGATTGTTGGTGGAGGGGGAGTAAAAACTTTTACCGTTCTATATGGGAACCGCCTATAATGTATGTAGTATGGAAGATATTGGGAACTCTTGGTTGTTATGTTGACAATGAGATCATACCTCTCAAAATTATTTATCTCTATTTCAAAATTGAGCTCTGGCACCTCTGCAAATCCCCGCTTACCTCTGCGAAGGGCCTATCTTTTACTTTTATGCAAGAGTCAAGGTGATCTTCACCTTTCCCTTTTTCATTTTATCCTTTGGCAAGCACCTCGTGTTGGGAAGATCCTGATATATATATATATATTCAATTGGATGTAAGTTAGCATGAACTATTATTGTTGACATCACCCAAAGGTGAATACGTTGGGAGGCAATACTATAAGCCCCTATCTTTCTTAGTGTCCGATTAAAACTCCATAACCATTAGTACTGCATGAGTGTTAGAAATTGTAGAAGACTATATTATAGTTGAGTATGTGGAGTTTGCTAAATCAAAGCTCTGACATAGACCCTTCCTGAAAATAAGATGAATTTTAATTGTTTGATGATTGAGAATGAAGTTTGCTAGTTTTCAAGAAAGTTTATGGTCTTTGCTTTAACATGTGAATTGCTTGTTACTTGTTCGTGAGAAGGTTTATGAGATGAACTACTGTTATGACATATAATTATGCTAGAAAAGGTGATTGAAATTATCATTGATCAAACTTGTGCACCTTCTAGCATTCACACTTCATAAATTCTTTCTTTTATCATTTACCTACTCGAGGACGAGCAGGAATTAAGCTTGGGCATGCTGATACGTCTCCAACGTATCTATAATTGATGAAGCATTCATGCTATTTTATTATCTGTTTTGAATGATTACGGGCTTTATTATACACTTTTATATTACTTTTGGGACTAACCTATTAACCGGAGGCCCAGCCCATATTGCTGTTTTATTGCCTGTTTCAGTATTTCGAAGAAAAGGAATATCAAACGGAGTCCGAACGGAATGAAACCTTCTGGAGCGTGATTTTTGGAAAGGATATGATCCGGGAGACTTGGAGTTCAAGCCTAGGAAGGTTCGAGGAAGCCAGGAGATAGGAGGGTGCGCCCACCCCCTGGGCGCGCCCCCTGTCTCCTGGGCCCCTCGTGTCGGTGTACTAGAGTAGGGGTACCCTAGTATCCCGTATTCGTGCACGGACGGTTGCAGCACCCCGCGGCAAGGTTTGCCTCGTCACCGCCAAGATCCTCCGTGGCTCCTTTGGAGCCATTCAAGAACAAAGTATTTGATTAAGAAGATAAGGCCCCGGCAAGAGGAGCTTGCCGGGAAGGCCACTCAAGTCATGCAGAAGACAAGGCCCCGGCAAGAGGAGCTTGCCGGGAAGGCTCGGAGCGCGACAAGCCTCCGGACGCGACAAAGATTCGGCCGCGGCAAGGCGCTTGCCGTGGCAAGCAACCTCTCCCCATCTCCGCTCCAGCTCATCCAGCAACGTGTCACCTTGGGACCATTCCATACGCGCGTGTCAAGAGGCTGTGCAGCCAGCGGAGAGCAGCGATAAGCGGCGCTGACAAGCTTGCCATCGTGGCGAGCGGTGGCGCACCTGACGGTCTCTGTTGCACTGTTTGGGCGACACTAACGGGCATTTATTGCTTTTGTCCCTTGCCGTCAGAGTTAGGTATTTTGCCTTTGTACATTGTTCGAGTAGGTGTACCAACTCCTATTTTTACATTTGTACCCTCGCTGTGTTGCCACAGCCGGAGACCCTTGAGCATATAAAAGGAGGCCCATGCATAGCGTAGAGGGGTTCGAGCTTCGGTTCATTCGACTCACCAGAAACCAGATACGCTCACGCTAGGTTTTGTAGCTCGCATCGCTCCCTAGCAAGAAGAGAATACATCAAACAAGCAGCAGTAGGAGTTTTATCTCTCCGGAGAGCTCCGAAGCTGGGTAAACTGCTCGTGTGCCTCGCCTCGATCCGCTCTTCGTGCGATCTCCGCCCCCCTCCGAACCACAGAGGGGCCTGGTCCGCCGGCCCCATAGGTGTTCGTGGGTACGATCATCCTCCCCGACATCTTTGGCGCGCCAGGTAGGGGGCGTCGAGGCCGTGTGAATCGTCGTCTGGCGTTCACGAGCAGCGTCCTCAACATCTTCCTCAACATGCCACCGAAGAAGAAGGCTTGGCGGCAGCAGAGCCGTCCGCGTCGTACCCACCCTCACCGCAGCAAACGGGTGGTGGGGGCGACGCCGGCGGAGGAACGGCGCCGACGAAGGTATTCGCGGCGTTGCCAAGTCCAAGGACAAGGCCCGCAAACCTCGGCGTCGCTGCATCCCCGCGCCCATCTCAGAGGCAGCGGGACCAACAACGTCATGGCGTTCATAATGCCATACGTTCGTTGGATCGAGACCCTCAAGACCAGCATGCGCGCCAACATGCTGTACGAGTGAGATCTGGTCGCCGGACGGGGTGCTGCTCCTTCTAACGCAGTTAGAAGTCCGAGCATATCCCGCTCCTCGCACCGGTCGCCAATGCCACCCACTACTCCAGCAGAAGCTCTGGCGAGAGCTCAGCTGCTCCTCGACTACCCTCCAACGGCCGACAAGGTCGATGAGTGGAGGGCCACTATCCAGAGCCTCATCGGCTTTGCCAACGGCGACGCCCCGCGGCAACCAACGCCATCGTTGTCGCGGCGAGACGACAAGGCACGAGCCGGTGGCGGCAGGCTGTCGGAGGTGCAACCACCGTGCACTCTCCGCCACGAAGGCCAAGATCGCCGACTCACCGGATCCACCTCGACAGCGACTCCACCGCGTCGTCGGATCTGCGAGCTCGCCGCGATCAGCGCCAAGTTCTTCATGAGCGACAACAAGAGGACGCTCGAACTCGCATCGAGCGCCGGAGAGAAGCGCGACGTCAGTCCGACAAGCACGCTGGGCCTTCTGTTGACGTGCGGCGCGCCCGGAGGAGCGAGCGACTTGCCGTGACGCGGTAGGCTGCCACAGGTTCACTTTCGTGAGCTGGGGCAAGTCCAGTGGCCCAGCCGGAAAAACTTCAAACCAGACGTGCGGAGAAGTATGATGGCGGGGCGCATCCGTCGGAGTTCCTCGGCATCTACACCATCGCGGTGCAGGCTGCGGGGGTCGGGACGACAAGATCCTCGCCAACTACTTCCCGCTCGTGCTCAAGCCCAACGTCAGATCTTGGCTCATGCACTTGCCGGACAGCTCCATATCCTCTTGGGCAGATCTGTGCCATCGGTTTGTTGGCGCCTTCACAGGTGGCCACAAGCCTCATGGCCAAGAGAGTGACCTTCATCTGCCGCCCGGAAGGAAGGAGAGTCCCTGCGCAAGTTCATTCAGAGATTCAGCCGTGTGCACTACAACATCTCGTGACGTCCACCCCGCCGCGGTGATCAGCGCATTTCATCGTAATGTGCGGAACCGCAGGATGAGGGAGGAGATGGCGATGTGCAAAGTCAAGGACGTCAGTGAGCTGTACGCCTTGGCTGACAAGTGTGCACGCATTGAGGAAGGGAGGAGACTCCCAGGAGAGAATGCGGAAGCAGGATCTGACAGTGAGGACACCGCCCCGGCAAAGAAGGGCCGGCGGCGAGGCAACAGAAAGAAGAAAGGTAGAGAAGTGCTAGCTGTTGAGTAGTCCGGCAACGGAGGCGGCGACAAGAACGCCAAGGCTGGTGGCTCCGGCAAGGAGGTTGCCGCTGACGCCAACCACTAGTCGGTGGCGGCCGACAAGCGAGACAGCCCGCAAGCAAGACTGCAAGATCCACCGCACCAAGGGCCACGACCTCCAGAGCTGCAAGAAGGTCGAGCAGCTTGTCGAGCGATGAGAGCTGAGTCTGGCGGTAGCGACAAGGAGAAAGCCCAGGAGGGTGCTGGGGGAGCAAGCAAGAAACGTCCCGGCCGGGGAGGACGCCGCGGCAAGGCCAAGCAGCGGCAAGGAGACAGACCTCTCCGCGGCCGCGACAAGGATGAAGATGATGACGAGACGAAGATATGGAAGACGCAGCGGCTGATGAGCAGGAGTTTGAAGGCCACAGAGGTCCTCTGCGTTGTGGAGGTGCTTCCTGCATACCTCCCACCGCCAACTCAAGCAATGGATGCGGAGGTCAATGCAGCGGAACCATCCGTAGAGTCACGCAAGCCTCTGAAGTGGTCCAAAGACGCCTATCATTTTTATATTGAGGACCACCTTGATCGCATAAGCTGCGGTCGGGTGCTTGCCGATGTTGGTCTCACCAACCATCCGCAACCTCAAGGTCACCAAAATGCTAGTTGACGGTGGGGCCGGCTTGAATCGATCTCCTCCGCGGTGCTCCAGAAGCTTCAAATCCCTGACAACGAGCTCGAAGAGACCGGCACTTTCCAAGGAATCAATCCGGGAAGGAGCAAGCCGAAGGGGAAGATTACGTTGCCGGTAACATTTGGCAGTGAGCTGAACTTTAGGACTGAGAGGGTCACATTCGACGTCGCCGATTTCCCGTTGCCTTACAATGGGATACTTGGCCGTCCAAAGACTCGCCAAGTTCATGGCAGCCTCTCACTACGCCTACAACTTACTCAAGATGCCAGCCCGATAAGCGTCATCTCATCCATGGTGACAAGAAGGATGCCCTTATCTGTGCCGACAAGATCTACCGGGATGCAGCAGCCGCGACAGATTGCCAAACACTTGCGGCTGAAGCTCCGGGGAGGAAGACAAAGTCCAAGTCCGCAAGGGGCTCGATGCTCACTCCGCAAGCGCACCTCTTCGGTGTTGCGCTACCGTCGAGGACGCACCATCGAGCTCCACCGGCAAGTGCAAGAAGATGGTGGCTCCGCCAAAGACCAAGAAGGTGCCCGCCAAGGAGGACGGCACCGGTGGTACCTTTACCATCGGTGCCTCTCTCGACCCTAAATAGGAAGGCGACTCGTTGCTTTCTCTGCGGGCGAATGTCGGCGTGTTTGCATGGCAACCGTCGACATCCCCGGTATTCCCAGAAAGTGATTGAGCACCGCCGGCCGTTTGTCCTCATGCACGGCCCGTCAAGCAAAAAGTCGGGAAGCAAGCGTTGGGCGCCAAGAATTCATAGCGAGAAGAGATCAAGAAGCTGGAAGCGGCAGGCCTTGTCGAGGAGTGCTCCATCTTACGTGGTTGGCCAATCCTGTAGTCGTGCGCAAAGCAAATGGAAAATGGAGACTTTGTATTGACTTCACGGATGTTAATAAAGCTTGTCCCAAAGATCCATTTCCCTTGCCGCGCATTGACCCGATTGTTGACTCCACGGCTGGATGTGATTTGCTTTCGTTTCTTGATGCATACTCAGGATACCATCAGATCTTCATGGCTGAAAAGATGAGGAGAAGACCGCATTCATCACACCATGTGGCACATCTTTATTTCATACGGATGCCTTTCGGTTTGAAGAATGCTTGTTCAACATTTGCAAGGGTAGTCCATGACGCTTTTGAGCCGCAAATGCACGTAAATTTAGAAGCCTACATGGATGACATAGTGGTCAAAAGCAAGGACAAAGCAACTCTGGTTCAAGATTTGGACGAGACCTTTGCAAATCTGCGCAAGATCAACCTCAAGCTCAACCCCGAGAAGTGCGTGTTTGGAGTCCCTTCCGGCAAGCTTCTCGGGTTCTTCGTGTCTCAACGAGGGATTGAAGCTAATCCCGACAAGATCAAGGTCATTGAGCAGATTGAAGCACCAAAGCGTGTCAAGGATGTACGAAGACTTTCCGGTTGCGTAGCTGCTCTCAGCAGGTTTATTTCTAGGTCTGTTGAGCATACTGCCATTTTTCAAGATTTTGAAAATGCAGGTCCAATGAAATGGACTCCGAAGCGGAGGCTGCTGCGCAGACTTGAAGAGATACCTGTCCTCCACTCCAACACTTGTCGCACCTAAGCCACAAGAGAAGTTCTTTGCTATATATAGCAGCAACCAATCAAGTGGTTAGTGCTGCGTTAGTAGCGGAGAGGGAGGCGGATGACGAGCCAGCAACCACGGCAAGCACATCCAGCGACAAGCAGGGGGCTTCACCGACAAGCTCTGGTCCCGACAAGGACGAATCCGCGCAGACGCATGACCAGATGCAGAAAAGGATGGTGCAGCGCCCAGTCTACTTTGTCGGGCCCTCCTGCAGGGGCTAGGTCAAGGTACTACGGTGTGCAGAAATTGCTTTTCGGCCTCCTCATGGCCTCGAGAAAGTTGCGCCATTACTTCCAAGCACATGAGATCACAGCTTGTCACTCGCTTTCCGCTGAAGAGGATCTGCAGAATCCGAAGCAGCAGGCAGGATTGTCGAGTGGGCATTGAGCTGTCAAGCTTTGGTCTCAAGTTTGAAAGCACATCAACTATCCAAAGCGAGGCGTTGGCGAAATTCATAGCGTAATGGACGCCAACGCCAGGATGAAGAGATTACGGAGACGAGCATTCCCGCCAAGGAAGCAAGCAAAGAGTGGCTGATGTACTTTGATGGTGCCTTCTTGTCGCAAGGCGTCGGTCTTGCGGCGTCTGCTTATCGCACCCACCGGAGAGCACCTCAAGCACGTAGTCGGATGCACTTTCCCAAGGAGCAAGCAACAAACAATACTGCAGTATGAAGGTTTGCTTGCCGGTCTCGAGATCATGATGGACCTTGGGATCAAAAAGCTTGTTGTCAGGGGTGACTCGCAACTTGTCGTCCGCCAAGTGAACAAAGATTACCAAAGTCCGTTGATGGAAGCCTACGTTGATGAAGTGAGGAAGCTAGAAGAGCACTTTGAAGGCCTGCAAATGGAACATGTTCCAAGAGCTCAGAATGATATTGCTGACGGCCTTTCAAAGTGCGCCGCACTTAAGTTGCCTGTGGAACCAGGGATTTTCGTGCTCAAGCTGACTCAGCCAACCGTAACACCATCAACTGGGCAAAGCAAGAAGAGGAAGTTGATCTCTGCTGACTACTTTCCGGCAGAGCTTCCCGAAGCCGTCGTTGCGAAGGTCCCCAAGATAAACACCAATCTTTGAGGGACGGTCTGCTCAAGCAGACCCGGGGTTTGTTTTGTTGAAGCAGACGCTCCCGACAAGTCTTGCTCCGGCAAGCTTGCCGGGGAACATCAAGCTCCGGCAGGGCCGCAGGTCCTTGCCGTGGAAGCTGATGTTCCCGCAGCAGCAGATGTGCCTTTAGTCCTTGTTGTCGAGCCGCAAGCTCCAAAGATGGGCGCAGCAGATTGTCCATTTCCTTGAGACGGAGAACTTCCGAAGAGCAAGAAGAAGCGGAAAGAGTAGCCCGGCAATGAGTATGTACCAGTTTGTCGACAAAGATACTGCATGTAAGAAGACTCAACAGTGTGAAATTGAAGTGTATTCCCTGGGAAGATGGACAGAAGCTGTTGGCAGAGATACACGGAGGCATATGTGGTCACCACATTGGCGCAAGAGCACTTGCCGGCAAAGCTTTCCGGCAAGGTTTCTTCTGGCCGACAGCCCTCCAGGATGCAACTGCACAAGTAACCAAGTGTGAAACGTGCGAGTTCCATTCCAAGCAGATACACCAGCCAGCTCAAGCTCTCCAGACGATCCCTTTATCCTGGCCATTTTCGGTGCAGGGGCTCGACATCTCGACCCTTCCCCGAGCTGTCGGGGCTTTTAATACTTATGCGTCGCCATCGACAAGTTCACAAAGTGGCGGAAGTGGAAGCGGTGAGGAAGGTGACGGCACGATCGGCGATCAAGTTCTTGGTCGATTGTTTGCCGTTTGGAATCCCTAACAGGATCATCACCGACAATGGCACACAATTTACGAGTCGCACCTTCATGCAGTACGTCCAAGATCTTGGCGCCAAGGTCTGCTTTGCTTCTGTTGCTCACCCGAGAAGCAACGGTCAAGCAGAGAGGGCAAATGCTGAAGTGCTGCACGGGCTCAAGACCAGAACTTTCGACAGGCTGCACAAGTGCGGAAGAAACTGGATCGAGGAGCTGCCGGTGGTTCTTTGGTCGATCAGGACGACGCCAAATCGAGCCACCGGCCAGACAACTTTTGCTCTAGTCTATGGAGCAGAGGCAGTTCTCCCCACGGAACTCATATACGGATCTCCTCGAGTGCTCTCTTATGATGAGCTTGAGCAAGAGCAGCTGCAACAAGATGACGCGCTGCTCCTTGAGGAGGATCGTCTTCAGGCCCATTGTCAGGCGAGCTGCTCGCTTCTGACAAGCTTTGCGTCGCTATCATAGCCGCAGAGTTAGTGCCGAAGTCTCGAGGAAGGCGACCTTGTTCTTGGTAGCGTTCAGTCCGCCAAGAATTCGAACAAGTTGGCCTTGAAGTGGGAAGGCCCTTATCGGGTGAAACGAGTCACTAGGCTGGCGCTGTCGCCTTGAGACCGAAGACGACATCCCGGTGAGCAACTCCTGGAACATTGAGCATCTTCGTAAGTTTTACCCATAGGGCGCGGTTGCCGGAACCTGTTCCGGCAACCACCTTTTGTACAAGTCTTGCCGCTGTTGCATGTAATCCTTTGTACAAAGCCGGGCGCAGACCCCGTGCATCAGTAAAGCTCATGTGTTGCGCACAACTTGTCAAAATCATGCTTTCATCATTTTATTGCATGTTTTGACTAACACTTTGTGCAGCTACCACACCCGGTAAGCAAAATCGAGCCGCCGGGCTCCATAACTTTATTTCCTCTTCTTTCTCTTTTCTCAAAGAAGGGAAGGCTCCCTCGCGCACAAATTAACCAGGGGGGAAGGCGGAGACAGTACTATGGACCAGGCACCGCTCGAGGAAGTTTCGCCCCATCGGGAAGCAAGAGATGAAAAGCTAAGTTGCCAAAGTTTGAGCAATCAATTTTTAAATTTTTAAGTTATCTTCCTCGAACGATAGTACTTTGTATGGAAAACCTGCGCAGAGGAACCAACTTCGGCTAGTCGCGCCCTTACTTTGTTTCGAGTCCGCTCAACAACTTAAGTGAGCTGCGGCTTAGTCGCGACAAGGTTGCTTTGTCGGAGGCGGCACCGCCAGAAGTCAGCCTTGACGTTCACTTTTCGGCCATGGCAAAAGGTGCCCGCACCGACAAGTCCCCCAAATGCGTAAAGGCGTAAACGTACAAAGGAAGGAATCAAGTAGAGGAAATAACGTTGCATTGATCACCTAAGATAGAGTATATTACAAAATAACTTGTCGCTGATCTAACAAAGTGGTCTAAACATGATCAGCAGCGACAAGGGAAAGATGAAATTGCCGGCCTAGTCTACGCGGTCGCCATCGATCCGCTTGATCTTGTTCACCTTGTCCACAATGGGTGCGACAAGGGCTTTGAGCTCCTCCACGTTGGCCTCTGGCGGCAAGGATCTGAGGACGCCGTTAAGGTTGAGGCCCGGATTGCGGAAGGCCACCTTTATCAACACCTTCTCGAGGGCTCCTGCACAGATCTGGCGCGATTCCTCGGCCAGCTGCTTTGGGACCTCTTCTCGGAGTCGCTGGAGACCCGTCACCACACCTTTGAAGAATAAGCTGAGTTTGGCGCTGGGTTGGAGATGCTCGTCGGAGGAGTATGCAAGGTCCGCCATCCCCAGCTCCATCAGCTCGTTGTGGATGTCGGCGGCGGTGTCCACAAGACCTTGATCCAGTGCTCCACGCTCTCCCTCAAGGTGCTCTGGATGGAGGCAGCATTCGCTAGCAGCTCCTCCTTGGCCTTGATCGCCTCCAACAAACCCACCTCCCGCTCTCTGGCGCCGTCCAACGTCTGCGTCAGAGTGGTCAGCTTCAGCTCAAGATTCGCCTTGGAATCCTTGGCGGCGTCGAGCTCCTTGCCTCTATCAGCGAGACGACTCTGCAGCTCGCCAAGAGTGTAGGCGTCCTTCTCACGCTCATGCTTGAGCGCGGCAAGCTCTTCGCCGTTCTTCTGGAGACTGGCCTCCAGCTGTGCCACCTTCGCCTTGACTCTTCCTTGGCGGCCTCGTGGCTGCAGCGACATCCTTCGCTTAAGCGCCCGCCAAGTGACTCCTCGCCGGCAAGGTCTTCTTCGTGGCTGTCCAGGTTGACCTTCCGCTGCGCCAGCTCGCTTTCCTGCGGAGAGCTTCGGCAACCAGCCGCTGCTCCTCCTCGGCGCGGCCTTCTCAAGGATGAAGGCCGTGCGCTCTTCCGCAAGTTGCCCCAGCGCTTCGCTACGTTGCGGAGAGCTTCTTGGTTGGCGCTCGGAGCTCTTACATGCGCTTCTCCATGTCCGCTCCTGCCCTCGCGACAAGTGCTTCCGGGTCTCCAACTTGGCTGCTGCCGGCGCGGTAGAGCGACAATGGCTTCTTCGGCTGCTCCTCCTCAGACTTCGCCTGCTGCTGCTTGGCGCGTCCACCAGCGTCGGCCAGAGGCGAGTAGCTTCGCCATCAAAGGTCTCTCCTCGACCGGCGCCTGGAGCTCGGTTCCTGTGGAGCTTGATGAAGACGCCGCCGGCCTTCGTGTAGGCGCTGGGGCTCCTCGAACTGACGCGACAGTGGCGGGGGAGTCGGCTGTCGGTGTAGCGCTTGGCGCTCCTGCGGCCTCAGGGCCGTCAGTGCGATCGCCCGACCCCTCGCCGGCCTCTGCGTCGGCAGCCTCGGTGGCCTCCTCGCCAACAGGCTCGTCGGTGACGGCCTCTTCTTCCACAACAACGACCTCTTCTTCCTCGACGGCGGCCTCGTCCGGTGTTGCCTTGGCCTTCCTCCTGCCCGGCGGCCTCGACCTCCATCGGCTCTGCGTCAGACGAAGAAAGAGCAGTCAAGCAAATGTTCAAAAAGAGAAACAAAAGAAAGCAAGCCCAAGGGAAATTTTCGTGTAAAGAAATTACCTGCAACGGGATCTGCAGCCATGGCCTCGGCCACTGGAGGGTCACTGGCGCTGGCCCTTGCCGGGGTAGTCTCCCTTGCCGGAGTGGCCTCCCTTGTCGGAGGGCGCTCTCTTGCCGGAGATTCCTCCCTTGGCGGCGTAGTGGCAGCAGACAGGATTTCGGGGGCGGCTCCCGAGCCCTCCTGATGAGACTGCTCTGCTCCTACACAAGCAAACAATCAGATATCAACAAAGAAGGAGCACCCCTGCACACCTAATAGTAAGGAGAAAAATGCACACTTACTCTGGGGGCTGTGCTGGGGGCTGCTCTGAGGGAGGGTCGCCGGGTCCGGCAAGGGGGTCTTGACGCGTCCCTGTTGCCACAGGAGAATCGTCCTCAACGACGACCGTCGGGATCTTGGCCCTCTTCGACGCTCTCTGGGCGGCGTCACGAAAAGGAAAGAGTCGAGCAAGCAAACCAGATTCAAGATGAAGCAATAAAATTGAAGAAATACAAGCACAATCTCAAGAGCTTACTCTTCGCCTTCCTCCTCGGAGCTGGCGCGGAGAAGTCAAACTCCGGCTCGCCTCCGGTGCGACGAGGCGGGGGTGGCTCTCTTGGCCGCTTGGCGGGCGTCGGCGGTGGCTGAGAAGATCCCGCCCGCTTGTCGCAGCAGTGTGAGGCGCTCAAGGCAACCTCGCTTGCATGGTAGAGCGCGTCATGGCGGCGCTTCTTGTGGCGATCTGCCGCCCGACTTCGTCTCGGCCTTGCGAGCGCCTCTTCAGCGGAGCCGGGGGCTCCGCTGGCGGCAAGTCGCTGGGTGGTGGAGAAGAAGCGCCCTCGGTGGGTCCACTCGACCCAGCCTCGGGCTCGACAAGCTCGTCCTCGCCGGTGATCTCCCCTTGCTCGGCAAGGCTTGCCGCCTTCGCAGCGTCCGCCTCCTCCACGGTATACCCGAAGGCTCCAGCGGCAGCGGCTGCCGCCTCCTCCACCTGGTGGCAATCCGCGCCATCTCCTCGTCGGTGGTGTCGCGGGTGAGCCTTTACGCTTTCGTCGGAGCGGATCGGCACTTCTTCCAAGTCGTCGAAGAACTGGGGCACGACCTCGTCGGGGGGCTCCTGCCAGGTTGGAACGATCCCATGGGAATCGCACAACGGCATCATGGTGCGGATGCGATCGAGCGCCGAGTTGTTGCACAATGGGACGACCCCCCCTCGGCAACCTGAACCACTCAGGATGGTCGGGGTCGTTCTTGAATAGCTCGAGCAGCATCGCGTCCAGCTCCAAGACGGTGAAATTCCGATTCGAGCCCGGCGCAGCCTCATGATGTCTGCCGCATTTTGGAACTCCCAAGCAGGCCTCCTCCTCTCCTGCAAGGGAAGCGATGCAGCGCGAAGGAAGTTCACGCCAACCGCACCTACGGTTAGTCCGGCAAGCCCGAGGCGCAAAATCCGGGTCCTGCTATCTTCAACCGCATCCTCCGGCACCAAGTTACTCCAATCTCTGCCGCGCACTATTGGGGTTTGGCGCCTGCAGCGGTGAAGGGCTGCGGGTTCTCCTCACGACCCAACACCAGTTGGCTCTCCACTCCTCCCACTTGTTGCGGAACTCTCCTTCCGGGTAGGCTTCTTTCTTGCCGATCCACGGAGATCCAAGCTATCCCTCCGGCAAGTGGCTCTCCTCTCTCGACACGGGCACGAAGAAATGGCGGAAGAGTGCCACATTTGGGTGGACTCGACAAAGTTTTCGCAAAGATGCTTGAAAACTGCCATGGTCAAGACGGCGTTGGGGGTGAAATCAAGGAGGCGGAGGCCAAATGTGTTCATGATGTCGCAGAAGAACTTCCGGAAAAGGCGGCAAAGCCATAATAGAAGAAAAGAGCGAAAAAGGGGTACCCAGTTGGGGCCAAATCGGAAGCAGAGGCGGGGAGTACCTTCGTGCACGGATGCGCACGCGTCTCCGTCGACCAAAAAAGATAGAAGACGTCCCGCAGCTCCCTTGCGCCGAGGTGGGGGGGGGGGAGATGGTCCGTTCCTTGCGCAGCACCACGAGCCGCTGCGCCTCGACCGACTTGACGCCCTTCTCCTTGTCGGCTTTCGGAGCCATGGCGAGGGCGGCGGAGGAGGCCGACGGCGGTGAGCGCGCCAGGCGAAGGGGGCGGGCGCTGCTCTTCAGACCGGAGAAGAAGGGGGGAGCGGTGGTGCTTTTCTTGACAAGACAGCAATGGCGGAGTGGACGGCCTGCCCCTGTTTTCTCCGCTTATAAAGAGGGGGAGGGGGCGGACGTTCCGCTTTTCCTAATAAAGAAACCCCCACGACCACGCCCACGATCTCTCGCACGACGCCACGTCCGGTGCGTGCCGTTAGTGGGGATCGTGGTGGGTCCGGGGCGAAGTTGCGGCGTGGTCGAGGCGGCGTGTGACTGCAGACTTGTTTTGGGCCTGGCCCGGCGGTGCTCGGCACCGTGTCTGACCCGAGCCGGGGCTCCTGTCGGTGTACTAGAGTAGGGGTACCCTAGTATCCCGTATTCGTGCATGGACGGTTGCAGCACCCCGCAGCAAGGTTTGCCTCGTCACCGCCAAGATCCTCCGTGGCTCCTTTGGAGCCATTCAAGAACAAAGTATTTGATTAAGAAGATAAGGCCCCGGCAAGAGGAGCTTGCCGGGAAGGCCACTCAAGGCATGCAGAAGACAAGGCCCCGGCAAGAGGAGCTTGCCGGGAAGGCTCGGAGCACGACAAGCCTCCGGACGCGACAAAGATTCGGCCGTGGCAAGGCGCTTGCCGCGGCAAGCAACCTCTCCCCATCTCCGCTCCAGCTCATCCAGCAACGTGTCGCCTTGGGACCATTCCATACGCGCATGTCAAGAGGTTGTGCAGCCAGCGGAGAGCAGCGATAAGCGGCGCTGACAAGCTTGCCATCGTGGCGAGCGGTGGCGCACCTGACGGTCTCTGTTGCCTTTGTTTGGGCAATCGACCGACGGGCATTTATTGCTTTTGTCCCTTGCCGTCGAGTTAGGTATTTTGCATCAGACATCGCTCGAGTAGGTGTACCAACTCCTGTTTTTACATTTGTACCCTCGCTTTGTGTTGCCACAGCCGGAGACCCTTGAGCATATAAAAGGAGGCCCATGCATAGCGTGGGGGTTGGAGCTTCGGTTCATTCGACTCACCAGAGACCAGATACGCTCACGCTAGGTTTTGTAGCTCGCATCGCTCCCTAGCAAGAAGAGAATACATCAAACAAGCAGCAGTAGGAGTTTTATCTCTCCGGAGAGCTCCGAAGCTGGGTAAATTGCTCGTGTGCCTCGCCTCGATCCGCTCTTCATGCGATCTCCGCCCCCCTCCGAACCACAGAGGGTCCTGGTCCGCCGGCCCCATAGGTGTTCGTGGGTACGATCATCCTCCCCGACACCTCGAGGCTCCCCCGACCGACTTCTTTCGCCTTTATAAGTCCACGTATCCTAATAACATTGAAGACGAGGATAGATCGGGAGTTCCACCGCCGCAAGCCTCTGTAGCCACCAAAAACCTCTCGGGAGCCCGTTCCGGCACCCTGCCAGAGGGGGGGATCCCTCACCGGTTGCCATCTTCATCATCCCGGCACTATCCATGACGAGGAGGGAGTAGTTCACCCTCGGGGCTGAGGGTATGTACCAGTAGCTATGTGTTTGATCTCTCTCTCTCTCTCTCTCTCTCTCTCTCTCTCTCTCGTGTTCTCTCTATGGCACGATCTAGATGTATCATGAGCTTTGCTATTATAGTTGGATCTTATGATGTTTCTCCCCTCTACTCTCTTGTGATGAATTGAGTTTTCCTCTTGAAGTTATCTTATCGGATTGAGTCTTTAATGATTTGAGAACACTTGATGTATGTCTTGCCGTGTTTATCTATGGTGACAATGGGATATCACGTGATCCACTTGATGTATGTTTTGGTGATCAACTTGCGGGTTCCGCCCATGAACCTATGCATAAGGGTTGGCACGTTTTAAATCTTGACTCTCCGGTAGAAACTTTGGGGCACTCTTTGAAGTACTTTGTGTTGGTTGAATAGATGAATCTGAGATTGTGTGATGCATATCGTATAATCATGCCCACGGATACTTGAGGTGACAATGGAGTATCTAGGTGACATTAGGGTTTTGGTTGATTTGTGTCTTAAGGTGTTATTCTAGTACGAACTCTTGAATAGATTGATCCAAAAGAATAACTTTGAGGTGGTTTCATACCCTACCATAATCTCTTCGTTTGTTCTCCCCTATTAGTGGCTTTGGAGTGACTCTTTGTTGCATGTTGAGGGATTTTTATATGATCTATCTATGTTATTATTGTTGAGAGAACTTGCACTAGTGAAAGTATGAACCTTAGGCCTGGTTTCCTATCATTGCAATACCGTTTACGCTCACTTTCATCATTATTTACCTTGCTGTTTTTATATTTTCAGATTACAAAAACCTATATCTACCATCCATATTGCACTTGTATCACCATCTCTTCGCCAAACTAGTGCACCTATACAATTTACCATTGTATTGGGTGTGTTGGGGACACAAGAGACTCTTTGTTATTTGGTTGCAGGGTGGTTTGAGAGAGACCATCTTCATCCTACGCCTCCCACGGATTGATAAACCTTAGGTCATCCACTTGAGGGAAATTTGCGTAGTAGACATCACTCCGCATCATGTCCCCCCCCCCCCTGTGAAAGATTCGACCTCGGATCAAAATCCTCATCACCATGGCACGGGGAGAGATCAGTAACGTTGAAGATGTCGCTCATGTTGTACTTGTCGCGTGGGAGATCGATCTTGTTAGCGTTGTTGTTGTAGCGTGCTAGCACCTTGAAGGGTCCATCGGCTCGAGGTAGAAGTTTGGACTTGCGTTCGTTGGGGAAGCGGTCCTTGCGAAGGTGTAGCCACACGAGATCTCCGATGTTGAATATCATGGGTTGCTTGTCGACGTTGAGCTTGGTCGCAAGTCGTTGCACTTGGCGCTCTATGACGTCCCTTGTATCCTCATGCATCTTCTTGATGTAGCTTGCGCGTGCACTCGCATCCATGTTGGTGCGCTCTTGTAGTGGAAGAGGTAGAATGTCCAATGGGGACAACGGGTTGAAGCCGTAGACGACCTCGAAGGGGGACTTGTCGGTCGTCGAATGTCTTGCACGGTTGTAGGCATACTCGGCGATGGGTAGACACTCCTCCCACTCCTTGATGTTCTTCTTGAGAAACACGCGAAGTAGAGTAGATAGCGTATGGTTCGTCACCTCTGTTTGGCCGTCGGTTTGAGGATGGTATGCGGATGAGAACAAGAGCTTGATTCCGAGCTTGGCGCATAGCGTCTTCTAAAAGTAACTCAAGAACTTGACGTCGCGGTCGAAGACGACTGTATTTGGTACTCCATGGAGTCGCAAGATTTCCCTACAAAAGATATTTGCAACGTGTGAAGCATCGTCTATCTTGTTGCAAGGAATGAAATGTGCCATCTTAGAAAATCGGTCCACAACAACAAACACGGAATCCTTTCCATTTTGAGTTCTAGGCAAACCAAGTACAAAATCCATGCTAATGTCTTCCCAAGGTTGATAAGGAATAGGAAGAGGCATGTAAAGACCATGGGATTGAGCTTTAGACTTAGCTTTGCGACATGTAGAGCATCGGTTGATGAAGCGTGAGACGTCGCAGAACATCTTGGGCCAAAAGTAGTTCTTGGAGAGCGTGACGAATGTCTTGTCGTGTCCAAAGTGTCCCATGAGTCCGCCTCCATGAGCCTCTTGCAAAAGGAGAAAGCGAAGAGAAGACTCGGGAATGCAAAGTTTGTTAGCTCTCATAATATAAGCATCCTTGATGTAATATCGTTCCCGAGATGTATGCGTCAAACATTTAGCATAAGGAGTAGCAAACAATGAATCGTTAGCATACAAGTCTTTTATGTGCTCAAAGCCAATAACATTCAACTCAAGTTTAGTGACAAGAGTGCATATGCATGAAAGGGCCTCCGCAACTACATTTTCCCTACCCTTAATGTACTTGATCACATAGGGGAAAGATTCAATAAATTCACTCCATTTTGCATGACGCTTGTTCAACTTAGTTTGACCCTTTAAGTACTTAAGCGTTTCTTGATCGGTATGTATGACAAACTCATGAGGTCTAAGGTAATATTCACAAACATGTAGCACACGCACTAAAGCATACAATTATTTGTCATAGATGGGATAGTTAAGTTGAGCACCGGAGAGTTTTTAACTAAAATATGCAATGGCTCGTTTTTCTTGCATCAAAACTACGCCAATTCCGGTACCACTTGAAACTCGAAAGTTTTGTCAAAGTTGGGCAAAGCAAGAATCGGAGCATGAGTAAGCAAAGACTTGAGCTCATCAAAAGCGGTGGATTGCAAAGATCCCCAAACAAAAGGAGCATTCTTCTTACTCAAGGCATGCAAAGGAGCAACAACAGTGCTAAAGTCTTTCACAAAGCGACGATGAAAACCCGCAAGGCCAAGAAAGCTACGCACTTGTTACAAATTGGTGGGATGGGGCCAAGTTTTAATTGCTTCGATTTTAGATTCATCAACATGGACACCCTTGGAAGTAACGACAAAACCCAAGAAAACCAACTTCTCAACTCCAAATGTGCACTTTTTCATGTTGGCATAAAGACATTCCTTGCGAAGCGTTTGCAAAACAGCCCTAACATGCTTGAGATGCTCTTTCATGGATTTGCTAAACACAAGAATATCATCAAAGTAAACCACAACAAAAACTCCAATATAAGGTCGAAGCACAAAATGCATAAGACGCATGAAAGTTTCGGGAGCTTCCGATAAACCCATAGGCATAACCAACCACTCGTACAAGCCAAATTTGGTTTTGAAAGCGGTTTTCCATTCATCACCTTCTTGTATGCGGATTTGATAATAGCCACTTTTAAGATCATTTTTTGAGAAAATTGTGGCACCGCTAAGTTCATCAAGCATATCATCTAAGCGAGGAATGGGATGCCTATAACGAATGGTAATAGCATTGATAGGTCTACAATCCGAGCACATGCGAAAACTACCGTCTTGCTTGGGTACAAGTATAACGGGAACGGCACAAGGGCTTAAGCTTTCACGTACATGACCGTTGTCGATTAGTTGTTGTACTTGCCGTTGGATCTCCTTAGTTTCTTCGGGGTTGACGCGGTATGGAGCTTTGTTTGGTAGGGGCACTCCAGGGATGAGGTCGATACAATGCTCAATGCCTCGTAGAGGAGGTAGATCCGGAGGTAGCTCATCGGGGAAAACATCTTGGAATTCCTGCAAAAGAGATTTAAACACTAAAGGTAGATCGTGAGAGGTGTTAGTTTTTGGGTCCCCATCCTTGCACACAAGGACAAAGTGCATAACACTCGATGGGTTCTCACACACTTCTCTCATCTCACTTTTGGTGGCAAATAGGACTAGGTTTTTCTCTCTAGGCGAAGAGGCGCTCAAGTTTGGCTTGTGGCTCTCACTCACTTTTTGGTGGATCACTTTCTCACTCTTCTCTCCATGATGGGTGGCTTGCTTGTCGGCTATCACTTGACTAGGAGACATAGGTCGTAACACATACTCTTTCCCTTTCATCTTGAAGCTATAGTGATTGGTACGGTCAGTGTGGATGACGCAACGGTCGAATTTCCATGGTCGACCAAGAAGGAGGTGGCAAACGGACATCGGGACGACATCACACTCCAAAGTGTCCTCATATGCGCCAATTTTGAAGGAGACTAGGACCGTATGCTCAACTCGTATAGTACCGGAGTCACTGAGCCATTGGACTTTGTAGGGGTGCGGATGCTTCACCTTGACCAATTGTAGCTTGGAGCATAGTTCTTCACTTGCCAAGTTGTGGCAACTACCTCCATCGATGATGACCTTGATGGACCTTCCATTAATGTCGGCCTTTGTGTGGAAGATGTGGCATCGTTGGTCTTCTTCTTGCTGATGTGGAAGAGTCAAGATTTTGGAGAAAACGAGAGCGGGGCTCGAATCCTCATCACAAAAGACTTGATCATCTTCATCCTTGTCCACGCGCCGGTGCATGGCCACTTGCTCAAGGGCTTCCATCTCCTCTTCACTCATGGAGTCATATGTTTCGTCATCATTGAGGATCATGGTGCGCTTGTTTGTGCATTGGTAGGACTTGTGGCCTCGGAAGCTGCAAGTGAAACACTTGAAGGAGCTTGTCTTGACGGTCTCATCGGTCGGAGTAGATGATGAAGCACGCTGCTTGAAGTTACTTGTAGTAGGAGGAGGACGACTTGAGCTTGTTGAAGTTTTCTTGTAACTTTACTTGTCGTCGTTTGACGGTGTCCTGGACTAGGGGGTACTCACCACGTCATCTCCCGATCAGTTGGATTGGGCCGAGGATCCCCATGGCCGTATACTCATGGGTCAGTCCGGACAGTTGCCGCATACAAGGAAGATTCCACAAGACTTGGCGATCAAGACAAGGACTCCTCCCCACCGGCGATTCGGGTTAGGACTCTTGTTATCCTAGGCCTCTGGTGCATTATATAAATCGAGGCCAGGCTAGTCGATAGAGAGATACAACAATCATACCATAGGCTAGCTTCTAGGGTTTAGACTCCTTGATCTCGTGGTAGATCTACTCTTGTACTACCCATATCATCAATATTAATCAAGCAGGAGTAGGGTATTACCTCCATCGAGAGGGCCCGAACCTGGGTAAAAACATCGTGTCCCTTGTCTCATGTTACCATCCGCCTAGACGCACAGTTCGGGACCCCCTACCCGAGATCCGCCGGTTTTGACACATACATTGGTGCTTTCATTGAGAGTTTCATTGTGTGTTCGGCAAAAGGTCGATGGCTCGCCTGCAGATCAACTGCGACTTCGGCATCTTCGTCGCCAGTTTGACTGGTCACCTTGGGTCGACCAAGGACTGCGCCCTACCTCCGATCGTCATGTTCGGATGAGGGCCTTCGTCAACATCAACTCCGATCTCTATCAAGATCATGGAGGAATCATCCAGGATGCCCGGGGGCTCAATGTCAACATTGCCCTCGGGCGACCGTACTGTTTTTCTGGACAGCAGACTTGTGTCCGCCACCACCGCCTCTCAAGCGTCGTTTTAACGATTGCTTCGATGGAATTGTGCGGAATTGAGTCTAAAACAATCCTGGAAAATTTCATCGAGTTTCGATGGAGGAATCTCTGGCAATCTCCGATATACCGGAGCCGCATTGAATTTGGACGAGAATCCGGACGAGTTTAGGGCGTGGTTTCCAGCTTCTAGCTCGGACTTCCTTTGGAAGATCCAACCGTTGATCGGCTGCGGAATTCCTATATCTACCACCCCTCAAAATTTCAGCTCGATCCGACCGTCCAAACTCCGGGAACCTTCCGATTAGTGCATCACTTTTCGGATCTGTTTTCTGCGTGAAAACTAATCCGATCCGAGTTCGTCTTTTTTATGAATGGGATTTCGGACATCCTTTTTGAAGGAAGTTTTGTATGGGTTTTGTGTTTTGTTCCCGAACACATCCCACTAACTTTAAGATCTTTTGAACATGATCTTCAACATCATGCTGGTGTCAAACCAGTCCGGCAATATTGCTCCGCGGCTGCCGACCTGCGCTAGACACGTCGTCACTTTGTTGAGTTGAGCCCAACTTCTTCGGATCATCATCTCGGCAAGCCGAACAAGAGTCCGGCATCGCGAAGGATAAATCATCACCAACATCGGCGCCCCACGGGTTACACGGAGCGGGCATACCGCATCGCCTACGGTCGCTTCATCAAGCCGGCATCGACCACGTCACGACCTGCATCGACAGGGCCGCACTATTGCTTCTTCAAGCTGGTGTCCATCACGCCGACCTACTTCGACATCTCGGCTGGACCGGGGACTTCGCCATCTCTTCATCAACCCACTCCGGACACTTAGGCGTCACTAGCCGACCAGCTCCGTCACGTTAGCTGGACCGAGGGCTTTGCCTCGGCGAGCCAACCTTTGCCAGCATTGCCATGCCGTCATTTTATCACTCATCAGGCAATGGGTGCGCGGATCGAGTCCCAACTTTGGGAATCACCTTCCTTCGGATTGCTACAACAAATAAACCAGGTGCTATTAATCCCAGTATTTTTTGGGTTCATTCTTCCCAGGAATTATTACTCTGGTTTGTCCATCATATGTACACAGGTCTATCAAATGGTGGCCGCATTAACGACAGTCGCATGGTGGTTCGGTCAGTTTCCGTACATAGTCCGGCGAACGCCGCATCCGGAGCTCGGACCGACTGTGAATCCGTGCTTTGCCAGCCTTTATTGCATTACGCCGACGACTGCGCCGACATTGACTTCGGCGCCAGGCCATATTTCTTTTATTACTCACTTTGCATAAATTATTTATTATGCAACATTTTTTTTCTTATTATTACTATTATCCCCGGTCTGCACTATTTTTTGTGCATAGAAAATGATCCAGCCGGACTATATCCTTTGGCGTCACCTCGGCTGGACGAGGGGCTTCGTCAACACTTCGTTACCCCATGTAGGGGACTTCGGCATCACTCTGCCGTCCTGCATTGACCGTGCTATGTCACCACTTCGGAGTACCGAGCTCATTTGCTCCGCCACCTCGGGATCGGCTTGGGGGATGGAACCTTGTCCCGCATCAAGCTCGGACCGCGTCGTCAATACCGAACACATTAACCAGCTAAGTTGCCTTCATGCTCAAAGTTTTAAATTTTTGACTTGTGTTCGGCTCAACCAAGCATTATACTTTTTTGGAAATTAGTTGCTTGTAAAAAATTTCCTTGTCCAAACTTTGTTCACACACGCTTGACGCGCTACCCGCACTCATTATACCTGGGGGCTTCTTTAATAGAAGCTTATTAATACGGGCTTTATGCCCAACACATGTGTCACACTTCCGCATGTACCTTTTATTCACCATTCTATGCATCGATAGGACTGAAGTTTTGGCCAAGCTGGGTGTCCTGGCTCCTGGGCTTCCCCCTACGTTCCCGATTGTTCGGCTCGGTGGTAAAGGAGCACCTCTGGGATTGTTCTTGCCGGGTCACCCGGATGTGTACCTCGGTGGGTGAAGCCGAAAGCTAAGCGTTCTTAAGGGAATACTCGGTCGGTGAACTAAAAGATGATTTCTTACCTATTCATTTACCTACCCCGTGATGTTTTTCTGCTCTTTTCGCAGTCCGGACATGCACTTTAGGGCATGCCTCCTGTGGAAAGGAACCCCTAACGGAACTATTCTCCCTGGAAGATGTTTCTTACTAACCATGTAATATAACATAACTAGTTGGGCACTTGTCTGATAAATCACTAATGACCCCTATGCCTAGTCTCCACGCATGCCCCGGTTTTTATAACCGCGAGGGTATTCGGACACACTGCGGACTATTGGGTCCAGAGGTTGAAGCGAAAAGGTCCGCTACGACAAACGATCTACAATCCGGCTAGAAGGCATTTTACATGTCACCTTACATTGTACAGTCAACTTTTACCCAAGTCACTTGGGGGCTCTTATGTTTATTTGAGCCGTTTTATAATAAATGTTTTTCTTCTTAGTCGTTGCAGAGTTTTTATTATTATTTATCACTCCTTTTCTCGACACGAGTGTGCGATCACTAGCCGGGGAGCCTAATTTCTCTCTCAAAACCGCTAGAGTTTACTTTTCTAAACTGGCCTAATGAGAAGTACTCCGCCTTCGGGATGGGAGACCGAAGCCGTGAGGCTGACCCGCTTGAAGTCTTGAGATAGGATGTGTCATGTTAAAGCACGGCGAAGCACTTTTTTCTAAATTCCAATTTTTGGATTGGCATCGAACACTTGATCTTGTTCGGACGTCATGTTTTTATTGACGTTTTTTGGTTTTCCAAGCTTTTGGCACTTTTAAACTATTTGTGTGTTTTCAGCACAAGTCTCGCAGTGCAACGCCGGACACCTTTACAGATTCGGCAAAAACATTCTCGGATATTGCTATATATGCATCAGTTTCGAATTGTGTCTTCGGTCAATATTTGGGTTGCCCGGCTCCGCGCTTGCCTCCTACGTTCCGCTTTGTTCGGCTAGGTGTGCAAAGGGAGAACCACTGCGATTGTGCTTCCAGCTCGCATGGTCAAGCACCTCAGTGGAGAAAGCCGAAAACTGACTGTCATAATAGGTGTAAACTGGTCAGCAATCCGATGACTATATTAAATGATGGGCCATTCATAAAATTGGCCGAAGTGTTTCCGGCTTGACCTCGACTGTCGCCGAACACTACCGGGGGCTGGTAACTGGCCTCCCAAACTAAATCCTCAATATGTTGCTCTTACATTGGAGCTGAGGTTTCACGATCATGCTTAGCATGACAACCCAAAGAAAGGAACCGATAGCGGGACTATTTTCTTTGGAAGACATTTCTTCTGTTAAACAGTAATATAACATATCTCTCTGCGTACCTTGTTTATAAAACCGTATGGCCAGATTGCCTTGTTTGTCGTAAATCTTTTCCCTCATAAAGGCTTTATAAAGTAGGACAAACACTCCTCGGTTACTGGCCGAGGAGGTTGGAGCTGATGGTCGGTGAACAAAGTTTTGTACAATGCGGATCCGAGCATTAATGACATAAAGTACTTGGATACATTGAGTCATTACACATAATTTGTGATTTTACTATGGATATCGATCCTTAATTCGGCCACCCGTGCCCGCATTAAGGCTCGGGGCTCTTGGGCTTCGGGCTTATTATTTACAAATATTAAAGGGGCACATCAATCCTCGATCTGGTGTTGCCACCCGACCGATGTCTCGGGGCTCTTGCATTGCCTGTTCTATGCAGAAAATTTTAAGTGCAATACGTTTCCGAGGAGATTTTGACCCTCAGGTTGGTCGGCCGCACCCAACCCGAGTCTCGAGGACTGAGCACGCCGCTTTTTGTGTCCCGAAGTATTCTGCCGAGCTAGGACTTGATCCTTAGGCCGATTTTGCAAATCAACCTGAGTCTCAGCGGCTACTGGGCTCAGCGGTCTTACGTCATCCTTCAGGTGCATCTCGGGTTTTAGACCGATACACATCTTGTGGGCTACTGGCTATGTATCTCGGCAGAGAATAAATTGCACCAATCAAAAATATTGACAAAAATCGGCCCACATTCGGGATGGTGCACCACCTTGGAAGCAGTCCGGCATAAAGCTCGGACACTAGTGGCTGGCTCCATGGAGGGCATTTCCGGCATTAAGCTCGGCTAAACTCCTTCAAACTTCTTTGAACCAAGGTGATTTACGACACCTCGGATACAGTCCGGCGTTGGAGCTCGGATACATAGTCCGGCGTTGGAGCTCGGATACCGTCCGACGTTGGAGCTCGGATACATAGTCCGACGATAGAGATGGGAAGCAGTCCGGCGTTGGTGCTCGGCTGCAAAAGATACCTCGAATGCAGTCCGGCGTTAGAGCTCGGACGCAAGAGGACACTGCCTCCCGGGAATAACTTCAAACCCGAGGTGTGGCATAAAAATAACAAGGCATTGATAAAGGCCGTAAACTTAAAGGGGCTCCTCGGATACCCAACGTTTAAATTCTTCGTATGCACTTAGGCGATCCTCAAGATCAAAGATGAGAAGATTTGTTGAACCAGTTTTCAAGACCGGCAACCGAAGATGAAGAACAGTTCGGAAGAATCGAGGAGCGTCCCTAACTTGAAGACCGGTTCAGGGGGCTACTGACGGTGTCCTGGACTAGGGGGTACTCACCACGTCGTCTCCCGATCAGTTGGATTGGGCCGAGGATCCCCATGGCCGTATACTCATGGGCCAGTCCGGACAGTTGCCGCATACAAGGAAGATTCCACAAGACTTGGCGATCAAGACAAGGACTCCTCCCCACCGGCGTATTCGGCTAGGACTCTTGTTATCCTAGGCCTCTGGTGCATTATATAAATCGAGGCCAGGCTAGTCGATAGAGAGATACAACAATCATACCATAGGCTAGCTTCTAGGGTTTAGCCTCCTTGATCTCGTGGTAGATCTACTCTTGTACTACCCATATCATCAATATTAATCAAGCAGGAGTAGGGTATTACCTCCATCGAGAGGGCCCGAACCTGGGTAAAAACATCGTGTCCCTTGTCTCCTGTTACCATCCGCCTAGACACACAGTTCGGGACCCCCTACCCGAGATCCGCCGGTTTTGACACCGACATCGTTGCTTGTAGATGGCTTGGTTGAGGTAGAAGTTGGAGGAGTCATTGAAGCTTGGTTGTTGGAGAAGTCGTAGTTCTTGGATGAGTACTTGGCGTACTTGAAGTCATCTTGCACTTGGCATTCCGCCTTGGTAGCTTGATGCACGAGCTCAATGAGGTTGGAGTAGGGTTGGAAGTCGGCAATCTTCTTGATGGGATGATTGAGTCCATTCAAGAAACGTGCCATAGTTTGCTCATCATCTTCCGTGACATTGGCTTGAATCATGGCTATCTCCATTTCCTTGTAGTATTCTTCAACACTCTTTGTTCCTTGCTTGAGGAGTTGGAGCTTCTTGAAGAGATCGCGGTTGTAGTAGGTGGGCACAAAACATGCTCGCATGACATCCTTCATTTTGGCCCAATTGGTGATTGGTGGTTCACCTCTTGCTTCTCGGCGCTCAAGGACTTGTTCCCACCGTATGAGCACATAGTCTTGGAACTCAAGTGATGCCATAGCAATCTTCTTCTCTTCCTCATAATTGTGCAAACGAAAGATTTTGTCAACCTTCAATGCCCATGAGAGGTATTCTTCGGGATCATTGCTTCCATTGAACTTGGGCATTGTAAACTTTAGCTTGCCATAGCGTTGCTCTTCATTGTGTTGTTGGCGATGGTGATGATGACGCCCTTGACGAGGAGGATAATCAACCTCAGGTTGCTCTTGGTGTGGAGGAAGTCCATGATCAACTTGCTCTTGTTGAACTTGAGGTTGAGGAGGAACTTGTCGGGCTTGTGGAGGAGCTTGAGGAACTTGACGTTGCACTCGCGGTTGGTAGTTCCGCTCTTGGATTTCTTCTCGAAGTGCTTCCTCTTGATTGCGCCGATCTCGGTTGCGGTTGGCAATGGCTCGACTTGATTCTTTAAGGGCACGTTGCGCCTCAAGAGCTTGTGCTTCACTTTGTTGTTGTTGAAGACGTTGAGCCTCGGCGTCTTGTTCCTCTTGATGTAGACGCGCTCGTTCTTCCTCTTGGCGACGTTGGCGTTGTCATTCTTGAGCTTGTGCAAAAGCAACTTTGTGTGGTTGAGGACGAAGTACTTGCTCGTCGACTTGTTCTTGAGAATTGAGGGAGTCCTGGACTAGGGGGTGTCCGGATAGCCGAACTATCATCACGGCCGGACTCCAAGACTATGAAGATACAAGATTGAAGACTTCGTCCCGTGTCCGGATGGGACTTTCCTTGGCGTGGAAGGCAAGCTTGGCGATACGGATATGTAGATCTCCTACCATTGTAACCGACTGTAACCCTAACCTATCCGGTGTCTATATAAACCGGAGGGTTTTAGTCCGTGGGGACGAACAACAATCATACCATAGGCTAGCTTCTAGGGTTTAGTCTCCTTGATCTCGCGGTAGATCTACTCTTGTACTACCCATATCATCAATATTAATCAAGCAGGAGTAGGGTATTACCTCCATCGAGAGGGCCCGAACACAGGTAAAAACATCGTGTCCCTTGTCTCATGTTACCATCCGCCTAGACGCACGATTCGGGACCCCTACCGAAGTTCCGCGGTTTTGACACCGACATTGGTGCTTTCATTGAGAGTTCCTCCGTGTCGTCACCGATAGGCCCGATGGATCCTTCGATCATCAACAACGACGCAGCGGTCCAGGTGAGACTTTTCTCCCGGACAGATCTTCGTGATTCGGGCGGCTTTGCACCGCGGGCCAATTAAGCAGGCCATCCGGAGCAGATCGAAGCTACGCCCGCCATCAGGTCAGATTTGGAAGTTTGAACTATACGGCCATATCCGCGGAGACTTGATCTTCGACGGATTCGAGCCGCAGCCAAGCGTGCCGCGACCGTCTCGATGGGCATGATCTAGCTCTGCAGTCAACAAAGGCCCCGGAGGCCGCACCAGCATCCGCTCCGACCCTTAATCCGGAGCCGGATTACCCGATCGAGGACGAGTGGTTGGACACCGCCTCAGGGGCTACGATCTCTACGGCGATTGAGCCAAACTCCATCCCTGTCCTTTGTGAACACCTCGACTCCAGGGTGCCGGACTCCTCTCCGGACTCCGAACCCTCCGCGCCCCTGCCAATCGAATCCGACTGGGTGCCGGTCATGGAGTTCACTGCCGTGGACATCTTCATTTTCGCCCTTTGGCGACATCCTGAATTCATTAAAGTCTCTCTCTTTATCAGGAGAGCCCTGGCCGGACTACGGACAGGAACGTTGGGATACGGACGACGAAGAAATTCAACGCCCACCCACCACCCACTTCGTAGCCACTGTCGAAAGCTTACACGACGTGCTCGATTTCGACTCCGAAGACATCGACGGTATGGACGACGATGTAGGAGACAACAATGAACCAGCACCTATAGGATATTGGACAACCACCTCATCTCATGATGTATACATGGTGGATACACCTAAAGGAAATGAAGACGAGGAACAACATGACGCTACGAAGGATAAATCCCTCGAAAAACAGTCAAAACGGCAACGTAAACGCCGAACCAAGTCCCGCCTCAACAAAGACCCAGCCATAGAGCAGGGCGAACCGGTGGACGACGAACATGCTATCGAGCAATCGTCCGAACAAGACAACTTGGATAAACAACCCGTCCCCGGCAAAGACAACAGTCCGGACGATCTCACACCGGACAAATTGTTGGAGCAAAATAACCTCCACAAAAGGCTCGTCGCCACTGTGCGTAGCCTGAAAAAGCAGAAGCGGAAGCTCAAAACAGCGGAAGATGCACTCAGAATCAGATGGAGCAGAATATTTAACACCGCAGACAAATACGGCGACAGTCGTCGAACAAAGAGCTACCCAAAGAGAAAACTACTGTCCGAATTTGATGAGGAGGCCATAGAGCCCCCACAATCAAAAAATAGGAAGGCCACCCGGTCAGATGGACGACCCCACGGCAAAAAGAGAGCGGCAAATAGCGCCAAGACACAAGCCAGACGCCGATCCACATAAGGATTCACATCAAAAGGATGGCCCAATTAGGTCAATCTATGGGCCGAGAAAGCAAGCTCTTCAAAGCAATGCAATACGCCAAATATCCAAACATCACGGCACACCCAAATGTGGGCGCCAGACATCCCCTATGTTTCACCGATGAGGTGCTGGATCATGAATTTCGGTGAGATTCAAACCCGTAAACATAGAGGCATCTGACGGAACAACAGACTGGAGTCTGGATTGAGGATTACATCCTCCACATACACATGGCTAGAGGAGATGATCTCCACGCCATAAAATACTTACCCTCAAACTCAAAGGGCCAGCTCGGCATTGGCTTAAAAGCCTCCCGAAAATACCATTGGAAGCTGGGAAGAGCTCGAGGATGCGTTTGGGCAAATTTTCAGGGGACCTATGTCCGCCCTCAGGATGCGATCTAAGTCACATAACTCAACAGCCCGGAGAGTCAGCCCGGAAATTCTGGAACAGGTTCCTTACTAAAAAGAACCAAATAGTCGACTGTCCGGACGCCGAAGCATTAGCAGCCTTCAAACACAACGTCCGAGACGAATGGCTCGCCAGACACCTCAGCCAAGAAAAGCCAAGAACAATGGCCGAATTAACAAGCCTCATGACCTGCTTTTGTGCGGGAGAGGATAGCTGGCTAGCAAGATGCAGCACCAGCGACCCAAGTACATCCGAAGTTAGGGATGGAAACGGGAAACCACGGCGCAACAAGGACCAGCGCCGGATTAAAGGGAACGGTCAAAAGAGCGCGGTCGTCAACGCCGGTTTCAAAAGCTCACGGTAGAACAATAAAAAACTGCCCCTTAAGGACAATAGCGATGAGCTATCCAACTTAAACAAAATTTTGGACAAGATATGTCAAATCCACAGTACTCCCGCGAGGCCTGCAAACCATACCCACAGAAATTGTTGGGTCTTCAAACAGTTCGGCAGACTCAACGCCGAACACAAGGGGCTCGAACACCAAGTGAAGATGACGACGAGCACCACAAGCAGAGCCCCGGAAAACAAAAGAATTTCCCATAAGAGGTTAAAACAGTAAACTCACTTCACGTGATCAAAGGGAAAAAGCAGCGGCGCCCACTAAAATGCGCGCCGCACACTGGTTGTCAAAACCAATCACCTTCGACCATCAGGACTATTCCGAAATTATCCGTAACGCAGGATGGACTGCCTTGATATTGGATCCTATAATCGACGGATTCCAATTTACACAAGTCCTCATGGATGGTGGCAGTGACATAAACCTGATATATCAGGACATAATCCGCAGGATGGGGATAGACCCAACCAAAATTTGCGGTAGCAACACCTCCTTTAAAGGAGTAATGTCAGGCCCATATGCCCATTGTACGGGCTCCATACTGCTAGAAGTTGTGTTCGGTTCATCCGACAACTTCCGTCGCGAAAAATTAGTCTTCCACGTCGCCCCGTTTAAAAGTAGCCATCAAGCACTATTGGGACGCGAAGCTTTCGCCCGCTTTAACGCAATACCGCATTATGCATCTCTTACACTTAAAATGCCCGGCCCACGCGGCATCATCTCATTAAAAGGGAGTATTAAGTGTTACTCAAGCACGGAGGAACGTGAGACTGCCTTGACAGCCCCACACCTATCCGGCCACGCTTAGTCAAAGAACACTGAATAGGTCATCCCAACACGGACACGGCTAGACGAGTCCGCGCCTACTAGCGGCATGCCCCCATACAAGGGGCTGCATGCATGTACAACAAGAGACAATAAAGCTCAATTTTCTTCACTTCTTCGAATCGTACTCTGTTTATTTAATATAAAGTACATCTTTTGCATGATCCTTTTTCTTTTTAAACTAAGTTCCTCTCTTTTTCAGATGAACAACGTGCTACACCCGTCCAGGATACGGCACAACGGAGATACAGGCGCAGACGCGTGCAAAGACGGACCCGTTGTAAGGATTCTTTTCAGATTAAGACCCTGCGTAAACCTTTTTTACTGTCTCTTGTTGATATACATCCCTTGGTTTCTTACTATAACCGAGGAGGAGGCTGGCGTTTTGGCATTGGCCGCACCAGAATTTTTGTGCGCACGGACACGGGGGCTTAGGGCATTATTCTGCCCGTCTTTATAAAGACCGAATACCTTAGGGAGTATTCGGCGTCTCGAAGTTAGGCCTTATATGCATCAGCTCGAATCATGTCTTTGGTCAAATGTTGGGTTTGCCCGGCTCTGTGTTTTGCTGCCTTACGTTCCGTTTTATCGGCTAACGCGACACCAGGAGAACTACTGCGATTGTGCCCCGGTTCGGCCGGGCGAGCACCTCAGTAGAGAAAGCCGAAAACTGACTGTCATGATATAGTGAGAGACTGGTCAACCACTCGATGACTCACCGGAATGTTTAGAATTCCTCCGCATTAACGAAGGACCGGTTTTCGGTCAGGCACATACGCACTTCAATTCGGAGAGTGCGGTGCCCTGTGGGCTATATAGTAGCCCCACCGCCGAACTCCTATGGCTAAGTGAAAGTGATAAAGCATTATAGTCTGGTTGCCTAGTTTGCTACGCTACCACCTCCTTAACAGGACCAAGACGTTGGATTAAGTGTGAAAAAGCGCCTTCTTTGCAAACACCCCCGCACTATGTGCGTGGGGGCTGAAGCCAAGGACTGCCATCTTTCAGGTTATATATACATATACATAAACAGCCGCACAGGGAGTAGTTTGCCACTTGAACGCACAAGTATAAAAACCTCTTATATTATATTGAAACATTGTTTTCACAAATCATACATGTCATTCAAACATAATATCCTTCGAGCACTGCGTCTCTATTAAACGAGCGCCCTGCAGGACTTCCTCAAAGTAGTGCTCGGCGGGTACTAAACACATCCGAATCTTGGGATGCAACGTCGGTGGCCTTCATCTCTACCCAGTATGTCTTGACACGGGCCAGAGCCATCCACGCTCCCTCAATACACGCCGACCGCTTCATTGCGTCGATACGCGATACCGCACCAAGGAACTGCTGCACTAAACCAAAATAACTCTTCGGCTGGGGTCCACCCGGCCACAAATGAGTCATGACATGCTTCATGGCAAGTCCGGATAATCGATTCAGCTCGGCCCATTCGGCCAACCGATCGGTCAACGGAAGAGGACGCTCCGGACTATGGAATTGCGACCAATATAGCTCTTCCCTTCTGTGCCCCTTCTGGCCTTGGAAGTGCTCAATCGCGTCCGCAGCGCTCGCCGCTAAGACTAGATAAGCATCCTCCGAACTCCACAACTTGTCCAATTGAGCATACTTTGGATCCGTATATTTCCTCCGCAGCAAAAACGGTTTTCCAGCCGCAATTGCCCCGGCCTGACTCAGCTCCTCCTTGGTAGCTCTCAAAGCCGAACCGGCATCCTTGGATTTGGCGGCGGCCTTTCTCAGGCCCTCTTGCTCCGCTTGACGTTCTTTTTCAAGAACCTCGCAGCGATCGGTAGTATTCTTCAACGTTTTGGCCATATCGGCCATTTCCTCTTTACTTGGCGGTGAGCAGCCCGTTCGCTTTTAGCTCTTGACGCCCTTAAAGCGTCAGACATTACTATTTCTGGCTTGCTCTTTTCGCTCGGGCGAGTTCCGCCCGCAGCTCCTCCACAAAGAGCGGCACCATCTGCATTAAGCATACAAATAGTAAGACATGGGCGTCAAGCTCCCTTACTAGGTGTCCGCAGTAGAAGTCGCATACCTTGTGACTCGTCAAACCGTTTATCGACCGGTAGCGATGTCCGCATCCGCCACGTCAAGTTGCCGCTTTAGTTCGGCATATTCATCGATCGGCTGGCCACCGGACGCCCGCCACCTGTTTAGGAGCGGTGATATGTTATAACTGAGATTTTGATCCTCGCACGCAGCTGTCAATTTTGACAACATACCGAGTCTCGGGGGCTACTATCTATCTGAGCGCATTCTATATGCATAACTGTCGGAAGATACATCATTTTGCGTACCTCGAACCCGTCGGTAAGCTTCTGACGGCTTCATGCAATCCGCTCTCCGTGGATGCAATTCTTTCAATCACCGTACCCATTAGAGCACGGTGATCTTCTGAGATAGCCGCTCGCCTGAGCAGATCCTTCAGCTCCTCCGACCGCACGTAAGTTAGCGCCGGACCTTCCGGCCCCGCCGACTTGGGGAAACCCTCCGTGACGACACCTCAGGGTCGTCCGCCTCGCACGAGGGTGCGACAGGTGGAGGCGTTTCGCTTTCCATCATCTCCGGAAGAAGATCCCCGAAGACGAGCTCTGCTGAGAAGGGCTGAGATCCGAACTACAAGGTACAATTTCGTTTATCCTTAGAAATAAATACAGGGATGTTCCTTATTTACAAGACCCCTTCTTTTACTTACGGCTCATTGGAGGGCTGATCCTTGGGGAAATAGTGCGGCTGGGTTACTTCCCGCGGACTCTCCGACGAAGATTCATTTCCCTCTTTGAGGCTTTGACCTCCGGATCTTGAGCGGTCCTCTTCTCTCCTCGAAAGATGGGACTTTTAATCCCTCCTTCCTTGATAGCCTCCTTCGTAGAGGCAGTTGCTTCCCGCTCCCCCTTCGCCTTCTTCAAAAGGCGCGGCCTTCAACATCTTGGTCAGCATAGGATCCGGCGTGGTCTCTGGGAGGGGAGCCGGACACCTTATTAACTTTGCCTTGGCTATCCACTCCTGTTCAAGAAACGGCTCCTTTAAAGGGCATATATATATATATGATAAATGGATGAACAGCTGGTCCGGTTACAGGACTACTTACTTGAGTATCTGGGAGATTGCAGCTTAGCCCTGCGTCCTCAGTCAGGTCCGGACACTTCTCTTGTGATCCGAAGAACAGTTTATACATCTCCACGGGCGTCGTGCCCATAAAATTTTGGAGAGCTCGCGGTCCCTCCGGATTAAATTCCCACAGGCGGAGGGAGCGATGTTTGCAGGGCAGAAGGCGCCGAATCAACATAACCTGCGCCACTGCAACCAGATTGATCTCTCTTTCTTGGAGGTCTCGAATACGGCCCTGCAGCAAAGGAACATCCTTGGACGGCCCCCAGTCGAGCCCCTTGTTGACCCATGACGCCAGCCGCTGTGGTGGACCTGAGCGGAAGGCGGGGAGCGCCACCCATTTGGTGCCCCTGGGAGCGGTGATATAAAACCACTTCCGTTGCCACAAACCAAGCTCCTCTTGAAAAGAGCCCTCGGGCCACGGAGCATCAGCACATTTGCTTATGACCGCCCCTCCGCACTCTGCTTGTTGCCCCTCGATCATCTTTGGCTCCACCTTGAAGGTCTTGAGCCACAATCCAAAGTGAGGGGTAATATAGAGGAAGGCCTCACATACGACAATGAATGACGAGATATGGAGGATGGACTCCGGATTCAAGTCATGGAAATCCAGCCCATAATAAAACATGAGCCCTCGCACAAAGGGATCCATCGGGAAGCCTAAACCCCGAAGGAAGTGAGACACGAACACCACATTCTCGCCGGGCTCGGGAGTGGGAATGACCTGCCCTGGAGCAGGCAGCCTATGCGAGATCTCGCCGGTTAGATACCTGGTGTCTCGCGGCTTTAGCACATCTTCTTCTGTGACAGAGGAAGACATCCATCGTCCGTGCTGGTCGGAGCCGGACATCTTCGAAGGTCCGAAGCGCCTAAATCTGAAGCTTTGGGTGTTAGAACTTGAAGCGCGAGGCGAACTCGATGGAGGGTGTAAAAAGAAGAGGGCCTTGGTCTCATTATAAAGAGGTTGAATACCAAGAGCCCAGCCCGTGGTCGATTAGGACTCGCCTTTGATAGAGGAGGCGTGCCGACGGGCACGGTTGGGTTACCCACGTCCGTATTGATGGGAATCCCGGAATAAGGGGGCACGATCTATGCTTTGATAAGACGTGCCAAGGAAACCGCCTCGCTAAACGCGCTGAGGTGGAACAGTAAAAAAATTCATATAAAGACCTGGCCACGGTGTGATGTCACGCTGCGAGAATACGTCGCCAGATGCATGCGAAGTTATTCTCTCTACGGTGGTATGTGGAACTTGTTTTGCGAGCGGACACTATCCTTGTGTTCAAAACCTTCTATGAAGTATTCGGAGGAGGAACCCGCCTTGCAATGCCAAAGACAATATGCGTGCGGACTCGTCGTCATTGAATCCTGGTTCAGGCTCTTGAGGAGTCCTGGACTAGGGGGTGTCCGGATAGCCGAACTATCATCACGGCCGGACTCCAAGACTATGAAGATACAAGATTGAAGACTTCGTCCAATGTCCGGATGGGACTTTCCTTGGCGTGGAAGGCAAGCTTGGCGATACGGATATGTAGATCTCCTACCATTGTAACCGACTCTGTGTAACCCTAACCTATTCGGTGTCTATATAAACCGTAGGGTTTTAGTCCGTAGGACGAAAAACAATCATACCATAGGCTAGCTTCTAGGGTTTAGCCTCCTTGATCTCGTGGTAGATCTACTCTTGTACTACCCATATCATCAATATTAATCAAGCAGGAGTAGGGTATTACCTCCATCGAGAGGGCCCGAACCTCGGTAAAAACATCGTGTCCCTTGTCTCCTGTTACCATCCGCCTAGACGCATAGTTCGGGACCCCCTACCCGAGATCCGCCGGTTTTGACACCGACAAGAATGCTTGTTGTGTAGAGGATTGCGAGATCCATGGCGGTCTTGACGCGCGGCTCGTCGAAGAGTGTTTGAATTCGGTGTACTTGAGTAGGAGAAGGTGTCGTCGGAGTGTCGACTTGAGCGGCTCCGTCTTGAGTATGAAGAAGTATAAGGAGGGTGGTTCACCAACAAGGCGCGGATCTCGTCCATTCTTGCATCATTCTCTTGCTTGTGAGTGTCGAGCTTGTTGTCGAAGTAGTCCTTTGTACGTTGCTCGGAGAGTCACAAGTCAGTGGCGAGATTGTTGATGCGGTCGGTCATTGCTTGTTGCTCTTGATGCAACGCTCGTTGTGCACCAAAGAGGTGGCTCTTGGTGACGAATGATGACATGTCGTCGTCTTGCTCGATGAAGACTGGGTTGGTAGAAGTACTTGGCCTATCCATCATTTCAAGCAAAAATGTGAGTAGGAGAAGGAGAAGAACTTATACCAAATGTACCTTGACCGATGTTGACGATGAATCAAGTTCACCCAAATGCGGACAATGAAATAGCACTATTGGTACCAATTCTTGTCGGTTCTCACACCTACACAAGTAAAAGCTTATGGTGGAGCTTGGTTAGGATGGTGGCACAAAAGTTGATGCAATTGTAAGTGAGCTTCAATAATGTTGGAAATGATTCACAAATATGCAAATGCAACAAGTAGACCAAGCAAGTAGATGTACACAGAAACACACACGCAAATAGATAAGTGGGATTGTACAAACCAAAAATGAGCCAAAATGTGGAATCCACGAAAATGCTCTTGTTGCACAATACAAGAGAGACGCTAGCACGATTGCACAATAGGCGGATACGGAACTTGTGCACAACCTACTAGGCAAAAATGCAACGACCTCTATCCCAAGTATGCTATATGTATGGTATTTCGGTGATATGATCCAAGATGATCGGATATGACAATCTTAATGTAGTATGATGCTATGGTTCTTGCTTATAAGCTCTTTGCTTATCTTTCCCTCTTTGCTTAAAAGCGTGTGTGGCTCTTTCACTTTTGAGCTCTTTTCTCATGAAAAACTTCACGAACCAAGATAGCAATTGTGTATGCGATGACAACTTTGTGACACAAAAGATGATGCCAAGATATGCACCACTATGGTATGGTATGTATGCTATGGAGTATGATCACTAATGTGCACAAGTCACATTACCGGCAATACTCAATGGCTAGTCTCGATGGGTAAGCAACGCAAAAGTAAGTCCATGTGGTTATCAATGCAATTGCAAGGTATGACAAAGATGTCGTCGAGGTTACCGTCCTTGGCGATGATGAGTAGTCGATGGAGATGAGCGGTGGTGATGTTGACGTTGAACCGTACCTATATAGCGGAAACACAATAGGACACGGGAACCACAACCCAAAATCTCAAAGACCAAAACGTGTCAAAATCGTCATAGGAGGTAGCGGTGAGCGGAGGTGGTGCTTGCGGAAAGCGGTGGTGGTATGCGGAAGTATGCGTGGGCACCGGGGCAAAATTTGACGAAACTAGGCGGAAAATGGCGCGGGGGATGGAGTTGCGGCTGCCAGGGGCAGGATGTCCGGGCCAGAGGCCGGATGTCCGGGGGCTCAGGCAAATGTCCGGGCGCTTGGATCGTGGCCGAACAGGATGAACTCCACGGGAAAAAGGGCAACTCCTGGGCAAAATTCGGACGAATTTGTGGATGGAAATCGCGGAAAAGGTGGGGAAAAGCTAGATCCACTCGATGCAAAGCAGACTCGTGGATCAAATCCAACAAAACTTCATCACACCAACAAATCACAAAAAAAAAAATTGGGGCTATTTTTTGTGGGGATTTTCGGATTTAGGACGAAAACAACAAAATCAAGCTAGAAAACACGGGGTAGGGGCTCCAAAAACGTGATCAACGTGGCTCATGACACCAAGATGATGTAGGGCGGAACCCTATGGGGCCGATCTTTCATGTTTGGAGAGGATCCCTACGAGGAACACAAAGAACGCGCGGAAGAACACGAGGGAAATCATGGGGGAAAACAAGAGAAACACTCAACCGACACGAATATGATCACACAAGTGCTAGATCATCGAGGCACAAGGTAACACGAGATCCAAAGTCAACAGGGGACGATACAAAGGTAGCCGTTCTTCTCCGTGAGGAGGTCTTGATTGTCTTCTCCGGATGGAGGTCTTGAATCCGGGTGGATCTTCTCCTAAGAGGTGCGGTCCCTCACGAGGAGTAGATCCAATCGGACGAGCAATGCTCTATCTCAAATGAGCTAAACCAATGCTAACCGTAGAACGTAAGGGGTGAAGGGGTACATGGGCCACGGCCCGGAGGCGCTGCACGCAGGCCGGAGGGGGCCGGATGTCCGGGTGCTCGCGAGGGGCCGGATGTCCAGGCTGTTCGTACGGATGTCTAGGCTGGTGGAGACGGCCTTGCTGCTCTCTGGTTAGACGAGGCCGGATGTCCGAGCGAAGGGGCCGGATGTCCGGGGCTTTAGGAGGGGCCGGATGTCCGGGGTGATGGCTGGATGTCTGGGCTATTGGGGCAGCCTTCTATGCTCCCTGGACGGCGTGTCCGAATGTCCGGGCAGGAGGCCGGATTTTTAGGGCGGAGGGCCGGATGTCCGGGCCCTGTAGCATCTGCTGCAGTCTCCTGGCTGTGGTGTAGATCTCCAGGGGCCGGATGTCCGGGGCCATGGCCGGATGTCCGGTGCCTGGAAGCTATTCTCGCCTTCTTCTGTTGGTTCTCTTCTTCCATGGACTTGGTGGCTTGATCATCTTCATGTGCATCCTCGGAAGGGTCCTCTTGGTACCTAATCATGCACAACATTCCAGACTCAGGTAGTAGCCATGTCTCGAGAGGATCATATGAGATATCACTAAGGAGAGAAGTCACCTCGGTCTCGAGAGCTCTAGCTCGTGCACTTGTCATGGGTCCTCTTGGTGCTTGGTGAGACGATGGTAGGTCCATGGGGATGATTGTAGGATGCTCCACATCATAAGCTTTTTCTTTCGTAAGCACGTTATGAGACTCTTTTAGTGAATCAAGTTCTTGATTCTTGTTAAGGAGCTCATCTGATAAACTCGCATAGTCATCTGTAAGGGAATCATATCGGTTGGAAAGATCATCAATAGTTGAAGAAAAAGCATCATGCTCTTTGATCAACGTTTGATTCTTCTCCATCTCTTCAAACAGCAATCCTTCGGTTTTCCTAAGATTTTTCTCAAGTTGTTCAAGCTCATCTTGTTGATATTTTGCAACCTTAACCAGTTTAGCATAGGCAATGTATTCAGAAGAATATTCGTTCATAGATTTCTGGTGTTTTGCTGATACCTGATCCTTAGAGGTCTTTGCCATGAGACAAAACGCATTTGGTTCATGATCACTTGAAGCATCGTCATCAGTGTCTGATTTGAGTGATTTGTCAGATGATTTATAGGCTATGAAAGAATTGCTTCTTCCTATCCTTCTGTGATGCTCTTATCTTCTGATTCTGATTCGGATGTCTCATCTTCAGATTCTATTTTCATTTCAGCATATACTATGTCCAGCTGTGATATTTTCTTCAAGTTAGATTTGATGGTCGCTCTAGTTTGTACGTTAGTGACTGGTCCCGTCAAAGAGGATGATGAAGATTCATTATTCTTCAAGATCTTAATGTGATCATATATTTGGGTGAATCCATTTCCGTGAAGATACATCCATCTATTGCTTGGTTTTCTATCCCAGCAAGGACAGTCTGCTATGAGGTGACCGAATTGTTTGCACTTGAAGCACTTCATTTCTTTAGGAGGTAAGTTTCTCGAAGATTCTGGCAAATCAAGTTTGTCATCATTTGTGAGACACAGATTCTATCTCCAGAGATCACTTAGCCTTTCAGTGAGCATTTCTAGTTCTCTTGTGATAGTGTGTTGATTCTCGACATCCTCTTCTTGTGAACTGTCATAGTGTGGAAGAATTTTCCCTTCACTTTCCAAAGAATATTCTTGATCTCCATTTTCAAATTCCATCTTTTCTTCATGAATAGACAACAGTGTCATGACCTCGATGTAGTGAAGTTCTTCAAAGTCTGGTCTTTGCTTGATTTCAGTTATTATTGGATCGAAGGTTGCATCAAGAGCACTCAGTAGCTTGTTGACCACATCTATCGATGATATCTGTTACTCCACCTTGATGAAGTCTTTCAACAATATTGGTCAACCGATCAGTGAGTTCCATAGCACTTTCCTTACGAAGACTTCTGAAACCAGCAAACATGGCACGAAGCATTTGAGTGTGAGGATCTGTTCTGGTAATGAATTCTTCATGAGCATTTTTTTCTAGCATCCCAGAGTTGCTTTGCAGTGTCAAGCTTTCGAAACAGAATGAAAATGTCCTTCAAGCTACTTTAACAGATGATATCTTTTGCTTGTGCATTCAACCATAACATAGCTTTGGCATCATAATTTGGAGCATCAGGGTGCTGAATAGTATATCCATTTTCCACAATCTGCCAAAGTTCTATGTTGATGGCTTGTAGTCTGATTCTCATTCTCTCTTTCCAGTAGATATAGTCATTTCCATCAAAGATAGGAAATCTTTCAAAGTGCGAGGATCTACCTGCATACGACATACTCAAAATTCCAAGGTTGTCAGACTTTTAATAAACAGAGACAAGGAATACCTTCTCCCATACGATTAGGACCGAGAGTATATCGACCAGAGGGGGTAAATGGGAGATTCAAAAATTCCTGTTAATGTTTTGAACTAATCCCAAACATAGCAGCAGAAATAAGGTTTGGTCGAAAAGAACTTAATCAAGCACACTAGAGAGGAACATATTTATCGAAGAAGGAAGCAATAATAGTCCGAGCATATGATATCACGGATTTAGCAATAATGATGGTTATGCAATATGCGAACAGATGCAGTGGCACGAATGAAAACAGGATAAGAACTACAAATGAAAAGCGCACAACAAGGGGAGATGAGGTGAATGAAATTGAAGCAGAGAAAGCACACCAGTCTAAAAGGATAAGTTCAACAAGTAGATTATACGACTGGGTGTCTAAACAGAATGATGAGAATGCAACAAGATGTGCAACGAACTATAACAGATGAGGAATGATGGAGAAGACAGAAACGAATGATATACAACACACAATGATTGATCAGATAAACTATCATCACAGAGCATGAAAATAAACTGCTAAAGATAAGCAGTAAAGTAGAATGAACCAGTGGTGCTCGATGGCGACAGATGGATTTGGTAGACCAGTTCGCCCTTTTGACAAAGGACTACATCTGGTTGGAGGGGTTGTGATTTAACACAGAAGATCAACTCTCTTTGCCCTATCTCCTTCAACTCAGAGCTGATTTGACTCCAGTTGATTTCACTCATGGTAGATACTTGTCGGCGATCTCCAACCTTCAACAGACCTCTTCGTGAACCACAATGACTCTTGGTTGCTGAAGATCTTGCTTGGTCAAGACAACAACTCTTCAACACTCGAGCCGACAACTATCCGTCTAGAGAGTGCACAGCTCTCAAGAGTAACATGTACAAGAACTCTAACTCAGAACTACTGTGATGCTCAATCACTGTCTAAGTTTCGGGCTTTTGATTTTTTCTCTCGGTGGATCTTAAACTCAAATCACTTAGAGAGGGGATGCTCAATAATCTTCTCAAAAATCTTAAGCGGAGAAGCCAACGGGCAATGTTGGAGCCGGGTGGCTATTTATAACCGCAGCCTTCCCTGAAGGGAAAATACCAAATTGGACATGTGGAGCAGCCAATGGCCGACCGACATGAGTCCAACAGTCGGAAATTGAGCACAACGGTAACATTCCTTGCGGGGCAAGTAATGCTAACTCCTCAGTTCGAAAGATATCTCCTGCGGCACGAAGAACAACGTCCACTGCTGGCATGTAATCTTTTGAAAGATAAAGAGATTTCTCTCAGTCTCGCATAAGTTTAGGGCTAAGCATCACAGCGGATCTAAGCTTCGAGAACCTATACCCCCTCTTAATAGTACGGAGGTCCTATGACTCAAATGAATGAAAGAAGAACAACAAAATGAATACTACATCTTCACTTTGTCTTCGACTTCCATTCGCTGCAGTCAATCTTCTTCAGACTGAACCTCCGAACCAGTTGCTTCACATTAGCAATAAACTTTTAGAGGGGTTAACTCCATCACAACAGTATTCTCACCTACATGTCTTCAATAGATGTAGCTCAATCTTCTCTGCAACACAGATATTCTTCCATGAAGTTCCTCCAACATGGCACCGGAGACAACATTCTCTTCGGTTCTGCATGGACTATTTCTCTCTGTGTGCACTAGCAAACAAATCAGTCCATGCCTGTTTCTGTCAACAATCTTCAAAACACGTGAGGGCAGATATTGCACCAACAACTATATATACCCCTCCACCCCCACTTTCTCTATGAGAGAGCCATCGGAATGAAACTACACTTCCACATTTGATTTTCTAAGAGAGAACTACCTACTCATGTGTTGAGATCAAGGCATTTCAATCAAACCATTTGAGCCTTGATTTCTACCCTCCCCAAGTTGCTTTCCACTCCAATCCTTCTCCTACCCTAGTAAAATCTGTGATAGAGTGATTGAGTGTTGAGGAGACTATCTTTTAAAGCACAAGAGCAAAGAGTTCATCATCAACAACAACATCTATTACCTTTTGGACAATGGTGTCTCCTAGATTTGTTAGGTGTCACTTCGGAGCCTCCAAGATCTTGTGGAGTTGAACCAAGGAGTTTGTAAGGACAAGGAGATCGGCTACTTCGTGAATATCTGCCCCGAGTACGGCTAGTCCTTCGTGGACGTAAGCCATGGTGGAATGGACAAGGTTGCTTCTTCGTGGACCCTTCATGGGTGGAGCCCTCCGTGGACTCATGCAACCGTTACCTTTCGTGGGTTGAGGTCTCCATCAACGTGTACGTACGATAGCACCACCTATCGGAACCACACCAAAAATCACCGTGTCTTAATTGTGTTTGATTTCTCCAATCCGGCCTTTACGTTCATATGCAAAGTCTTTACTTTCTGCTGCATAACTCTTAGACTTGCATGTGTAGCATGTTGCTTGACTTCGTAGAATTGCTAAAACTTGCCTACAACTAAACTGGGAAAAGGATAAGTTTTTTATTTGGTCAAGTAGTCTAATCACCCCCCTCCCCTCCAGACATACTTTCGATCCTACAATGTTGTTGTCTGAGGGCGTACGCCCTCCTCTCTCGTACTTCGAGGGAAACCCTTGTTTCAGGTTCCTGGAGTGGATTATGGCGGCGCACTGGTGTCGCAGTCCTTCTTGGAGGCATCATTCTGGAGTGGTCTTGGCCTAGGAGCCATCGTCTTGGGTGGTGCGCGACCTCAGGTCCAGTGCGGAGCGGTGATCCTGATCTCATCATTGTGGAAGGGTGTCGGCATTGGTCACTTGGGAGGCAGTGTTGTTGGCCAGCCTAGTGTACGGCCTCGAGGCTGGTGTGGATGTCGGAGCTCCGGCTTAGGATAAGGTTGTTGCTGTCAGCTTCGGTTGCTTGGGTGACGAAGCAGGCGCCTTACCTGGTACGCAGCCTCGGGGGTCGGCGTGTGTGTTGTTTTCGTTTGTATGTCGGAGCGGCGACTCCAGAGATGGTTGTATGGTGTTGGCTCTGGTTTTTAGGACGACATAGAAGGCGTCTTGCCTAGTGCGCAACCTCAGGGTCGGCGTGGATGTCGGAGCGACGTCTTTGGATTTGGTTGTAGGGTGTCAGTTCCAAGTTTCTCGGGTGATGGAACCGATGGCTCGCATGGTGCGCGGCCTTGGGGTCAGCGTGGATGTCGGAGCGACGCCTTTGGATTTGGTTGTAGGGTTTCAGCTCCAAGTTGCTTGGGTGACGGAACCGACAGCTCACTTGGTGCACGGCCTTGGCGTCGGCGTGGATGTCCGAGCGGTGTCTTTGGAATTGGCTGTAGGGTTTTAGCTCCAAGTTGCTTGGGTGACGGAACCGGCAGCTCGCCTGGTGCGCGGCCTTGCGGTCGGCATGGATGCCGGAGCGACGCCTTTGGATTTGGTTGTAGGGTCTCAGCTCCAAGTTGCTTGGGTGACGGAACCGGCAGCTCGCTTCGTGTGCGGCCTTGGGGTCGGCGTGGATGTCGGAGCGGCGTCTTCGGATTTGGTTGTAGGGTTTCACCTCCAAGTTGCTTGGTTGATGGAACCGGCAGCTCGCCTGGTGTGCGGCCTTGGGGTCGGCGTGGATGTCGGAGCGGCATCTTTGGATCTGGTTGTAGGGTTTCAGCTCCAAGTTGCTTGGGTGACGGAACCGGCAGCTCGCCTGGTGCGCGGCCTTGGGGTCGGCGTGGATGTCTGAGCGGCGTCTTTGGATTTGGTTGTAGGGTTTCAGCTCCAAGTTGCTTGGTTGACGGAACCGGCACCTCGCCTGGTGCGCGGCCTTGGGGTCGGCGTGGATGTCAGAGCGGCGTCTTTGGATTTGGTTTTAGGGTTTCACCTCGGGGTTCCTCGGGTGACGGAACCGATGGCTCGCCTGGTGCGCGGCCTTGGGGTCGGCGTGGATGTCGAAGCGGCGCCTTTGGATTTGGTTGTAGGGTTTCAACTCCAAGTTGCTTGGGTGACGGAACCGGCACCTCGCGTGCTGCGCGGCCTTGGGGTCGGCGTGGATGTCGGAGCGGCGTCTTTGGATTTGGTTGTAGGGTTTCAGCTCCAAGTTTTGCTTGGGTGACGGAACCGGCAGCTCGCCTGGTGCGCGGCCTTGGGACCGGCGTGGATGTCGGAGCGGCATCTTTCGATTTGGTTGGAGGGTTTCAGCTCCAAGTTGCTTGGGTGACGAAACCGGGATCTCGCCTGGTGCGCGGCCTTGGGGTTGGCGTGGATGTCAGAGCGGCGTCTTTGGATTTGGTTGTAGGGTTTCAGCTCCAAGTTGCTTGGGTGACGGAACCGGCACCTCGCCTGGTGCGCAGCCTTGGGGTCGGTGTGGATGTCGGAGCGGTGTCTTTCGATTTGGTTGTAGGGTTTCACATCAGGGTTTCTCGGGTGACGGAACCGATTGCTCGCTTGGTGCACGGCCTTGGGGTCGGCGTGGATGTCGAAGCGGCGCCTTTGGATATGGTTGTAGGGTTTCAGCTCCAAGTTGCTTGGGTGACGGAACCGGGAAATCGCCTGGTGCGCGGCCTTGGGGTCGGCGTGGATTTCGAAGCGGCGTGTTTGGAGTTGGTTGTAGGGTTTTACCTCGGGGTTTATCGGGTGACGGAACCGATGGCTCGCCTAGTGCGCGGCCTTGGGGTCGGCATGGATGTCGAAGCGGCGCCTTTGGATTTGGTTGTAGGGTTTTAGCTCCAAGTTGCTTGGGTGACGGAACCGGCACCTCGCCTGGTGCGCGGCCTTGTGGACGGCGTGGATGTCGGAGCGGCGTCTTTGGATTTGGTTGTAGGGTTTCAGCTCGGGTTTGCTTGGGTGACGGAACCGGCAGCTCGCCTGGTGCGTGGCCTTGGGGTCGGCATGGATGTTGGAGCGACGTCTTTGGATTTGGTTGTAGGGTTTCAGCTCCAAGTTGCTTGGGTGACGGAACCGGCACCTCGCCTCGTGCGCGGCCTTGGGGTCAGCGTGGATGTCGGAGCGGCGTCTTTGGATTTGGTTGTAGGGTTTCACCCCGGGGTTTCTCGGGTGACGAAACCGATGGCTCGCCTGGTGCGTAGCCTTTGGGTCGGAGTGGATGTCGGAGCGGCGCCTTTGGATTTGGTTGTAGGGCTTCAGCTCCAAGTTGCTTGGGTGACGGAACCGGCAGCTTGCCTGGTGCGCGGCCTTGAGGTCGGCGTGGATGTCTGAGCGGCGTCTTTGGATTTGGTTGTAGGGTTTTAGCTCCAAGATGCTTGGGTGACGGAACCGGCACCTCGCCTGGTGCGCGGCCTTGGGGTCGGCGTGGATGTCAGAGCGGCGTCTTTGGATTTGGTTCTAGGGTTTCACCTCGGGGTTTCTCGGGTGACGGGACCGATGGCTCGCCTGGTGCGTGGCCTTGTAGTCGGCGTGGATGTCGAAGCGGCGCCTTTGGATTTGGTTGTAGGGTTTTAGCTCCAAGTTGCTTGGGTGACGGAACTGGCAGCTCACCTGCTGCGCGGCCTTGGGGTCGGCGTGGATGTTGGAGCGGTGTGTTTGGATTTGGTTGTAGGGTTTCACCTCGGGGTTTCTCGGGTGACGGAACCGATGGCTCGCCTGGTGCGCGGCCTTGGGGTCGGCGTGGATGTCGAAGTGGCGCCTTTGGATTTGGTTGTAGGGTTTCATCTCGGGGTTGCTTGGGTGACGGAACCGGCACCTCGCCTGGTGCGCGTCCTTGGGGTCGGCGTGGATGTCGGAGCGGCGTCTTTTTGGATTTGGTTGTAGGGTTTCAGCTCGAGGTTGCTTGGGTGTGGAACCGACACCTCGCCTTTGGTCTTGTGACCTTGGGGTCGGCGTGGATGTGGGAGCGGCGTCTTTGGATTTGGTTGTACGGTTTCATCTCGGGGTTGCTTGGGTGACGGAACCGGCACCTCGCCTGGTGCGCGTCCTTGGGGTCGGCGTGGATGTCGGAGCGGCGTCTTTTTGGATTTGGTTGTAGGGTTTCAGCTCGGGGTTGCTTGGGTGACGGAACCGACACCTCGCCTGGTGCGCGGCCTTGGGGTCGGCGTGGATGTCGGAGCGGCGTCTTTGGATTTGGTTGTACGGTTTCAGCTCGGGGTTGCTGAAGGAAATATGCCCTAGAGGCAATAATAAAGTTATTATTTATTTCCTTATATCATGATAAATGTTTATTATTCATGCTAGAATTGTATTAACCGGAAACATAATACATGTGTGAATACATAGACAAACAGAGTGTCACTAGTATGCCTCTACTTTACTAGCTCGTTAAATCAAAGATGGTTATGTTTCCTAACCATAGACATGAGTTGTCATTTGATTAACGGGATCACATCATTAGGAGAATGATGTGATTGACTTGACCCATTCCGTTAGCTTAGCACTTGATCGTTTAGTATGTTGCTTATGCTTTCTTCATGACTTATACAAAGTTCATGCAACTATGAGATTATGCAACTCCCGTTTACCGGAGGAACATTTTGTGTGCTACCAAACGTCACAACGTAACTGGGTGATTATAAAGGTGCTCTACAGATGTCTCCAAAAGTATATGTTGAGTTGGCATGAATCAAGATTAGGTTTTGTCAATCCGATTGTCGGAGAGGTATCTCTGGGCCATCTCGGTAATGCACATCACTATAAGCCTTGCAAGCAATGTGGCTAATGAGTTAGTTACGGAATGATGCATTACGGAACGAGTAAAGAGACTTGCCAATAACGAGATTGAACTAGGTATTGGATACCGACGATCGAATCTCGGGCAAGTAACATACCGATGACAAAGGGAACAACGTATGTTGTTATGCGGTCTGACCGATAAAGATCTTCGTAGAAAATGTAGGAACCAATATGGGCATCCAGGTCCCGCTATTGGTTATTGACCGGAGATGTATCTCGGTCATGTCTACATTGTTCTCGAACCGTAGGGTCCGCACGCTTAAGGTTTCGATGACGGTTATATTATGAGTTTGTGTATTTTGATGTACCGAAGGAGTTCGAGTCCCGGATGTGATCACGGACACGACGAGGAGTCTCGAAATGATCGAGACATAAAGATTGATATATTGGACGGCTATATTCGGACACCGGAAAGGTTCCGGAAGTTTCCGGAGAAAGACGGAGTGCCGGATGGGTTACGGAACCCCGGGAAGTAATGGGCCTTATTGGGCCAAGAGGGAGAGAGAGGGCTGCGCCAGGAGGTGGCGCCCCCCATGGGGAGTCCGAATTGACAAGGAGGGGGCGCGCCCCCTTTCCCTCTCCCTCTCCTCTCTTTCCTTCCCCTTCCTCCTTCCTAGTTGGACTAGGAAAGGGAGTCCTACTCCCACTAGGAGGAGGACTCCCCCCTCCTGGCGCACCTCCTAGGGCCGGCCGGCCCTCCCCTTGCTCCTTTATATACGGGGCAGAGGGCACCCTAGAACACACAAGTTGATCCTTGAGATCGTTCCTTAGCCGTGTGCGGTGCCCCCTCCACCATATTCCACCTCGGTCAAATCGTAGCAGTGCTTAGGCGAAGCCCTGCATTGGTAGAACATCAAGATCGCCACCACGCCCGTCGTCTTGTGGAACTCTCTCTCCGGAGCTTTGCTGGATCGGAGCCCGAGGAGGCGCCACCGAGCTGTACGTGTGCCAAGAACTCGGAGGTGCCGGAGTAACGGTGCTTGGATCGGTTGGATCGCGAGGAGAACGTCGACTACTTCCTCTACGTTGTGATTGCTTCCGCTCGGTCTCACGAGGGCACGTAGACAACACTCTCCCTCTCGTTGCTATGCATCACCATGATCTTGCGTGTGCGTAGGAAAATTTTGAAATTACTACGTTCCCCAACAGTGGCATCCGAGCCTAGGTTTTTATGGTTTGATGTTCTGCACGAGTAGAACACAAGTGAGTTGTGGGCGATACAAGTCATAGTGCCTACCAGCATGTCATACTTTGGTTCAGCGGTATTGTGAGATGAAGCGGCCCGGACCGACATTACGCCAGACGCTTCGCGAGACTGGTTTCACTGCTACGAGCACTCGTGCTTAAAGGTGGCTGGCGGGTGTCTGTCTCTCTCACTTTAGTTGAACCGAGTGTGACTACGCCCGGTCCTTGAGAAGGTTAAACGGAGTCTATTTGACGAAGTATCGCTGTGGTCTTGATGCGAGGGTGAGATTGGTTCTTGCTTAAGCCCGTAGCAGCCACGTAAAATTTGCAACAACAAAGTAGAGGATGTCTAACTTGTTTTTGCAGGGCATGTTGTGATGTGATATGGTCAAGACGTGATGCTATATTTTATTGTATGAGATGATCATGTTTTGTAACCGAAGTTATCGGCAACAGTGGAGCCATATGGTTGTCGCTTATTGTATGAAAAGCAAACGCCCTGAAATTGCTTTACTTTATCACTAAGCGGTAGCGATAGTCGTAGAAGCAATAGATGGCGTAAACGACAACGATGCTACGATGGAGATCAAGGTGTCTCGCCGGTGACAATGGTGATCACGACGATGCTTCGGAGATGGAGATCACAAGCACAAGATGATGATGGCCATATCATATCACTTATATTGATTGCATGTGATGTTTATCCTTTATGCATCTTATTTTGCTTTGATTGACGGTAGCATTTTAAGATGATCTCTCACTAAAAATTATCAAGAAGTGTTCTCCCTGAGTATGCACCGTTGCTAAAAGTTCGTAGTACCCAGACACCACGTGATGATCGGGTGTGATAAGTTCTACGTCCATCTACAACGGGTGCAAGACAGTTTGCACACGCAGAATACTCGAGTTAAACTTGACGAGCCTAGCATATGCAGATATGGCCTCGAACACGGAGACCGAAAGGTCGGCGTGAATCATATAGTAGATATGATCAACATAGTGATGTTCACCATTGAAAACGACTCCATCTCACGTGATGATCGGTTATGGTTTAGTTGATTTGGATCACGTAATCACTTAGATGACTAGAGAGATATCTGTCTAAGTGGGAGTTATTTAATATGATTAATTAAAACTTAAATTTATCATGAACTTAGTACTGATAGTATTTTGCTTGTCTATGTTTACTGTAGATAGATGGCTCGTCCGTTGTTCCGTTGAATTTTAATGCGTTCCTTGAGAAAGCAAAGTTGAAAGATGATGGTAGCAATTACACGGATCGGGTCCGTAACTTGAGGATTATCCTCATTGCTGCACGGAAGAATTACGTCTGGAAGCACCGCTGGGTGCGAACTGCTGCAGAGCAACGCCGAAGTTGTGAACGTCTGGCGAGCAAAGTCGATGACTACTCTATAGTTCAAGGTGTGCCATGCTTTACGGCTTAGAACCGGGTCTTCAACGACGTTTTGAACGTCATGGAGCATATGAGATGTTCCAAGAGTTGAAGTTAATATTTCAAGCAAATGCCCGGATTGAGAGATATGAAGTCTCCAATAAGTTCTATAGCTGCAAGATGGAGGAGAATAGTTCTGTCAGTGAGCACATACTCAAAATGTCCGGGTATAATAATCACTTAATTCAGCTGGGAGTTAATCTTCCGGATGATAGTGTCATTGATGTAATTCTCCAATCATCGCCACCAAGCTACAAGAGCTTCGTGATGAACTATAATATGCAAGGGATGACTAAGACAATTCCTGAGCTCTTCGCAATGCTAAAAGCCGCGAAGGTAGAAACCAAGAAAGAGCATCAAGTGTTGATGGTCAATAAGACCACTAGTTTCAAGAAAAAGGGCAAAGGGAAGAAGAAGGGAAACTTCAAAAAGAACAGCAAGAAAGTTGCTGCTCAAGAGAAGAAACCCAAGTCTGGACCTAAGCCTGAAATCGAGTGTTTTTACCGCAAGCATCGGACCTTTGGAAGCGGAACTGCCCCAAGTATTTGGCGGATAAGAAGGATGGCAAGGTGAACAAAGGTATATGTGATATACATGTTATTGATGTGTACCTTACTAGAGCTCGTAGTAGCACTGGTATTTGATACTTGGTTACATTGCTAATATTTGCAACTCAAACAGGGACTACGGAATAGACGAGCAATCGCAAAGGACGAGGTGACGATGCGCGTGGGAAACGGTTCCAAAGTCAATATGATCGCGGTCGGCACGCGTTACCTCTACATCTACCTTCGGGATTAGTTTTAGACCTAAATAATTGTTATTTGGTGCCAGCGTTGAGCATGAACATTATATCTGGATCTTGTTTGATGCGAGACGGTTATTCATTTAAATCAGAGAATAATGGTTGTTCTATTTATATGAGTAATATCTTTTATGGTCATGCACCTTTGAAGAATGGTCTATTCTTGTTAAATCTCGATAGTAGTGACACACATATTCATAATGTCGAAGCCAAAAGATGCAGAGTTGATAATGATAGTGCAACTTATTTGTGGCAATCGCCGTTTAGGTCATATCGGTGTAAAACGCATGAAGAAACTCCATACAGATGGACTTTTGGAATCACTTGATTATGAATCACTTGGTACTTGTGAACCGTGCCTCATGGGCAAGATGACTAAAACACCGTTCTCCGGTTGTATGGAGAGAGCATCAGATTTATTGGAAATCATACATACAGATGTATGTGGTCCGATGAATGTTGAAGCTTGTAGCGGATATCGTTATTTTCTCACCTTCACAGATGATTTAAGCAGATACGGGTATATCTACTTGATGAAACATAAATCTGAAACATTTGAAAAGTTCAAAGAATTTCAGAGTGAAGTAGAAAATCATCGTAACAAGAAAATAAAGTTTCTACGATCTGATCGTGGAGGAGAATATTTGAGTTACGAGTTTGGTCTACATTTGAAGCAATGCGGAATAGTTTCAACTCACGCCACCGGGAACACCACAGCGTAATGGTGTGTCCGAACGTCGTAATCGTGCTTTACTAGATATGGTGCGATCTATGATGTCTATTTCGATTTACCGCTATCATTTTGGGGTTATGCTTTAGAGATGGCCGCATTCACGTTAAATAGGACACCGTCAAAATCCGTTGAGACGACACCTTATGAACTATGGTTTAGCAAGAAACCAAAGTTGTCGCTTCGAAAGTTTGGGGTTGCGATGCTTATGTGAAAAACTTCAACCCGATAAGCTTGAACCCAAATCGGAAAAATGTGTCTTCATAGGATACCCAAAGGAGACAATTGGGTATACCTTCTATCACAGATCCGAAGGCAAGACATTTGTTGCTAAGAATGGATCCTTTCTAGAGAAGGAGTTTCTCTCGAAAGAAGTGAGTGGGAGGAAAGTGGAACTTGATGAGGTAATAGTACCAGCTCCCTTATTGGAAAGTAGTTCATCACGTAAATCGGTTTCGTGACACCTACACCAGCTTAGCGAGGAAGATAATGATAATGATCATGAAACTTCAGATCAAGTTGTCACCGAATCAGTAGATCAACCAGAATAAAATCCGCACCAGAGTGGTACGGTAATCCTATTCGGAAGTCATGATACTAGATCATGGTGAACCTACGAACTATGAAGAAGCGATGGTGAGCCCAAATTCCACAAAATGGCTTGAAGCCATGAAATCTGAGATGGGATCCATGTATGAGAACAAAGTATGGACTTTGGTTGACTTGCCCGATGATCGGCAAGCCATTGAAAATAAATGGATTATTAAGAAGAAGACTGACGCTGATGGTAATATAACTATCTATAAAGCTCGACTTGTTGTAAAGGTTTTCGACAAGTTCAAGGGGTTGACTACGATGAGACTTTCTCACCAGAAGCGATGCTTAAGTCTGTCCGAATCATGTTAGCAATTGCCGCATTTTATGATTATGAAATTTGGCAAATGGATGTAAAACTGCATTCTTGAATGGATTTCTAGAAGAAGAGTTGTATATGATGCAACCAGAAGGTTTTGTTGATCCAAAAGGCGCTAACAAAGTGTGCAAGCTCCAATGATCAATTTATGGTGCAGTGCAAGCCTCTCGGAGTTGGAATAAACGCTTTTGATAGTGTGATCAAAGCAAATGGTTTTATCTGAGACTTTTGGAGAAGCTTGTATTTACAAGAAAGTGAGTGGGAGCTCAGTAGCATTTCTAATATTATATGTGGACGACATATTGTTAATTGGAAATGATATAGAATTTCTGGATAGCATAAAAGGATACTTGAATAAAAGTTTTTCAATGAAAGACCTCGGTGAAGCTGCTTACATATTGGGCATCAAGATCTATAGAGATAGATCAAGACGCTTAATTGGACTTTCACAAAGCACATACCTTGATAAAGTTTTGAAAAAGTTCAAAATGGATCGTGCAAAGAAAGGACTTTTACGTGTTACAAGGTATGAAATTGAGTCGGACTCAATGCCCGACCACAGCAGAAGATAGAAAGAAAATGAAAAATGTTCCCTATGCTTCAGCCATAGGCTCTATCATGTATGCAATGCTATGTACCAGACACGACGTATGCTTAGCAATAAGCTTAGCAGAAGGTACCAAAGTAATCCAGAGTGGATCATCGGACAGCGGTCAAGAACATCCCGAAATACACGAAAAGGACTAAGGATATGTTTCTCGTATATGGAGGTGACAAAGAGCTAATCGTAAATGGTTACGTCGATGCAAGCTTTGACAATCGATCGAGACGATTCTAAATAGCAAACCGGATACGTATTTTTATTAAACGGTGGAGCTGTCAGTTGGTGCAGTTCTAAACAAAGCGTCGTGGCGGGATCTACATGTGAAGCGGAGTATATAGCTGCTTCGGAAGCGGCAAATGAAGGAGTCTGGATGAAAGAGTTCATTTCGATCTAGGTGTCATACCTAGTGCATCGGGACCAATGAAAATCTTACGTGACAATACTGGTGCAATTGCCTTGGCAAAGGAATCCAGATTTCACAAGAGGACCAAGCACATCAAGAGACGCCTTCAATTCCATTCGGGACCAAGTCCAAGTGGGAGACATAGAGATTTGCAAGATACATACGGATCTGAATGTTGCAGACCCATTGACTAAGCCTCTTCCACGAGCAAAACATGATCAGCACCAAGACTCCATGGGTGTTAGAATCATTCTTGTATAATCTAGATTATTGACTCTAGTGCAAGTGGGAGATCAAGGAAATATGCCCTAGAGGCAATAATAAAGTTATTATTTATTTCCTTATATCATGATAAATGTTTATTATTCATGCTAGAATTGTATTAACCGGAAACATAATACATGTGTGAATACATAGACAAACAGAGTGTCACTAGTATGCCTCTACTTTACTAGCTCGTTAAATCAAAGATGGTTATGTTTCCTAACCATAGACATGAGTTGTCATTTGATTAACGGGATCACATCATTAGGAGAATGATGTGATTGACTTGACCCGTTCCGTTAGCTTAGCACTTGATCGTTTAGTATGTTGCTTATGCTTTCTTCATGACTTATACAAAGTTCCTGCAACTATGAGATTATGCAACTCCCGTTTACGGAGGAACATTTTGTGTGCTACCAAACGTCACAACGTAATCGGGTGATTATAAAGGTGCTCTCTGAGATGTCTCCAAAAGTATATGTTGAGTTGGCATGAATCAAGATTAGGTTTTGTCACTCCGATTGTCGGAGAGGTATCTCTGAGCCATCTCGGTAATGCACATCACTATAAGCCTTGCAAGCAATGTGGCTAATGAGTTAGTTACGGAATGATGCATTACGGAACGAGTAAAGAGACTTGCCAATAACGAGATTGAACTAGGTATTGGATACCGACGATCGAATCTCGGGCAAGTAACATACCGATGACAAAGGGAACAACGTATGTTGTTATGCGGTTCCGACCGATAAAGCTCTTCAGAGAAAATGTAGGAACCAATATGGGCATCCAGGTCCCGCTATTGGTTATTGACCGGAGATGTATCTCGGTCATGTCTACATTGTTCTCGAACCGTAGGGTCCGCACGCTTAAGGTTTCGATGGCGACGGTTATATTATGAGTTTGTGTATTTTGATGTACCGAAGGAGTTCGAGTCCCGGATGTGATCACGGACATGACGAGGAGTCTCGAAATGATCGAGACATAAAGATTGATATATTGGACGGCTATATTCGGACACCGGAAAGGTTCCGGAAGTTTCCGGAGAAAGACGGAGTGCCGGATGGGTTACCGGAACCCCCCGGGGAAGTAATGGGCCTTATTGGGCCAAGAGGGGAGAGAGAGGGCTGCGCCAGGAGGTGGCGCCCCCCCCCCCATGGGGAGTCCGAATTGGACAAGGAGGGGGGGCGCGGCCCCCCTTCCCTCGCCCTCCTCTCTTTCCTTCCCCTTCCTCCTTCCTAGTTGGACGAGGAAAGGGGAGTCCTACACCCACTAGGAGGAGGACTCCCCCCGACCTTGTCGCACCTCCTAGGGCCGGCCGGCCCTCCCCCTTGCTCCTTTATATACGGGGGCAGAGGGGCACCCTAGAACACACAAGTTGATCCTTGAGATCGTTCCTTAGCCGTGTGCGGTGCCCCCCTCCACCATATTCCACCTCGGTCAAATCGTAGCAGTGCTTAGGCGAAGCCCTGCGTTGGTAGAACATCAAGATCGTCACCACGCCGTCGTCTTGTGGAACTCTCTCTCCCCGAGCTTTGCTAGATCGGAGCCCGAGGAGCGCCACCGAGCTGTACGTGTGCCAAGAACTCGGAGGTGCCGGAGTAACGGTGCTTGGATCGGTTGGATCGCGAGGAGAACGACGACTACTTCCTCTACGTTGTGATTGCTTCCGCTTCGGTCTACGAGGGTACGTAGACAACACTCTCCCCTCTCGTTGCTATGCATCACCATGATCTTGCGTGTGCGTAGGAAAATTTTGAAATTACTACGTTCCCCAACAGTTGCTTGGGTGACGGAACCGGCACCTCGCTGGTGCGCGGCCTTGGGGTCGGCGTGGATGTCGGAGCGGCGTCTTTTTGGATTTGGTTGTAGGGTTTCAGCTCGGGGTTTCTTGGGTGACGGAACCGACACCTCGCCTGGTGCGCGGCCTTGCGATCGGCGTGGATGTCGGAGCGGCGTCTTTGGATTTGGTTGTAGGGTTTCACCTCTGGGTTGCTCGGGTGATAGAACCGGTGGCTCGCCAGGTGCGCTGCCTTGGGGTCGACGTGTTTGATGTTTGTGTTTGTGAGTCGGAGCAAAGGCTCCGGAGTGGGTTGTCTTGTATAGGTCTTTTGCCCGGCTTTCTGTTGGGGAACGCAGTAATTTCAAAAAAATTCCTACGCACACGCAAGATCATGGTGATGCATAGCAACGAGAGGGGAGAGTATTGTCTACGTACCCTCGTAGACCAAAGCGGAAGCGATCACAATGTAGAGGAAGTAGTCAGACGTTCTCCTCGCGATCCAGCCGATCGGCGCCGTTACTCCGGCGCCCGAGTCGATCACAACGTAGAGGAAGTAGTCGACGTTCTCCTCGCGATCCAGCCGATCCCAGCGTTACTCCGGGCGCCCGAGTTCTTGGCACACGCTCAGCTCGATGACGCCTCGGGCTCCGATCCAAAGAAAGCTCCGGGAGAGGGAGTTACAAGACGACGGGCGTGGTGACGATCTTGATGTTCTACCGACGCAGGCTTCGCCTAAGCACTGCTATGATATGACCGAGGTGGAATATGGTGGAGGGGCACCGCACACGGCTAAGGAACGATCTCAAGGATCAACTTGTGTGTCCTAGGGTGCCCCCTACCCCGTAGATATAAAGGAGGAGGGAGGAGGTGGCCGGCCTCAAGGGGGCGCCATAGGGAGGGGGAAACCTACTCCAAGTAGGTTTCCCTCTCTTTCCTTATCTTATTTGGAGGGGAAGGAAGGAGTACTAGTATTAGGAAGTAGTACTAGTAGTAGGAATAGGAAGAGGGGAAGGAGAAAGGAAAGGGGCCGGCCCCCTCCCCAATTCGGATTGGGCTTGGGCGCGCCCCCTCCCTTGTTCCTTCTCCATTCCTCCTACATGGGCCCAATAAGGCCCATATACCTCCCGGGGTTCCGTAACCTCCGGAGCTCCAAACTTCTCCGGAACCTTTCCGGTGTCCAAATATATCCGTCCAATATATTAATCTTTATGTCTCGACCATTTCGAGACTCCTCGTCATGTCCGTGATCATATCCGGACTTCAACAATCTTCGTACATCAAAATACATAAACTCATAATATAATCATCATCGAAACCTTAAGCGTGCGGACCCTACGGTTCGAGAATAATGTAGACATGACCGAGACATGTCTCCGGTCAATAACCAATAGCGGGACCTGGATGCCCATATTGGTTCCTACATTTTCTACGAAGATCTTTATCGGTCGACCGCATAACAACATACGTTGTTCCCTTTGTCATCGGTATGTTACTTACCCGAGATTCGATCGTCGGTATCCAATACCTAGTTCAATCTCACATCGGTAAGTCTCTTTACTGCTCCGTAATACATCATCTCACAACTAACTCATTAGTTGTAATGCTTACAAGGCTTATGTGATGTGTATTACCGAGAAGGCCCAGAGATACCTCTCCGACAATCGGAGTGACAAAACCTAATCTCAAATACGCCAACCCAACAAGTACCTTTGGAGACACTGTAGTACTCCTTTATAATCACCCGATTACGTTGTGACGCTTTGGTAGTACCCAAAGTGTTCCTCCGTAAACGGGAGTTGCATAATCTCATAGTTATAGGAACATGTATAAGTCATGAAGAAAGCAATAGCAATATACTAAACGATCAAGTGCTAAGCTAACGGAATGGGTCATGTCAATCACATCATTCTTCTAATGAGGTGATCCCATTAATCAAATGACAACACATGTCTATGGTTAGGAAACATAACCATCTTTGATTAATGAGCTAGTCTAGTAGAGGCTTACTAGTGACTATCTGTTTGTCTATGTATTCACACATGTATTATGTTTCCGGTTAATACAATTCTAGCATGAATAATAAACATTTATCATGATATAAGGAAATAAATAATAACTTTATTATTGCCTCTAGGGCATATTTCCTTCACTTTCCATAATCATCTGGGCTCTGATTTTCGTCCGGTTTTCACAAATTAACCGCACAACTCTTTTTCCCTTAATGAATGCATGAATGCTGCAAGTTTGAAAGAAAAAAAAATGTGTGTTGGTCGTATCAAGTGTTTGTTAGCAAAGATCCATGGTGTAACGTATGCTGGCAGCAGCGTGGTCCTGTTACTTAGAGCATCTCCAGCCGCGCCCCCAACAGGCCCTCCCCAGGCATTTTTGTTGCCCGGCGAAAAAAACGCCCGATCGCCCTCAAAAGCCCGTTTTTCGCCCGGCTCGAGCCGAATATGGTGCCGGGCGGACCCAGTAACCCGGCGCTGGGCGCCTGGGCGCCAGACAAGCGAAGGCGTGGGTCCGCCCTGTCGATGAGTCGAGCGCCTCTTCCCGCCGTTTCTCCCCGTTTTTCCCCCAGTTCCCTCCCATTTTCTCCTTTCCTCCCGCTATTCTCTCTCCCGCTCGCCTCCCAGCCGGCTGCCGTGGCACCGAAGAAGTCCGGCGCAACCTCGAGAAGGCCAAGGAGACATACAAGCCGGACGCGCCGGCTCCGGGCGCGTTAGAAGGGCGGCTGGACGGCAACAAAGGTGCCAAGAAGGGGAAACAAGCCGAGGCGGCCACCGCTCGCGTGCAGGAACCCATCCAGCACTGCCTCACCGACGCACAGGCCCGGGCCGTCCTTCGTGAAGAGAAGACCGAGGCGCGGTGGTCGGCGTTGATGTCGACAAGCGCCGTCAAGCTCGACCTACTCCGGACCAACGTCGCCGCGAAGAAGAGGAACACCGACCTAGCTTTCCTGCTGGGCGGGGCGGACATGCTCCACAGCACCGAGGAGGCGGTCAAGGCGTGGTACAGGGCGCATGTTGGCCTCATCCTGGACCAGCTTCCCTCGACGACGCCGCCCACGACCACGCCCACGCCCACGACGACGCCGCCGCCAAGCCCGACCGATGATGCCGCCGAGACTGCCCACAGCGCAGAAACCACGCCGCCAAGCATAGAGGCCCCGTCAAGCCCACGCACGCCGACTCCGCCGACGCCGGAGACCGACCTCGCCGTCTGATGCGCGCTTCCGTTCTGATTTTTATACGCCGAACTTTTCATCGATCGTCGGTCACCGCTTAATCGCCGGATTGTGGCGTTTATTTTTTAGGAGCGGGAACGAACTACGTTTGAATTTGCCAAGGCTAGGGGGAGGGGGCGTGGTAGCTAGGCCGCTTCGCGTAACTAGCGTCGGCTTGCCTCGAAATAGCTTTTTGGCGTGACCGAACGGCTGGAGATGCTCTTAGCCCGACAAGGACTAAGACGGGTTCTGTTTGACAGGGCGAAACCCACATGACGGGCATTCTTAGCCGTCCCCCTCTCCTAATAACCATACGGCTCCCACCACCACCAGAGACAAGATGGACAGCTTCCATTGGCCGCACACACCACACGGCCCCTAATCTAATCCGCAAGCGCATTATACAACCTGAAAGCCAATTATTCGGTTTAGACGACCGCGGGCAGCTTTTGTTGGGCGCCAGATCGGGCACCCCACCGCACCCTACTGTTGGCGCATGCAAATGCAACCCTCTCGACCAAGATCCTGCTGGACAGACATGGCGGCGTGTCATGTCGCTGTCGGGGCTTCATCGTCGGACGGGCGGAGGGCATCAGGGGCTGCTCATTATGGAGGTTTGCACAGTACTAGCTTTTTCCTTTCTATGGTTGGACAGCCTCGCAGGCGGGTGGGGTACCAGCTAATTGAATGAGGCCGTGCGTTGTGCTGTGCTGCCTCGTGGTCGTGGTGGTGGTAAAACTGAATGAATGGATCCTTGAGATGAACTGGGAATCGATTGAATGAGCGAGTGAATGGATCGAGTGAATCGCGTGCTGACACGAAGCCGGCCGGCGACGGCGAGCACTGTGGAGGAAGTTTGGCCCCTTCCTGTTGGATGGATGTCGCAGGAAGGGCCTGTCCGAGCAGGATACTGTAGGAACCATTAACTGGAGATTGGCGATGTCCGGGGGCCGGTCGGTACGTACATCACCATCAATTTTCCTACCAACTCGTGCAAGGACGTACGTGTATGTGGACCGGTCCTCGACATCAATTTCTACCAACTTCTCCACGACGCAGAGAGAGAGAGAGAGAGAGAGAGACTGGAGGCTGGACCGTACGTATGAACCGCCAGAGAAGCCCTGCTCTTCTCGCCGCCAGCGTCCGCAACTTGTGAGCGCGCACGACAGACCCATACTAGTGCTACACAGAGAAGAGAACGTTGGTAACATTTTCGTAGGCTTCGTCGAACGGGCTAAAACAGCACAACGCAGCGTGAGAGTGAGAGCAACGCGATGCACCTCCCGCGAACAAATTTCCACTGGTACGACACAGGTACAATGGGCTAGCACTCCTAGTAAAAAATAGACGGCAATCTGAATAGCTAGCCAGCCAAGCTAGCAGCAATGACACATCCAAACCAGAGGCAGAGCCAGAGGCCATGAATGGCTCTCAGAGACGCCCAGCATCAGAGGAGGAAGGGCACCACACCAGTACCAGTGCCAGTGCCGCTGGCCCCTACACACATCATTTATCAGTTGCCAACACGTAGGAGGCGTACGGTGTGACGCACGAGCATCCATCCTGTGACTCGAGTAAAGGGCTGGTTCTCAGTCGGTCAGAAGCACTTCTTGTGGACGATGGACGGGCCAGTCTCGTCGTAGTCGCCCTTGGTGACGTGCTGGTTCTGGGGGAAGACCACCTTGGCCAGGATCGCGCCGCCCAGCCACGCCGAGTGCCGCGCCAGGTCCTCCGGCATGTACTCCGGGGCCTGGACGAAGGAATGCAGGTTGAGGCCAGGTTAGTAACTGGGAATGCCGATAGCAGTTTAGGGAGATGACGGAGAGGGTTTACCTTCACAAGAGTTGGGCGGATCGCGGAAGCCGACAGATTCGCTTCTCTCTGAAACCTGTCCTCGAAACCTTCGAGAAAAGTGAGCAAAAAAAAGAAGGGTTAGTTATCCACTATGAACTTCGGTTATTATCAACATGAGCGTAAGCAAGGAAGCAATGAAAAAGAAAAATGCAAGGCACCAGCCGTGCCATGAAACGAAGCTTGTTTGAACAAGCCTGCAAGTAATGATTATCTAAACTGCTGAAATACAATACCTGCTTATTGATGTCGGTAAGGCATCCTAAGGCGAGAACCCACTGCCTCTTGAAGCCTAAGCGGTGACTAATCGCCTAACGCGGGGAAAATTAGAAGGCGCTGCCTAGGCGCCCTGCCGCCTAAGCGTCCAAGGCAGGACACCTTAGAGCATGATTAATAGTATAGCCAACTGTTGGCTATATGATGTTGCCATGTCATATGTTGTCATCGCTTGTAGTCACTCCTACAACAAGGTTACCTATAAGGTTGGCTATAAGAGTACTACTTTTTTTTCACCTTCTCTCTATCTCTTTTTTCACATTTATTACATTTGCCTAGGAGTACGTATATAGCTAGGCTCTTGGATGAGAGCCCACACCCATTATTTTTTCATGTCTCTCTCCTCCACATAGGCAAAAATGCCATGTAAGCGGGCTATAAGCCCATTATTGTACTTGCTCTTAAAAACAATGGCTATAACCAGCATTACTAGCCACAGCTCTTCCAAAATGCTCCACCACACGTTTTCAGCACAATGTTGATTGTGTTATCTGCGTATCCACACGGACACTAACAGGAGTACAAGATATTCCCGAGTCCTACATAAGATTCTGATTTCTTTCCAACGAAATGAAATCCCCAGGTCCCAACACCACGGGTACTCAAATGAGAGAACTTCCAAACTGGCACCGTTTCCTCAGTTCTGGGACATGCATAGAAACAAACTAGACCGTTGCTGCGTATGTCATACGCCACTAGCATTCAGACAATCAATTCATACAGCATCCACTTTTCATAATTGTAATGTAGTTTTTTTTAATGATGCCGTGTGCCACAGGGAAGCATATATTATCATCCATAAACAGTAAGCCTAGCAGGTTACTAGTATTTATAGCTAATACTAGTTGGCATGCATTTTCCATGTAGAATATAAGATAGAAAACCCCAAGAGTTTTAACCAAGGAAAAGGCATCTTGCAGAGGAGAGCAATAACTAACCAGTCATAGATACAGTGCCACCACATAACATAGTGTTCTCCAGCAGTTGCTTTTGGTACTCTGATGCGACGTTTGAAACACTAGTAATTAGCTGGTGGACAATGCCATAATCTTCTAAGCCCAAGATGCTTGGTTGAAACAAAGCTTCGCCAACTATATAGCGCTCTTTTTCAATTGTTATAACCTGGAGGAAAAAGTGTGCAGTGAACAGCTATTCTATACATTCAGGGTGATAAATAAGCATCAAAGCATCTGATCAACCTAAGGATGATAATTCACATAATTATCATGCATTTTATAATGAGAGAAATTGCACACTAAGTGCTCTCTATACATGTAAATGAACAGGTGGATGTTTGACACAGCATTTACACCAAGCAGTGTAACATAATTAATAACGAACCTGTCCATCTGGAAGAGTGTGAGTTTCTGGCTGGCATGTACTTGCTATAGCTTCAAAGGCTGACTGATCTTCTGTGCAGCATGCATACTGCTCTTTCAGCCTCTCAACGTCAGAAATATCAATGTTTACTGATGGGTTGGACTTCTTTAGTTCTTGTGCAAATAGGTTTGTCAAGTCAGTTCCTCCAATCTCAAATCTCTTCGACGCTACATGCTGAACAGCACCTTCACAAACTGGAGCAATATCTGGACAGCCAATACAAAAGAAGGGCACTTATCAAAATTTATCCCATGTAATTTAGTAAGCACACAGTGGACAATCAATGATGAACAACATTATTTATCTTTAAGGACTGGTCTTAATATATCTGTACAGTGGCTCCCTTGGTATTGCTGCATCGTGCTGCAGAATCTAGTTAGGCTTGGTTTTACTGTGTCGTGCTGCAGAATCTAGTTAACTGAAAGAATCTATACTAGCCCAACTCAAATATTTATGTTCTGATTGTGACAAAGGGGTAGCCAAGTACCCCAACTTATTAGCATATCCAAAAATAGTAAAAAAAAACTCCTGGGGAAGAAAAGCCACCACAATGCAAATTGTGAAGTAATACAAATATAAAGCAGTTGCGAAGCACAATTACGACATACATCTGAACTACTGAACAAATAAACTATAATAGAATTTGTTCGCGGATTCAGACTCCTAGTTCACAAGCCCATGAACAATATCTACTGATTTCTTGTGTTAACTGTACAGATATACTGGATTATAGAGTTAATACAAAAAATATATTACTGATGCTGACAAAGCATACACAAAAAATGTTACATTTCCTCCACACCTTGTGACCAAGAGGGAGGAACCCTATTTGGGTTAAAAGTACAGAAGATGAATAAACCATTCGAGTAAACAAGGATTACTTAAAAAAAATAAAGCTGCAGAGAGAAATGATCTTCGGATGAAGGAAATGTGACACAAATAATATGTACAAATTACACATACCAGAAGACAAGAGAAGACAGAAACATTTGAAATACAAATGATGGTGTGTATACTATATTACTGACTGGAGAGGGTTAACATAAGCATCATTGCAATACCATTTAGAAGAATTTCTGTCATCCCTTTATGATGTTCTTGCAATGTGCTTAAAGATCATCAATCACTGGGTGACAATTGTGTTGCACAAAGTTTGAGCTCAAAAGGGAATGCATATTTTCCCTGCAAGCCTTCGATATGTGCTAGTTTTCACCAAGGTTATTCTAGAGTGAGTAAATAAAAGATACTGAAATAAGTATTAAACATAAAATCACCAAACCAAGGAAACATAAAGTCAATAGCTTCAGAACAAATACCATATCATACAGACATAACATAAAGGCCACATATGGAATCAACAGTGTCGCAATTCAAGTTCAAGATACAGCTGGATTTGGTGATATTACCTATTTTCCCATGTCCAATGTCAACCGTACAACCCGAAATGCGACCAACAGCATAAAGGGACAATACAGCCTGTTCAGAATCATAAAATCCTGATACGTTGAATTTTTCGAACATAAGTTGCACTAATTGCTCCCGGAGAGCCTGCAGAGAACATGACATAATTGGAGAATTAGAACCAAATGCAAGACCAACATGATTGGTAAAACCAATGATTAGCTGCACTAAAATATGGATAATGTCAAATGGAAATGGCTTAGCAAACAAGTAAGAGAGAGATTGTATTACAGATTCAGAGTCATGAAATCTTATTTAAGTGGCATTGCAAATGCTTTTGAAAAAGCATATACATTTTCTACTTTTTACTAAACTAACCATTTGAGAGCATTCCCTTTTCATAGCAGAAGTAGAACTGGTAAAGACTTGCACAAATAAGTGGATTATATAGCACAGCACAACAACCAAAAGCTTGCCCTTAAAAATGCATGAAGACCGTAAGACCAAAATCGAAACAAATCCACAACCTTAACGATCGAGGAAAAAGGGGTAGGTATTATTATGGCCAGAGTCTTTTCTTCTTTTGGCCTTATCTCATAGCGATAAATGGTGCGTGCTAACCTTCAGACTACAGTTTGAGCGCTACATCATGCAATATTTGCCACTGTTAGAACTTCATTCAATTCCAATGATATCAATATATGGAAAGCACTGTACCAGGAAGACTAATGGGCACCATATGTTGGTAATTTCCAAGTGATACAGCTGCAGATAACCTGTTCAAACTCTAGCCCAGGGGGGTGTCCTGTTTGATATCTAACCATGCCATGCCTAACTCTAGTCACGAAACAGTTGTTTAGGTATGAGTTTGCTTCATTGTCGCAAATCAGAATGTGACTTACTACCCTTTTCTTAGTTTCTTGGCCCACTTGTTACAGATTCAGTTACATGGGTAACTTTACTGAACTTGCAGTGGCCATTTTGACAAACTTTTTATGGCAAGGTTGGCCACAAACATGACATACAGTAGAAATTATAATGCACGTCAAAACCCAAAGCTAGGATTATGTAGTAAGATTTGAAAGTGAACCAAAATAGCACAACGATTTTGAACTAAAAAGCACAAAATGGATGTGGCTCACAGTAACCTTTTTGGGAGTCCATCATCTCCACTCAGATAGGAGAAAACTAACCATGCCCAATTGTGTAATGTGTGTAAACCACTACACAAACGCACTACCAAATAACAAAAGAACTCGATACATAATCAAATAAATCAGTACAGAGATAGCATAAGGAGAATTATGGCATAGGATGACCAGTGAGAGCTTAATGTGGTTCTAAACCAAACCTTTCCATCAAGCCAACATGAACTAAACTTGTTTGATGATGGGGCGTCCACGTGGTCACAAAACACATGTGAAACCACTTGAGGATGTAGCAGATGATTTTATTGAAGAAGTGGAATTTTTCAAGAGCTCAGTGGTTAAATGTGGGCTGTTTTCTTTGGAATGTATATCACATGGACCTATAATCCAGAGGGAGCCCATCCACAAAAGGAAGAGCTAATGTCATTTTAGGCTGGTAGAAATGCGGAATCACATAAGTCAACATGCGGATTAAGTTAATGTGTCAACACCCAAGGCCACAGTAATCCTGAAACCTAGTAAAACTGAACCCTCAACTTTTACCTGATCCAATATTGTGTTAAATTCCAACAAGCCTATTAGGCACCACCACATTTAAACGAGCCTGAAGTGAAGCAGGGAGGGCAGTCGCACTGACCTTGGGCGTGAAGAGCGGCTGGGTGAAGAGGATCTGGCCCTCGTCCCCCATCTCCCAGCCGATGTTCCTGTAGAGGACGTAGGTGAGCAGGTCCTCCATGGCGTCCCAGTCCTTGACGAAGCCGCGCACCACCGGCTGCACCACCTCCTCCACCACCGCCGCCGCGCCGTCGGCCACCTCGCTCTCCTCCACCTCCGTCTTCATCTTCGAGGGCATCACCTGACCACACACAAATCGAAAATAGGGGAGTCACGCATAACATCCCGCGAAATCTCGAGCGAATACACGGGCGGGCAAAGGAGATCTGGGTACTCACCAGCCCCGGGGCCTGGTCGGGCAGCGCGATGCCGGCCTTCAGCAGCTTGGACCCCGCGTCGACGACCACCGCCTCCATGGCCGGCGGCGGGTGCAGGCGGGGAGCTCCGGCTCCGCGGCGGCGACGCGGGGAGGGGTGGGCGCTAGGGTTTGCGGCGAGGGGAGAGGCTTTTTGAAATTTTTGGGCCTCGCGGGAAAGAGATGGAGAGGTTTTGGAGGATTTAGCGGACGAGAGGGGAGGAGGAAGAACCGAAGAAGCTCCCGCGGCAGAGGAGATCTTGCTGCGGCCGTAGGGCGGAGCGGGTGACTGGCTAGCCGCGAGAGGCCGGTTACGTATTCGTAGTAAATTACGCTTTTGAACCATGAAAGTGTAATTCAGTTTACGCCTTCAGTCGAATAATGTGGTTCGCTCCATCCGGCCGTCGCTGCCAGCATGGCCCCACCCTGGCCCGCCCGGCGCCAGCTCCTCCTCCACCGCCTCGCCGCCGCGCGGGCCGTCTCCGGCCGGGCCTACCCGCCGCCCTCCGCCCCCGCCTCGACCCCGGAGGCCTTCCACGCGCACCTCGCGGCGCTCGCGGCGCCCTCCCGCGCGGCCCACCCAGCCACGCTCCCGTCGCTCCTCGCCGCGCTCGCCCGCGCCCGCGCCGCGCGGCTGCCGCTCCTCCCGGCCACCCGCGCGCTCGCGGCCTCCGCGCTCCTCCGCCACGGCCGCCTCCCCGACGCGCTCGCGCACTTCAGCCTCCTCCCGGACTCCGCCGCGCCGCCAGCGCCGCTCGGCAACTCCCTGCTCGCCGCGCTCGCGTCGTCCGGGTCACTCGATGCCGCGCGCAAGGTGTTCGGCAGAATGCTGGCCAGCGCCGCTGAGCTGGACACCGTCGGCTTCGGGGTGTTTGCGAAGAGTGTGGGCAGGAGGGACGGGCTGGACGTGGTCCTGCGGCTGGTGGACGCGGTGCAACATCAGGGAGACTCGATCAACAAGTCTGTTGTGGCGGCGATGGTTGTCGATGGTTTGTGTCGGGAGCGGAGGATAGAGGATGCTTGGCGGGCTTTGGAGGATATGAGGTTACGTGGATGGAAGCCGGATTTTGTAGCGTACAGGATTGTGTCCGAGGGGTTCAAGTTAGCAGAGAGGGCAGAGGAGGAAGGGAGGATATTGAAGCAGAAGAGGAAGCTCGGTGTTGCGCCAAGGAAGGTGGACTACAGAGAGGTTTTGCTTGCCTTGGTGTCTGGCAGGCAGATTTCTGATGCGAAGGAGATGGCAGAGGCGATTGTACTAGGCGATTTCCCAATTGATGATGATGTGTTGAATCTCTTGGTTTGTTCGGTGTCTGAGGTTGATGCTGATGCTGCAATTATGTTCTGCAAGTTTATGATAGGGAAGGAGAGATTGCCAAGTATACAGATGCTCGTACAACTTTGCGAGAGCCTTTGCAAGAACGGCAAGGGCGATGAGATGTGGGAAATGTTTAGAGTGCTTTTGGATAAGGGCTATTGCACGAGTGAGAGGGAGTATCATTTGGTGGTTTCATTCTTGGGCAAGGCAGGGAAGGTCAGAGAGGCATATGAAGTGATAAAGGAGATAAAAAGGAAGAAGCTAGATCCTGGCATTTCATCATACAATTCTCTCATGGTAACACTCTGCAGAAATGACCTCCTTAGGCCTGCTAAGAAGTTGTGGGATGAGATGTTCACCAGTGGGTCTAGTCCAAATCTGCAGACCTACAATATACTTATAACAAAATTTGCAGAAATTGGTGAAAGTGAACAAGTCCAACAGCTATTTGATCACATGGTCCAGAAAGGAGTGGCACCAGATAGTACAACATACACATCAGTCATTACTATGTTGTGTCAAGAAAACAAATATGAACAGGCTGAGGAGATCTTTAACAAATCAGTCACGCAGGATCCTAAACTAGCTAGTTCAGTGTTAACTGTGTTTGTCATTGCGCTCTGTAAACAAGGTATTTCTGTCCTCGTTATCAGGTATTATTGCTGCTTTATTTTTTCTGTTGTCTCCTTGTAAATGTAATCCTTGGAATTTTTTCAGGTGGCTTCAAAACAGCATTGGGTGTTATGTCAAGTCTTCCATCCAATATTGAGAGCTCGAATTCACATGTTATTCTGTTGAAGTGCCTAACAGATGTTGAGGAAATTGAAATGGCTTCTGAACACATAAAGTGGATTAGACGCTACTGCAGCTCTGCTTTTCAGAATATAATGAATGAACTCATGGCTTCTCTTTCCACTTCTGCTAGCCTTCAACCTGTCAGGAAATTGGTCTGTTATTTACATTCTCAGGGGCTTGTTAATGAAGTTGGCCCATGGATGAAGTTGATAGAAGATGATTATGCTTGAGTCACAGGTTCAATGGTCATATCATATGATACCACTTGTCCATTTTGCCAAGAATGCCCAAAGTGTCTTGAGACTATTGGAGGTCAGGCTTCAGTGCATTGCTTCACAAAGCGAGATTGATACTTCCCTCTGATGCATCGAGTTCTCAGAATTACCAATGAGAAAATGCCGAGATTTCTGTAAAGATCTTTTTTGTGCTGATCTATTCTGAGCAATCCTGAGGTATCATTTCTTTCGCATCACCATTTACTGTAGATCGTTAGTATTTGTATTCTTATGATTATGTGACTTCTGTAATTTTGTGCCTTTTCGCCCACAAATATCATCAAGACGAAGAGTCTAGTTGTCATTTGCGCACCATATTATATGGAAATTATTCATCTCAGCGACAATTTCTTCTGGTTGCAGGTTTTGGGCCACTGCTCTATTTTGCTCCTACTGCAAAATAAATCTGGTGTTTATTGGCCATATGCTTGGCTGGTATAATATGGCGATGGTTTGGGATTACATTGAGCGAGCATAATGAAATTTACCTTTATCCAAGCCAAGGAAGCACTTCATTATGATGATTCTGCCGCTACTGTGGGTATGCCAATTGCGGTGATGGAGGATCAGAATGAGTTATATGGTGATTAGTGGATTCTGAAACTGACCAGGTTCGTTGTGTTATAGAAGGTCAAGGCAATTCTTGTCCATCTGATCTCCTCCCCCTCAGAGACTGCTGAAAGTTCTGCGAGGGTTGGTGGCACTTTCACGATGGCATCCTACACTGTATCTAAGGTCCCTGTTGTGGATTCAGCTTGATTTATGTCATGGAAACAACTCAAACAAGGGCGTAGGCTGCACTCCGTTTTTGGAATTGCGTATCGAGTTTCTGTGGTTCGGGCAGATACTCTCTGATTAAGGGTGTTATGGCCGGTTTAGCTAGGCCCACCGGGCAATCTTAGCCCACAAGTTATCTTAGTTAATTCTTATGCAAATTATCTTAGGTTAATTCTTATGCAAGTTATCTAGGTTATAAATATAGGCTGTAAAACTTTTTTTGGAATTAAGCAATAAGAAGATTATTATCTCTATTGCCCGGCTCCCAGAGGAGCCGGAACCCTAGCCGCCGCCGCCATCCTCCTCCTACGCGACGGCGCTCAGCCGCCGGCGCGTCCGCTCATCGCCTCGCCCTACTCCATCCTTCCCCTACAACCTACGAAGCAGGTCCGGTAGGATCCTTAGTCCTACCAATTTGGTAATCAGAGACCAAGTTCAGATCATGTCCCGCCACCACCACCGCCGGCGCTATCCAGCGGCTCCACCGCTCCGATGACGACGGCGTCGCCCCTCACCGCACCGATGACGACGGTGCCGCCCCTCATCGCGCCGATGACGTCCGCCACCGGGACAACCGCGTTGACGGGCCACGTTTCCACCGGGGCCCCGCCCGCGCCACCCTCCCCGGTCCCCTCTGTGCCACCGCCGTCCGCCGTCTTCACACCGGAGCAGGCACGGCCACCTTGCAGGATCTCGTGACCGCCGTCCAGAGCCTCCACTTGCAGCAGCAGCAGTGCGCGGCCGGGCCCTACATGCCCCTGCCGACAGCGCCCGTTGCTGCCTACGGCCACACGCCGTGGCCGCTCCAGGGTGTTTCTCCTTATGGCGCTTCCGATGTCGCCATTCGGCGGCTCCATCGGCGGCCCTCCGGCTGCCATGGCGCCCTCGGCCCCTTCCGCGCCGGCGCCAGCGCTTCTGGCCGAGATGCCGCAGCGGCCACCGGACCGGCGCAGCCGTTCTCCGCACCCTCACCGTCCTTGATCAGCTCGGGGACAATCGCGCCGGCTTGCACCGGGCTGCCGCTGCTACCGTCCCAGGCGGGACACTCCGACGGGACCACGCCGGCCGCTGCCCCTCTGTGGTACTTGCAGCCACCGTCCCCCACGGCCAGCGACGGCCCCGCCCACCCTCCGCCGCCGACGCTACAACCACCGGCGCCGCCCCTGCCTAGCTTGGGGGCACCCTCGCCGACCGGCCTCCCGATTCATTAGGTCCGGTTCCCGCCCTCCCCGTCGCCACTTCCAGCGTGGGCGGCTGGGTCTTCACCATCGCTGGTCTACACCACGGCCCCCGAACAGCCGACTCCGTTTCCGCAGTTCGGGGGTCCCTCCGGTTCCGCGGGTCCCTACCCGGAGTACTCCGACCAAGCGTCACCCTCCTCGCTGCTCCGCACCTCTGAGCTAGCTCGACACGGCGTTCCCTCCCAGGCACCGCCGCGGTTCGCCAAGACCGACTTTGCCACTTATGACGGCACGGAGGACCCCCTCAACTGGCTCAACCAGTGCGACCAGTTCTTTCGCGGGCAGCGCACACTTGCTTCGGAGCGGACCTGGCTTGCCTCTTATCACCTCAAGCGGCCTTGTCTGACGTGGTACTACGCCTCGAAAGGTGACGAGGGTGCCATGCCTTCTTGGGAGCGCTTACGCGAGCTCTCCCTCCTCCGCTTTGGGCCCCCGGTTCGCGGGAGCCGCCTGTCGGAGCTCGGCCGTCTTACCTTCACATCTACGGTGCAGGACTTCGCCGACCGCTTCCAGGCCTTGGCGTGCCATGCGTCGGGCGTGACGGCGCAGCAGCGCGCCGACCTCTTTGTCGGTGGGCTTCTGGATCACATCCGCGTGGACGTGGAGCTTCGGGGACCCCAGGATCTCCAGTCGGTCATGTACTACGCCTGCTGCTCGAAAGCGCCTCGGGCCCATCCGTGAGAATCACCGTCCCGGACCGCTGGGTCGCTACCTGGGCCGGATTCCGCGCAGGGTCGGCCTGCGCAGGCTTCTGCGGCACCCCTCACCGCGACCGCGGGCTCACCTCAGCCGAGATACTCGAGCGTCGCCGCCAAGGGTTGTGCTTCAACTGCGACGAGCCCTACACGCCCGGCCACGCCTGCCCGCGACTCTTCTACCTGGAGGTTGCAGACTACATTCCGGAGGACGCCGTCGCCGCCGACCTGGCCGCTCCAACTGTCGAGAAGGTGTTTGACGCTGGTTGATCACCTCAAGGAGTTCATAGCGCTTCCTCACCTTACAGCTCGAGGACGAGCTGTTTGTGCAAAGGGGAGAAGTGTTATGGCCGGTTTAGCTAGGCCCACCGGGCAATCTTAGCCCACAAGTTATCTTAGGTTAATTCTTATGCAAGTTATCTTATGTTAATTCTTATGCAAGTTATCTAGGTTATAAATATAGGTTGTAAGACTCTTTTTGGAATTAAGCAATAAGAAGATTATTATCTCTATTGCCCGGCTCCCAGAGGAGCCGGAACCCTAGCCGCCTCTAACCCTAGCCGCCGCCACCATCCTCCTCCTACGCGACGGCGCCCAGCCGCAGGCGCGTCCGCTCATCGCCTCGCCCTACTCCATCCTTCCCCTACAACCTACGGAGCAGGTCCGGTAGGATCCCTAGTCCTACCATCGACATTTTAGATGCTTCGGTAGATTGTCCATAGATGCTCGTAGGTGTGGTTCTGGATTCGGCCCCATCTGTTACTCAAGCATGTTGTATATTTCTGTCATCTTCATTGACTGAAGAACCAGTTAAAACCATTGTCGAGAAAATATATGCATAGTTCTGTAGAGCGATCAAATAATAAGGAAGCAGGGTAAAAAAAAAAGACGTGCATAGTTCCTACTTTCCCACTACCCTTCTCGCATTGCAAATGGCTAAAACTGCACATATCAGATATTCAGACCACGAGCATCACAAAATAGCAGTGATGTGATATAAGCACAAGAGGAAGCACATGAAGGAAACACGATCCATGTGGCCTGCAGCATATCCTTTGTTTGTACAGGTGTAACTCCCATCGGTTTCAGATGAACACAGGGTTGTCTAACATTGTACTGCGGAGACGATATGCAATAAAAATGGCAGTGCATATATCTAAAGTCTAGTGTTCAGTACAGTAGGAAAGAAGTGGCAGAGACAACTGGCAATTGCAACCGAGCTCCTCAACATCCTATCCTAGCTAGTCTGAACTTGGAAGCTGCGCTTGAGCATCCAGGTCTTCCATTGTTGGAAATTTCACACCTAGGAGTTCGGCAGAAATCACACATTTGACCTGTGGGCGAAAACAAATCATAATCTGACCTGGTCTCGAAAAAATTTCACATAACAGACCGTTTTGGGTGGCGCCCAACAGTCGGGCGCTGCACTGCACTATGCGGCGCCTTTGACTAAGGCGTCGCACGCCCGGCTAGCGTGGCAGCCCGGGGCCAGGTGCAGCCCCACAGTCAGCTGTGCAGCGCCTAAGAGCTAGGCGCCACACTTGTAATGTGCAGCACGTGTGGCGCCTAGCTCTTAGGCGCTGCACAGTCTGTTTGTCACTTAGGCTGGCCCCACCCTCTCTCCCCTCCCACCCCCACCACACACACCCCACCCAATCCCTAAGCCTTGCGGCCCTCCTCTCTTCCCCTCTCCCCCCTCTCAAATCCTTCTCAAATCTTGCAAATCCGGAGTATTTGACCGTGGATTTCGAAGCCAACCCCTCCCTTAAGGTAATCTCCTCCGATCCCCTCGTTTTCATCCATAGGAATTGTCACATTTGCTCAAATCTTGCTAGTTTGGGGAAACCCTAGTTTTGGCTTGGATTTGGAAATTTGTGTTGATGTTGGTGTTAGGGTTATGGTTAGGCTTCATACTATGCTAGGGTTAGGGTTATATGTGTTTGATGTTGGTGTTAGGGTTATGCTATGGTTAGGGTTGTGGTTATTGTTAAGTGGGGGTTAGGCTTATTGTTTCATATATATGTTAGGGCTTATGTATTTTGTGCAAATATTTTTGTTAAGTCCTTACTTGATATATGTGTGTTTTTGATTATTGTAGGGATGGGAAGAACATGTGTTTATGTTCATCATGTGGATAAAGAGGCCTTTTTGAAAGGCAATGTTGAGCCGGACCCGGATGAGCTTGACTTGGTGTTTGATAGTAGTCCTAGCTATGCGGATGTCTTGGAACAAGTGAGGAAGGATTTGAATTGGATGGACCCAAGTGATGTTGTTGAGTTCGAGGGAAGGCATAATGTTGGTTTTGGAATGCACATCCGTTGGAAGACAATGCGTGTGAACTCGGAGCAACGTTGGGTTGCATACAAGGAGACGGTTGCGGAATCTCTAGACAAGGCTCTTGAGTTATTTGCCTCCAAGAAGGTTGAGTCTAGTTTGCATTTGGATTTGAACCGGGACCCCTCCCCGTTGGTTGCTAGTACTCCCCCACCCATGAACCAAGATCAAGTTAGTGAACCTCATTTGGCCTTAACAAGTTTGGCCAACATTGAGCCCGGTTTCAAACAACCCAAATGAAGCTTTTGAAGAGGACAATTATGAGTACGAGGAGGATGACAACGAAGTTGATCTCCATGACAACAATGTGGGTGATCTCGAGCAATATCATGTGCAAGAGACAATGGACCAATCCATCCCTTTTTCTCGTGCATATGCATCGGACTCCGATGACGATGGTCCCGATGAAGAAGTTGATGAGGAGGGGTTCATGCCCAAGGAGGCCCAAGCATTTAAGAAGGTATTCGGGCGGGATCACAAGACACCATTGTTCAAGGATCTTAGTCTCGCGGATGAAGCCATTGTAGATGGTGGCAAATGTATATCTCTTAGACCTAGGCCAAGTTCTCACCGTGATTTGGAAGACGGTAAGAACGGGATATATCCCGGTTGTGAGTTTCAATCCTTCTTGGAATTGAAGATGTGGCTCGACAACTACTCGGTTACGCATTATCATCCACATAAAGTGGCCAACTCAGACGTCAAAGTGCGTTACATGGTTAAATGTGAAGTGCCAAGATGTCCATGGATTGTGCGTGCAAGGCCATGGAAAGGAGGTTCACTTGGCGCATAGTGAGTTGTACGTCAACTCACATGTGCCGACACAAGGATGCGGATGGCAAGCTTGTGTACGAACAACACAGATAACTCACATCCGAGTTCATTGCTTATAGGTTATCCAACCAAATATCCACACTTCCAATAATGAGCATCAAGAGTGTCATTGACCTTGTGAAAGCCATCTTTCATTACAAGGTGAAGTACAGCAAGGGATGGAAGGCGAAGCAAGCCGCATTCAAGATGTTGTATGGCAATTGGGAGGAAGCATACAACCGACTCCATAAGTTGTTGTTAGCTATGGCCGCCACAAACCCAGACATGGTTCACGTGGTTGAGCCTCATGGGCACCAAACATTAATTCACAACGGGAGGACCATCCGAGTATTTGGCCGTGCATTTTGGGCCTTTGAGCAATGCGTGAGGGCTTTTGAGCATTGTCGGCCCGTCAACGCCATTGATGGCACGTTCTTGACGGGACAATACAAGGGCACTTTATTGGTTGCAATAGCAAGTGATGCCAATAACCGGGTGTTGCCTTTGGCTTTCGCTTTGGTTGAGGTGGAGAACAATGATAACTGGGAGTGGTTCTTGTGTCAACTGAGAACAAGGGTATTACCGGCTGAAAGGGAAATTTGTGTCATATCGGGTCGCCATCCGGGAATTCTAAATGCGGTGGTGGTTGACATTCCCGGACATACAAAGTTGCACCATCGATGGTGCATGAGGCTCTTTTGTGCAAACTTCTATAGGGCATGTGGTATCAAGGAGTTGGCTGATGATCTTTAAGATTGTTGTGTTGCTTTCACCAACAAGCGGTTTGCCACATTGTTCAATGCATTGCTCAGACACAAGAAACTTGACCCCGACGGTCTTGAATTTCTCAATAGGAACATTGTCGAAAGGAATATGTGGGCATGTGCTTTCGATGAAGATGGCCGGAGGTACGGTCAAATGACAAGCAGTATGGCAGAATGCTTCAATAAGGTGCTCAAGGGTGTACGTGCATTACCCGTCACGGCAATAGTTCAATACACATCTGACAAGATGAATGCATACTTTTTGAAGTACTAAATGGAGACGGATAAACAGATTGCTGGTGAGAACAAGGATAAGCACAAGTACAATTTCCCACCAAAGGTAGAAGAATGGTTGGAATTTCAATCACGAAAGGCAGACTCCGAAGAAGTTGTACTATATGACGACAACGATTGGATGTTTGAAGTGAAAGAGCCTGGAGGAACCACAAACGATGGCCACCAACACGGAAGCCGGGATTTCAAGGTCTCCCTAACACGGTGTGATTGCAATTGCATGAGGCCATCCTTGCTTCATCTCCCATGCTCGCACTTGTTAAACGCATCTCGTGTTAGGAATGTGGACGTCAATCACCCCCTTACCGTGCGGGAGTCCGAGTTCTCAATCATGGTATCAAGAATACATGGGCTCCCCTGTTTCAGCCGTACTTGGACCAATCACAATGGTCAGAGTATCATGGAGTTCAACTATGGCCGGACCCGGAATTGAAGGTCGTTAGACGGGGAAGACGTCAGACAAAGTGTCTTAGAGGTGACATGGACGGATGGGGCCGTGGTGCCGGTCGAGAAACCGGCACTGGCCAATTCCAAGAGCCTCATGAGCACTCCCGTTGTGGGGATTGCAATGGTGGGGGACACAACACAAGAACTTGTACCAAACCAAGAAAGAGATCAAAGAAAAATGATGCAAGCACAAGCCAAGAAAATGGTAGCCAACCAAGTCAAGCAAGTGCCCAAGTGCCAAACCAATTAAATCAACCAAGCCAACGAGGAACTAGGCAACAAAGAGGGAGTCGACTAGGTCTTAGAAGAGGCCGTGGTGACAGTCTTGGCCGTGGTGTTGGAGAGGCTGTGGTGATGGTGTTGGCTGTGGTGATGGTCTTGGTCGTGGTGATGGTGGTAGAGGCCGTGATGACGGACTTGGCCGTGGTGTTGGTAGAGGTCGTGGTGATGGTAGAGGCCGTGGTGATGGTCTTGGCCATGGTGATGGCGGTATAGACCTTGGTGCTGGTGGTTTTGGCCGTGGTGGTGGTGGTAGAGGCCGCGGTGGTGGTAGAGGCCGCGATGGTGGTAGAGGCCGTGGTGATGGCGGCCTTGGTGGTGGCTATGGTCGTGGTGATGGCCTAGGCCTTGGTGGTGGTCGTAGTGGAGGAATGTTTTCTTGGCTCAATGGACCATTGTCATATGTGACTTACTATTATCTTGTTATTTATGTTGTCATTGTCATTTTGCATAGTGCGACTAACTATTAAGTTGCCATTTTCGTAGGTATGGCAACAATGCAGGGGGTGGAGGACTCGGAGGGGGGATGTGAGATGCCGGAAAAAGAAGAAGAAGAAGAAGAAGAAGAAGAAGAAGAGAGGACCTTGCTTGACGCAAAAATGTGTGATAAAATGTGTGCTACTATGTGACCTTGTGAACTATAATGTGTGGTCCTATGTGCTACTATGTGACCTTGTGAACTATAATGTGTGGTCCTATGTGCTATGTGTGTATGACAATGTGATTTGGACTATGTCTTCTTTCTGTGTTTTGGACTACTATATGTAATATCACTTATAGTGTGTATGACATCTATTTGAACCACAAAACAAAAACATCACTTGTTATTTGAAAACAGCAGACAGTGCAGCGCCTAAGAGCTAAGCGCCACACTATAATGTGCAGCGCCTAGCCCTTAGGCGCTGCACATCTGGACATGCCAGTCTAGAGAGCAACAAAAGGTATCCAGTAGATTTGCCACCCAAAAAAAATGCTAAGTCAGGGTGCAGCGCCCAAGTTCTAGGCATCACACTATACTATGCAGCGCCCGAGTCCTAGGCGCTGCACTGTGCAGTGTGACGCCTAGCCCTTGGGCGCTGCACCCTGACCTAGCGATTTTTTGGTGGCAAAAGCTACTGGAAACCTTCTGTTGCTCTCTGGACTGGCATGTCCAGGTGTGCAGCGCCTAAGGGTTGGGCGCTGCACAGTGTAGTGTGGCGCCTAGCTCTTAGGCGTTGCACACCTGGCGCCCAGCCCTTAGGCGCTGCACACCTGGACATGCCAGTCCAGAGAGCAACAGAAGGTATCTAGTAGCATATGCAGTAGTGCAACGCCCATGGTCTAGGCGCCACACATTAATGTGCAGCAGCTAGCTCTTAGGCACTGCACATATGGACTCTTATGCTGCCCCCACCCCCACCCCCTCCTACCCATCCCCACCCCACACACCCCCACCCCCCACACACAAACCCGAAGATCAGTGCCTCAACTCTGGCCTCCTCTCTCCCCCTCTCAAATCTTTGTCAGATTCGGAGATATTGTCCGTGGATATCGAAGCCAACCCCTCCCAGAAGGTAATCTCCTCTGATCCCCTCGTTTTCATCCATAGAAAATGTCAGATTTGATCAAATCTTGCTAGTTTGGGGAAACCCTAGTTTTGGCTTGGATTTGGAAATTTGTGTTGATGTTGGTGTTACGGTTATGGTTAGGCTTCATACTATGCTAGGGTTAGGGTTATGTGTGTTTGTTGTTTGTGCTAGGGTTATGCTATGGTTATGGTTAGGGTTAGGGTTGTGGTTATTGTTAAGTGGGGGTTAGGGTTAACCAAGAATTCTCGGTTTTGTAGGCATGGCTTCATCCGGTCCCATGACGAGGCCACCGTGTGCTAACCAAGAAGACATGCCAAACAAGTGGGAGGACGCATCTTTGGACAAGGTGAAGGAGAAAGATGTCAACATCCTGCCATGTTGGTGTGGCGATGTTTGTAAGGTGAAGGTGTCCACCGACCGAAACAAATCATGGACAGAAGGGCGAAGATATTTTGTATGCCCGAACGATGCTTATGATTGTGCACTTCCAACTAATGCTTATGACCAACCACCGGTAAGCTCGAAAAGTCAAATTTTACTCTCAAATGGGTGTCAACACTAACAAAAAATTTGTATGCAGTCACCGGCTCCTCTGTGCAAGTACTTCACGTGGATAGATCATGAAGTGCCAGAAGATGTCCAAAAGGACCAACATCAAGATTGTCTTAGGCGGCAACGGTGGTTCAAAGAATCATTTCGAAGAGGCTTGGAGGAAGAGCATCGTCAGAAGGAGAGGATGGAGCGGAAGAAACGAGAGGAGGAGAGGGCACGCCAAGCGAAACTTGCTCATGCGGAGGAGAGGGCAAGAAAGCTGGCAAAGGCTCGCAAGGCGCAAGAGGAGGACTCCGCACGTGACAAGAAGGGGAAATGGCCTCGCTCTACTCAGTAGGGACTTATCTTCGGTGCACTAGTCATGAAACCGGATGTATCCATGCCGTATTTGTCATGAACTTTCTTCTAGGGCAAGATGCCATTTCTAGTCAACTATGTCGTACTACGCAAATTTGTCATTTCTAATGAATGTGCCGTGAACTATGTCATAGTAATGTTTGAATTTTCTTAAGTGATGAACTCATAAGGCATAAAATTTGTGTTTGTTCAAATTGCTATGATGCTCAAGTTAATGTAAGTGTTGGGACGTTCCGATGAATTGCCATTTGTAGTCAATAGCAGTAAACAGCTGTGCAGCGCCCAGAGCACAGGCGCTGCACTCTACAGTGCAGTGCCCAAGATAGAGGCTTCACACAGTAGAGTGCAGCGCCTGGCTCTAGGGCGCTGCACAGTGACTTAGAATTTTGTGGGTATGGCTAGTGTTGCAATGCTTCTGTATGCACAGCCAGATGTGCAGCGCCTAGGGTACAGGCGCTGCACTATATAATGCAGCGCCTGCCTGTTGGGCGCTGCAGTGTTGTTAACTGCTAAAATGCAGTAACTTGATGCATTTTTTTGCAGCAAACTGAACTCAACAAAAATATAATGTGAATGTAGTGCTGTAAACTGCAGAAACTCAACAAAGATAACTAATAACTTGAACATCACATAGTTTTGGACAATTCAACATTACTACAAGTTCGCAAACACAACGACCACACTAATAAGAGTTCACCAACATATGACATAACCTCGCAAGTTCATCAACCTAATGTAACATCTACAAGATCACTGATGCCTTCCGCACGTGGTCCTGGTGCCACGCCTACAGGCAATCTTCTTCTTCCTGTTAGGACGAGCCTCCTCTTCCTGCACTTCCTCCTCAGCCTCATCATCCAAGCTAGCCATCCGTGAGGTCCCTACGACCACATTTGGGTTGGCTCTGTTGTCAAAGTCGGTGGGCGTGTACCGGTGATACGTCTCCGTCGTATCTATAATTTTTTATTGTTCCATGCCAATATTCTTCAACTTCCATATACTTTTGGCAACTTTTTATACTATTTTTGGGACTAACATATTGATCCAGTGCCCAGTGCTAGTTCCTGTTTATTGCACGTTTTATGTTTCGCAGAAACCCAATATCAAACGGAATCCAAAAGGGATAAAAACGGACGGAGAATTATTTTGGAATATTTGGGATTTTCCGGAGGAAGAATCAATGCGAAACGGTGCCCGAGGTGGCCAGGAGATAGGGGGCGCGCCCTCCCCGGGGCGCCCCGGTCACACTACGGGGCCACCCCTAAGGCGGTTGACGCTCTTCTTTTTCCGCAAGAAAGCAAATTTTATGAGAAAAATCTGGGTGAAAGATTCACCCCAATCGGAGTTATGGATCTCCGGATATAAAAGAAACGGTGAAGGGGCAGAATCTGAGAACGCAGAAACAGAGAGATAGATCCAATCTCGGAGGGGCTCTCGCCCCTCCCACACCATGGGAGCCAAGGACCAGAGGGGAAACCCTTCCCCCATCTAGGGAGGAGGTCAAGGAAGAAGAAGAAGGGGGCCCTCTCCCCCTTGCTTCCAGTGGCGCCGGAGCGCTGTCGGAGGCCATCATCATCACCGTGATCTTCACCAACACCTCCATCATCTTCACCAACACCTCCATCATCTTCACCAACATCTCCATCACCTTCCCCCTTCTATATTCAGCGGTCCACTCTCCCGCAACCCGTTGTACCCTCTACTTGAACATGGTGATTTATGCTTCATATTATTATCCAATGATGTGTTGCCATCCTATGATGTCTGAGTAGATTTCCGTTGTCCTATCAGTGATTGATGAATTGCTATGATTGGTTTGAGTTGCATGTTTTATTATTGGTGTTGTCCTATTGTGCCCTCCGTGTCGCGCAAGCGTGAGGGATCCCCGCTGTAGGGTTTGCAATATGTTCATGATTTGCTTATGGTGGGTGGCGTGAGTGACAGAAGCACAGACTCGAGTAAGTAGGTTGTTTGCGTATGGGATAAAGGGGACTTGATACTTTAATGCTATGGTTGGGTTTTACCTTAATGATCTTTAGTAGTTGCGGATGCTTGCTAGAGTTCCAATCATAAGTGCATATGATCCAAGAAGAGAAAGTACGTTAGCTTATGCCTCTCCCTCAAATAAAATTGCAATAGTGATCACCGGTCTAGTAACGTAGTCAATTACTTAGGGACAATTCCACAACTCCTACCACCACTTTTCCACACTCGCTATATTTATTTTATTGCTTCTTTATCTAAACAGCCCCTAGTTTATATTTACGTGTTCTTCATTATATTGCAAACCTATCCAACAACACCTACAAAGTATTTCTAGTTTCATACTTGTTCTAGGTAAAGCGAACGTCAAGCGTGTGTAGAGTCGTATCAGTGGCAGATAGGACTTGAGAGTGTATTTGTTCTACCTTTAGCTCCTCGTTGGGTTCGACACTCTTACTTATCGAAAGAGGCTACAACTATCCCATATACTTGCGGGTCATCAAGACCTTTTTCTAGCACCGTTGCCGGGGAGTCATAGCGTGGGGTGAATATTCTCGTGTGTGCTTGTTTGCTTTATCACTAAGTAATTTTTATTTTCTGTTCTTAGTTGTTCTTTATCATTAGTTATGGATATGGAACACGAAATACCAAAAAAATTAGGTGTACTTGCTGCTCATGGAGATGGGGAACCTCCTAAAACCCTCGATGATCGTTATGTGAAAGATATTATGTACTACTTTGATAATCCCGAGAAAACCCCATTCAATTATGTAATGGGAGTAACGTTGGATCAACGTGAATACTTTAGGGATTATCGCTTGACACAAAAAGGGAAACTATTATGGGATCAAATTAATATGTTGCGTTGGTATGCTCGGGATCTATGCTTGAGATATGGTTATAACTGTTGCTCTAGGATGAAGGCTCCACACCTTCCCTTTTCATGCAAATTTAATGATAATGAAACCTTAGCTTCTTATACTAATGGTATCTATGATTACTATGATGTGGAATAAATAGAAGAATTTGTTGCTTTTAAGGTTGCTTATGAAACTGAATCTTTGTTTGAAAAGTATGAAGCTTTTGATGATGATGTTTATAGGCCTGAAAATTTTGCCATATTGAAATATTGCTATGAGAATTATGAATACAATTACAATATTAATGCATTTATTGAGAAAGTCTCCGCTGTCCAAGAAGAGAATAATATTTTGCAGGAAGCTATGGAAGAAGAAATTGATGAAACTGTGAGCTCATTGGATGAAAAAGATGATGAGGAGAGCCACGAACAAAAGGAGGAAGAGCGGATTGATCACCCGTGCCCACCTTCTAATGAGAGTAACTCTTCAACTCATACATTGTTTAATTCCCCTTCGTGCTTACCGAAGGATGCTTGCTATGATCCCGTTGAATCTCTTGAAATATCCCTTTTTGATGATGCTTGCTATGCTTGTGGCCAAGATGCCAATATGAATTATGCTTATGGAGATGAACTTGCTATAGTTCCTTATGTTAAACATGAAATTGTTGCTATTGCACCCACGCATGATAGTCCTATTATCTTTTTGAATTCTCCCTACTACACTATATCGGAGAAGTTTGTGCTTATTAAGGATTATATTGAGGGGCTGCCTTTTACCATTGCACATGATAATTTTGATAGATATAATATGCATGTGCTTGCTGCTCCTACTTGCAATTATTATGAGAGAGGAACTACATCTCTGCCTCTTTATGTTTCCAACACGATAGAATTGCAAGAATCTGCTTATACTATGCATTGGCCTTTACTATATGTGCATGAATTGTTCTTTTATGACATGCCCATGCATAGGAAGAGGGTTAGACTTCGTCATTACATGATATATGTTACTTTGTGCTCACTACTAAATTACAAATCATTGTTAATTAAAATTGGCTTTAATATACCTTGGGATCCGGGTGGATTCATTACTTGAGCACTATATGCCTAGCTTAATGGCTTTAAAGAAAGCGCTGCCAGGGAGACAACCCGGAAGTTTTAGAGAGTCTTTTATTTCTGTTGAGTTATTTCATATAGTTTAAAAACAAAAAATTAAAGAGGGGAACCTAAAACTATTCAAAAAGGAAAGTGAAAGTGAGAAAGACAAGCATTGTTGAAGTGGGAGAGCTCCTTGAACTTTGTTCATGCTCACGGAAACTTTGTGACTCTTGATTACAAAAACTTTTCATCAAAAAATAATTATCCCCTTGTACAATTCCATTGTATTATAAAAATAATGTGCCAAGGTTTGCCTTTAGGATGTTTACAATGCTTGTTGGTTTGTACGGTGCAGGACGGAAACTTTGGCTGTAGTGTGCGATTTTACATTTTTTACTGAAATGCCAAATGGTTCTGATTCTTTTTGCACTGTCTTTCTGTACAACTTGTTTAGTTTTCCTAATTTTGTAGAATTTTTGGGGTACCAGAAGTATGGTGAATGTTCAGATTGCTACAGACTGTTCTGTTTTTGACAGATTCTGTTTTTGATGCATAGTTTGCTTGTTTTGATGAATCTATAGATTTATATCAGTGGATTAAGCCATGCAAAAGCTATATTACAGTAGACACAATGCAAAAACAAAATATGAATTGGGTTGCAATAGTACTTAGAGTGGTGATTTGCTTTATTATACTAACGGATCTTACCGAGTTTTTTGTTGAAGTCTTGTGTGGATGAAGTGTCTAATCAAGGAGGTCTCCATATGAGGAAAAGGAAGAGAGGCAAGAGCTCAATCTTGGGGATGCCCGAGGCACCCCAATTAAATATTCAAGGATACTCAAGCGTCTAAGCTTGGGGATGCCCCGGAAGGCATCCCCTCTTTCTTCGACAAATATCGGTATGTTTTCGGATTCGTTTCGTTCATGCGATATGTGCAAGTCTTGGAGCGTCTTTTGCATTTAGTTTTCATTTTCCTTTTATGCACCATGCTGGTATGAGATGTCTTTGGTTGATTTATAGAATGCTCATTGCACTTCACTTAAATCTTTTGAGTATGGCTTTATAGAATGCTTCATGTGCTTCACTTATATCATTTGAAGTTGGATTGTCTGTTTCTCTTCACATAGAAAACCGCCATTTGTAGAATGCTCTTTTGCTTCACTTATATTTGTTAGAGTGTGGGCATATCTTTTGTAGAAAGAATTAAACTCTCTTGCTTCACTTATATCTATTTAGAGAGATTACAGGAATTGGTCATTCACATGGTTAGTCATAAAATCCTACATAAACTTGTAGATCGCTGAATATGATATGTTTGATTCCTTGCAATAGTTTTGCGATATAAAGATGGTGATATTAGAGTCATGCTAGTGGGTGGTTGTGGATTGTAGAGACACTTGTGTTGAGGTTTGCAAGTCCCGTAGCATGCACATATGGTAACCGTTGTGTGACAAATTTGAAGCATGGGGTGTTTCTTTGAGTGTCTTCCTTATGAGTGGCGGTCGGGGACGAGCGATGGTCTTTTCCTACCAATCTATCCCCCTAGGGGCATGCGTAGTAGTACTTTGCTTGGCGCTAATAAACTTTTGCAATAAGTATATGAGTTCTTTATGACTAATGTGAGTCCATGGATTATATGCCCTTTTACCTTTCCATCATTGCTAGCCTCTTCGGTACCGTGCATTGCCCTTTCTCACCTTGAGAGTCGGTGCAAACTTCGCCAGTGCATCCAAACCCCGTGATACGATACGCTCTACCACACATAAGCCTCCTTATATCTTCCTCAAAACAGCCACCATACCTACCTATCATGGCATTTCCATAGCCATTCCGAGATATATTGCCATGCAACTTCCATCATCATCATATACATGACTTGAGCATTTATTGTCATATTGCTTTGCATGATCGTAAGATAGCTAGCATGATGTTTTCATGGCCTGTCCATTTTTTGATGTCATTGCTACACTAGATCATTGCACATCCCGGTAAACTGCTGGAAGCATTCATATAGAGTCATATCTTTGTTCCAGTATCGAGTTGTAATATTGAGTTGTAAGTAAATAAATTGTGATGATCATCATTATAGAGCATTGCCCCATAAAAAAGAAAAGGAAAAAAAGAAAAAAAAGGGAAAGGCCAAAGAAGCCTAAATAAAAAAGGGGGCCAAAGAAGCCCACCCAAAAAAAAAAGAAAAAAAGAAAAAGAAAAGGGGCAATGTTACTATCCTTTTTCCACACTTGTGCTTTAAAGTAGCACCATGTTCTTCATATAGTGAGTCTCCTATATCGTCACTTTCATATACTAGTGGGAATTTTCATTATAGAACTTGGCTTGTATATTCCAACGATGGGCTTCCTCAAATGCCCTAGGTCTTCATGAGCAAGCAAGTTGGATGCACACCCACTTAGTTTTCAGTTTGAGCTTTCATACACTTATAGCTCTAGTGCATCCGTTGCATGGCAATCCCTACTCCTCACATTGACATCAATTGATGGGCATCTCCATAGCCCGTTGATTAGCCGCGTCGATGTGAGACTTTCTCCCTTTTTGTCTTCTCCACATAAACCCCACCGTCATATTCTATTCCACCTATAGTGCTATATCCATGGCTTGCGCTCATATATTGTGTGAGGGTTGAAAAAGCTGAAGCGCGTTAAAAAGTATGAACCAATTGCTCAGCTTGTCATCGGGGTTGTGCATGATGGGGGCATTTTGTGTGACGAAAATGAAGCATGGCCAAACTATATGATTTTGTAGGGATAAGCTTGCTTTTGCCTTGTTGTTTTGAAAAGACATGATTGCTTTATTGGTACACTCGAAGTATTATTGTTTTTATGTCAAATAATAGACTATTGCTTTGAATCACTCGTGTCTTAATATTCATGCCATGATTAGATGTTCGGTCAAGATTATGCTAGGTAGCATTCCACATCAAAAATTATCTTTTTTATCATTTACCTACTCGAGGACGAGCATGAATTAAGCTTGGGGATGCTGATATGTCTCCGTCGTATCTATAATTTTTGATTGTCCATGCCAATATTCTTCAACTTCCATATACTTTTTGCAACTTTTATACTATTTTTGGGACTAACATATTGATCCAGTGCCCAGTGCCAGTTCCTGTTTGTTGCATGTTCTATGTGTCGCAGAAACCCAATATCAAATGGAATCCAAACGGGATAAAAACGGACGGAGAATTATTTTGGAATATTTGGGATTTTCCGGAGGAAGAATCAGCAACGGTGCCCGAGGTGGCGGGAGATAAGTGCGCCCTCCCCCTGGGCGCGCCTGGCACTCTCCTGGGCCACCCGTAAGGCGGTTGACGCTCTTCTTTTGCCGCAAGAAAGCTAATTTTATGAGAAAAATCTGGGTGAAAGATTCACCCCAATCGGAGTTATGGATCTCGGGATATAAAGAAACAGTGAAGGGGCAGAATCTGAGAACGCAGAAACAGAGAGATAGATCCAATCTCGGAGGGGCTCTCGCCCCTCCCACGCCATGGGAGCCAAGGACCAGAGGGGAAACCCTTCTCCCATCTAGGGAGGGGGTCAAGGAAGAAGAAGAAGAAGGGGGGCCCTCTCCCCCTTGCTTCTGGTGGCGCCGGAGCGCTGCCGGAGGCCATCATCATCACGGCGATCTTCACCAACACCTCCATCATCTTCACCAACATCTCCATCACCTTCCCCCTTCTATATTCAGCGGTCCACTCTTCCGCAACCCGCTATACCCTCTACTTGAACATGGTGCTTTATGCTTCATATTATTATCCAATGATGTGTTGCCATCCTATGATGTCTGAGTAGATTTACATTATACTATCGGTGATTGATGAATTGCTATGATTGGTTTGAGTTGCATGTTTTATTATTGGTGCTGTCCTATTGTGCCCTCCGTGTCGCGCAAGCGTGAGGGATCCCCGCTGTAGGGTTTGCAATATGTTCATGATTTGCTTGTGGTGGGTGGCATGAGTGATGAAGCCTGAGACCGAGTAAGTGGGTTGTTTGCGTATGGGATAAAGGGGGACTTGATACTTTAATGCTATGGTTGGGTTTTACCTTAATGATCTTTAGTAGTTGCGGATGCTTGCTAGAGTTCCAATCATAAGTGCATATGATCCAAGAAGAGAAAGTATGTTAGCTTATGCCTCTCACTCAAATAAAATTGCAATAGTGATTACCGGTCTAGTAACGTAGTCAATTGCTTAGTGACAATTCCACAACTCCTACCACCACTTTTCCACACTCGCTATATTTACTTTATTGCTTCTTTATCTAAACAGCCCCTAGTTTATATTTACGTGTTCTTTATTATCTTGCAAACCTATCCAACAACACCTACAAAGTACTTCTAGTTTCATACTTGTTCTAGGTAGCGAACATCAAGCGTGCGTGAGAAATGTCGATGTGAGATAGGACTTGAGAGAGTATTTGTTCTACCTTTAGCTCCTTGTTGGGTTGGACACTCTTACTTATCGAAAGAGGCTACAACTATCCCGTATACTTGCGGGTCATCAACCGGCGTATGGGCTGCCTAGGCTTCAACATATATGCGGACCGAACTTGAGCGTTCGCCAAAGTCACGTCATCATCAAGGTAATCTCCCTATCACACAATGAAACAATATGGTAAAGACCGACATCGTAATCAAATAAGAATCACATCTAAAGGATTAGTCATACCTCTTGGGTGACCACACCCTCATCATCTAGATAACCATGTGAGGAACTCACATCGTCCCCCTGATGGTGAGATAAGGGGTCTGATGGTGTACCAGACCTAGAGGCTAAAGGTTCATAAAATTCGGGATCACGACAATCGAGAAGATTCGATAACCGCCTTAATTTCTTGGCCTGACGTTGTAACATGTTCAAGTGTATAAGATATCAAACTCCACAACATATGTAACATGGACACCTGAATGCGATATGTACCTTGAGGAATGCTCGTAGTGAACCACCGTCATTTCCTTCTCCAACCAAAGTCTTCTCCAGAATAGACTGGCTTTCATCAGCTGATTTCTTGATCTGGTCGCGCTGCGAATGAGAACGAATGAACATGTTAGCCATTCAAACATGTGTAATACGGCCAACGGGAAAGTAAAGATGGGAACACTTTACCACATAGTTAATGACCGGAACAGCAGGGACACTTTGCCCTTCCCTGATATCTTTGTTGTACCGCCGCTTCGATACATCCTCAAAGTTTATGGGCTCTTCAAGAATATCATCGTTGTATGCCGACCGACATATCTCAACTCGAGTATTTCTAAGAAACCATCATAGGTAGTTATCGAAAGCAAGTGAGTTATGCTCACGAAGCTGGGCGCGTGCACTGTTACGAGCTTGCTCCACACTAAGATGGAAACGGGTAACATACTATACATAATGCTTGTCCCAGTCCTTTATCTTCCGCCGCTTTCTCTTGTCCAACCAACATGGTACAAAACCAAACATTAGCATAATCAAAAGGAGTGCCGATGCTTAGTCAATACGCAGACATGCTCTCTTACCTATGAAGTGCTTTGTCTCTGTCCACCCAATCCGGCGGGTGAGGCTGGAACAGACCAAACTGACGATACACGTGATGTGGCAAATGAAACTCAATCGCTTGATTGCATATCAGTGGGCACCGCATAAGCCAGAGATCCTTATCCCGCAAGCACATCGGGTTGAGGCGGAACTCCTCGGTGTACCCAAAGCTCTCACCCATGCCATATGGCTGCCATACCACCTATGAAATAGCGCAACGATGCAAAATTGATGACTATTTTTGAAGCAAGCATGAGAAATGACTGAAGTAATGACCTCCTTACCTTTCGAGCGTGTCGTGTCCAACTTGGCAATGTACTTTTGGTACATGAGGCCGACATCGTTCGTCATCTGGATACCACATCCCACTTGTAAGCCCAAGTGGCGCCGTGGTCGCCTTCTTCATCCCAAAGGTTTAAGCGTGGCGCTCTTGAGGCGTCCAGCGAGCGACGCTCCCAACTCCATATAGAAAGCAGAAGCATATTACCACCAATGCCTGCCTTACCTGTGATCCTGCAACACGCATCGTCCAGCTGCATATGAAAGAAAACAATGTTAACTTGACAACAAGGTTGCATTGCTAATGAAGAAATGACTTGATAGCAAAACAAAACAAAACAAGTACCTGTCGGTACAAGTAAGCAAGAGTCGTTGAACCCCAGCTCCATCCGCTATCGAAGTCGGTCAACGCCTTCAGCCACATTCATGGAGCGTTCTTGCCTGTCGAGTTAGGAAACAAAGTCCTCGAGACAACGTACCACATATAGACACGAGCATGTGTCTGTATCACATCATCAGTGGCATCCGCACAATGTGCAAAGTTTGCTTGAATCCACGTGAAAGCAGCTCCGGCTTCTTTCCTTTCCTTCTTCTTTGGCTCTTCTCCCTCCTCTACATCAGCCTCAGCCTCGGTAGGAGCCATACCGATAAGAGCAATCATCTGCTCGCGCCACCCATCAGAATCGGTGCTCATACATAGAGGCTTCCCGTCGATAGGAAGCCCAGTGATCAAGGCGACATCCTCGAGCATCACGGTCATCTCCCCGATGCGAAGATGGAAGCTGCGTCTCCAGCCTCCACCGATCAGCAAGAGAGGTCACCAGTGGAGCGTTGAGGTTCGGCGTGGACCGGCTGACCAACTGAATCCACGGGAGGAGTCCTGTCTACTGGATGTAGGGTGTGTACCGCTCATCGTAGTGCATGGCAGGGCCAGAGACCCCGTGATATCGAATCTTCAGAGGTTCAAGCTTCTTCAAAAAACAAGTAATGATAAATCTTAGGGCATATCAATTTCAACTAAAGGCAAATTCGCAAAATATTTAGAGTACTCATTATTACCATCTCCTTCTCGCGCATCATGTAGGCCCGGTGTTGTGTGTCGTAGGCATCATCGAGAAGCCAAACCATCCTTACAAAGTTCAAACAATAAACATATATGAGTTCATTTGCATCTCAAATATCGGTATACACTAAACATCTCATATGTGTTCAACTACAACAATCTCAACATGTTCTTCTCGCATAATGAATAAATGATTGTAAATTCTCATATATATCTCAAAAAAAACTCAACATCTCATATCTCAAATAAACTCAACATCTAATGTATATATCTAAAAATAACTAACATCACATATATGTCTACAAAACTAAACATCTAATATATATCTACAAAAAACTAAACATCACATATATGTCTACAAAAATAGGCATCTCATATATATATCTAAAAAAACTAAACAATCTAGGGTTTCACTAACAAGAATCATATATTGTGAACTAATGAACAACACTACGGTAGTACCACTATTACTACACATCCTAAATCAAGAAAATCAAGCAAATCAAGGGTTCCACCAAATCTTGGACAAATCTCTTAAATGGCAACAAATTTACGGAGGAAAAGAAAGGGAACGGAGGAGTTTACCTAGTAGGAGGGATTGGAGATCGAATCCACGGATCAAATCTTCAGATCGAGAGGAATGTGGGGATCCGATGGGCGCGCCGCCCGCTGCTACATCCATAGAGCAACTTCTGAGAGGGAAGAACTGCACTGGAGGGCTGGCCCGATCTGGCTTAGAATCCTTTGTGCAGCGCCTAAGCGCTAGGCGCTGCACATTACACTATGTGGCGCCTAGCTCTTAGGCGCTGCACAGCTGGCTGTGGGGCCGCACCTGGCCCCGGGCTGCCACGCTGGCCGGGCGTGCGACGCCTTAGACAAAGGCGCTGCATAGTGCAGTGCAGCGCCCGGCTGTAGGGCGCCACCCAAAATGGTCTGTTATGTGAAATTTTTTCGAGACCAGGTCAGATCGTGATTTGATTTAGCCCACAGGTCAAATGTGTGATTTCTGCCTAGGAGTTCCGCAAATGAAATCATGGATTCGGTAAAGGGAGTGGAGTCCCACCTGACGAGGTAGAAATATATGTAGCATCAGACGAGCTCGTACCATCCTCGGAGGACCACAGGGATGCAACGGCGTGTGGTTGCACAGGCGTGACAGGCCCCCGAAGAGCATCTCCAGCAGACCCCTTAAAAAGGTCAAAACCTTTAAAGGAGTATTTAGGGCATGTACAATGGTTGATAAGATAGTCTTATCTCAAGTCTTGCATGTAATTTATAGAGATGACAAAAAAATATCTACAATGGATCACCTGTTAGCCTTATCTTCAATAACTAGCTATTTCTATAAACATGGTGAGACATATTAAGTGCTAAGAGATCATCTCTTGTCTTTTCTTAAATTAGAGAAGCGGACATTTTCTTATGAGTTCTCTCTCCTCCCCTCATCATTTATCCTACGTGACACTCCTAAGATAGCACCATTGTACATGCCCTTACAGTTTTGGTCGAAAAAACGGCGCCCAGCAGATCCCTTAAAACTCGATCGGCCCTTAAACTTTTTAAAGGGCACTGAAAATCCATCCGCGAGAACGTCATATGTACAGTTTTGAAAGCACTATATAGTTCAACCCGTAAACCGGTCAAACCTCGTCGGAGCAGACGTGCCGTCGTGGAACTGGCCGGAATCTACACGGAACTCATCAGAATCCGTCGCCGCACATTGGAAGAAGCCGCCGCACGCCAGAATTTGCCGCCGCCGGTCCGAATTGCGGCTGGCTCAACCTCCAGTGCCGAGGCGAGGCCGTTCACGGGCAGGGCAGAGCAGGCCACGGGCTGCCCAAAGCAGGGCGGGCGGCGCCAGAGAAGGGCGAAGCGGCGGGAGGCCTTGGGCGGCAAAGCGATGTCGGGCTCAATCGGGGGACGGGCAAGCACGCCGGGGAGCGCGTGGTACAGGGCTCTGCTACGTCTCCAACGTATCTATAATTTTTGATTGCTCCATGCTACTTTATCTACTGTTTTGGACTATATTGGGCTTTATTTTCCACTTTGATATTATTTTTGGGACTAACCTATTAACACGAGGCCCAGCCGAATTGTTGTTTTTGCCTATTTCGATGTTTCAAGAAACGAATATCAAATGGAGTCCAAACGGAATGAAACCTTGGGAACGTGATTTTCTCACGAGCGTGATCAAGGAGACTTGGACCCTACTCCAAGAAGTAATGTGAGGCGGTCACGAGGGTGGGGGGCGCGCCCCCTGCCTCGTGGGCCCCCTGTTGCTCCACCGACGTACTCCTTCCTCCTATATAAACCTACGTACTCCCAAACGATCAGAACAGGAGCCAAAAACCTAATTCTACCACCGCAACTTCCTGTATCCACGAGATCCCATCTTGGGGCCTGTTCTAGAGCTCCGCCGGAAGGGGAATCCACCACGGAGGGCTTCTACTTCGTCACCATAGCACCTCCGATGAAGTGTGAGTAGTTTACTTCAGACCTTCGGGTCCATAGGTAGTAGCTAGATGGCTTCTTCTCTCTTTTTGGATCTCAATACAATGTTCTCCCCCTCTCTCGTGGATATCTATTCGATGTAATCTTCTTTTTGCGGTGTGTTTGTTGAGGAATTGTGGGTTTATGATCAAGATTATCTATGAGTAATATTTGAATCTTCTCTGAATTGTTTTATGTATGATTGGTTATCTTTGCAAGTCTTTTCGAATTATCCGTTTGGTTTGGCCAACTAGATTGGTAGTTCTTGCAATGGGAGAAGTGTTTAGCTTTGGGTTCAATTGTAACATCCCAAATTTCCTATTTGGAATGTTTTACAATTATAGCTAAGCATCTATGCATATTGTTTGAAATTGAGTGGCATTTTAAGTTTCAGAAGATTTTGAGTTGATGGAATTTGAATTTGAACTTGGCATTTGAAATTTATTTCAAATCAATACCTGACAAGTACTTGAGAAAAAGTATGAGAGGAGTAAACATGACACTCCAAATATGTCAGATGAAAAACCACCTTAAAAGTTTGAATTCAAATTTGAATTTTATTTGGAATTTTAGAAAAAAATGATTTTTTATAAAGTTTGAGTTTTGCCCCTGGAAAAATGTTCAAATTATAGGGAATATTCCCCTGATCATTTTGATATATATATGTCCTATATAAAATATTTATATTTAATGTATTTTTCTCTCTCTCTAACTCAAAAAAAAATTGAAAAAGAAAAAGGACCCAGGCGCCCGGCCCGAGAGCCACCCACGGGCAGGCAGGCCGGCCCAGCCAGTGAGCAGCCAACCCGGCCCGGCCAGCGCCAGACCGACCGAGCCCCCCCGCGCCGAATCCCTTCGCCATCGGTCGCCCGACCGAACGACCCGCCTCTCTCTCTCACCGACACCCGGACCCACCCCTCTTCTTCCCCTCGCCCACGCCAACCCCCGCCGCCGCTCGCCGGAATCCCGACGAATCCCGGATCCTCCCCCGATCCCCTCGCCCGATCTTTCCCCTCGCCCAAGTCGGTGCCCCCTATATAAACCCCACCCCCTCGCCTCGTTCCGCCCCTCGCCGCGCCGAAAACCCCCCTCCCCTCGCCCGCAATCCCTCGCCGGAGTCCGTAGCCGCCGTCGCGCCATTTGCCACGTTCCGGCCGCCCCGAACCCCCTCGAGCACCCCGACTCCACCCCGAGCCCCCTTGCTCACGCCGCACCGCCGAGGCTCCGCCGCCGCCCCGACCACCGGAGACCTCACTGCCGTCGCCCGAAAGCCGTCGCCGTCGACCCATGATGAAGTCGCCGGAGATACCCCACCGTCCGATCTAATCGAGCAGCTTAGATTAGATCCAGAAGAATGCGGTTTTATTTAGGGTTTAGTTTAATGAACCGGTTTAGTTCCGGTTTAGTTGGTTTTAAGTTACGGTTTTTATTAGACCGGCCCGAGCGGTTTATTATGCGTCTTGTGATTTAGTTATTTTACGCCCGGCGCTAGATAGGCCCATTAGCGCCCGATTTTTCTTTTAATTTTATTTTTCGTTTACATTTTTAACAGAATAGTTTCGATTTTGTAAAATCCATATCTTTTAATCTACTTAGTATTTTAATTGATTTTTTTGTTGGTTTGCAAATTTGTTGTAATTTCCGTAGAAAATATGTTTGGCCATGTTTAAATTATTTAAAATTGCTTTATTTTAGTTTTAGACAGATTAGTAATTCTGCTATAAAGTGAGTTAGGAATATTATTTTTTAATGATTCTTTTTGGTAACAACTTTGTTTTGACCTTACCTAACCGTAGGAATTTATTTGGGCATTTTAGATTTAATAAAAAAATAGTTTTAATCAGAATCATATTGTTCCTATTTATTTAACTAGCTACTGTTTTCCTATTGTTTCATATAGCAAATAATTTTATTTTTCCTATGTGATAGTTTATTTTAGGTTAGTTTCTGTAACTTTAGAACATGAACTTTTATTTATAATAAATAAAAATTTTATTTTATTTTTCCTTGCTAGGATTGTTATAGGCATAATAGGAGTTCTATAATAGCTTTTGATGTGATTCTTTTTGCTCCTAGTTGCATGAAGTTTTCTTTTCTGTTAGTTAGCAAAAACCCATGCTTAGGTTCTGTTAAGAAAAATTGGGTTGTGCAAAACTATTTCTTATTTGTTGTTTGCTATGGTGAAAACACTGATTTGGATTTTTTTTTCGAGTTTTTCTTTGGGTTTTGGTTCAATTGTTTTGTGTGTTATGATAGCACGCTGTTATGTTAAGTGATCAGATGTTGTATGCTTATTATGATTGTTGTTTGCCTCGGTAGAATTTCCGGAGTGCGAAGCTTGCTACCACGAGTCCCTAACTTTCGAAGATCGTCAGCAAGGCAAGTCATTGATCATATTTTTCTTTTACAATACCTATGATTTTATTGCATTAGAATTATACCTCCCCACCATGCATGCAGTAGGAGAAATTTGAAGTTATGTTCTTGAGTAGTATCATGAGGTAGGATGAACCCAATTCCCATTGTTACCATTGCCCGGGACGAAGTAGTTTATTTTGCTATGCTCGTAGAGGGGGTTGGTTGAGTGAATTCATAAGGGAGATGTGAGAGTCAAGATGATGACAACCCCATGACTTCAATGCTGAAGATGGACTTCAAAATTCACTACTGGGTGGAGGACGGTTGACGGGCACCCTGGAGAAAACCAGTGGTTGGCCGGGATGCATGGAGAAGCGCCATGACATCTTGCGGAAAGCTTCACCCAGCCACGAAGAGACGGATGGATACCCCATTGACGGAAGCTTACATGCGGCCGCAAGCCATTATGGGCTCCGGCTTGGTCAACCCTAGTTTTGACTCTGGCCGGACGGTACTCTGAGATGTAGAAGAGCGGTAGGATTGGATGGGTACCGGCGGTGGCGGAGGAACTCTTCGGAAGACCCTGTTCGTTCGTCCGTCTTCAAACACCATGAAGTGCGAAGACTTAAAAGGAGGAGCGATTCTTGCGGGTAAAGTGCGCAAACCTCTGCAGAGTGAAGATCTAATCGGTTAGCCGTGTCCCGATTCTGGACAGTTTGAGCCTCTGGAACTTGGAGTATTTGGATATCTCAACACCAAACTTAATAAATTAATTGAGGGGATTATTTAATAATTGGGAATGAGACATTGGTTGGTGGAACCATCTCAATAACTACCAACATTTTGTAGTATTTGCAAACAAGTCCTTGTTGTAGGGAAAAACTGGCTTTTTCGCAAAATAATGAAACTTAGAGCCCCACAGCCAAATTGCATATAGTGTTAGTAATTTTTATTGTTATTCTCTCTTCATGACTTGCCGGCATATTCAAAATGTTGACCTATACGGCTGCAACGTCTTATGTTGCAGAGGAGTATTCCGATCAGGAGTGAGGCTACGATCCACGCTTGGCGATTGCCCTATGGAGTCGGATGGACTCGCTATTTCTTCTATGCTTCCGCAGCTTTATTTAGTTTATTTCTCATGAGTTGGCCTTCGGCCAGAGTCAAGATACCAGGATGAACCCAATTCCCCTTGTTACCATTGCCCGGGACGAAGTAGTTTATTTTGCTATGCTCGTAGAGGGGGTTGGTTGAGTGAATTCATAAGGGAGATGTGAGAGTCAAGATGATGACAACCCCATGACTTCAATGCTGAAGATGGACTTCAAAATTCACTTACGGGTGGAGGGCGGTTGGCGGGCACCTGGAGAAAACCGATGGTTGGCGGGATGCATGGAGAAGCGCCATGACATCTTGCGGAAAGCTTCACCCAGCCACGAAGAGACGGATGTATACCCCATTGACGGAAGCTTACTGTGCAGCCGCAAGCCATTATGGGCTCGGCTTGGTCAACCCTAGTTGTGACTCTGGCGGACGGTACTACGAGATGTAGAAGAGCGGTAGGATTGGATGGAGTACCGGCGGTGGCGGAGGAACTCTTCGGAAGACCTGTTTACGTTCGTCCGTCTTCAAACACCATGAAGTGCGAAGACTTAAAAGGAGGGAACGATTCTTGCGGGTAAAGTCATAAACCTCTGCAGAGTGAAGATCTAATCGGTTAGCCGTGTCCCGATTCTGACGGTTTGAGCCTCTGGAACTTGGAGTATTTCGGATATCTCAACACCAAACTTAATAAATTAATTGAGGGGATTATTTAATAATTGGGAATGAGACATTGGTTGGTGGAACCATCTCAATAACTACCAACATTTTGTAGTATTTGCAAACAAGTCCTTGTTGTAGGGAAAAACTGGCTTTTTCGCAAAATAATATAACTTAGAGCCCCACAGCCAAATTGCATATAGTGTTAGTAATTTTTATTGTTATTCTCTCTTCATGACTTGCCGGCATATTCAAAATCTTTGACCTACGGCTGCAACGTCTTATGTTGCAGGAGTATTCCGATCAGGAGTGAGGCTACGATCCACGCTTGGCGATTGCCCTATGGAGTCGGATGGACTCGCTATTTCTTCTACGCTTCCGCAGCTTTATTTAGTTTATTTCTCATGAGTTGGCCTTCGGCCGAATTTATTCTATTGTAATAAAGACTCGATATGAGAATCGCGTAATAAATTCAGGTGTGATTGAACTTTGATTATTTCATCAATGTACTGTGTGTGCCAGCATGATCTTGGGATGGTACAGCTACACAGAGACTTGACCGATTTTGGGTCGGGTCGCTATAGAGATGGTATCAGAGCCAGGTTGACCGTAGGATGTAACCCCTAGGATCGGAAAGCCATAGGAAGAGACTATTTATTTTATGTCCTTATCATTCCGTAATTCTCCCCTGTTCATTTCTGACTTCTCTCCGATTTTCAACATTCTAGATGGCCGCCGAATTCACCCAGTTACGCTACGGAGTTTTGCCACCAGATGAGACGATGCCTTTCGGCAAGAAGCTGGTCCAGATCATGAAGAAGCTGAAGATTGCTCTGCCCTCAATCACCGGGAAGCCTACCAATGCACTTCCGACGGATACCCGCTACATGATTGAGGTGCACATTCCAGGGAGGACCTTCGGAGGACATTCAGAGCCCATTGACTTTGAGTTTACCGATTTCAATTGGATCCTCGGAAGAGACATGGCGATTTATCGTGCACTTGGACATCTCCGAGAAGAATACAGAGCCGAGCTCGACCCATCAGACCTCGCCATGATTTCTCGCAGAGCTAGGAATGGAGATATCATCCGTACCGTAGAGGACGACTCCATTCTCTCATATGTCCAAGACTTGGAGTGTCTCCTCAGGAAACGGGAGATCCAGACTCGCCGTAACTCGAAGGTACACAGGAGGCTGTTGTTCCGTGAACTGGAACTGGAGGAGAAAGCACACGCAGACTTCCTTGACCATGAGGGAAAAATCAAGGATTTCATGGAGAGAGTCGACAAGCTGAAGATGGATGTTGCCACATTAGAGGAAAAGATGGACTTGGGAGAAGACCTTTTTCCGAGTGGAGATGACGGACCCCTCGTGAGCAATGACCAGGATTATGAAGAGAGCTCCACCGAAGAAAGCTGCAAGAGGAGGCGCCACACCGGAGGACGCCGCACCAGAGGACGCAAGGATTATTGATGAAGACATTTAGTCGACCGCCATGTTATTTTATTTTTCCGTCGATCAGTTAGGCCGTTAATTTCGATTAGTCGTGAGAACTGTAATCCGAGATTGAACCATGTTTGAGATGATTGAATAAATGATTGGTCTGATTATGATTGTGCATTCATATGGGTAGTGATACTTTCTCATTAGACCCTTGATCTATTCTAATTTTCTCATCCACTCCAAAACACCAGATGCCTCCGAGACGTGACCCCGGTCTCAACTTTCCGCCGGAGCTCACCCAGCTGATCCAGCAGCAGAATGCCCTCATGCAGATGCTCATCGAACGTAACAACAACAACAACAACAACAACAATCCACCGCCACCACCCCTCGCTGACAACTTGACCCGCTTTCTAAGGCTGAATCCGCGGTGTTCTCTAGCGACCGAGCCGATTGTGGCTGATGATTGGCTCCGCAAGGTCGGAAGGGAGTTAGCCACTGCTGGATGCACGGATGCAGAGAAGGTGTGCTTTGCCGCACATCAACTTGATGGACCTGCAGCCTCTTGGTGGGAGAACTACACCGCCACTTATCCCATCGCCACCATCACGTGGGATCAGTTCCAAAGAAGCTTTCCGCACCGCTCATGTTTCAGCTGGAGCCATGAGTCTAAACAAGCATGAGTTCCGCAACTTACGCCAGGGGAGCCGTACCGTGGGGCAGTACGTGGATGAGTTCAGCAAGTTAGCTCGCTATGCCCCGGATGATGTGGCCACAGATGCCGCAAAGCAGGAAAAGTTTCTCGAGGGACTCAATGACGAGCTGGGTATGCAGCTAATGGTGGCTACCTTCAACAACTACCAGGAGCTGGTAGACAAGGCCACCATACTTGAAGGCAAGCAGCAGCAGATTGATAGCCGCAAGCGGAAGTATGGCCAGGGTAAGTACAACTCGAGCTCAGCAGAAGCCCGTTATGCCCCATACTGGAGGGCATACCCATCACACCCATGGAGGACATAATCATGGAGGACATAACCATGGAGGAAATGGGAACAACCGCAACCACGACAACAAGTCGTGCAATGGAAACGGCAATGGCAACCAAAGCATCATCCCGCCTTGTTCAGAAGGATCTGAGTCACATCACTGTTTCAAGTGCCAAAAACAGGCACTATGCCACCGATCGCCCGGAGGCCAAGCGGAGGAATGGAAAGCGGCAATGTAAGCTCAAAGAAAGAAGCCCAACCCTTTTCCTCGTGCTCGGGTGAACCACATTGACGTGGAGGACGTCTATGATCAGCCGGAACAACGTGGTTGGTAAGTTTTTATTAAATTCACATCCAGATTGGTACTCTTTGATTACGGTGCAACGCATTCATTCATATCAAGGGTAGTTGTGGAAAAGTACGGGTTGCCCACTAGAACCCTTAGAAGCCCTCTTCACGTCAGTTCCGCAGGAGGAGAAATGATGGCGGGCTTAGGCTGTCATGCAACCCTCAACATCGGAAACCACAAATTTCCCGCAGACCTCATAGTATTGGAAACCCAGACCTTGGATGTGATCCTAGGCATGGATTGGTTGACGAAGTTTGAAGGAAACATAGGCTGTGCTCAAGAAGTCGATTCTGCTCACCACTCCGAGCGTAAGAGGATCAAGTATGTATCCAGATGTATCCCGATGAAGAATCGGTGAATTCCCTCACGGGAGTTGTTCAGAGGAAGTGCCCGATGGTGCAAGATTTTCCCGATGTGTTTAGGAGGAATTACCAGAATGCCACCAGACAGAGACATTGAATTTCTGATTGAGTTATTGCCCAAGACAGCCCCAATATCCAAGAGACCCTATAGGATGCCCCGAGCGATTTGAAAGAGATCAAGAATCAAATTAATGAACTCTTGGAGAAGGGATATATTCGCCAAGCTCGTCACCTTGGGGAGCCCCAGTTCTTTTGGTAGAGAAGAAGGATGGAACCCTGAGAATGGTTGTGGATTATCGTTCGTTGACCGACGTGACCATCAAGAACAAGTACCCTCTACCGATGATTAATGACCTATTTGATCAGCTAGTTGGAGCCAAGGTATTCTCCAAGATCGATCTTCGATCGTGGTATCATCGATTGAAGATCCGTGAAAAGGATATACCCAAAACAGCATTCACCACTGGTATGGTTTATATGAATATACCGTCATGTCATTCGGATTGACTAATGCCCTGCATACTTCATGAATTTGATGAAAAAGGTATTTATGGAATATCTGGACAAGTTTGTCGTGGTGTTCATCGATGATATACTGATTTTCTCCAAGAGCGAGGAAGAGCATAAGGAACATTTGCGTCTAGTTACGAGAAACTCCGAGAACATCGGTTGTATGCCAAGTTCAGCAAATGTGAATTTTGGCTGAAGGAAGTCGGATTCCTCGGACATGTTATTTCAGGAGAAGGAATAGCGATCGACCCGCCAAGGTTGTATCGATCACCGATTGGCAGTCACCCACCTCGATCAAGGAGATCCGCAGCTTTTCTCGGACTCGCAGGATATTATCGGAGGTTTATTGAGAATTTCCGAAGATTGCCAAGCCCATGATCGAGCTGTTGAAGAAGGACGCCAAGTACATTTGGACCGAGGATTGTGAAGCCGGTTTCAGGAATTGAAGAAGCGTTTGGTTACAGCCCGGTACTGATTTTGCGGACATACACAAGGATTACCAGGGTATATTGTGACGCTTCTCGTCGAGGACTCGGAGGAGTACTCATGCAGGAAGGAAAAGTTGTAGCTTATACCTCCATACAGCTACGACCACACGAGATGAATTATGCCACACATGATTTGGAGTTAGCAGCAGTAGTGCATGCACTCAAGACCTGGAGACATTTCCTCATCGGAAACCGTTGTGATGTTTACACAGATCATAAGATCTTGAAGTACATTTTCACGCAGAAAGAGTTGAACCTCAGGCAGAGGAGATGGCTAGAGTTAATCAAGGACTATGACATGAGATTGCATTACCACCCAGGAAAGGCTAATGTTGTAGCAGATGCTTTGAGTCGTAAGAGTTATGTGAATACTCTTATAGCGGGAGGATTACCCCAGGAGTTAGTCGATGACCTCAGAGATCTTCGACTGGAGATAGTTCCGAGAGGATATGTTGCAGCTATGGAAGTTCAGTCCACTTTGGCTGAAAGAATTCGTGAAGCCCAGAAGTCGGACAAGGAAATCGATGAGATAAAGAAAAAGATGAATGAAGGAAAAGCTAAAGGGTTTCGTAAGGATGAATACAGAGCTATATGGTTCGAAGATCGTATTTATGTGCCCAATGATCCCGAACTCAGGAAGCTAATTCTTCGGGAGGCTCATGATTCACCATACTCGATTCACCCCGGTAACACCAAGATGTATCTGGATTTGAAGGAAAGTTTCTGGTGGACAGGAATGAAGAAGGATATTGCCGAGTACGTAGCGATGTCACGATGTTTGCCAACGAGTAAAGGCGGAACATCAGAAGCCAGCAGGATTACTTCAACCTTTGCCGATTCCCGAGTGGAAATGGGAAAAACTTGGGATGGATTTTATCACAGGATTACCCAGGACCCGTTTAGGTTATGATTCCATCTGGGTAGTGGTTGATCGATTGACCAAGGTAGCTCATTTCATTCCCGTGAAGACTACCTATACCAAAGGTGCTAAGTTAGCCAAGATATACATGACCAGGATCGTATGTCCGCATGGAGTTCCGAGGAGTATCGTGTCGATAGAGGAACACAATTTACCTCAAAGTTTTGGAATCGATTGCATGAAACTTTGGAGTGCGAGGCTGGAGTTCAAAGATGCCTTTTCATCCACGCAGATGGACAGACCGAGAGAGTCAACCAGATCCTGGAGGACATGTTGAGAGCATGTGCGCTAGACTATGGGTCTAGCTGGGATGATTTGCCATACGCGGAGTTCTCGTACAATAACAGTTATCAGACCAGTCTGAAGATGGCCCCTTTCGAAGCTCTATACGGAAGGAGGTGCAGAACACCATTGTTGTGGGATGGTGTTGGAGATCGAAAACTTTTCGGTCCCGATCTTATCAGAGGTTCCGAAGAGAAAGTCAAGCTGATTCGAGATAGACTCAAGGTAGCTCAATCGAGGCAGAAGAGTTATGCCGACAAGAACGCAAGGAAGTAACTTACGAAGGGGAGACCGGGCATATCTTCGTGTGTCTCACTTCGTGGAATCAAGAGGTTCGGTGTTAAAGGAAAGTTAGCACCCCGATTCATTGGCCCCTACAAAATCCTCAAACGTCGTGGAGAAGTTGCTTACAAGTTGGAATTGCCGGAAGGATTGTCCGGAGTTCATGAAATCTTCCATGTTTCTCAGCTGAAGAAATGCCATGCCGACATGGCCGATATTCCGTTGAGAGACACAGTGCCCCTAGAGGCCATACAGCTCGACAGTGATCTGACTTATGAGGAGAAACCCGTCAGAATTCTCGAGACTGCGAACAGAGTCACCCGCAGCAAGGTCATCAAGTTTTGCAAGGTGCTATGGAGTCATCATTCCGAGGAGGAAGCCACCTGGGAGCGAGAAGAAGACCTCCGCCGAGACCACCCGCACCTATTTGCTAGCCAACCCGAATCTCGAGGGCGAGATTCATCTTAAGGTGGGTAGGTTTGTAACATCCCAAATTTCCTATTTGGAATGTTTTACAATTATAGCTAAGCATCTATGCATATTGTTTGAAATTGAGTGGCATTTGAAGTTTCAGAAGATTTTGAGTTGATGGAATTTGAATTTGAACTTGGCATTTGAAATTTATTTCAAATCAATACCTGACAAGTACTTGAGAAAAAGTATGAGAGGAGTAAACATGACACTCCAAATATGTCAGATGAAAAACCCTGCCAAAAAGTTTGAATTCAAATCTGAATTTTATTTGGAATTTTAGAAAAAAATTATTTTTTTTATAAAGTTAGAGTTTTGACTCTTGAAAAAAGTTCAAATTATAGGGAATATTCCCCTGATCATTTTGATATATATATGTCCTATATAAAATATTTATATTTAATGTATTTTTCTCTCTCTCTAATTCAAAAAAAAATGAAAAAGAAAAAGGACCCAGGCGCCCGGCCAGAGCCCACCCGCAGGCAGGCGGCCCGGCCAGTCGAGCCAGCCCGGCCCAGTGAGGCAGACCCGGCCAAGGCCCCAGCGCCGAATCGCCGCCATCGGTCGCCCGACCGAACGACCGCCTCTCTCTCTCAAACACGGACCCACCCTCTTCTTCCTCGCCCACGCCAACCCCGCCGCTCACGGAATCCCGACGAATCCGGATCCTCCCGATCCCCTCGCCCGATCTTTCCCCTCGCCCAAGTCGGTGCCCCCCTATATAAACCCCACCCCCTCGCCTCGTTCCGCCCCTCGCCGCGCCGAAAAACCCCCTCCCCTCGCCCGCAATCCCTCGCCGGAGTCCGTAGCCGCCGCCGCGCCATTTGCCCCGTTCCGGCCGCCTCGAACCCCCTCGAGCACCCCCGACTCCACCCCCGAGCCCCCCTTGCTCCGCCGCACCCGCCGGAGGCCTCCGCCGCCGCCCCCGACCACCGGAGACCCCCGCACCGTCGCCGCCCGAGCCGCCGTCGCCGTCGACCCCGCGGTAAGTCGCCGGAGATACCCCCACCGTCCGATCTAATCGAACGCGCTAGATTAGATCCCGAAGGGGTACGGTTTTATTTAGGGTTTAGTTTAATGAACCGGTTTAGTTCCGGTTTAGTTGGTTTTAAGTTACGGTTTTTATTAGACCGGCCCGAAGCGGTTTATTACCGCGTGCGCGATTTAGTTATTTTACGCCCGAGCGCTAGATAGGCCCATTAGCGCCCGATTTTTCTTTTAATTTTATTTTTCGTTTCTGTTTTAACAGAATAGTTTCAGTTTTGTAAAATCCATATCTTTTAATCTACTTAGTATTTTTAATTGATTTTTTTTGTTGGTTTGCAAATTTGTTGTAATTTCCGTAGAAAATATGTTTGGCCATGTTTAAATTATTTAAAATTGCTTTATTTTAGTTTTAGACAGATTAGTAATTCTGCTATGAAGTGAGTTAGGAATATTATTTTTTAGTGATTCTTTTTGGTAACAACTTTGTTTTGACCTTACCTAACCGTAGGAATTTATTTGGGCATTTTAGATTTAATAAAAAATAGTTTTAATCAGAATCATGTTGTTCCTATTTATTTAACTAGCTACTGTTTTCCTATTGTTTCATATAGCAAATAATTTTATTTTTCCTATGTGATAGTTTATTTTAGGTTAGTTTACGTAACTTTAGAACATGAACTTTTATTTATAATAAATAAAAAATCTATTTTATTTTTCCTTGCTAGGATTGTTATAGGCATAATAGGAGTTCTATAATAGCTTTTGATGTGATTCTTTTTGCTCCTAGTTGCATGAAGTTTTATTTTCTGTTAGTTAGCAAAAACCCATCCTTAGGTTCTGTTAAGAAAAATTGGGTTGTGCAAAACTATTTCTTATTTCTTGTTTGCTATGGTGAAAACACTGATTTGTATTTTTTTCGAGTTTTTCTTTGGGTTTTGGTTCAATTGTTTTGATAACCACGCTTGGCGATTGCCCTATGGAGTCGGATGGACTCGCTATTTCTGTTGGGGAACGTAGTAATTTTCAAAAAATTTCCTACGATCACGCAAGACCATGGTGATGGCATAGCAACGAGAGGGAAGAGTGTCCGTCCACGTACCCTCGTAGACCGAAAGCGGAAGCGTTATAACAACGCGGTTGATGTAGTCGTGCGTCTTCACGATCCGACCGATCCAAGCACCGAACGACGGCACCTCCGAGTTACGCACACGTTCAGCTCGATGGCGATCCCGGACTCCGATCCAAAGAAAGTGTCGGGGATGAGTTCCACAAGACGACGGCCCGGGTGACGATGTTGATGCTCCACCGACGCAGGCTTCGCCTAAGCTCATGACGATATGACTTCTCCGGCGCAGGGGCTTCGCCTAAGCTCCACGACGATATGACCAAGTGGAATATGGTGGAAGGGGGCACCGCCTGCAGCTAAGGAAAGATCCGTAGATCAACTTGTGTGTCTTGGGGTGCCCCCTGCCCCGTATATAAAGGAGGCAAGGGGAGGTGGCCGGCCCTAGGGGAGGCGCACCAAGGAGGAGTCCTACTCCCACCGGAGTAGGACTCCCCTCTCCTAGTTGGACTAGGATTGGAGGAGGGGAAGAGGGAAGGCGCTGCCCCTTTCCTTGTCCTATTCGGACTAGAGGGGAGGGGGCGCAGCCCACCTTGGCTGGCCCTTCCTCTTCTCTCCTATGGCCCATTAGGCCCATGGACCTCCCGGGGTTCCGTAACCTCCGGTACTCGGTAAAATCCGATTTCACCGGAACACTTCCGATGTCCATATGTAGGCTTCCAATATATCAATCTTTATGTCTCGACCATTTCGAGACTCCTCGTCATGTCCGTGATCACATCCGGGACTCGAACAACCTTCGGTGCATCAATACTTATAAACTCATAATGAACTGTCATCGAAGCGTTAAGCGTGCGGACCCTACGGGTTCGAGAACTATGTAGACATGACCTAGAACCATTCTCGGTCAATAACCAATAGCGGAACCTGGATGCCCATATTGGTTCCTACATATTCTACGAAGATCTTTATCGGTCAAACCGCATAACGACATCGTTGTTCCCTTTGTCATCGGTATGTTACTTACCCGAGATTCGATCGTCGGTATCCAATACCTAGTTCAATCTCGTTACCGGTAAGTCTCTTTACTCGTTCCGTAATACATCATCTCACAACTAACTCATTAGTTGTAATGCTTGCAAGGCTTAAGTGATGTGTATTACCGAGAAGGCCTAGAGATACCTCTCCGACAATCGGAGTGACAAAACCTAATCTCGAAATACGCCAACCCAACAAGTACCTTTGGAGACACTGTAGTACTCCTTTATAATCACCCGATTACGTTGTAGACGTTTGGTAGCACCAAAGTGTTCCTCCGTAAACGGGAGTTGCATAATCTCATAGTTACGAGGAACATGTATGGGTCATGAAGAAAGCATTAACATACTAAGCGATCAAGTGTTAAGCTAACGGAATGGGTCATGTCAATCAGATCATTCAACTAATGATGTGACCTTGTTAATCAAATAACAACTCCTTGTTCATGGTTAGGAAACATAACCATCTTTGATTAACAAGCTAGTCAAGTAGAGGCATACTAGTGACATCTTGTTTGTCTATATATTCACACATGTATTATGTTTCCGGTTAATACAATTCTAGCATGAATAATAAACCTTTATCATGATATAAGGAAATAAATAATAACTTTATTATTGCCTCTAGGGCATATTTCCTTGATCTCCCACTTGCACTAGAGTCAATAATCTAGATTACAAAGTAATGATCCTAACACCTATGGAGTCTTGGTGCTGATCATGTTTTGCTCGTGGAAGAGGCTTAGTCAACGGGTCTGCAACATTCAGATCTCTATGTATTTTGCAAATCTCTATGTCTCCCACTTGGACTTGGTCCCGAATGGAATTGAAGCGTCTCTTGATATGCTTGGTCCTCTTGTGAAATCTGGATTCCTTTGCCTAGGCAATTGCACCAGTATTGTCACAGAAGATCTTCATCGGTCCCGATGCACTAGGTATGACACCTAGATCGGAAATGAACTCTTTCATCCAGACTCCTTCATTCGCCGCTTCAAGCAGCTATGTACTCCGCTTCACATGTAGATCCCGCCACGACGCTTTGTTTTGAACTGCACCAACCAGCGGCTCCACCGTTTAATAAAAACACGATCCGGTTTGCGATTTAGAATCGTCCGGATCAGTGTCAAAGCTTGCATCGACGTAACCATTTACGACTAGCTCTTTGTCACCTCCATATATGAGAAACATATCCTTAGTCCTTTTCGGTATTTCAGGATGTTCTTGACCGCTGTCCGATGATCCATTCTGGATTACTTTGGTACCTTCTGCCAAGCTTACAGCCTAAGCATACGTCAGTGTCTGGTACACAGACATTGCATACATGATAGAGCCTATGGCTGAAGCATAGGGAACATCTTTCATTTTCTCTCTATCTTCTGTTGTGGTCGGGCATTGAGTCCGACTCAATCTTACACCTTGCAACACAGTAAAAACCTTTCTTTGCCTGATCCATTTTGAACTTTTTCAAAACTTTATCAAGGTATGTGCTTTGTGAAAGTCCAATTAAGCGTCTTGATCTATCTCTATAGATCTTGATGCCCAATATGTAAGCAGCTTCACCGAGGTCTTTCATTGAAAAACTTCTATTCAAGTATCCTTTTATGCTATCCAGAATTCTATATCATTTCTAATCAATAATATGTCGTCCACATATAATATCGTAAATGCTACATAGCTCCCACTCACTTTCTTGTAAATACAGGCTTCTCCAAAAGTCTGTACATAAACCCATATGCTTTGATCACACTATCAAAGCGTTTATTCCAACTCCGAGAGGCTTGCACTGCACCATAAATTGATCGCTGGAGCTTGCACACTTTGTTAGCACCTTTTGGATCGACAAAACCTTCTGGTTGCATCATATACAACTCTTCTTCTAGAAATCCATTCAAGAATGCAGTTTTACATTCATTTGCCAAATTTCATAATCATAAAATGCGGCAATTGCTAACATGATTCGGACAGACTTAAGCATCGCTACAGGTGAGAAAGTCTCATCGTAGTCAACCCCTTGAACTTGTCGAAAACCTTTCGCAACAAGTCGAGCTTTGTAGACAGTTATATTACCATCAGCGTCAGTCTTCTTCATAAAGATCCATTTATTTTCAATGGATTTACGATAATAGGGCAAGTCAAACAAAGTCCATAATTTGTTCTCATACATGGATCCCATCTCAGATTTCATGGCTTCCACCATTTTGCGAATCTGGGCTCACCATCGCTTCTTCATAGTTTGTAGGTTCGCCATGGTCAAGTAACATGACTTCTAGAATAGGATTACCCTACCACTGGTGTGTATTTTACTCTGGTTGACCTACGAGGTTCGGTAGTAACTTGATCCAAGTTTCATGATCATCATCATTAGTTTCCTCACTAATTGGTGTAGTTGTCACAGGAACCATTTCTTGTGATGAACTACTTTCCAATAAGGAAGCAGATCTGCTTATCTCATCAAGTTCTACTTTCCTCCCACTCACTTCTTTCGAGAGAAACTCTTTCTCTAGAAAGGATCCGAATTTAGCAACGAAAATCTTGCCTTCAGATCTGTGATAGAAGGTGTACCCAATGATCTCCTTTGGGTATCCTATGAAGACACATTTTTCCGATTTGGGTTCGAGCTTATCCGGTTGAAGTTTCTTTACATAAGCATCGCAGCCCCAAACTTTAAGAAACGACAACTTTGGTTTCTTGCCAAACCACAGTTCATAAGGCGTCGTCTCAACGGATTTTGACGGTGTCCTATTCAACGTGAATGCGGCCGTCTCTAAAGCATAACCCCAAAACGATAGTGGTAAATCGGAAATAGACATCATAGATCGCACCATATCTAGTAAAGTACGACACTGACGTTCGGACACACCATTTCTCCGTGGTGTTCCGGTGTATGGAGTTGCAAACTATTCCACATTGTTTCAAATGTAAACCAAACTCGTAACTCAAATATTCTCCTCCACGATCAGATCGTAGAAATTTTATTTTCTTGTTACGATGATTTTCCACTTCACTCTGAAATTCTTTGAACTTTTCAAATGTTTCAGATTTGTGTTTCATTAAGTAGATATACCCATATCTGCTCAAATCATCTCGCGAAGGTGAGAAAATAACGATACACTTGGCCAAGTGCCTCAACATTCATTGGACCACAAACATCAGTATGTATGATTTCCAACAAATCAGTTGCTCGCTCCATAGTTCCGGAGAAGCGGCGTTTTGGTCATCTTGCCCATGAGGCACGGTTCGCAAGTACCAAGTGATTCATAATCAAGTGATTCGAAGCCCATCAAGATGGAGTTTCTTCATGCGTTTTACACCGATATGACCTAAACGGCAGTGCCACAAATAAGTTGCACTATCATTATCAACTCTGCATCTTTTGGCTTCAACATTATGAATATGTGTATCACTCACTGCCGAGATTCAACAAGAATAGACCATTCTTCAAGGGTGCATGACCATAAAAGATATTACTCATATAAATAGAACAACCATTATTCTCCGATTTAAATGAATAACCGCCTCGCATTAAACAAGATCCAGATATAATGTTCATGCTCAACGCCGGCACCAAATAACAATTATTTAGGTCTAAAACTAATCCCGAAGGTAGATGTAGAGGTAGCGTGCCGATTGCGATCACATCGACTTTGGAACCATTTCCAACGCGATCGTCACCTCATCCTTAGCCAATCTTCGCTTAATCCGTAGTTCCTGCTTCGAGTTGCAAATATTAGCAATGTAACCGATCAAATACCTGTACTATCATGAGTATTAGTAAGGTACACATCAATAACATGTATATCACATATACCTTTGATCACCTTGCCATCCTTTTTATCCGCCAAATACTTGGGGCAGTTCCGCTTCCAAAGGTCCGGTCGCTTGCAGTAAAAACACTCGATTTCGGGCTTAGGTCCAGACTTGGGTTTCTTCTCTTGATCAAGCAACTTTCTTGCTGTTCTTTTGAAGTTTCCTTCTTCTTCCCTTTGCCCTTTTTCTTGAAACTAGTGGTCTTGTTGATCATCAACACTTGATGCTCTTTCTTGATTTCTACCTCCGCAGCTTTTAGCATCGCGAAGAGCTCAGGAATTGTCTTAGTCATCCCTTGCATATTATAGTTCATCACGAAGCTCTTGTAGCTTGGTGGCGATGATTGGAGAATTACATCAATGACACTATCATCCGGAAGATTAACTCCCAGCTGAATTAAGTGATTGTTATACCCAGACATTTTGAGTATGTGCTACACTTGTAACTATTCTCCTCCATCTTGCAGCTATAGAACTTATTGGAGACTTCATATCTCTCAATCCGGGCATTTGCTTGAAATATTAACTTCAACTCCTGGAACATCTCATATGCTCCATGACGTTCAAAACATCGTTGAAGACCGGTTCTAAGCCGTAAGCATGGCACACTGAACTATAGAGTAGTCATCAGCTTTGCTCGCCAAACGTTCACAACTTCGGCTCAAGATCTCGCAGCAGTTCGCTACCCAGCGGTGCTTCCAGACGTAATTTTTACGTGCAGCAATGAGGATAATCCTCAAGTTACGGACCCAGTCCGTAATTGCTACCATCATCTTTCAACTTTGCTTTCTCAAGGAACGCATTAAAATTCAACGGAACAACAAAGACGAGCCATCTATCTACAAGAAACATAGACAAGCAAAATACTATCAGGTACTAAGTTCATGATAAATTTAAGTTCAATTAATCATATTAAAAACTCCCACTTAGACGGACATCTCTCTAGTCATCTAAGTGATCACGTGATCCATATCAACTAAACAAAGGTCCGATCATCACGTGAGACGGAGTAGTTTCAATGGTGAACATCACTATGTTGATCATATCTACTATATGATTCACGTTCGACCTTTCGGTCTCCGTGTTCCGAGGCCATATCTGTTATATGCTAGGCTCGTCAAGTTTAACTCGAGTATTCCGCGTGCGCAACTGTTTTGCACCTGTTGTATTTGAACGTAGAGCCTATCACACCCGATCATCACGTGGTGTCTCAAAGACGAAGAACTTTATAGCGGTGCATACTCGGTAGAACACTTCTTGATAATTTTAGTGAGAGATCATCTTATAATGCTACCGTCAATCAAAGCAAGATAAGATGCATAAAGGATAAACATCACATGCAATCAATATAAGTGATATGATATGGTCATCATCATCTTGTGCTTGTGATCTCCATCGCCAAGCACCGTCATGATCACCATCGCCACCGGGCGCGACACCTTGATCTCCATCGTAGCATCATTGTCGTCTCGCCAACTATTGCTTCTACGACTATCGCTACTCCTTAGTGATAAAGTAAAGCAATTACATGGCGTTGCATTTCATACAATAAAGCGACAACCATATGGCTCCTGCCATTGCCGATAACTTCGGTTACAAAACATGATCATCTCATACAATAAAATATAGCATCACATCTTGACCACATCACATCACAACATGCCCTGCAAAAACAAGTTAGACGTCCTCTACTTTGTTGTTGCAAGTTTTACGTGGCTGCTACGGGCTGAGCAAGAACCGTTCTTACCTACGCATCAAAACCACAACGATAGTTTGTCAAATAGACTCCGCTTTAACCTTCTCAAGGACCGGGCGTAGCCACTTTTCAGTTCAACTAAAGTGAGAGAGACAGACACCCGCCGGTCACCTTTAAGCAACGAAAGTGCTCGAGCGGTGAAACCAGTCTCGCGAAAGCGCATCGGTAATGTCGGTCCGGCCGCTTCATCTCACAATACCGCTGAACCAAAGTATGACATGCTGGTAGGCGGTATGACTTGTATCGTCCACAACTCACTTGTGTTCTACTCGTGCATATGACATCAACGCATAAAACCAGGCTCGGATGCCTTTGTTGGGGAACGTAGTAATTTTCAAAAATTTCCTACGATCACGCAAGACCATGGTGATGGCATAGCAACGAGAGGGAAGAGTGTCCGCCCACGCACTCGTGAGACCGAAAGCGGAAGCGTTATAACAACGCTGGTTGATGTAGTCAGACGTCTTCACGATCCGACCGATCCAAGCACCGAACGACGGCACCTCCGAGTTACGCACGCTCAGCTTTCGATGACGATCCCGGACTCCGATCCAAAGAAAGTGTCGGGGATGAGTTCCGTCACAAGACGACAGCGTGGTAGCGATGTTGATGCTCCACCGACGCAGGGCTTCGCCTAAGCTCCGCTGACGATATGACTTCTCCGGCGCAGGCTTCGCTTAAGCTCATGACGATATGACCAAGTGGAATATGGTGGAAGGGGCACCGCACACGGCTAAGGAAAGATCCGTAGATCAACTTGTGTGTCTTGGGGTGCCCCGCCTCAGATATAAAGGAGGCAAGGGGAGGTGGCCGGCCCTAGGGGAGGCGCACTAAGGAGGAGTCCTACTCCCACCGAGTAGGACTCCCTCTCCTAGTTGGACTAGGATTGGAGGAGGGGAAGAGGGAAGGGCGCTGCCCCCTTTCCTTGTCCTATTCGGACTAGAGGGGAGGGGGCGCGCAGCCCACCTTGGCTGGCCCTTCCTCTTCTCTCCTATGGCCCATTAGGCCCATGGACCTCCCGGGGTTCCGTAACCTCCCTTGCATCTCAGAAAATCCCGATTTCACCCGGAACACTTCCGATGTCCATATGTAGGCTTCCAATATATCAATCTTTATGTCTCGACCATTTCGAGACTCCTCATCATGTCCGTGATCACATCCGGGACTCCGAACAACCTTCGGTGCATCAATACTTATAAACTCATAATGAACTGTCATCGAAACGTTAAGCGTGCGGACCCTACGGGTTCGAGAACTATGTAAACATGACCTAGAACCATTCTCGGTCAATAACCAATAGCGGAACCTGGATGCCCATATTGGTTCCTACATATTCTACGAAGATCTTTATCGGTCAAACCGCATAACGACATACGTTGTTCCCTTTGTCATCGGTATGTTACTTACCCGAGATTCGATCGTCGGTATCCAATACCTAGTTCAATCTCGTTACCGTAAGTCTCTTTACTCGTTTCGTAATACATCATCTCACAACTAACTCATTAGTTGTAATGCTTGCAAGGCTTAAGTGATGTGTATTACCGAGAAGGCCTAGAGATACCTCTCCGACAATCGGAGTGACAAAACCTAATCTCGAAATACGCCAACCCAACAAGTACCTTTGGAGACACCTGTAGTACTCCTTTATAATCACCCGATTACGTTAGACGCTTTGGTAGCACCAAAGTGTTCCTCCGTAAACGGAGTTGCATAATCTCATAGTTACAGGAACATGTATGGGTCATGAAGAAAGCATTAACATACTAAACGATCAAGTGTTAAGCTAACGGAATGGGTCATGTCAATCAGATCATTCAACTAATGATGTGACCTTGTTAATCAAATAACAACTCCTTGTTCATGGTTAGGAAACATAACCATCTTTGATTAACAAGCTAGTCAAGTAGAGGCATACTAGTGACATACTGTTTGTCTATATATTCACACATGTATTATGTTTCCGGTTAATACAATTCTAGCATGAATAATAAAACTTTATCATGATATAAGGAAATAAATAATAACTTTATTATTGCCTCTAGGGCATATTTCCTTCAGTTTCTTCTACGCTTCCACAGCTTTATTTAGTTTATTTCTCATGAGTTGGCCTTCGGCCGAATTTATTCTATTGTAATAAAGACTCGATATGAGAATCGTGTAATAAATTCAGGTGTGATTGAACTTTGATTATTTCATCAATGTACTGTGTGTGCCAGCATGATCTTGGGATGGTACAGCTACACAGAGACTTGACCGATTTTGGGTCGGGTCGCTATATCAATCTTGCGGTGTCCTTACCCAGTGACAAAAAGGGTTGCATGGCACGTATTGTATTGTTGCCATCGAGGATAACAAGATGGGGTTTCTATCATATTGCATGAATTTATCCCTCTACATCATGCCATCTTGATTAAGGCGTTACTCTGTTTTTAACTTAATACTCTAGATGCATGCTGCATAGCGGTCGATGAGTGGAGTAATAGTAGTAGATGCAGGCACGAGTCGGTCTACTTGTCTCGGACGTGATGCCTATATACATGATCATACCTAGATATTCTCATAACTATGCTCAATTCTGTCAATTGCTCAACAGTAATTTGTTCACCCACCGTAGAATACTTATGCTCTTGAGAGAAGCCACTAGTGAAACCTATGGCCCTCGGGTCTATTCTCATCATATCAATCTCCATCACTTTAATACTTGCTTTGTTTTTACTTTGCCTTTTACTTTTCACTTGGCATCTCTATATCAAAAATACCAAAAATATTATTTATCATCTCTATCAGATCTCACTCTCGTAAGTGACCGTGAAGGGATTGACAACCCCTAATCGCGTTGGTTGCGAGGAGCTATTGTTTTGTGCAGGTACGAGGGACTTGCGCGTAGCCTCCTGATACGTCTCCAACGTATCTATAATTTTTGATTGCTCCATGCTACTTTATCTACTGTTTTGGACTATATTGGGCTTTATTTTCCACTTTTATATTATTTTTGGGACTAACCTATTAACCGGAGGCCCAGCCCAGAATTGCTGTTTTTTTTGCCTATTTCGGTGTTTCGAAGAAACGGAATATCAAACGGAGTCCAAACGGAATGAAACCTTCGGGAACGTGATTTTCTCACCGAACGTGATCCAGGAGACTTGGACCCTACTCAAAGAAGTAACAGAGGCGGTCACGAGGGTGGGGGGCGCCTAGGGCACGCCCCTACCTCATGGGCCCGCTGTTGCTCCACCGACGCATACTCCTTCCTCCTATATATACCTCACGCACTCCCCCAAACGATCAGAACAGGAGCCAAAAACCTAATTCCACCGCCGCAACCTCATGTATCCACGAGATCCCATCTTGGGGCCTGTTCCGGAGCTCCGCCAGAGGGGGCATCCACCAGGGAGGGCTTCTACATCATCACCATAGCCTCTCCGATGAAGTTTGAGTAGTTTACTTCAGACCTTAGGGTCCATAGCTAGTAGCTAGATGGCTTCTTCTCTCTTTTTGGATCTCAATACAATGTTCTCCCCCTCTCTCGTGGAGATCTATTCGATGTAATCTTCTTTTTTGCGGTGTGTTTGTTGAGACCGATGAATTGTGGGTTTATGATCCAGATTATCTATGAATAATATTTGAATCTTCTCTGAATTCTTTTATGTATGATTGGTTATCTTTGCAAGTCTCTTGAATTATCCATTTGGTTTGGCCAACTAGATTGGTAGTTCTTGCAATGGGAGAAGTGTTTAGCTTTGGGTTCAATCTTGCGGTGTCCTTACCCAAAGGATGAAAGGGTTGCAAGGCACGTATTGTATTGTTGCCATCGAGGATAACAAGATGGGGTTTTTATCATATTGCATTCATTTATCCCTCTACATCATGTCATCTTGCTTACATGCTACTCTATTTTTAACTTAATACTCTAGATGCATGCTGGATAGTGGTCGATGAGTGGAGTAATAGTAGTAGATGCAGGTAGGAGTCGGTCTACTTGTCTCGGACGTGATGCCTATATACATGAACATACCTAGATATTCTCATAACTATGCTCAATTCTCGGCCAATTGCTCAACAGTAATTTGTTCACCCACCGTAGAATACTTATGCTCTTGAGAGAAGCCACTAGTGAAACCTATGGCCCCGGTCTATTTTCATCATATCAATCACCATCACTTTAATACTTGCTTTGTTTTTACTTTGCCTTTTACTTTTCACTTTGCATCTCTATATCAAAAATACCAAAAATATTATTTATCATCTCTATCAGATCTCACTCTCGTAAGTGACCGTGAAGGGATTGACAACCCCTAATCGCGTTGGTTCCGAGGAGCTATTGTTTTGTGCAGGTACGAGGGACTCGCGCGCAGCCTTCTACTGGATTTATACCTTGGTTCTCAAAAACTGAGGGAAATACTTACGCTACTTTGCTGCATCATCCTCTCCTCTTCGGGGAAATCCAACGCAGTGCTCAAGAGTATTCCCAATAAGATTTCCTGATAATAGATCGATTCATCCAAAGCTCGTCCTGCTCGTTCCGCTCGCAATAATAGCACCTCCTACTGGATTGATACCTTGGTTCTCAAAAACTGAGGGAAATACTTACGCTACTTTGTTGCATCATCCTCTCCTCTTCGGGGAAATCCAACGCAGTGCTCAAGAGGTAGCAAGAAGAATTTCTGGCGCCGTAGCCTGGGAGGCTTACGCAAGAGCACCGTTAAAAATCTACATACCAAGTACCCATCACAATCCCTATCTCCCGCATTACATTATTTGCCATTTTCCTCTCGTTTTCCTCTCCCCCACTTCACCCTTGCCTTTTATTCGCCCTCTCTTTCCCAATCTCCTCCTCTTTTTCCCGTTTGCCTTTTTCTTGCTTGCCTTTTGTTTGCTCGTATGTTAGTTTGCTTGTTTGTCGCGATGGCTCAAGATAGTACCAAATTGTGTGACTTCACCAATACCAATAATAATGATTTCCTTAGCACTCCGATTGCTACTCTTGCCAATACTGAATCTTGTGAAATCAATACTGCTTTGTTGAATCTTGTTATGAAAGATCAATTCGCCGGCCTTCCTAGTGAAGATGCCTCTACTCATCTGAATAGCTTCGTTGATTTATGTGATACGCAAAAGAAAAAGATGTCGATAATGATGTCGTTAAGTTGAAGTCATTTCCTTTTTCGCTTAGAGATCGTGCTAAAGCGTGGTTTTCATCTCTGCCAAAATATTAGTGATTCTTGGAACAAGTGCAAAGATGCTTTTATCTCTAAGTATTTTCCCCTCACTAAGATCATCTCTCTTAGGAACGATATTATGAATTTTAAGCAACTTGATCATGAACATGTTGCACAAGCTTGGGAGAGAATGAAATTAATGATACGTAATTGTCCTACTCATGGTTTGAACTTGTGGATGATTATACAAAACTTTTATGCCGGATTGATTTTTTCTTCTAGAATTTTATAGATTCAGCCGCGGGAGGCACTTTTATGGAAATCACTTTAGGAGATGCTACTAAACTCCTAGATAATATCATGGTTAATTACTTTCAATGGCATACCGAAAGATCTACTAATAAAAAAGTGCATGATATAGAAGGAATCAATGTTTTGAGTGAAAAGATGGATGAACTTATGAAATTATTTGCTACTAAGAGTGTTTCTTCTGATCCTAAGGATATGCCTTTGTCCACTTTGATTGAGAATAATAATGAACCTATGGATGTGAATTTTGTTGGTAGGAATAATTTCAGTAACAACGCGTATAGAGGGAATTTTAATCCTAGGCCTTATCGTAATAATTCCTCTAATAATTATGGAAATTCCTACAACAATTCTTATGGAAATTTTAATAAGATGCCCTCTGAACTAGTGTTAAAGAATTTATGAGTTTGCAAAAGAAATTTAATGCTTTGCTTGAGGAGAAATTGCTTAAAGTTGATGATTTGGCTAGGAACGTTATAGAATTTCTCTTGAAATTGATTCTTTAAAGCTTAGATCTATTCCTCCTAAGCATGATATCAATGAGTCTCTCAAAGCTATGAGAATTTCCATTGATGAGTGCAAAGAGAGAACCGCTAGAATGCGTGCTTCCAAAGATGCCTTTATTAAAGCATGTTCTTCCAATTCCTATGAAAATCAAGATGAAGATCTAAAAGTTATTGATGTGTCCCCCATTAAATCTTTGTTTTGCAATATGAATCTTGATGAAACTGAATATGATCTTCCTTTACCTAGAAGGCGTTCCAAAAATTCGGAGTATTTAGATCTTGATGATGAAATTGATAAATGCGGGGTTGAAAGAAATAAAAACCTAGATGTCGCTAAACCCACTATATTGGATTTCAAGGAATTTAATTATGAAAGTTGCTCTTTAATTTATTGTACTTCCTTGTTGCAATCCGTGCTAAATTCTCCTCATGCTTATAGTCAAAACAAAGCCTTTACCGAACACATTGTTGATGCCTTGATGCAATCTTATGAAGAAAAACTTGAGTTGAAAGTTTCTATCCCTAGAAAGCTCTATGATGAGTGGGAACCTACTATTAAAATTAAAATTAGACATCATGAGTTTTACGCTTTGTGTGATTTGGGTGCTAGTGTCTCCACTATCCCCAAAACTTTGTGTGATTTGCTAGATTTCCCTGACTTTGATGATTGCTCTCTAAACTTGCATCTTGCGGATTCCACTATTAAAAAACCTATGGGAAGAATTAATGATGTTTTTATTGTTGCAAATAGGAATTATGTGCCGTAGATTTTATCGTTCTTGATATAGATTGCAATCCTTCTTGTCCTATTATTCTTGGTAGACCTTTCCTTAGAACGATTGGTGCAATTATTGATATGAAGAAAGGGAATATTAGATTCAATTTCCATTAAATAAATGCATGGAAAACTTTCCTAGAAATAAAATAAAATTACCATATGAATCTATCATGAGATCCACTTATGGATTGCCTACCAAAGAAGGCAATACTTAAATCTATCCTTGCTTTTATGCCTAGCTCGGGGCGTTAAACGATAGCGCTTGTTGGCAGGCAACCCAATTTTATTTTTAGTTTTTTGATTTTGCTTCTGTTTAGGAATAAATAATCAATCTAGCCTCTGTTTAGATGTGGTTTTATGTTTTAATTAGTGTTTGTGCCAAGTTAGACCTATAGGATCTTCTTGGATGATAGTTATTTGATCTTGCTGTAATTTCCAGAATCTTTCTGTTCACGAAAACAATTTTTAAAAATCACCAGAACGTGATAAAATACTGATTCCAATTGATACTGATCATAAAACAAATTTTATAGGTCTTCCTATTTTGGTAGAATTTTAGGAGTTCCAGAAGTGTGCGTTAGTTACAGATTACTACAGACTGTTCTGTTTTTGACAGATTCTGTTTTCCGTGTGTTGTTTGCTTATTCTGATGAATCTATGGCTAGTAAAATAGTTTATAATACATAGAGAAGTTGGAATATAGTAGGTTTAACACCAATATAAATAAAGAATGAGTTCACTACAGTACCTTAAAGTAGTCTTTTGCTTTCTTTCTCTAACGGAGCTCACGAGATTTCTATTGAGTTTTGTGTTGTGAAGTTTTCAAGTTTTGGGTAAATTCTTTTGATGGATTATGGAACAAGGAGTGGCAAGAGCCTAAGCTTGGGGATGCCCATGGCACCCCCAAGATAATCCAAGGACACCAAAAAGTCAAAGCTTGGGGATGCCCCGGAAGGCATCCCCTCTTTCGTCTACTTCCATCGGTAATTTACTTGGAGCTATATTTTTATTCACCACATGATATGTGCTTTGCTTGGAGCGTCTTGTATTATTTGCGTATTTTCTTGTTAGTTTACCACAATCATCCTTTCTGTACACACCTTTTGAGAGATCCATATATAAATTGGAATTTGATAGAATACTCTAGTGCTTCACTTATATCTTTTGAGCTTGATAGTTTTGCTCATAGTGCTTCACTTATATCTTTTGAGCATGATAATTTTTGCTCTAGTGCTTCACTTAGATATTTTAGAGCACGGTGGTGGATTTGTTTTAAAGAAACTGTTGATCTCTCATGCTTCACTTAGATTATTTTGAGAGTCGTTAATAGCATGGTAATTTGCTTAATATTAATATACTTGGTATTCTGGATATGTGAAACTTTCTTTTGAGTGCGTTGAATACTAAGAAAAGTTTGATGCTTGATAATTGTTTTGAGATATGAAGATGGTGATATTAGAGTCATGCTAGTTGAGTAGTTGTGAATTTAAAGAATACTTGTGTTGAAGTTTGTGATTCCCGTAGCATGCACGTATGGTGAACCATTATGTGATGAACTCTGAGCATGATTTATTTATTGATTGTCTTCCTTATGAGTGGCGATCGGGGACGAGCGATGGTCTTTTCCTACCAATCTATCCCCCTAGGAGCATGCGTGTAATACTTTGCTTTGATAACTTCTAGATATTTGCAATAAGTATATGAGTTCTTTATGACTAATGTTGAGTCCATGGATTATACACACTTTTTCCCATCCTTCCACCATTGCTAGCCTCTCTAATACCGCACACTTTTCGCGGTATCATACACCCACCATATATATTCCTCAAAAAGCCACCATACCTACCTATCATGGCATTTCCATAGCCATTCCGAGATATATTGCCATGCAACTTTCCACCGTTCCGTTTATTATGACACGCTCCATCATTGTCATATTGCTAGCATGATCATGTAGTTGACATCGTATTTGTGGCAAAGCCACCGTTCATAATTCTTTCATACATGTCACTCTTGATTCATTGCATATCCCGGTACACCACCGGAGGCATTCATATAGAGTCATACTTTGTTCTAAGAATCGAGTTGTAATTGTTGAGTTGTAAGTAAATAAAAGTGTGATGATCATCATTATTAGAGCATTGTCCCAAGTGAGGAAAGGATGATGGAGACCATGATTCCCCCACAAGTCAGGATGAGACTCCGGACGAAAAAATAGAGGCCATAAAAATGAGATAGAAAAGGCCCAAATAAAAAAAATTGAGAGAAAAAGAGAGAAGGGACAATGATACTATCCTTTTACCACACTTGTGCTTCAAAGTAGCACCAAGATCTTCATGATAGAGAGTCTCTCATTTTGTCACTTTCATATACTAGTGGGAATCTTTCATTATAGAACTTGGCTTGTATATTCCAATGATGGGCTTCCTCAAATGCCCTAGGTCTTCGTGAGCAAGCGAGTTGGATGCACACCCACTTAGTTTCTTTTGTTGAGCTTTCGTATACTTATAGCTCTAGTGCATCCGTTGCATGGCAATCTCTACTCACTCACATTGATATCTATTGATGAGCATCTCCATAGCCCGTTGATACGCCTAGTTGATGTGAGACTATCTTCTCCCTTTTTGTCTTCTCCACAACCACCATTCTATTCCACATATAGTTCTATATCCATGGCTCATGCTCATGTATTGCATGAAGATTGAAAAAGTTTAGAAAATGTTAAAGTATGAAACAATTTCTTGGCTTGTCATCGGGGTTGTGCATGATTTAAATATTTTGTGTGGGGAAGATGGAGCATAGCCAGACTATATGATTTTGTAGGGATAATTTTCTTTGGCCATGTTATTTTGAGAAGACATAATTGCTTAGTTAGTATACTTGAAGTATTATTATTTTTATGTCAATATGAACTTTTGTCTTGAATCTTTCGGATCTGTATATTCATGCCATAATTAAGAAGATTTGCATTGAAATTATGCCAAAGTATCACTCCGCATCAAAAATTCTCTTTTTATCATTTACCAACTCGAGGATGAGCAGGAATTAAGCTTGGGGATGCCTGATACGTCTCCAACGTATCTATATTTTTTGATTGCTTCATGCTACTTTATCTACTGTTTTGGACTATATTGGGCTTTATTTTCCACTTTTATATTATTTTTGGGACTAACCTATTAACCGAAGGCCCAGCCCAGAATTGCTGTTTTTTTGCCTATTTCAGTGTTTCGAAGAAACGGAATATCAAACGGAGTCCAAACGGAATGAAACCTTCGGGAACGTGATTTTCTCACCGAACGTGATCCAGGAGACTTGGACCCTACTCCAAGAAGTAACAGAGGCGGTCACGAGGGTGGGGGCGCCTCCCCTAGGGCGCCACCGCCTCGTGGGCCCATGTTGCTCCACCGACATACTCCTTCCTCCTATATATACCTCACGCACTTCAAACGATCGAGCAGGAGCCAAAAACCTAATTCCGCCGCCGAAACTTCCTATATCCACGAGATCCCATCTTGGGGCTTGTTCCGGAGCTCTGCCGGAGGGGGCATACACCACGGAGGACTTCTACATCATCACCATAGCCTCTCCGATGAAGTGTGAGTAGTTTACTTCAGACCTTCGGGTCCATAGCTAGTAGCTAGATGGCTTCTTCTCTCTTTTTGGATCTCAATACAATGTTCTCCCCCTCTCTCGTGGAGATCTATTCGATGTAATCTTCTTTTTGCGGTGTGTTTGTTGAGACCGACAAATTGCAGGTTTATGATCCAGTTTATCTATGAATAATATTTGAATCTTCTCTGAATTCTTTTATGTATGATTGGTTACCTGTGCAAGTCTCTTCGAATTATCCGTTTGGTTTGGCCAACTAGATTGGTAGTTCTTGCAATGGGAGAAGTGTTTATCTTTGGGTTCAATCTTGCGGTGTCCTTACCCAGTGACAGAAAGGGTTGCAAGGCACGTATTGTATTGTTGCCATCGAGGATAACAAGTTGGGGTTTTTATCATATTGCATGAATTTATCCCTCTACATCAGTTTTTAACTTAATACTCTAGATGCATGCTGGATAGCGGTCGATGAGTGGAGTAACAGTAGTAGATGCAGGCAGGAGTCGGTCTACTTGTCTCGGACGTGATGCCTATATACATGATCATACCTAGATATTCTCATAACTATGCTCAATTTCATCAATTACTCAACAGTAATTTGTTCACCCACCGTAGAATACTTATGCTCTTGAGAGAAGCCACTAGTGAAACCTATGGCCCCCGGGTCTATTTTCATCATATCAATCTCCATCACTTTAATACTTGCTTTGTTTTTACTTTGACTTTTACTTTTCACTTGGCATCTCTATATCAAAAATACCAAAAATATTATTTATCATCTCTATCAGGTCTCACTCTCGTAAGTGACCGTGAAGGGATTGACAACCCCTAATCGCGTTGGTTGCGAGGAGCTATTGTTTTGTGCATGTACGAGGGACTTGCGCGTAGCCTCCTACTGGATTGATACCTTGGTTCTCAAAAACTGAGGGAAATACTTACGCTACTTTGCTGCATCTTCCTCTCCTCTTCGGGGAAATCCAACGCAGTGCTCAAGAGGTAGCACTTCCTACTGGATTGATACCTTGGTTCTCAAAAACTGAGGGAAATACTTACGCTACTTTGCTGCATCATCCTCTCCTCTTCGGGGAAATCCAACGCAGTGCTCAAGAGGTAGCAAGAAGAATTTCTGGCGCCGTTGCCGGGGAGGCTTACGCAAGAGCACCGTTAAAAATCTACATACCAAGTACCCATCACAATCCCTATCTCCCGCATTACATTATTTGCCATTTGCCTCTCGTTTTCCTCTCCCCCACTTCACCCTTGTCGTTTTATTCGCCCTCTCTTTCCCAATCTCCTCCTCTTTTTCCCGTTTGCCTTTTTGTCGCTTGCCTTTTGTTTGCTCGTATGTTTGTTTGCTTGTTTGTCGCGATGGCTCAAGATACTACCAAATTGCGTGACTTCACCAATACCAATAATAATGATTTCCTTAGCACTCCGATTGCTCCTCTAGCCAATACTGAATCTTGTGAAATCAATACTGCTTTGTTGAATCTTGTTATGAAAGATCAATTCGCCAGCCTTCCTAGTGAACATGCCGCTACTCATCTGAATAGCTTCGTTGATTTATGTGATACGCAAAAGAAAAAGATGTCGATAATGATGTCGTTAAGTTGAAGCTATTTCCTTTTTCGCTTAGAGATCGTGCTAAAGCGTGGTTTTCATCTCTGCCTAAAAATAGTATTGATTCTTGGAACAAGTGCAAAGATGATTTTATCTCTAAGTATTTTCCTCCCGCTAAGATCATCTCTCTTAGGAACGATATTATGAATTTTAAGCAACTTGATCATGAACATGTTGCACAAGCTTGGGAGAGAATGAAATTAATGATACGTAATTGTCCTACTCATGGTTTGAACTTGTGGATGATTATACACAACTTTTATGCCGGATTGAAATTTTCTTCTAGAAATCTTTTAGATTCAGCCGCGGGAGGCACTTTTATGGAAATCACTTTAGGAGATGCTACTAAACTCCTAGATAATATCATGGTTAATTACTCTCAATGGCATACCGAAAGATCTACTAATAAAAAAGTGCATGCGATAGAAGGAATCAATGTTTTGAGTGAAAAGATGGATGAACTTATGAAATTATTTGCTACTAAGAGTATTTCTTCTGATCCTAATTATATGCGTTTGTCCACTTTGATTGAGAATAATAATGAACCTATGGATGTGAATTTTGTTGGTAGGAATAATTTCAGTAACAACGCGTATAGAGGGAATTTTAATCCTAGGCCTTATCCTAATAATTCCTCTAATAATTATGGAAATTCCTACAACAATTCGTATGGAAATTTTAATAAGATGCCCTCTGAACTAGTGTTAAAGAATTTATGAGTTTGCAAAAGAAATTTAATGCTTTGCTTGAGGAGAAATTGCTTAAAGTTGATGATTTGGCTAGGAACGTTGATAGAATTTCTCTTGAAATTGATTCTTTAAAGCTTAGATCTATTCCTCCTAAGCATGATATCAATGAGTCTCTCAAAGCTATGAGAATTTCCATTGATGAGTGCAAAGAGAGAACCGCTAGAATGCGTGCTTCCAAAGATGCCTTTATTAAAGCATGTTTTTCCAATTCCTATGAAAATCAAGATGAAGATCTAAAAGTTATTGATGTGTCCCCCATTAAATCTTTGTTTTGCAATATGAATCTTGATGAAACTGAATATGATCTTCCTTTACCTATAAGGCATTCCAAAAATTCGGAGTATTTAGATCTTTATGATGAAATTGATAAATGTGGGGTTGAAAGAAATAAAAACCTAGATGTCGCTAAGCCCACTATATTGGATTTCAAGGAATTTAATTATGAAAGTTGCTCTTTAATTGATTGTATTTCCTTGTTGCAATCCGTGCTAAATTCTCCTCATGCTTATAGTCAAAACAAAGCCTTTACCGAACACATTGTTGATGCCTTGATGCAATCTTATGAAGAAAAACTTGAGTTGAAAGTTTCTACCCCTAGAAAGCTCTATGATGAGTGGGAACCTACTATTAAAATTAAAATTAAAGATCATGAGTTTTATGCTTTGTGTGATTTGGGTGCTAGTGTCTCCACTATCCCCAAAACTTTGTGTGATTTGCTAGATTTCCCTGACTTTGATGATTGCTCTCTAAACTTGCATCTTGAGGATTCCACTATTAAAAAACCTATGGGAAGAATTAATGATGTTCTTATTGTTGCAAATAGGAATTATGTGCCCGTAGATTTTATCGTTCTTGATATAGATTGCAATCCTTCTTGTCATATTATTCTTGGTAGACCTTTCCTTAGAACGATTGGTGCAATTATTGATATGAAGAAAGGGAATATTAGATTCGAATTTCCATTAAATAAATGCATGGAAAACTTTCCTAGAAATAAAATAAAATTACCATATGAATCTATCATGAGAGCCACTTATGGATTGCCTACCAAAGAAGGCAATACTTAAATCTATCCTTGCTTTTATGCCTAGCTAGGGGCGTTAAACGATAGCGCTTGTTGGGAGGCAACCCAATTTATTTTTATTTTTTTGCTTTTGCTTCTGTTTAGGAATAAATAATCCATCTAGCCTCTGTTTAGATGTGGTTTTATGTTTTAATTAGTGTTTGTGCCAAGTTAGACCTATAGGATCTTCTTGGATGATAGTTATTTGCTCTTGCTGTAATTTCCAGAATCTTTCTGTTCACGAAAACAATTTTTAGAAATCACCAGAACATGATAAAATACTGATTCGAATTTCTGCTGATCATAAAACAAATTTTCTAGGTCGTCCTATTTTGGTAGAAATTTTGGAGTTCCAGAAGTTTGCGTTAGTTGCAGATTACTACAGACTGTTCTGTTTTTGACAGATTCTGTTTTCCGTATGTTGTTTGCTTATTTTGATGAATGTATGGCTAGTAAAATAGTTTATAATCCATAGAGAAGTTGGAATATAGTAGGTTTAACACCAATATAAATAAAGAATGAGTTCATTACAGTACCTTAAAGTAGTCTTTTGTTTTCTTTCTCTAATGGAGCTCACGAGATTTCTATTGAGTTTTGTGTTGTGAAGTTTTCAAGTTTTGGGTAAATTCTTTTGATGGATTATGGAACAAGGAGTGGCAAGAGCCTAAGCTTGGGGATGCCCATGGCACCCCCAAGATAATCCAAGGACACCAAAAATCAAAGCTTGGGGATGCCTCGGAAGGCATCCCCTCTTTCGTCTACTTCCATCGGTAATTTACTTGGAGCTATATTTTTATTCACCACATGATATGTGTTTTGCTTGGAGCGTCTTGTATTATTTGTGTCTTTGCTTGTTAGTTTACCACAATCATCCTTTCTGTACACACCTTTTGAGAGAGCCATATATAAATTGGAATTTGATAGAATACTCTAGTGCTTCACTTATATCTTTTGAGCTTGATAGTTTTGCTCATAGTGCTTCACTTATATCTTTTGAGCGTGATAATTTTTGCTCTAGTGCTTCACTTAGATCTTTTAAATCACGGTGGTGGATTTGTTTTAAAGAAACTGTTGATCTCTCATGCTTCACTTAGATTATTTTGAGAGTCGTTAATAGCATGGTAATTTGCTTAATATTAATATACTTGGTATTCAGGATATGTGAAACTTTCTTTTGAGTGCGTTGAATACTAAGAAAAGTTTGATGCTTGATAATTGTTTTGAGATATGAAGATGGTGATATTAGAGTCATGCTAGTTGAGTAGTTGTGAATTTAAAGAATACTTGTGTTGAAGTTTGTGATTCCCGTAGCATGCACGTATGGTGAACCGTTATGTGATGAACTCGGAGCATGATTTATTTATTGATTGTCTTCCTTATGAGTGGCGATCGGGGACGAGCAATGGTCTTTTACTACCAATCTATCCCCCTAGGAGCATGCGCGTAATACTTTGCTTTGATAACTTCTAGATTTTTGCAATAAATATATGAGTTCTTTATGACTAATGTTGAGTCCATGGATTATACGCACTTTTTCCCATCCTTCCACCATTGCTAGCCTCTCTAATACCGCACACTTTTCGCCGGTATCATACACCCACCATATATCTTCCTCAAAACAGCCACCATACCTACCTATCATGGCATTTCCATAGCCATTCCGAGATATATTGCCATGCAACTTTCCACCGTTCCGTTTATTATGACATGCTCCATCATTGTCATATTGCTAGCATGATCATGTAGTTGACATCGTATTTGTGGCAAAGCCACCGTTCATAATTCTTTCATACATGTCACTCTTGATTCATTGCATATCCCGGTACATAACCGGAGGCATTCATATAGAGTCATACTTTGTTCTAAGAATCGAGTTGTAATTGTTGAGTTGTAAGTAAATAAAAGTGTGATGATCATCATTATTAGAGCATTGTCCCAAGTGAGGAAAGGATGATGGAGACCATGATTCCCCCACAAGTCAGGATGAGACTCCGGACAAAAAAATAGAGGCCATAAAAATGAGAGAGAAAAGGCCCAAATAAAAAAAATTGAGAGAAAAAGAGAGAAGGGACAATGCTACTATCCTTTTACCACACTTGTGCTTCAAAGTAGCACCAAGATCTTCATGATAGAGAGTCTCTCATTTTGTCACTTTCATATACTAGTGGGAATATTTCATTATAGAACTTGGCTTGTATATTCCAATGATGGGCTTCCTCAAATGCCCTAGGTCTTCGTGAGCAAGCGAGTTGGATGCACACCCACTTAGTTTCTTTTGTTGAGCTTTCATATACTTATAGCTCTAGTGCATCCGTTGCATGGCAATCTCTACTCACTCACATTGATATCTATTGATGGGCATCTCCATAGCCCGTTGATACGCCTAGTTGATGTGAGACTATCTTCTCCCTTTTTGTCTTCTCTACAACCACCATTCTATTCCACATATAGTTCTCTATCCATGGCTCATGCTCATGTATTGCGTGAAGATTGAATTTTTTTTGAAAATGTTAAATTATGAAACAATTGCTTGGCTTGTCATCGGGGTTGTGCATGATTTAAATATTTTGTGTGGGGAAGATGGAGCATAGCCAGACTATATGATTTTGTAGGGATAACTTTCTTTGGCCATGTTATTTTGAGAAGACATAATTGCTTAGTTAGTATGCTTGAAGTATTATTATTTTTATGTCAATATGAACTTTTGTCTTGAATCTTTCGGATCTGAATATTCATGCCATAATTAAGAATATTTGCATTGAAATTATGCCAAAGTATCACTCCGCATCAAAAATTCTCTTTTTATCATTTACCAACTCGAGGATGAGCAGGAATTAAGCTTGGGGATGCCTGATACGTCTCCAACGTATCTAATATTTTTGATTGCTCCATGCTACTTTATCTACTGTTTTGGACTATATTGGGCTTTATTTTCCACTTTTATATTATTTTTGGGACTAACCTATTAACCGGAGGCCCAGCCCAGAATTGCTGTTTTTTTTTGCCTATTTCAGTGTTTCGGAGAAACGGAATATCAAACGGAGTCCAAACGGAATGAAACCATCGGGAACGTGATTTTATCACCGAACGTGATCCAGGAGACTTGGACCCTACTCCAAGAAGTAACAGAGGCGGTCACGAGGGTGGGGGCCCCCCCTAGGGCGCGCCCCCTACCTCGTGGGCCCCCTATTGCTCCACCGACGTACTCCTTCCTCCTATATATACCTACGCACTTCAAACGATCGTAACAGAGCCAAAACCTAATTCCACCGCCGCAACTTCCTGTATCCACGAGATCCCATCTTGGGGCCTGTTAGGAGCTTCACGGAGGGGGCATACACCACGGAGGGCTTCTACATCATCACCACAGCCCCTCCGATGAAGTGTGAGTAGTTTACTTCAGACCTTCGGGTCCATAGCTAGTAGCTAGATGGCTTCTTTTCTCTTTTTGGATCTCAATACAATGTTCTCCCCCTCTCTCGTGGAGATCTACTCGATGTAATCTTCTTTTTGCGGTGTGTTTGTTGAGACCGATGAATTGTGGGTTTATGATCAAGATTATCTATGAGTAATATTTGAATCTTCTCTGAATTATTTTATGTATGACTGGTTATCTTTGCAAGTCTCTTTGAAATATCCGTTTGGTTTGGCCAACTAGATTGGTAGTTCTTGCAATGGGAGAAGTGTTTAGCTTTGGGTTCAATCTTGCGGTGTCCTTACCCAAAGGATGTAAAGGGTTGCAAGGCACGTATTGTATTGTTGCCATCGAGGATAACAAGATGGGGTTTTTATCATATTGCATTCATTTATCCCTCTACATCATGTCATCTTGCTTAAGGCGTTACTCTATTTTTAACTTAATACTCTAGATGCATGCTGGATAGTGGTCGATGAGTGGAGTAATAGTAGTAGATGCAGGTAGGAGTCGGTCTACTTGTCTCGGACGTGATGCCTATATACATGACCATACCTAGATATTCTCATAACTATGCTCAATTCTGTCAATTGCTCAACAGTAATTTGTTCACCCACCGTAGAATACTTATGCTCTTGAGAGAAGCCACTAGTGAAACCTATGGCCCCCGGGTCTATTCTCATCATATCAATCTCTATAACTTTAATACTTCCTTTGTTTTTACTTTGTCTTTTACTTTTCGCTTTGCATCTCTATATAAAAAATACCAAAAATATTATTTATCATCTCTATCAGATCTCACTCTCGTAAGTGACCGTGAAGGGATTGACAACCCCGAATCGCGTTGGTTGCGAGGAGCTATTGTTTTGTGCAGGTACGAGGGACTTGCGCGTAGCCTCCTACTGGATTGATACCTTGGTTCTCAAAAACTGAGGGAAATACTTACGCTACTTTGCTGCATCGTCCTCTCCTCTTCGGGGAAATCCAACGCAGTGCTCAAGAGGTAGCAGGCTCCTCCACTGCACGCGTGGCCGGGAGCAGGCAGTGCCAGGGCGAGGCACGTGGTGACCGGAGACGGGCTCTGTCGGGATGGGAGAAAAAAGAAAAATAAAGAAAAATAAAGAAAAAAGGGCTATAGTGGTATACAATTTTATTTACGGGTCTGCTATGCCTAGGGCAATTTCGTATCATAAAAACTGTTTATAGTGCACCTTATACGTGTTTTTAAGGGTCAACTGATTTGTTAGAGATGCTCGAAGGGCATGGCCAATGCATAGCCTCAGGGTGATGCGCCATATGTCATGTAGAATCGGATGTCAGATAAAGTAGGTTCAGATGGGGAAGCGGGATCCTCTGTAGGAGGCGGGTGCGCGGAAAAAAAAGTGTAGTCCGGTGTAAACAACTGAAATAGTTAAAGTGGAGAGTAGAGATGCATGTGTTCTAAAGTCTCTGTTTTCTATTCCTTAATGAGGGCCACTGGTAGTAACTTGCGTTGGGGAGAAAAAAATCTATGTAGTTGCCTCAAGCTACTTTTTTATGAGGCATATGTATCCATATGTCAGCATTGTTCATGCTCTAAGTCTGGGGGTGTGGTCCATATATATATATATATATATATATATATATATATATATATGTCCTCCACCATATATATAGCATGGTTTTTCTATCAACAGCAACTAGGGTGGCTGCTACCGGAACCGTTGATGCTCTTCGAGATCCGCACTTTTGTTAGGATAAGGTTCTGATTTCTTGATTTGTTGAATTTCGGCATGTCAGAAGGGGAAAGTTCTGAACCCTACGTAATGCTAGTGCACACCATGTATGGAAGCCTATGGGCTGACATGTCAGTTCGTTTTGAGGCCGGTGGCAGCGCCTCCTTTCTTGTAGTGCAGGGGGTCGCAGTGACCGCTTTCGGTAAAACAGCTGTAGGGTGTCCTCCACCACATTTTTAGCAAAAAGTTCCTGCTGCGTCGCCGTCGTGCTGATGTTGAAAGCTGCCGTTTGTTTGTTTGTTACCGGATGTTAAGACTGTTGTACTAAGTTCTATATCTTCGTTTTGCAGAACAAGGATCATCCGAGCACGTTGGTCCCCCTAACTGTGAAGCAAGTGACCATGCTTGTTCCTTCTACGGAGCACGGGTATGTTGACGCCCCTGGTACAATCTCCATAATTGATTTGTTGGTTGCGGCGGAACCCTCACCGATCTGCTTGTCTGCCCTGCTATATTTCTCTGCTTCTCTTATCAAACTGTCTAGAGCGATGTTTACGTTGGGCGAGTTGCCTTCAACGTGACAACCTCCTACTGTGGCGGCATAATTAATTGGTTCAAGTGGTGAACTGGCCACATTTGTATTATCTTCTGAATCTGTGATATCCATTTTATCTGACTCCTCACACTCGAAACGCACTTTCTCTGGTTTCTTGGCCGTCTCCTCCCTCACGACCTCCGGCGATATGTTAGTGGTGCGCTGATGTCTGCCGCTGCCTGGAGGTGTCGTGGCAGAGTCGCGAGCTGCCAGGGGAGCAGTGTCTGTTATTGGTGATGCACCACGGCAGCCCGTTGACTTGCCCCCGTTACCTGCATATTCCGGAAAAGTCAATTCCTTGGCAGACAGCCAACAAAACACATAATCTTCAGACATGCCGTGCGCGATACAGAAAAAAAAATTGTTTCATGACTTACTTGTGTCGCTCCTCCTTGACCTCATCTCAGCGTCTTGCCTCTCGATAATTGAGAAGAAGGAGAAGAACTCATCTCTCACTCTCTTTGCCTCCCTTTTGATTGTGTGTTGAGCTGAATTTTCCAGGCTATTTAGTGCATTGAAATGGCGGTGATTTTCCTCTTCCTTCTTCCTTGCAGTGGAAAGAAGGACCTCTCTGCACCTGGATGTGAACTTTGATATTTTGTCCAACACAATATAAGATGCCTGCACGGTATACACATCGTTTAACAAGGAAAAGGTCAGCATTCTGATTCACTTTGGCATTTTCACACTCACAGCTGTTTGTATTCATTATTGTTGTGCTAACCTCCTTTATGTCTACTGAACTCCAGCTCGATGCAACTGTGCGCCCCGGGGCGGGACCCATTGACGTCCCCACCGCGTGTTTCCTGTTGATGGGGTTCCTATGGTAACATACCTCTGTTTCCGCCCTTGGCTTTTGATTAACACGGTTCAAGCAAAACCAAAAAAGTTTGTGAGAGCGCTTCATTAGCACAGGGCATGGGGGTGAGGAACATGCATAGTTAGAACGCTCACCAGCAGCCTGACGTACACAACAGGGTAATCTCCCTTGCGCGACTTCACATCCTTCTGAATGATTGTTTTCATAAGGGCGTAGGTGTATGCTTTTATCCTAGGCCGTACAGTGTGGTCGATGTTGTTCTCTGCAGCATCAAGGTTATCAATATAGAAGACCTGGAAAAGGACACATTTGGTTCGTTAAAACACGTGTATACTTTCGGTTGAAAACCAGAATGTTTCTTTGGCTACGGAATTATCTTATGATCATGTTGAAGAGTCACCTGAATAAAAGGCAGGCACCCGGATAGGTTTGACTTCTGACGCCCTCCTAAGAGATCTGCCTTCACCCTTTTAGCCGCAACTAGCAGCTCTTCTCGTGTGTATCTGCACCAGTTGTGCATGTGTATGAGGTCAGGTGTGGCCAATGCACCCCAGTAATCGGTGTAGAAGTAGTCGTTCTTCAGTGTTGGAGCAAGAAGGTATGTGCATGCGCATATCACCAGCCCCACTTTGAACTTGTTCTTCTCCTGAGCAGTCATACGGCGGCCGTATGTCATCTTCACAGCATCAACAATTGGCAAAATGATGTGCTCCCCCGGTCCGATACCAAACAGGGCTCTGATTTGCGTAAGCACATCCTCCGAAACATGATGCCCTGGCTCCCTAACAGGCGCTACTCCACACGGTATGCCAAGGACAGTATGAACATCTTCGTCATAGAACTGCACGTCGCGCTTGTGATCTATCGTGATAGAACTTGCTTCCTCGTCTACATGACCTAGAATAGACATTAAGAAATGCCTGTCTGTCCTGGTTATCTTTGGTACCTCTAGCAGCCCCCCGAAATCCATCTCGACGACATATTGTCTTCTTTCCTCGTCAAAAGATGCTAGCAAATCATGAAGCTTCTTAACACTGCACCTGGAGCTGATTGCAGGTCCTTTCCCATTGCGCTGGTGCTGATCTTCTTCGTCTGATTCTGACTCTGCAACGCCACCTCCGGCAGGAAAACCGATCCCTTCCTCTTCTTCCGATTCAGAGCATGCATCGTCGAACCGTGCCGGTGGTCTCGGCCCGGAAGCGGGGATCCCATATCCATCCATCCCGCGTGCAAGAAATTGGAGCTTAAGAAAAAAATTCATGAAAAGCAGAAGAAAAAAACAAAAAAACTCGTTACAGATCCCCCGGCGGACTTATTTCCACAGCTCCTTTGCGCGGTGTGAAAATGGCAGATGATAATCTAGGAAATCAAGATCTTCGCCTACATCACCTGAGCTAGTGCGCATGACTAAAAAAATTATAACCCGATCCAGAACGAGTTCTCTAAGTCATTGCCCAGTTAGGAAAACGGGCGGGGGGCATGAAGCACGCGAGAAAAACATCTTTTGCATTTACTGCAGGATAGCTCATGCGGCTCCGTCTGGATTGCTCATCTAGATCGATGCAACACACACCCCGGGAGAAAAAACTGTACCTTAGATCTGATGGGTGCCGACGCACTGGAAGGGATCGGTGTTCGTCGACCTCCAGCTGCTATGTGGGCTTCTAGCATGAGAGCAAATGCCCAACCTCGTGTACAGGGCAGTGGCCGGGCAGATCTTATTGAATCCTCCCTCCTGAATACGATCACGGGCCGGCCTCCCCGGTCAGCCTGATTCCCTACGAATGGATCCCGACAAGGAAGCCCAGGAAACATCTGAAACCCGGGATTCGAGGACTCACGTACATTGTTTGGGCGGTCCATGCATTTTTTTGTTTGACTTTGCCAAGCAGGGTCGTTGTTTTTTTCTGCCGCCCCCTACGTCCTACTGGTTTTTTTCTGCCGCCCCTACATCCTACTCCTGTTTGCCTTCTGACTGGGCCCGACCCCGGTCAGCTGCTGGGGCGGGGCCGGCCCGTACCAGCGCGGAGAACACGCATCCGTCCTTTGGCATGATCTACTCGTCTCTTTGCCGCCGCCCGGAGGACCCCGATGCATCACGTACGTATGCCATGGCCCATCGATGGAGCCAATGCCATAGCCATATTCAGAGCCGCTCGGCGCCCCTTTGCATACCCGTATCCCACTGTAACCACCTCTTTGCCTCTCCTTAGAACAAGCAGCTATGGCCGCAAGCTCCCCGGCGGAGAAAGTTCTCGGCTGCCCGGACTTGCTTCGCCACATCCTCATCTGCTTGGGCAGCTGCGGCGACCTGGTGCGCGCGACGGCGGTCTCGCCTTCATGGTGCGCTAGCGCCAAGCTGCCTACCTTCCTGGAGGAGTTCCAAAAAAGGTTCGCCCCCCCTCTGTTAGGTTACGTCGTCGAGTTTGACAGTTTGGGGTGGCAGAACTCAAAGTTTGCAGCTTGCCCCGGTCTTCAGGGTGCCATTGCTCAAGAGGCTTGCCTGCTGGCGGCAGCATTCCGTAGCCCGAGAAGAAATTTCATTGTCCTTGACAGTATCAACTCTCGATTCGTCAGGAGAGAACGAAGCCCGTCTCCCTGTTCCATCGATCTGAAGCCGGCAGCATGTGGCGTTCAAACAAGTGTGATCACCGTTGCAGAGCAACCTATCACGGCTGCTACAGAGAACAGTTGGGGGTATTTCGCCGTTTTGAGCGGGGAGATATCCTTCTTTGTAGCTGGGTCTACAAGCAAGGCCATGTTCGATTCCAGGGGGTGCAGATGCAGAGCGACGATCCTATGCACTAACACGTAAGTTTTGTGAATTAAACTTTTTTGGTTTTCATGAAAACCGTGTATCTGTTGCAGATCGCACCTATAAACATGTTACTGTGTTGAAAAGCATCCTTCTCTCTCCTTTGTCAGGTAAACGTCTTCAAAGATGGAGCGTGGAAGATCAAGGTTTCAGAAGCCGTGCGCTGTGTAGGGCGTGCAACCTTCTTCAGATCCCCGTACTCTGTGGTAAAGCGCAATGTTCTGTACATGATGTACGAGGTGGGGATAGTGAAGGCTTACGACCTGCACGATGAATCATTCAGTGCTGTTGATCTCCCTACCGATTTCACACACAACAAGTTGCATGGGGGGTGGGACTACAAGGTGTGCAGTTCCACCGTTGGCATGCTAGCAATGGTGCAGGTTCAGGGTGCTCTCCTTCGTATATGGGAGCTACAGCCGTCCGGTACATGGATCTCACGCGCAAGCTTGCCATTACCGCTGTTGTTCGGTCTTTCGGAAGATTCAGCTATGTGGTGTGAAAATGCTTACCGGAGGACAGGCACACGTGCCTTCTTTTTGGTCAGAATACTGGGCGCCGGAGACGGGGCGCGTCACGTGGTCGCGAGGTTTGGATACGCCGGCTCTTTGTACTCAATTGACACAGAGGCGAAGGAGGCGGCCGAGATTTTGCACCACGCCAACACCACCCTGGCCTGCAAGGTGTTGCCGGTTACTCTGTCCTGGCCACCTAAGTTACCGGCAAGCATAGTTGAGCAGTAATTTGTCGCAGCGGGGGGCTGCTTTTTTTCGGGTGTAATTTCGGTTCTGCTTAGATCTGGGGTTGCTTATTCATCTTGTTACCTTTATAAAAGAGTACGCGTGGACTCCTGTGTTGGAAATATGCCCTAGAGGCAATAATAAAAGCATTATTATCATATTTCTTTGTTCATGATAATTGTCTTTATTCATGCTATAACTGTATTATCCGGAAATCGTAATACACGTGTGAATACATAGACCACAATACGTCCCTAGTGAGCCTCTAGTTGACTAGCTCGTTGGTCGACAGATAGTCATGGTTTCACGACTATGGACATCGATGTCATTGATAACGGGATCACGTCATTAGGAGAATGACGTGATGGACAAGACCCAATCCTAAGCATAGCACAAAGATCGTGTAGTTCGCTTTTGCTAGAGCTTTTCCAATGTCAAGTATCTCTTCCTTAGACCGTGAGATCGTGTAACTCCGGATACCGTAGGGAATGCCTTGGTGTACCAAACGTCACAACGTAATCTGGGTGACTATAAAGGTGCATTACAGGTATCTCCGAAAGTGTCTGTTGGTTGACACGGATCGAGACAGGATTTGTCACTCCGTATGACGGAGAGGTATCACTGGGCCCACTCGGTAGTGCATCATCAAAATGAGCTCAAAGTGACCAAGTGTCCGGTCACGGGATCATGCATTACGGCACGAGTAAAGTGACTTGCCCTAACGAGACTAAACGAGGTATTGGGATACCGACGATCGAGTCTCGGGCAAGTAACATACCGCGACAAAGGGAATAGCATACAGGGGTTGCTTGAACCCTCGACATCGTGGGTTCATCCGATGACAACATCGAGGAGCGTGTGGGAACCAACATGGGTATCCAGATCCCGCTGTTGGTTATTGACCGTAGAGCTGCCTCGGTCATGTCTCAGATGTCTCCCGAACCCGTGAGGGTCTACACACTTAAGGTTCGGTGACGCTTAGGGTTAATAGGAAGACTTGTATGTGATTACCGAATGATGTTGAGTCCCGGATGAGATCCCGGACGTCACGAGGAGTTCCGGAATGGTCCGGAGGTAAAGATTTATATATGGGAAGTCGCCAAACGGACACCGGAAAAGTTTCGGTCATGTCGGTATTATGGAGGGTCCAGGAAAGGTTCCGGAGGACCACCGGAGGGCCCACCCTTTGGGGGGCCACTTGGGCTGCGTGGGAGCAGCCAGCCCTCATGGGCTGGGCGCACCCTCCCCTTGGCCCATGCGCCTAGGGTTGAGGGGAACCCTAAAGGGGGCGCCTTGCTTGGGGGCAAGCCCTCCTCGCCGCCGCCCCCCTCTAGATGCATCTAGAGGGGCCGGCCCCCTCCACCCATCCCCTATAAATACAAGGGTGACGGCAGGGCTGAAAACACCATTGAAGGCGCAGCCCTCCCTCCCAACACCTCTCCTCCTCCGCATATGCTTGGCGAAGCCTCGCCGAATCTGGGCCCTTCCATCTCGCATCACGCCGTCAGGCTTGCCATTGGAGTGATCTTCCTCAACCTCTCCTTCCTCCTTGCTGGATCAATCTGAAGGAGACGCCCGTCGTGACGTGTGTTGAACGCGGAGGTGCTGTCCGTTCAGCACTTGGTCATCGGTGATCGGAATCACGTTGGGAACGTCTTCATCATCACCACTCCCTCGAACGCTTCCGTGCTCGATCTACAAGTGGTATGTAGATGCAAACTCTCTCTCTTGACTCGTTGCTTAGTAGAACTCATAGATGGATCTTGGTGAAACCGTAGAAATTTTTTTATTTTCTGCAACGCTCCCCAACAAAGTGGCATCATGAGCTAGGTCTATGCGTAGTTCTCTTTTCACGAGTAGAACACAATTAGTTGTGGGCGTGGATCTTGTCAATTTACTTGCCGCTACTAGTCTTATCTTGCTTCCGCGGTATTGTGGGATGAAGCGGCCCGGACCAACCTTACACGTACGCTTACGTGAGACCGGTTCCACCGACTAACATGCACTAATTGCATAAGGTGGCTGGCGGGTGTCTGTCTCTCCTACTTTAGTTGGAGCGGATTCGATGAAAAGGGTCCTTATGAAGGGTAAATAGAAGTTGACAAGATCACGTTGTGGTTATTCGTAGGTAAGAAAACGTTCTTGCTAGAACCCAATTGCAGCCACGTAAAAGATGCAACAACAATTAGAGGACGTCTAACTTGTTTTTGCAAAGCAATTGACATGTGATGTGATATGGCCAAGTTGTGATGAATGATGAATGACACATTGTGATGTATGAGATCATGTTCTTGTAATAGGAATCACGACTTGCATGTCGATGAGTATGACAACCGGCAGGAGCCATAGGAGTTGTCTTTATTTTTGTATGACCATGCGTGTCATTGAAGAACGCCATGTAACTTACTTTACTTTATTGCTAAACGCGTTAGCCATAGAAGTAGAAGTAGTCGTTGGCGTGACAACTTCATGGAGGCACAATGATGGAGATCATGATGATGGAGATCATGGTGTCATGCCGGTGACAAGATGATCATGGAGCCCCAAGATGGAGATCAATGGAGCTTTATGATATTGGCCATATCATGTCACTACTATATAATTGCATGTGATGTTTATTATGTTTATACATCTTGTTTACTTAGAACGACGGTAGTAAATAAGATGATCCCTTACAACAATTTCAAGAAGTGTTTCCCCTAACTGTGCACCGTTGCCAAAGTTAAATGCTTCTAAGCACCACGTGATGATCGGGTGTGATGGATTCTTACGCTCACATACAACGGGTGTAAGACAGATTTACACACGCGAAAACACTTGGGGTTTACTTGACGAGCCTAGCATGTACAGACATGGCCTCGGAACACAGAGACCGAAAGGTCGAACACGAGTCGTATGGAAGATACGATCAACATGAGAATGTTCACCGACGAGACCGGGTCCGTCTCACGTGATGATCGGACACGGCCTAGTCGACTCGGATCGTGTAACACTTAGATGACTAGAGGGATGTCTAATCTAAGTGGGAGTTCATTTAAATTTGATTAGATGAACTTAATTATCATGAACTTAGTCTAAAACTTTTAAATGATATGTCTTGTAGATCAAATGGCCAACGCTCATGTCAACTTGAACTTCAACGCGTTCCTAGAGAAAACCAAGCTGAAAGATGACGGCAGCAACTATACGGACTGGGTCCGAACCCGAGGATCATCCTCATAGCTGCCAGAAACAATATGTCCTAGAAGGACCGCTAGGTGACGCTCCGTCCCGGAAGAACCAAGACATTATGAATGCTTGGCAAACTTCATGGCCGATGATTACTCCCTCGTTCAAAGGCGGCATGCTTTCTGACTTAGAACCGGGGCTCCAAAAGCGTTTTGAGCATCACGGAGCATATGAGATGTTCGAGGAGCTGAAACTTGTTTTCCAAGCTCACGCCGGTCGAAAGATATGACATCTCCGACAAGTTCTATAGTTGTAAGATGGAGGAAAACAGTTACATCGGTGAGCACATCTTGAAGATGTGCAGGTTGTACAACCGTATGACCCAAATTTGAACATTAACCTCCACGATGAGGCGGTCATTGATGAGAATCCTCGATCACTCCCACCAAGCTACAAGAGCTTTGTGATGAACTACAACATGCAGGGGATGGTAAAGACCATTCTGAAGTGTTCTCTATCCGAAGTCACCGAGGTTGAAATCAAGAAAGAACATCAAGTGTTGATGGTCAATAAGACCACTAAGTTCAAGAAGGGCAAGGGTAAGAAGAACTTCAAGAAGGACGGCAAGGAGGTTGCCGCTACCGTAAGCAAGTTGCCGGAAGAAGTCAAAGAATGGACCCAAACCCGAGATCGAGTGCTTTTATTGCAAGGGAGGGTCAGTCGGAAGCGGAACTGCCCCAAATACTTAGCGGACAAGAAGGCCGGCAACACCAAAGGTATATTTGATATACATGTAATTGATGTGTACTTTGCCGATTACTCGTAGTAACTCTTGGGTATTTGATACCGGTGCCGTTGCTCATATTTGTAACTCACGGCAGGAGCTGCGGAATAAGCGGAAGCGGCAAAGGACGAGGTGACGATGCGCGTCGGGAATGGTTCCAGTCGATGTGATCGCCGTCGGCACGCTACCTCTTCATTTACCTACGGGATTAGTTATGAACCTTAATAATTGTTATTTGGTGCCAAGTTTGAGCATGAATATTGTATCTGGATCTTGTTTAATGCGAGATGGCTACTCATTTAAATCCGAGAATAATGGTTGTTCTATTTATATGAGAGGCCCGTCGCCTGCGGGTCGTACTGACAGCCTATCGTGGGTGATGTCATGGTCAACATGGTGTTGGAAATATGCCCTAGAGGCAATTATAAAAGCATTATTATTATATTTCCTTATTCGTGATAATTGTCTTTTATTCATGCTATAATTGTATTATCCGGAAATCGTAATACATGTGTGAATACATAGACCACAATACGTCCCTAGTGATCCTCTAGTTGACTAGCTCGTTGGTCAACAGATAGTCATGGTTTCGACTATGGACATCGAGATGTCGTTGACAGCGGGATCACGTCATTAGGAGAATGACGTGATGGACAAGACCCAATCCTAAGCATAGCACAAGATCGTGTAGTTCGTTTTGCTAGAGCTTTTTCAATGTCAAGTATCTCTTCCTTAGACCATGAGATCGTGTAACTCCCGGATACCGTAGGAGTGCTTTGGGTGTACCAAAGCGTCACAACGAATCTGGGTGACTATAAAGGTGCACTACAGGTATCTCCGAAAGTGTCTGTTGGGTTGACACGGATCGAGACTGGGATTTTTCACTCCGTATGACGGAGAGGTATCTCTGGGCCCACTTGGTAATGCATCATCATAATGAGCTCAAAGTGACCAAGTGTTTGGTCACGGATCATGCATTCTGATGCGAGTAAAGTGACTTGCGATGCTTGAGGACTGAGCGAGGTATTGGGATACCGACGATCGAAGTCTCGGGCATGTAACGCATCGATTGACAAAGGGAATAGTATACTGGGGTTGATTGAATCCTCGACATCGTGGGTTCATCTGATGACATCATCGAGGAGAATGTGGAGCCAACATGGGTATCCAGATCCCGCTGTTGGTTATTGACACGAGAGCGTCTCGGTCATGTATGCGCATGTCTCCCGAACCCGTAGGGTCTACACACTTAAGGTTCGGTGGACGCTTAGGGTTATTAGGAAGACTTGTATGTGATTACTGAATGTTGTTCGAGTCCGGATGAGATCCGGACATCACGAGGAGTTCCGGAATGGTCCGGAGGTAAAGATTTATATATGGGAAGTTGTCAAACGGACACAGGAAAGTTTCGAGGGCATACTGGTATTGTCTGGGGCCAGGAAGGGTTCCGGAGGTCCAGGGAGGGGCCACCCTCTCGGGGGCCACTTGGGCTGCATGGGAAGGGCCAGCCCTGGTGGGCTGGGTGCACCCCTCCCTTGGACCCTTGCGCCTAGGGTTGAGGGGGAACCCTAGAGGGGCGCCCTTGCTTGGGGGCAAGCCCCCCTCCTGGCCGCCCCCTCTAGATGCCATCTAGAGGGGCCGCCTCTCCCTTCCCCTATAAATAGAGGGGTGAGGGAGGGCTGCACACCCCAAGCCAAGGCGCAGCCCTCCCTCCCAACACCTCTCCTCCTCAAATGCGTGCTTGGCGAAGCCCTGTCGGAGTACTGCTGCACCAACATCACCACGCCGTCGTGCTGCCGTTGGAGCAATCTTCCTCAACCTCTCCTTCCCCTTGCTGGATCAAGACGGAGGAGACGTCGTCTGCACTGCAGACGTGTGTTGAACACGGAGGTGCTATCCGTTCGATACTTGTTCATCGGTGATCCGAATCACGGCGAGTCTGACTCCATCATCACCATCCCCTTGAACGCTTCCTTTTCGATCTACAAGTGGTATGTAGATGCAAACTCTCTCCCTTGACTCGTTGCTTAGATGAACTCATAGATGGATCTTGGTGAAACCGTAGGAAAATTTTTAATTTTCTGCAACGTTCTCCAACAGTGGCATCATGAGCTAGGTCTATGCGTAGTTCTCTATGGCACGAGTAGAACAGAATTTTGTTGTGGGCGTAGATCTTGTCAACTTGCTTGCCGCTACTAGTCTTATCTTGCTTCAACGGTATTGTGGGATGAAGCGGCCCGGACCAACCTTACACGTACTCTTACGTGAGACCGGTTCCACCGACTAACATGCACTAGTTGCATAAGGTGGCTGGCAGGTGTCTGTCTCTCCCACTTTAGTTGGAGCGGATTCGATGAAAAGGGTCCTTATGAAGGGTAAATAGAAGTTGACAAAATCACGTTGTGGTTATTCGTAGGTAAGAAAACGCGTTCTTGCTAGAACCCAATTGCAGCCATCGTAAAAGATGCAACAACAATTAGAGGACGTCTAACTTGTTTTTGCAGCAATTGTCATGTGATGTGATATGGCCAGAAGTTGTGATGAATGATGAATGACATATTGTGATGTATGAGATCATGTTCTTGTAATAGGAATCACGACTTGCATGTCGATGAGTATGACAACCGGCAAGAGCCATAGGAGTTGTCTTAATTATTGTATGACCTGCATGTCATTAATTCAACGCCATGTAATTACTTTGCTTTATTGCTAAACCGTTAGCTATAGTAGTAGAAGTAATAGTTGGCGAGCAACTTTATGGAGACACGATGATGGAGATCATGATGATGGAGATCATGGTGTCATGCCAGTGACAAGATGATCATGGAGCCCCGGAGATGAAGATCAAAGGAGCTATATGATATTGGCCATATCATGTCACTACTATATAATTGCATGTGATGTTTATTATGTTTATACATCTTGTTTACTTAGAACGACGGTAGTAAATAAGATGATCCTTACAACAATATCAAGAAGTGTTCTCCCTAAGCGTGCACCGTTGCTAAAGTTCGTAAACTTCTAAGCACCACGTGATGATCGGGTGTGATGGATTCTTACGTTCACATACAACGGGTGTAAGACAGATTTACACACGCAAAACACTTAGGGTTAACTTGACGAGCCTAGCATGTACAGACATGGCCTCGGAACACGGAGACCGAAAGGTCGAACACGAGTCGTATGGAAGATACGATCAACATGAGAATGTTCACCGACGATGACTAGTCCGTCTCACGTGATGATCAAACACGGCCTAGTCAACTCGGATCGTGTAACACTTAGATGACTAGAGGGATGTCTAATCTGAGTGGGAGTTCATTAAGATAATTTGATTAGATGAACTTAATTATCATGAACTTAGTCTAAAACTTTTGCATAATATGTCTTGTAGATCAAATGGCCAACGCTCATGTCAACTTGAACTTCAACGCGTTCCTAGAGAAAACCAAGCTGAAAGATGATGGCAGCAACTATACGGACTGGGTCCGGAACCTAAGGATCATCCTCATAGCTGCCAGAAACAATATGTCCTAGAAGGACCGCTAGGTGACGCCTGTCCCTCGAGAACCAAGACATTATGAATGCTTGGCAATCTCGTGCTGATGATTACTCCCTCGTTCAGTGCGGCATGCTTTACAGCTTAGAAACGGGGCTCCAAAAGCGTTTTGAGCATCACGGAGCATAAGAGATGTTCGAGGAGCTGAAACTAGTTTCCAAGCTCACGCCTGGGTCGAGAGATATGACATCTCCGACAAGTTATATAGTTGTAAGATGGAGGAAAATAGTTCTGTCAGTGAGCACATACTCAAGATGTCTGGGTTGCACAATCGTATGACCCAGCTGAATATTAACCTCCCTGATGAGGCGGTCATTGACAGAATCCTTCAGTCGCTCCCACCAAGCTACAAGAGCTTTGTGATGAACTACAATATGCAGGGATGGTGAAGACCATTCACGAAGTATTTTCAATGCTTGAAGTCAGCAGAGGTTGAGATCAAGAAAGAACATCAAGTGTTGATGGTCAATAAGACCACTAAGTTCAAGAAGGGAAAGGGCAAGAAAAACTTCAAGAAGGACGGCAAGGATGTTGTTGCCGCCCGATAAGCCGCCATACGGGAAGAAGTCAAAGAATGGACCCAAGCACGAGACCGAGTGCTTTTATTGCAAGGGAAAGGTCATCGAAATGGAACTGCCCCAAATACTTAGCGGATAAGAAGGCCGGCAACACCAAAGGTATATTTGATATACATGTAATTGATGTGTACCTTACCAGTACTCGTAGTAACTCCTAGGTATTTGATACCGGTGCCGTTGCTCATATTTGTAACTCACAGCAGGAGCTGCGGAATAAGCGGAGACTGGCGAAGGGCGACGAGGTGACGATGCGCGTCGGGAATGGTTCCAGAGTCGATGTGATCGTCGTCGGCACGCTACCTCTTCATTTACCTACGGGATTAGTTTTGAACCTTAATAATTGTTATTTGGTGCCAAGTTTGAGCGTGAACATTGTATCTGGATCTCGTTTAATGCGAGATGGCTACTCATTTAAATCCGGGAATAATGGTTGTTCTATTTATATGAGAGACATGTTTTATGGTCATGCTCCGATGGTCAATGGTTTATTCTTAATGAATCTCGAGCGTAATGTTACACATATTCATAGCGTGAATACCAAAAAATAGTAAAGTTGATAACGATAGTCCCACATACTTGTGGCACTGCCGCCTTGGTCACATTGGTGTCAAGCGCATGAAAAAGCTCCATGCTGATGGACTTTTGGAGTCTTTAGATTATGAATCATTTGACACATGCGAACCATGCCTCATGGGCAAGATGACCAAGACTCCGTTCTCCAGAACAATGGAGCGAGCAACCAACTTGTTGGAAATCATACATACCGATGTGTGCGGTCCAATGAGCGTTGAGGCTCATGGAGGGTATCGTTATGTTCTCACTCTCACAGATGACTTGAGTAGATATGGGTATGTCTACTTGATGAAACACAAGTCTGAGACCTTTGAAAAGTTCAAGGAATTTCAGAATGAAGTAGAGAATTAACGTGACCGAAAGATAAAATTCTTACGATCAGATCGTGGAGGAGAATATTTAAGTCACGAATTTGGTACACACTTAAGAAATAGTGGAATCGTTTCACAACTAACGCCGCCTGGAACACCTCAGCGTAATGGTGTGTCCGAACGTCGTAATCGCACTCTATTGGATATGGTGCGATCTATGATGTCTCTTACCGATTTACCGCTATCATTTTGGGGATACGCTCTAGAGACAGCTACATTCACTTTAAATAGGGCACCGTCTAAGTCCGTTGAGACGACACCGTATGAATTATGGTTTGGGAAGAAACCTAAGGCTGTCGTTTCTAAAATTTTGGGGATGCGATGCTTATGTCAAGAAACTTCAACCTGAAAAGCTCGAACCCAAGTCGGAAAAATGCGTCTTCATATGATACCCTAAAGAAACCATTGGGTATACCTTCTACTTAAGATCCGAGGGCAAGATCTTTGTTGCCAAGAACGGATCCTTTCTGGAAAAGGAGTTTCTCTCGAAAGAAGTAAGTGGGAGGAAAGTAGAACTCGATGAAGTACTACCTCTTGAACAGGATAGTAGTGCTACTCGGAAAATGTTCTGTGATGCCTACACCAACCGAAGAGGAAATTCATGATGATGATCAAGGTACTTCGGATCAAGTTGCTCTTGAACTCAGAGGGTCCACTAGGACACGTTCCGCACCAGAGTGGTACGGCAACCCTGTCTTGGAAATCATGTTGTTAGACAACAATGAACCTTCGAACTATGAAGAAGCGATGGCGGGCCCAGATTCCAACAAATGGCTAGAAGCCATGAAGTCCGAGATAGAATCCATGTATGAAAACAAAGTGTGGACTTTGAATGACTTGCCCGATGATCGGCGAGCGATAGAAAACAAATGGATCTTTAAGAAGAAGACAGACGCGGATGGTAATGTCACCATCTATAAAGCTCGACTTGTCGCTAAGGGTTATCGGCAAGTTCAAGGGATTGACTACGATGAGACTTTCTCTCCGTAGCGAAGCTTAAGTCCGTCCGAATCATGTTAGCAATTGCCGCATACTATGATTATGAGATATGGCGGATGGACGTCAAAACAGCGTTCCTTAACGGGCATCTTAAGGAAGAGTCTGTATATGATGCAGCCGGAAGGTTTTGTCGATCCTAAGAATGCTAACAAAGTATGCAAGCTCCAATGATCCATTTATGGGCTGGTGCAAGCATCTCGGAGTTGGAACATTCGCTTTGATGAGATGATCAAAGCGTTTGGGTTTATGAGACTTATGGAGAAGCATGCGTTTACAAGAAAGTGAGTGGGAGCTCTGTAGCATTTCTCATATTATATGTAGATGACATACTTTTGATGGGAAATGATATAGAATTCTTGGACAGCATTAAGGCCTACTTGAATAAGTGTTTTTCAATGAAGGACCTTGGAGAAGCTGCTTATATATTAGGCATCAAGATCTATAGAGATAGATCGAGACGCCTCATAGGTCTTTCACAAAGCACATACATTGATAAGATTTTGAAGAAGTTCAAAATGGATCAGTCCAAGAAAGGGTTCTTGCCTCATCGCAAGGTGTGAGATTGAGCTCAGCTCAATGCCCGACCACGGCAAAAGATAAAGAAGAGATGAGTGTCATCCCCTATGCCTCGACCATAGGATCTATTATGTATGCCATGCCGTGTACGGACCTGATGTAAACCTTGCCGTAAGTTTGGTAGGAAGGTACCAAAGTAATCCCGCAAGGAACACCGGACAGCGGTCAAGAATATCCTGAAGTGCACGAAAAGGACAAAGGACATGTTTCGTTTATGGAGGTGACGAAGAGCTCGTCGTAACGGGTTACGTCGACGCTTAGCTTCGACACAGATCTGGATGACTCTAAGTCACAAACCGGATACGTGTATATGTTGAATGGTGGAAGCGATGGCTGGTGCAGCTGCAAGCGAGCGTCGTGGCGGGATCTACATGTGAAGCGGAGTACATGGCAGCCTCGGAGGCAGCACATGAAGCAATTTGGGTGAAGGAGTTCATCACCGACCTAGGAGTCATACCCAATGCGTCGGGGCCGATCAAACTCTTACGTGACAACACCGGAGCTATTGCACTAGCCAAGGAGCCCAGGTTTCACAAGAAGACCGAGCACATCAAGCGTCGCTTCAACTCCATCCGTGAAAATGTTCGGGATGGAGACATAGAAATTTGTAAAGTGCATACGGATCTGAATGTCGCAGATCCGTTGACTAAACCTCTTCCACGGGCAAAACATGATCAACACCGTAACTCTATGGGTGTTCGATTCATCACAATGTAACTAGATTATTGACTCTAGTGCAAGTGGGAGACTGTTGGAAATATGCCATAGAGGCAATAATAAAAGCATTATTATCATATTTCCTTGTTCATGATAATTGTCTTTATTCATGCTATAACTGTATTATCCGGAAATCGTAATACACGTGTGAATACATAGACCACAATACGTCCCTAGTGAGCCTCTAGTTGACTAGCTCGTGGGTCATCAGATAGTCTTGGGTTCCTGACTATGGACATCAGATGTCATTGACAACGAGATCACGTCATTAGGAGAATGCCGTGATGGACAAGACCCAATCCTAAGCATAGCACAAAGATCGTGTAGTTCGTTTTGCTAGAGCTTTTCCAATGTCAAGTATCTCTTCCTTAGACCGTGAGATCGTGTAACTCCCGGATACCGTAGGAATGCCTTGGGTGTACCAAACGTCCTGGCAACGAATGGGTGACTATAAAGGTGCATTACGGTGTATCTCCGAAAGTGTCATTGGGTTGACACGGATCGAGGCGAGGATTTGTCACTCCGTATGACGGAGAGGTATCACTGGGCCCACTCGGTAGTGCATCATCAAAATGAGCTCAAAGTGACCAAGTGTGCGGTCACGGGATCATGCATTCTGATGCAGTAAAGTGACTTGCCGGGTAACGAGACTAAACGAGGTATTGGGATACCGATGATCGAGTCTCGGGCAAGTAACATACCGCTGACAAAGGGAATAGCATACGGGGTTGCTTGAACCCTCGACATCGTGGGTTCATCCGATGACAACATCGAGGAGCGTGTAGGAACCAACATGGGTATCCAGATCCCGCTGTTGGTTATTGACCGGAGAGCGTCTCGGTCATGTTCGCATGTCTCCCGAACCCGTAGGGTCTACACTTAAGGTTCGGTGACGCTAGGGTTAATAGGAAGACTTGTATGTGACTACCGAATGATGTTCGAGTCCGGATGAGATCCCGGACGTCACGAGGAGTTCCGGAATGGTCCGGAGGTAAAGATTTATATATGGGAAGTCGTCAAACGGACACCGGAAAAGTTCCGGGTCATGTCGGTATTATGGAGGGTCCACCGGAAAGGTTCCGGAGGACCACCGGGAGGGGCCACCCCTTTTGGGGCCACTTGGGCTGCGTGGGAGCAGCCAGCCCCTCATGGGCTGGGCGCACCTCCCCTTGGCCCATGCGCCTAGGGGTTGAGGGGGAACCTAAAGGGGCGCCCCTTGGGGGCAAGCCCCTCCCTTGGCCGCCCCCCTCTAGATGCATCTAGAGGGGCCGCCCTCCTCCTTCCCCTATAAATACAAGGATGAGGGAGGGCTGCAAACACCATTGAAGGCGCAGCCCTCCCTCCCCAACACCTCTCCTCCTCCGCACGCTTGGCGAAGCCTGTAGAATCTGAGTCCCTCCATCCGCATCACGCCGTCATGCTGCCATTGGAGTGATCTTCCTCAACCTCTCCTTCCTCCTTGCTGGATCAAGACGAAGGAGACGCCGTCGTTCCGTGCGTGTGTTGAACAGCGGAGGTGCTGTCCGTTCGCACTTGGTCATCGGTGATCGGAATCACGTTGGGAACGTCTTCATCATCACCACTCCCTCGAACGCTTCCGTGCTCGATCTACAAGTGGTATGTAGATGCAAACTCTCTCTCTTGACTCGTTGCTTAGTAGAACTCATAGATGGATCTTGGTGAAACCGTAGAAATTTTTTTATTTTCTGCAACGTTCCTCAACATCCTGTCATATGCACTTTATTTTTGAGATATCGAAAACTTATTTGAGAAGTTGTGCCGAGCACATTTCTATTGTTTTGTGCCTGTGACGATTTACGGGGGTGGTGCTTTTTTTAACTGGCATAAACCAGGTATAAATGGGTTTAAATCGCTGAAACGTGTGCACAAACCTTACTCGCGCGGGTACTGTTTTTGTTGCACCAGCTAATCGTTTTATACATCTCTGGTGTGAAAAACAATGATGTGTTGACACCGCTTCTGCACCGCTTCTGCAACTGAAGAGAAAGGGGCAACGACATCGTGGGTAACTCGATGAGTTGACACCGCTTCTGCAAGGTTCCGTACCACCAAACAGGTGGCTCCCCTCTTCCCGATTGGGTGCAGTTCCGTCAATGAACAATGACGACTCTACCTGTCGAGATGGCGGGTACTGATGAGATGGTGTGGGGTGCGCGTAAGCACATGGGGTGTTGCGTGAGTTCCTTTTTGCGGTAAAAAAGGGTTTCCCCCCTTCAATACTGGTGATGTTACGACAAATATAAATATAGATTCTCTCTGCAGGATATGGCGCGTACTGCGTGGTTGTGGAGGGGGGTGGTATGCGGATGCGTATAGGATGTTTCGTGTCACATGTATATTGCTTATCACCGTGAGAGGAAGAATACTCGCCTGTCCATATACACGTACGTGCGGTGTTGACACGTCTGCTTCATGTAAAGCAAGTGGCGTGAATGGGGGCAATTTTAAAAAGGGTGGCTCGATTGGTGTGCGCGAGGTTACAACACAATATATAAGGAGGTTTCTCCCAAACGGGTGTTGTGATGGTGTTTCGCTTGGTTCTTTCGGGAGGTGCCTAATCATGAACGGAACTGTACGCGCAACGGACGGTTCCGCCCATTGGAGTTGCGGCGGTTCCGACAATGGTGAAGGACAGTTCTTGCTTTTGAGATGTCGTGCACTATTTGGGGCCGGTCGGTGTAGTCCTCATAGGCTAGCTTATCCATATACATACGGCATTTGTCACGTCTCATCCGCGATAAGCAAGTGTCATGAATGTGGGCCGATTCGGTGCTACAGTATCAAATGTCTACTGACCACACGTCTGAGGTTGATGGCCCGGTTGGTGTTCGTGAGGTTCTAACGCAACTAAAACGAGTGTTCTCCATCGGTGGACATCGGGGTGTTGTTTGATTGCTCCAAGAAATCCGTAATGATCTAAGCGTGAGGGGGTTTGGCAATTGAAAAGAAAGGGGCAACCGCACACTCTGTAGCGCGATTAGATTACACCGCTTATGCAAGGTTCCGTGCGCGCGACAGATGGTTCCCCTCTCCCGATCAGGTACGGTTCCGACAATGAACAGTGACGGCTCTAGCTTTAGAGATGGCTGGAATTGATGAGCTACAATATCAAATGTCTACTAACCACACGTCTGAGGTTGATGGCCCGGTTGGTGTTCGTGAGGTTCTAACGCAACTAAAACGAGTGTTCTCCACCGGTGACATTGGGGGTGTTGTTTTGATTGTTCCGAGAAATCTGTAATGATCTAACCGTGAGGGTGTTTGGCAATTGAAAAGAAAGGGGCAACCGCACCGTCGGTAGCGCGATTAGATTACACCGCTTTATGCAAGGTTCCGTGCGCGCGACAGATGGTTCCCCCCTCCTGATCGTGTATGGTTCCGACAATGAACAGTGACGGCTCTAGCTTTCGAGATGGCTGGAACTGATGATAGGGGGTGGAGTGCATGTAAGCACATGGGGTGTTGCGTGGGTTCTTTTGCGCAAGAAGAGGTGTTCCCCCTTCGATACTGGTGATGTTCCGACAAATAAAGATGAAGATTCTCTCTGCAGAAGATGGCGCGTGCTGCGTGATGGTGGAGGGGTGGTGGTATCGGATGCGTGTAGGATGTTTCGTGTCACATGTATATTGTTTATCACCGTGAGAGGAAGAAAATACTCGGCTATCTATATACACGTACGTGCGTTGTTGAATTGGGGGCGATGATAAAGAGGGGTGGCTCAATTGGTGTGCGCGAGGTGCCTAATCATGAACGGATCCGTACGCGCAACGGACGATTCCACCCATTGGAGTTGCGGCGGTTCCGACAATGATGGAGGACAGTTCTTGCTTTTGAGATGTCGTGCCCTATTTGGGGCCGGGTGGGTAGTAGTGCGCATATGCTCGCCTATCTATATACATGCGGCATTTGACACGTCACGTCCGTGATAAGCAAGTGTTCTTGAATGCGTGCCGATTCGGTGCTACGGTGTCAAATGTCTACTAACCACACGTCTGAGGTTGATGGCCCTGGTGTTCGCGAGGCTCTAACGCAAATAAAACGAGTGTTCTCCATCGGTGACATTGGTGTGTTGTTTGATTGTTCCAAGAAATCTGTAATGATGCGAGCGTGAGGGTGATTGGCAATTGAAAAGAAAGGTGCAACTGCACCGTGGGTAGCGCGATGAGATGGCACCGCTTCTGCATGGTTCCATACGCCCAACTGATGGTTCCCCCCTTCCGATCGGGTAAGGTTATGACAATGAACAATGACGTCTCCAGCTTTTGAGATGGCGGCGACTGATGAGAGGGGGTGGGGTGCATATAAGCAGATGGCGGTTGCGTGGGTTACATTTGTGCAAAAAGAGGGGTTCCCCCTTTGATACTGGTGATGTTCCGACAAAAAAATGACGATTATCTCTGCAGGATATGCCGCGTAATTCGTGGTGGTGGAGGGGGGTGGTATGCGGATGCGTATAGGATGTTTCGTGTCACATGTATATTGTTTATCACTGTGAGAGGGAGAATACTACTTTGTCCATATACTGCGTCGTGCGGTGTTGACGCGTCTGCTTCATGACAAGCAAATGGCATGAATGGGGGGCAATTATAAAAGAGGGGTGGCTCGATTGGTGTGCGCGAGGTTACGACACAATATAAAAGGAGGTTTGTCCCAATCGTTGTTATGATGGTGTTTTGCTTGGTTCTTTCGGGAGGTGCGTAATCATGCACGGATCTGTACGCGCAAACGGACGGTTCCACCCATTGGAGTTCCGTCGGTTCAGACAATGACGAAGGACAGTTCTTGCTTTTGAGATGTACTATTTGGGGGCGGTGGGTAGTAGTGCTCATAGGCTCGCCTATCCATATACATATGGCATTTGTCGCATCTCATCCGTGATGAGCAAGTGTCATGAATGCGGGGCCGATTCGGTGCTACGTTGTGAAATGTCTACTAACCACACGTCTGAGGTTGATGGCCCCCTTGGTGTTCGCGAGGCTCTAATGCAAATAAAACGAGTGTTCTCCATCGGTGACATTGGGTGTTATTTGATTGTCCCGAGAAATCCGTAATGATCCAAGCGTGAGGGTGATTGGCAATTGAAAAGAAAGGGGCAATCGCACCATCTGTAGCGCGATTAGATTACATCGCTCATGCAAGGTTCCATGCGGGCGACAGGTGGTTCCCCCCTTCCGATCGGGTACGGTTCCAACAATGAACAATGACGGCTCTAGCTTTCGAGATGGCGGGGACTGATGAGAGGGGGTGGGGTGCATGTAAGCACACGGCTGTGGTCTTTCGGGAGGTGCCTAATCATGAATATATCTGAACACGCAACAGGGCGGTTCCGCCCATTGGAGTTGCGGCGGTTCCGACAATGATGAAGGACAATTCTTTCTTTTGGGTTGGCGTGCACTATTTGGGGCCGGTGGGTAGTAGTGCACATAGGCTCACCTATCCATATACGTACGGCATTTGACACGTCTCGTCCGTGATAAGCAAGTGTCATGAATGCGGGCCGATTCGATGCTACGGTGTCAAATGTCTACTAACCACACGTCTGAGGTTGATGGCCCGCTTGGTTTTCGCGAGGGTCTAACGCAAATAAAACGAGTGTTCTCCATCGGTGACATTGGGGTGTTGTTTGATTGTTCCGAGAAATCAGTGATGATCCAAGAGTGTGGGTGATTGGCAATTGGAATGAAAGGGGCAACCGCACCGTCGGTGGCGCGATTAGATTTACACCGCTCATGCGAGGTTCCTTCTGTGACGGATGGTTCCCCTTCGATCGGAGTACGGTTCCGACAATGGACAATGACGGCTCTAGCTTTTCGAGATGGCGGGACCGATAAGAGGGTGGGGTGCATGTAAGCACATGGGGTGTGGCGTGGGTTCCTTCTGTGGCAAAAGAGTATAGTAGGAGTCCCCCCCCCCCCACGGTGTTATGATGGTGTTTTTGTTGGTTCACTGGGGAGGTGCCTAATCATGAACAGATCTGTACGCGCAACGGAAGGTTTCGCCCCATCGGAGTTGCGGCGGTTCCGACAATGATGAGGGACATTTCCCGCTATTGAGATGTCATGCACATTTTGGGGCCGTGTGGGTAGTGGTGCACTATTTGGGTCCGGTGGGTAGTAGTGCTCATAGGCTCGCCTATACATATGCATACGGCATTTGTCACGTCTCATCCGTGATAAGTAAGTGCCATGAATGAGGGCCGATTCGGTGCTACGGTATCAAATGTCTACTAACCACACGTCTGAGGTTGATGGCCCGGTTTGGTGTTCGCTAGGCTCTAACACAAATAAAACGTCTGAGGTTGTTTGATTGTTCTGAGAAATCCGTAATGATCTAAGCGTGAGGGGGTTTGGCAATTGATCGGATGGGGGCAACCGCACCGTCGGTAGCGCGATTAGATTACACCGCTTATGCAAGGTTCCGTACGCGCGACAAATGGTTTCCCCCTCCCGATCGGGTACGGTTCCGACAATGAACAATGACGGCTCTAGCTTTAGAGATGGCTGGAATTGATGATCAAATGCCTACTAACCACACGTCTGAGGTTGATGGCCCGGTTGGTGTTCGTGAGGTTCTAACGCAACAAAAACGAGTGTTCTCCACCGGCGACATTGGGGTGTTGTTTTGATTGTTCCGAGAAATCCGTAATGATCTAAGCGTGAGGGTGTTTGGCAATTGAAAAGAAAGGGGCAACCGCACCGTCGGTAGCGCGATTAGATTACACTGCTTATGAAAGGTTCCGTGCGCGCGACAGATGGTTCCCCCCTCCTTATTGGGTACGGTTCCGACAATGAGCAGTGATGGCTCTAGCTTTAGAGATGGTTGGAACTGATGAGAGGGTGTGGGGTGAATGTAAGCACATGGGGTGTTGCGTGGGTTCTTGTGCGCAAGAAGAGGGGTTCCCCCTTCTATACTGGTGATGTTCTGACAAATAAAGATGAAGATTCTCTCTGCAGAAGATGGTGCGTACTGCGTGATGGTGGAGGGGTGGTGGTATGCGGATGCGTGTAGGATGTTTCGTGTCACGTGTATATTGTTTATCACCATGAGAGGAAGAAAAAACTCGGCTATCCATATACACGTACGTGCGGTGTTGAATTGGGGGCGATGATAAAGAGGGATGGCTCGATTGGTGTGCGCGAGGTGCCTAATCATGAACGGATCCGCACGCGCAACGGACGGTTCTGCCCATTGGAGTTGCGGCAGTTCCGACAAATGACGAAGGACAATTCTTGCTTTTGTGATGTCGTGCCCTATTTGGAGCCGGGTGGGTAGTAGTGCGCATATGCTCGCCTATCTATATACAACCGCACCGTTGGGTAGCGCGATTAGATCCTCCGTCCTCATGCAAGGTTCTGGCATCCCTCGATACCGGTGATGTTCCGACGAATAAAAATGAAGATTCTCTGTGCACGAGATGGCGTGTACTGTGTGTCGGCGGTGGAGTGGTGGTGGTATGCGGATGCGTGTAGGATGTTTCGTGTCACATGTATATTGTTTTTCACCATTAGAGTAAGGAAGGTCGCGTATCCATATACACGTACGTGCAGTGTTGACACGTCTCCTTCGTAACAAACCAAATGGCATCGATGGGGGAAATTGTAAAGAGGGGGTGGCTCGATTGTTCTGCACGAGGTTAGGGCACCACGTCTCCTGCGGTGTTATGACCGGATCTGTACGCGCAACGGAAGGTTGCACCGATTGGAGCTGCGGCGGTTCTGACAGTGATGAAGGACAGTTCTTGCTATTGAGATGTCGTGCACTATTGGGGCCGGTGGGTAGTAGTGCGCCTAGGCTCGCCTATCCATATACATACGACATTTGACACGTCTCATCCGTGACGAATGAAGTGTCATGTTTGCGGGCAGATTCGGTGCTACGGTATGAAATGTCTACTAGACACGCGTCTGAGGTTGATGGCCCGGTTGGTGTTCGCGAGGTTCTAATGCAAAATAAAACGTTTGTTCTCCGTCGGTGACATCGGGGTGTTGTTTGATTGTTCCGAGAAATCCGTAATGATGCGAGCGTGAGGGTGATTGGCAATTGAAAAGAAAGGTGCAACTGCACCGTGCGTAGCGCAATGAGATTGCACCGCTTCTGCATGGTTCCATACGCCCAACTGATGGTTCCCCCCCTTCCGATCGGGTAAGGTTACGACAATGAACAATGACGTCTCCAGCTTTCGAGATGGCGGCGACTGATGAGAGGGTGTGGGGTGCATATAAGCAGATGGGTGTTGCGTGGGTTACATCTGCGCAAAAAGAGGGGTTCCCCCTTTGATACTGGTGATGTTCCGACGAAAAAAATGACGTTTATCTCTGCAGGATATGCCGCGTACTTCGTGGTGGTGTAGGGGGGGTGGTATGCGGATGCGTATAGGATGTTTCGTGTCACATGTATATTCTTTATCACTGTGAGAGGGAGAATACTCGCCTGTCCATATACACGTATGTGCGGTGTTGACGCGTCTGCTTCATGACAAGCAAATGGCATGAATGGGGGGCAATTATAAAAGAGGGGTGGCTCAATTGGTGCGCGAGAGGTTACGACACAATATAAAAGGAGGTTACTCCCAATCATTGTTATGATGGTGTTTTGCTTGGTTCTTTCGGGAGGTGCGTAGTCATGCACGGATCTGTACGCACAACGGGACGGTTCCGCCCATTGGAGTTGCGGCTCGAGATGGCGGGGACTGATGAGAGGGGGCGGGGTGCATGTAAGCACACGGCTGTGGTCTTTCGGGAGGTGCCTAATCAATAACGGATTTGTACGCGCAACGGGGGACGTTTCCGCCCATTGGAGTTGCGGCGGTTCCGACAATGATGAAGGGCAATTCTTGCTTTTGAGTTGTCGTGCACTATTTGGGGCCGGTGGGTAGTAGTGCGCATAGGCTCACCTATCCATATACGTACGACGTTTGACACGTCTCGTCCGTGATAAGCAAGTGTCATGAATGCGGGCCGATTCGGTGCTACGGTGTCAAATGTCTACTAACCACACGTCTGAGGTTGATGGCCCGCTTGGTTTTCGTGAGGATATAACGCAAATAAAATGAATGTTCTCCATCGGTGACATTGGGGTGTTGTTTGATTGTTCCGAGAAATCAGTGATGATCCAAGAGTGTGGGTGATTGGCAATTGGAATGAAAGGGGCAACCGCACCGACTGTGGCGCGATTAGATTTACACCGCTCATGCGAGGTTCCTTACGCGCGACGGATGGTTCCCCCCTTCTGATCGGAGTACGGTTCCGACAATGGACAATGACGGCTCTAGCTTTCGAGATGGCGGGGACTGATAAGAGGAGGTGGGGTGCATGTAAGCACATGAGGTGTGGCGTGGGTTCCTTCTGTGGCAAAAGAGTATAGTAGGAGTCCCCCCCCCATGGTGTTATGATGGTGTTTTTGTTGGTTCACTGGGGAGGTGCCTAATCATGAACAGATCTGTACGCGCAACGGAAGGTTTCGCCCCATCGGAGTTGCGGCGGTTCCGACAATGATGAGGGACAGTTCCTGCTATTGAGATGTCATGCACATTTTGGGGCTGTGCGGGTAGTGGTGCACTATTTGTGGTCCGGTGGGTAGTTATACTCATAGGCTCGCCTATCCATATGCATACGACATTTGTCATGTCTCATCCGTGATAAGCAAGTGCCATGAATGAGGGCCGATTCGGTGCTATGGTATCAAATGTCTACTAACCACACATCTGAGGTTGATGGCCCGGTTTGGTGTTCGCGAGGCTCTAACGCAAATGAAACGAGTGTTCTCCATCGGTGACATCGGGGTGATTGGCAATTGAAAAGTAAGGGGCAACCGCACCGTCGGTAGCGCGATTAGGTATTGTGTTGTAACCTCGCGCACACCAATCGAAACACCCCTCTTTAGATTACACCGGTCATGCAAGGTCCCGTGCGCGCTACAGATGGTTCCCCCCATCCGATCGGGTACGGTTCCGACAATGATCAACGATGGCTCTAGCTTTCGAGATGGCGGGGACTGATGAGAGGGTGCGGATAGGCGCAACGGAAGGTGCCGCCAAACAGAGTTGCGGCTGTTCCGACAATGATGAAGGACATTTCCTGCTATTGAGATGTCGTGCACGTTTTGGGGCCGGTGGGTAGTAGTGCACTATTTGGGACCGGTGGGTAGTAGTGTGGATATGCCTAATCATGCACGCGTGATGCTGTTGCGAATGAAGAAAATGAGGGGCAACTGCCCCGTGGGTGCTGGGGATTAGGGTACACACGTACGGCAAGGTTCCTTGCGCGCAAATGGGATGTTCCGCAGTCAGAGTTGTGGGCGGTTTCTACAATGATGAAGGACAGTTCTTGCTATCGGGATGTCGCGCAATATTTGGTTCTCTCGGTGATATGAACGATGTTTCTCCAAACGGTAATATGGTGGTGTTTGTTTGGTTCTTTCGGGAGATGCCTAATCGTGCCGATTGGGAATGGAAAAACAAATTGGCATACCTTCAAAAATACGTGCGGACTCCCGATGCATGTAGTTTTTTTCTTCCTAACTTTCAAAATGCTTTAGAGGTTGTGCCAAAGCACATTTTCTCATTCCTCCCCGTACGGTGCAGCCTTTTTTTAGTTGAGGTCCGTTCGATTTTTGCCTTAGTAACAAATTAATGTGCATTTTTTTTTCCGCAGACCGTGATTTTGATAAAAGAAAAAAAATGCAAGCTTGCGAGAGGAACTGTCGCTCGCCTATAGTGGGCCTAATAGGGGTGGGGGTTGGGTGTCAGGGTTCTAGGGGCCCAGTTTTCTGTGGTAAGTATTGCAAGAATGTTGCTTCACGTGTGTCGTGCGCACGCTATCATCCTTTGGCGTCGGTGACAAATGCGCCGTGGGGCTATTAGTTTCGCTGCCATAATAGAGGTTTTCGTCAGGCGCGGTGTACAGGAGGTTATACCACACACAAATGGAGGGTAGGGGGGGGGGGGGAGGTTGTGGGGGAGGGTGGGGGGCTGGACCTCCGCTACAAAAATTACGCGAACGGGTTTGACTACGAGACCCGTCGGGAATAAACTAATCATATCCGGTTCGATCGGAGTGGGTCGCCATGAAATGTGATGTGAGCGAGCAAAAAAGTTGTGTTGACCATGTTATGGTTTTTCTGCCATAGAGGACTAATATTAATGTCGACGCGCCTCTGAAAATTGTCGAGCAGTGCCGTGCTAAATGACGAGGATGAGCATTTCATTTGTACATCAAATGACAACCAATTTCAGGAGGCTAATGGGCCTGCTTCTGCATGCTGTACTAAATGATGTTGTTGTGCATGGTCAACAACAAAAAATGCCTTGTTGTTATGGCAGCACTGAATACTTTCATCGAGGGTCGCATGTGTGCAGCAGCAACGGATATAATACATAACGTTGACTCTCTCTTCCTGACAGAAAGCTTGCATGCCGGCAGAGGATGGCTGCATGGGCGAGGTAGCGAATCCCTCCACTTAAAAACTGGGGGTAGGCAGTCGGGATAGGTGCATGGGTGTTCTGACTATCAATACACACCCCGAGCCCCATTTTTCCCGGGGTGCTGCGTGTTGCGCACCGGCCATAACAGAGCTTCGCCGCATCCACCATGTGCCTGTTCGACCCAAAAAGCAAGAACGACCAGCAAACGCTCACACCCACCCCCCCACCACACCACCCCCCCAACCGCACCCCCTTCTTCCATAGCCAATCCGCCGCACTCGCCCACCCCTCTCCATCCCTCCCGGATCGTCGTTCGCTAGATCTGCAAAGCAGATGGCCCGACGCACCTCCATGCATCCGGCGTTGGGCTACGTCGACGTGCTCCAGGAGATCTTCATCCGTCTGGGCAGCTGCGGTGACCTGGTTAGGATGTCGGCAGTGTCGCCGGCTTGGTGCGCCGCTGCGAACGTGCCTGGCTTCCTCAAGTCCTTCAGGAAAAGGTTTGCCCCTCCTCTGCTAGGCTATGTGGTGGAGTTAGAAGAGCTTTTTTCGAACTACTCGATATACTTATCGGAGCCTAGCATCGGCCACGCACTTGAGGAAGCTTCCATGTGCGTAGGGGCGGCTTTCATTGACCCAGAAAGCACGCTACTTGTTTTGGATATTTGCGATTCCCGCATCTTCGGGAGAGAGCGGCCGCCGGCTCTTGGCTATCTACAGCTCAGGCCCGCCGCCGACGGGGTTGAATTAGGAGCAATTGTCCCTTTTGAGCACCCGTTTGAGCCTGCCAATAAGAACACGTGGGGCTACTTCTTTGTCGTGAACGGGCAGTTCGCCTTCTTCCTGGTGTGCCCGGCAGGCAGGGTGAAGTTGGACTGCGGCTTGGTGTGCATGCAGATCGACGAACCCGTGCATTACCACGTAAGTCTTTCATTTGAGTTGCGTCTGTCAACATATAAGTCTTCATCGCATTCCTAGGAACATAAACATGTCGTACGTTTTATTTCCAAGCAGGTGAATGTATTCGACGATGGGGAATGGCAGATTGCAGTTTCTGAAGCCATGGAGGGGGGTGAGACAACATTCTTCCTCCGACACCCATACTCTGTTATAAATCAAGACGTGATGTATATGATGTATGAGGTGGGGAAGGTTGTTTCCTACGACCTGAAGACGAGAACATTCTCAGCCGTTGTTCTCCCTCCATCCTTCGCGCCAAACAGATTGATGGGAGGGACGGACTACAGAGTCACCACCTCCACGGCTGGGATTATATGCATGGCGCAGGTCCAAGGGACCCGTTTCTATGTCTGGGACGTGGAAGCATCAGGAAGATGGATTCACAGGGCCACTCTCTCTGTTCCGGCATTCTTTGGCCACAATGAGGATTCACCGACATGGGCTCGTGTTGCCTCTGGGTCATTTCCGTTGTGCAGTGCTTTGTTTTATTCAGTCAGGATATTAGCAGCCACCGACGACGCTCATCACATTGTCGTGAGGATTGGGTTCACCGGACACGTCTTCTCGGTGAACACCATAGCTATGCGCGCAGAGCGGGTGTTGCAAGACACTAGGAGCACCTATGTCTGCAAGGTGGCGCCTGTGACCGTGACATGGCCGCCAAAGATACCTGCCAACTTTGTACCTATATAGGTCAATTAGATTGTGTTGTACTGTTCGCGCATTGCTATTAGAGAACTGCAATTTCACTTTGAATTGTTTGTTTTATTACCCGCATTACTGCGTGAGCAAAGCACGGTGACTACCGGTAAATTTCGTTTCAATGGGAAGACAAGACTCATTATTCGTGAACATTTTTTTATTTTGCGTTTGATAAATGGAGATTTGCGAGCGGCGATTCTTTTGACTGAACACACTGGCGTTTTCTCCAGGCCGTCGGTCGTCATATGTGAGTACGCAACACGCGGGACTGATGATAGCCAGAGACATCTCACGACGAAACAGTGGTCTGGGATGGAGGCGCAAGGCACCCTATCCCTAGGGTTCAGCCCGCGCCGCCGCAAAATGTCCCCCGTCCCTGGTACCCGCGGCCGCGGCCGGCGCCCGCCGCCGCTTGCCCTCCCAAACCCCGACCACCTCCCTTCCCCACTCCCCCATTCCCCTCCAACATACCCTCGCCTCGCCTCCCCCGAGCAAGGCGGCCACTCCCCCGGCGAGCCTGGCCCACCGGGGCTTCCTTGGGTGGTGCGGCGGAGGCTGCCCCGTCCTTACCCCCAGCGCAGTGCCACGGTTGGGGTTGTTGGCGGCTGCCGGCGTCGTACTTCGACGGCAGCAGCTCGGGGCGGCGGCGTGGCTGCTTGGGTGGTGCAGTGTCGGGTGCCAAGGAGGCGGCGGCGCTGCTGCTTGGCGACAGGGCGTTGCAGTGGGTTGTGGCGATGCCCTCGCGGCCCCGATCTGGGGCCTTTTGGCACCCACGTGCGTCTACGCGTGACTGGCCGGAACTCCTCTGCGGCGTCACCGACGGACGGCGGGGCGACTCGTGCGGGTGGTAGCGACGACGGTGGCTCGTGTACGACAGCGCGGTGACGGGCTTCACGACCCGTCTCGAGGTCGGCCGGGACTTCGGCGCCGGTCGTGACCACCTTCCCTTCCCCCCGTCGATTTGGTCGCGTTTGCCTGGTTCGCCGCTGTTGCTACGTCTGGTCGGTTCCCGCCACGGGTGGCGGAGGGTGTCCCCTCCTATTTCGACATAATTCCCCCCGGGAAGGGTGAGTATGGTGTGACGTTTAAAAAAATGCTTGTTGCAAAACTACATGCTATTAACTAAAAAAAATCGATCTTGCAAAAGCGTTGTCGGAAGTTCATGCAAAAACAAAATATATCTTTTTTCGACCCTTCTTTTGTAAAAAATGTTCACTGTTTCCATTCTGGTCTCGCGCGGGAGATGGGCAAAATCTTCCAGAGAGAAGGACGCACGGCCGCGAGGCGGCGACAAGCAGCGAACGCCTGAACCAAGCGCAGCGTACGCGGCCACCTTCGCTGTTGCTGGCTCGCTGGCGAACGTAAGCCATGTAACCTCTCAGAATAATATAAGGAGCGGGACGCCCCGGGCGAAGCAGCTCTCTCCACTACATCTTTTGCCTGCCCTTCGCACACACATCCTCCTTCCTCGCTCCTGGGCAAGTGTTTAAGGCCACAAAAATGGCTGGCTGCTCTTCGATGGAAGCTGTCCTTGGAGACCAGGAGCTGCTGCGGGAGATATTCATGCGAGTTGGCGGTGCGGCAGACTTGGTTCGAGCGGCAACTGTATCCCCGACCTGGTGTGCCGCGGCGAAGCTGCCAGGCTTCCTCGTGGCCTTCCGGGAAAGGTTCGCCCCTCCACTCATAGGGTATGCGGTGGAGTTCGATCATATTCTGTGGAATTTTTCGTGCTACTTTCCTTTCCCTCGTATCGAGCATGGTCTCGCGCAAGCTTCGCAGACCGTGGCGCAGCATTTCCTCGACCCCGACCGGAGCATCATTGCGCTGGTCTCCGGCGACTCCGGGCTAATGGCGAAGGAGCAACTGCCCAACCCTAGCTATATGCTGATACAGCCAGGGGAGGCCGCCGGGGCGATGGGCGCGACCCTGCCTTTGTCCCCTACGGTGGCCGCGGCGACGCCCAACACCTGGGGCACTTCGCGAAAGCTGGGCCCGAGCACGGGTTCTTCGTGCGGGATCCGGCCGCCGAGTTCGAGTTGACGCCGCAAGGCGTTTCAATGCATGACCACTCGGACGTTCATTACCACGTAAGCCCATGCATGTCCTTAGTCATGTTTCGTGGTAATGGAAAACTTCATTAGCTTCTGTATCCGTTATTAATACATTGCGCCTTTTTTGGGATTGAGCAGGCGAACGTGATGACTGAAGGGGGGTGGCAGCACATCATATCGGCAGCCATGCATGGCGGCCACGACGTGCGATTCCTCCAGCGCCCGTACGCCGTGGTGGTGAACTGCGTCATGCACATGGTGTACGTGGTCAGCATGGTTGTGGCGTACAACAGCAACAAGCACATGTTCGACGCCGTTGAGCTGCCGGTGGACTTCACCTTCGTCCCGTAAACCTGCGGGTGGGTGGGTGCAGAGGTACTCCGTAGCACCAATGTTATGTGGATCAGAGTGGCTCCGGAAGGAGGGATCGACTTCCCAATATGGGACACCCAGTTCTTCTGTATCAAACTGGTGGCTGTTGACGAGGGTGCTCGTCACTTCATGAGTTTCGGCTTCGACACCCAGGTGTACTGCATCGACACCGAGGCCGGTCGGGTGCTTGACCTCTTCGACTCAGCCCAGCACACTTTCATGAGCAACATACACTAGTGCAGAACCGGGCAATAGCACCGGTTCGTAAGGCCCTTTAGTGCCGGTTTCATAACCGGCACTAAAGTGTGGGCACTAAAGCCCCCCCCCCTAGTACCGGTTCAGCACGAACACGTGCTAAAGGGCAACCACGTGGCACGAGCCAGCTCCGGGGGCCGGGAGCCCAAGGTTTGGGGGTTTTTTGATTTGATGATTTCTTTTTCATTTAATTTTGTGTTTTCCATTTAATTCTTTTTCGTTTGCTGGTATTTTACGATACTACAAAGGCCCACAGGCGTAAGACGCGTGCAATAGGCCCACAAAGGCACCTTAGAGAGGAGCTCGACACGGTAGCCACGGCGGGGCTTATAAACCGGTGCGAACTCCTCTCAACTAGCAGTGGGGACTAAATATTGTGCACAGCGGGTGGCAGCGCACCCCTTTAGTACCGGTTGGTGGCTCCAACCGGTACTTAGGGGGGGGGGGGGGGGGGGTCTTTAGTACCGGTTGGGGCCACCAACCGGTACTAAAGGCCACCACCTCTTTAGTACCGGTTCGTGGCACGAACCGGTACTAAAGGTTCACCACGAACCGGTACTAATGAGAGCGGCCCGGCTAGCCGTTGGAACCTGCACAAATGTACATATTAGTGCCGGCTCAAATTCAAACCAACACTAATGTGCTTCACGTTTGACCCTTTTTCTACTAGTGATAGTCCCCGTGACAGTCGCCTGGCCGTCCCATTTCCCTGCTGATCTTTGAAGTTTTGTCACCATAGTAGTGGTTGAAGGCATGACTTCTATCCCGCGCTGTGATTGCGCCATTTATTTTCGATGTACTGTTGTAGCTGTAGTTTAATTTGCAGTAGCAGGACGCCTCCGTCCGGATCAGAATCTGATCCATGTATCTTTTTATGATGTTTTGGTGAGGTAGTATTTGATGTTATCAAGAATGTAACGACGGACTTAATGGATCGTTTTCCATCAATTAGGGGGTCGATTTTCTCATTTTTTCCGTGGTTTTTAAATCTGAGTCTACATATAGTTAATCTCATGTAAGCTCTAGTTTACACCTTGGCCAACTAAAAATTTAGATGATGGCAGAAAGAAAAGGCATGTTCCATATTTTCCGTTAAGAGCATTCAACTACATAAACGATGAACGATCTTTACAGAAAACCGATGCACACTCGTTGGAGAGCAAAAAAAAAAAAATGGGGGGGGGGGGGGGTGATGGCATCATGCGTACCGTGCTGGCCGAAATGATTAGATGAGCGAAAACAAACTGTACACACGACCTTCGCGAATAAAGTTGCAGCTTGATCCTGCCCATCTTGTACGCCCGGGAACAAGGAAAAAAATTTGAATTAAAACTGACCCCGCTTCAACCCGATTGGAACATAGATTGTTGGAGATTGACGAGGCTTCTGTTATTTGCCGTCGAATCAATGAAAAAATGCTTCAGGCGTGAGTGGGACAAACGAAGGTTTCTAAACCAAATGATAGTTTCGTAGGGGGGCTAGATCATTGGAAAATTACAGCGAGAGAGAAAGGCACGCCGGAAAGCGAAGAATGGAAGAAATTTTGTACCAGCCGCTTGGCGGGCCCATTTTGTTCGATATGCCCGTTTTGAGCAATGAAAAACATTTTTGGGCCGTTTTTGGGGATTACCTATTCGGCGGCGGTACGGTTCTATAAATACATTGGGTGCAGGATGTTCGTAACCATTCGTGTCGTCGATCCCCTCGAACGTGTGCCCGGCGAAGGGGATGACTTTAGATGCTTATTCTCATAAAGACCGTCCCGCGTATAGATATGGAAGGACAAAGAAGTACTTATTATTCGGGGATACGCAAAAGAAAGAACGCGGCCGAAATCGCCATCCAAAAAGACAGACGGGAAAATAATTAGAAGGCCGGCACCACCGAAGTTGGCACCAGAAAGACGCCGCCGTTGTCTGATCCGGCAAGGTGGACCTAGTGTCCCACCTGTTGCTCGGATAGGGCAAGGGGTGATGGCGTACGACAGTGACTCCAAGAAAGGGGAAGAGCCCCCAAATGTTCGCCTCTGCCCCGATAGAAAAGTGGGCGTTTCTCCCTGGCAAGAGAAAAGGAAGTCGAGTATAGGCCAAAATTGCGACTCGGTGGAAGGAGAGCCATGCCCCACGCCGAAGGAGGCACCGGGGGCCGCCGGACTTGTACCCGGACAATCTAAGGGCTGGAAAACGCCGGCAAACCTGTGAGCTCACGGGGCGAGCCGAAAACGGAGATGTGTACGGATGGATGGGTACTCAAGGGCGCCGGCGTTGTACCAACTGACCCATTTAGCTAACCTCGCATGAACACAATATATCTTGTTTGCATTTGTAATTGTTGCCATTGACGTACTTGTTGCCGCACTTGATGCCGAACCCGACTTCCCATGAATATGCATTGTAAAACTCGTATGCCTCCTGCTCGGAGTTGAAAGCCATGCCCACAGCTGGTTCGAAGACAATTTTCTTTCCGAGCTTCACTGCTTCGTCCATCGCCCTCTCAATTGCCCCAAGGCTTCCGTCCACTGCTACTCTGAATGGCTACCCATTTTTGTTCCTGCAAGATTAATACGGCACACTAAAAATGTTTGGATCCATGCTGGTCCTGTAGCGTGCGTCAGGGTGGACACGGTCCGGGCCGGTCCGGTCCCGATCCGAGCCGTCGATTGGACCGGCCGCCGGCGGTCCGGTCCGGACCGGACCGAGCAGGGCAGCGGTCCTGATTACACGGACCGGACCGGCGGACGAGAAGCTCGGTGCGGACCGGCGGTCCTCACGGTCCCGGCGACGTCCCAACGCCATATGGGCCTGTGGATGTCGGAGAGGTTGTCGGAGAAGCAGCACGGTGGCGGAGCGGAGAAGACGCACTGATGATGGCGGCGGCGGCGTGAGGGAGAGGCACAAGAGAGAGAGAGAGAGAGAAGGAGCGGCGCCGCGAAGGAGAGGGGAACAACCACGCGAGGAGCGGCGGCTACTGGGAGAGGAAGGCGAGGGAGAGGCGGCGCGACGGTTACCCTCGAGCGTTCGCAAGTTTATTTTTAGCAGTTTTTTGCGTTGCATGCAAGTAATTTAGCGCGTGCATGGGCCCATGATTTTCCTTGTATGAGCCTTGCCGTGATTGGTGGATTAATTCTGACGTGAACAGTGGCGGAGGACGGATTATTTTTGAGGTGGGGCGAACTCTTAAGCATATACTCCATTCGTTCACAAATATAAGATGTTCTAGTAGTTTTTTTTTCTGAGTTGGATGTTTTTTTCGAGAAATGCGTTAATAGCATACCTTATCTTTATAGAAGGGAGAAAGGTATTTACAAGATTTGTGCGATCGATGCGAACATCCACCGCCTCGAAAGCACCCACTCACACCCACCTACAAGAAAATCAAGTGTGATCTCTCACAAAACGGTCTAATCCACCCACACCTACACCTGCATTATACCAATCTCGAATTTCCTCAAGGATGGCTCTAGGTAGCTCACTATAATCTTTAACTTGCTCCGGCCGATTGAACACCTTGGCATTCCTTTGCTTCCATAGCATCGAAGCCACGCCGATGACGACCGAGTCAAAGCCTTGCTTGTGCTTCCCTTGGAACCCAGAGCGAACCCTCGCTTCTGAATTGGATGTATATAGACATATTTTAATATGTTTGTTCACGCATTACAGTCCGTATGTAGTTTATATTTTAAAATCCAAATATCTTGTACATTTATGAACAGAGAGAGTATATTTTTGATGCGGCTAACAACTAGCAGAAAAAATTATTTTCAAATATGCAATTCATCACAACAAATGCCACTAATCATTTTATGTAGATTGTCAAACCATTATCTAAAAAAATAACACTAAAATTCAAAACCAAATTACCTATGTCCATTATCTTTGCTAGCCATATTCCTTCCCGTTCATGGTCACCTACTGGCCACCGGCCTGACGCGCACGGTGTGCTGCTGGTCGCCGGAAACGTGAGTACACGACCATGTCCGCGTGCGAGCTCGCCCCTTTTCCTGCTAGGGTTTGTGTGTCGACTAGTAGAAGCTGAGTCGCTCGACTCTGGATCCTGGAGCTGGTGTGGGACGATCGATAGAATGGATCGAGCGAGGCGTGCGAGACATCGGGACCTGCTACTTGCTACGGCCCAGTTGGTTCGGTAATCACGGCCCAACAAAATGTTTCAGCCTGATTTTTAAGCCGTTCTATTTTTTAGCGATCGATCACGTTGTATATACGTATACATGAAACAGAAACGCCAAAAATCAAGGTAGGGCGAGCGCCCAACCTCGCCCTACCGGGAGCTCCGCCTGTGATCATGTATATCCATGGGCAAAAGTCAAACCAGGCAGTCGCGACCAAATCGACAGGGGGGAGGGACGGTGGAGAAGTGGCCTATGGCTAGGACTGGCTCCGTAGTCCAAGATAGGGCCGGCCGACCTCGAGACGGGTCGTGAAGCCAGTCGCCGCGCTGCAGTGCCGTCGTCGCCGCTACCACCCGCACGAGTCGCCCCGCCGTCCGCCGAAGACGCCGCAGAGGAGTTCCGGCCAGGCATGCGCAGACCCAGATGGGTGCCAAAAAAGGGCCCAGATCTGGGCGGGGATGGCATCGCCACAAGCCACTGCAACATCCCGTCGCCAAGCAGCAGCACCGCCGCCATCTCGGCACCCCGCACCGCACCGCGCAAGGGGCCGCGCCGACGCCGGAGCTGCTGCCTCCGTACGGCTGGGCGGCCGCCAAAGAACTGCGCCTGCCATGGGGGAGGGGCTGCAGAGCCGGCTGCACCACCCGAGCAAGCCCGGTGGGCTGGCCGGGCGGCGGGGAGGAGAGGCCACGAGGAAGGCGGGGAGGGAGCCTGGTGGCCTCAAGGGAGGCGAGGCGGTGGTACGGTGAAGGGGAGGGCAGGGCCCGTGTGTTCCATACTCACAAATTACGAGGCCACGTTGCATCAACCGTGAACGAACCTCATTCACAACGGGTACGGTGAAGCTGCTCCTCCCATCCGGTTAAACCCCAAAATGTTATTTGCTGAGACATAGACAATAATTTAGTGGTCCGGCTCTGACTTGAAAGGGGTACAACTTCACTACCCTGATTAGGTTTCTCTGATGTATTCCGGTGTGTGTCGCCCGTGTTGATACAACGGGGCTACCGACAGAAAAATGGAATCAAAAGTTGAACTTATTAGGAAACACATGTTGTCTTGTTTGTGAGTTACGAACAAAGATTCTCGAGAAACAACAACAAATCGAGCTCTAACGCAAGCCAAGAAGGGGGGCAATAGAAGATCATGTTGGTGCGCACCGTCTCATTTGCCGGGGAGGCCTGGCCCCCTATTTCATACTAGCGAGTAGTGCGCGGCGGCACGCCGCGCTTCATTGATTCGCTTAGGAATTTTTTCTTGATACACTAAAAAAATTCTTGTATGTTTTATGTGGGTATGTCTTTGTCTTTCTAACAAAGTGGAAGACAATCGTGTATGGTTAATTATTCATGAAGTTTATACATAATTCAAACAGGGATAAAGAGACACATCTACCTGATACCAACAAAGTGATACCAGAATACTGCGGTGAAGCCTATTTACGAAACAAAAATTAAGACGAATCCGGTAGTGTGAAGAGAATGTGAATAAGCCGACTTGGTCGGTAGATGTAACCGTACATTCTAGTTATGGGTACATGCATCATCTTAGTTACCCTGACGTTGCACTATTTTGAGAATAGGGAATGTAAATAAAAAGAAGAATGTATAAGAGAAGAGGTACAGTGTCATTGCTTTGATGGGCCGGAACTTGAAAGTAGTATATTTAGTGGCCCTCTAAAGGTGGCATCTGATATAAACTGGTAAATAACAAGTGCTAGTTGCTCGAGGGAACTCCATTGGTATATCTACAACTTTGTATGTTCGGCACCAATCAACATACTCATTTACTTTTGCCTTGTCAGATTCTTTTGGGGTTCATACATTTGACTGTGTTTTATATATTGTTTTGCAATCTACAAAACGAAGGCATCATTCATCACTCCATTGCCGTGTGTGCTCCTCTATACCCCGTGTTCATGCTGCTCATTCACAATATTCAGACAAAAAAATATAGTAAAACAAATATACATCAAAAGATATTTTCCAAGACAGATTAGATGTCAACAAAAAACAAAAAGGAAATAAAGGATCACCCTTCCTATATTGGGGAGCCATAACCATAGCACATTCAAAAAGTATTATTTTTATTATTATTTTCTTCAGCTAGCATATCTAAGTGAATATAAGAATTTCCTTAAGAGTTATATATTCAGTACTAAAACCAATGCCAAAGTACATGTTCCTGGCACATAGAGTTAACTACAACCTCTGAAGTCAAATCCAGGAAAAAGCTCAGTTAGTCATTAATCCATCCCTGGTAGGCTAGTATATGGTGCGGATTGTCTATGACTCCTTTCAACCTTGTTAAAAGAAATGAACTCTTAAAGAGTATGAAGCCAAGATCAACTGTGTCATTACAACTAAACTGTTGAAGCTTGGGACCTGAATGCTAATATTAACATAGAGTTAACCCTGACTTCTTCCATCAGTTATGGACTTGAACGGGAATATTAATATAAAGTGAATGCTCACCTCTTCCATCTAATTCCAGAAAAGTGACATCAGCTATTGTATTAAAAAAAAAATCAAAAACCAGTATCATGTATCGGAGTCGTATATATAAATGATAATATCAAAATAAGTACTTGGGCGAGTACTTCGACCTTTATCCATCTTATTCAACAAGGTAACACCAACTAAACCCAGCAAATTCTTACAGTTGCCTGACTCTGAGTGCAAACACTAATACAATATACTTTAAGTGCTTGGTTCTTCCATAAGATACCATCTTATGCAATCAGCTGCACTTAATAATTTTAAATCAAAGTGCCATCAAAATTTATTACGGCTTGGTGCACTTTTATATGCTTCCCTCAAACTATATGTGAAATCTCACTGGGAACTGAATATTTTGGCTCACACATTGTTACAAAAACTGACGGTAGAATGACATGGAAGCATAAGAAGCAGCCCTTCACTTTTTTGCTGAAAAACTCCCTCTAAGATGTTGATACTCTCTGAAAAATGTTCATGCTGCTCTTCTATACAACTTTAGAAAGAAAACCGTTCTTGAATCAGAAAATCATTTATCAATTATAAAGTAGACCAAGGCAGCAATCATATTAAGCTGGCAAATAAAGGACAACAACTACACTATCAGAAAGATCTATAAACTCTCTACGTGTGTGTGTGTGTGTGTGTGTGTGTGTGTGTGTGTGTGTGCATGCACACTTGTGCTAAAGAAATTTAAAACTGCACACTGAACCTGCTATATGATCCATCAACACCGTAATTATCTTGTGCAAGACACACACTACCTACCTGAATAGAACGAAACAAAATAAGGTAAGTCCTTTAGAGTACATCAATATTACCAACTGAATGACGTGCACTACTACTTCCATGTACCATCTGTCATTCTGACAATAGAACGAACAAATGAGATTGCTACTTTTGCCTATACAAATTATGCGCAGCAAGGGATTAAACGCTTTTGCAAAACCTGCACAAACTTGACAATTAGCAAATACACTGACAATATATATAGACAAAAACTATGAAATCATTAAACATCTAAAGCATCAGAGTGGAAAACAGAAAAGAGTAATTAGTACGAAGCTTTCTTTTGGTGAAATAAAATCTCAGTTCTCACTTCTCAGTCTTTGACCCCAAACTGCTCAGCACTTCCATGTTCACCTCAATTACCAAGACCTTAAATTGTAATTTTAAATATTGCATATATCATATAAGACAATGAAAGCCCACTTTGTGACAATCTAGAACAATGAGAAATCCGTTTTTTATGGATCAGAAGGAAAATCAAAGCAAATACTCATTCCATTATAATGATGGGATATTTACCATATAGCACAGGCTTACCCAAATTCAGATCGAAGATGTGATGTGCAAGTACCTAAAAAACCGCGCAACATTTGGGTAACAGCCTCATGAAAGGCATAATTCCAATCCTTTCCATAATTCAAATTGTTTCCTGTAACAATAAGGGACTAAAATTGAGAAGAACTAAGCTTGCTTGTCCGAGAGTTGACAAACTACAGTTGCAACTCATGTTGTGCTAAAACAAAGTGAATCCACAGAACCACCTTAAACTTCTTCTAGACAATTTTCACTTTAGAGACTCAAATAAAGACTCTTTTCTCGTTTAGATGTGTCAAACTCCACCACACACTGCCTACAAATACAGTCTAGTGACTAATTTTTAGGGAGAAGACCATAGCCCAAAGAAGGATGTCGCCATCGACCGGGCGCCGGCCTTCCTCCGTCGAGACCGTATCTCTAGCTCTCTCAGGATCCGCCATTTCCGCGCGACACTATTCTCTCTCTCTCTATCTCTATCTCTCTCTCTATCTCTCTCTCTCTCTGGACGGGCGAGACAGAAAAGGATGGCAGCCATAGCCGGGCGTGCTTACCAAGTGCACGGTTCACGGTTCCGCGACGCCTCAAAGAATCGGTCGGCGCAGTGCTGGGCCCTGCTCACGGTGTGCGGCGTGTCCGCTGGCCTGGGCGGTGCGTGACTGGCAACAATGCCCAACGATTGCAAGACGTATGACTGGGTAGGAAAGACACAAAGAGCGGCATGGTCGTGTTTGTTTTATCGTGTTAATAAGAAAGTGCACTAAACCACGTCTGTGCCATCTCCCGCCGCGCCGCATGATGCGGCTTCAATCGGCACGCGACGGACACCGCTCCCGTCATTCCATCCCGTCCGTCCGGTTCGCACCACGGGCATGCGGTGCCCATCGCCGCCTCACCGTGCTAACCTATGCGAGACCGCAGAAACAAAGAAGGCAACAGGGAATGAGGGGCGGCAACAACAGCAGCCACGCAGGAGGGGACAACCTCCACCATCCGTGACAGGAACCGGCCGGACGTAGCAACTGTGGCAAACCAGGCAGTCGCGACCAAATCGACAGGGGGAGGGACGGTGGAGAAGTGGCCTATGGCTAGGACTGGCTCCGTAGTCCAAGATAGGGCGGCCCGACCTCGACGGGTCGTGAAGCCCGATCGCCGCGCTGCGGTGCCGTCGTCGCCGCTACCACCCGCACGAAGTCGCCCGCCGTCTGGCCAAGACGCCGCAGAGGAGTTCCGGCCAGGCATGCGCAGACCGGATGGGTGCCAAAAAGGGCCCAGATCTGGGCGGGGATGGCATCACCACAAGCCACCGCAACATCCTGCCGCCAGCAGCAAGACTGCCGCCATCTCGGCACCTTCGCACCGCACCGCGCAAGGGGTCAAGGCCGACGCCGGAGCTGCTGCCTGAGACGCTGCTGGCGGCCGCCAAAGAACTAGCGCCAGAAGGCCGCTGCTGGGGAAGGGCGGGGCTGCCGAGCCGGCACCACCGAGCAAGCCCCGGGTGGGCCGGGCCAGCGGCGGGGAGGAGAGGCCCTGAGGAAGGCGGGGAGGGAGCCCCTGGTGGCCTCGCGCGGGGAGGCGAGGCGGTGGTACGGTGAAGGGGGAGGGGCAGGGGCCCGTGTGTTCCATACTCACAAATTACGAGGCCACGTTGCATCAACCGTGAACGAACCTCATTCACAACGGGTACGGTGAAGCTGCTCCTCCCATCCGGTTAAACCCCAAAATGTTATTTGCTGAGACATAGACAATAATTTAGTGGTCCGCTCTGACTTGAAAGGGGTACAACTTCACTACCCTGATTAGGTTTCTCTGATGTATTCCTGTGTGTGTCGCCCGTGTTGATACAACGGGGCTACCGACAGAAAAATGGAATCAAAAGTTGAACTTATTAGGAAACACATGTTGTCTTGTTTGTGAGTTACGAACAAAGATTCTCGAGAAACAACAACAAATCGAGCTCTAACGTGCCAAGAAGGGGGGCAATAGAAGATCATGTTGGTGCGCACCGTCTCATTTGCCGGGGAGGCCTGGCCCCCTATTTCATACTAGCGAGTAGTGCGCGGCGGCACGCCGCGCTTCATTGATTCGCTTAGGAATTTTTTCTTGATACACTAAAAAAATTCTTGTATGTTTTATGTGGGTATGTCTTTGTCTTTCTAACAAAGTGGAAGACAATCGTGTATGGTTAATTATTCATGAAGTTTATACATAATTCAAACAGGGATAAAGAGACATCTACCTGATACCAACAAAGTGATACCAGAATACTGCGGTGAAGCCTATTTACTGAAACAAAAATTAAGACGAATCCGTAGTGTGAAGAGAATGTGAATAAGCCGACTTGGTCGGTAGATGTAACCGTACTCCTAGTTATGGGTACATGCATCATCTTAGTTACCCTGACGTTGCACTATTTTGAGAATAGGAAATGTAAATAGAAAGAAGAATGTATAAGAGAAGAGGTACAGTGTCATTGCTTTGATGGGCAGGAACATGAAAGTAGTATATTTAGTGGCCCTCTAAAGGTGGCATCTGATATAAACTGGTAAATAACAAGTGCTAGTTGCTCGAGGGAACTCCATTGGTATATCTACAACTTTGTATGTTCGCACCAATCAACATACTCATTTACTTTTGCCTTGTCAGATTCTTTTGGGGTTCATACATTTGACTGTGTTTTATATATTGTTTTGCAATCTACAAAACGAAGGCATCATTCATCACTCCATTGCCGTGTGTGCTCCTCTATACCCCGTGTTCATGCTGCTCATTCACAATATTCAGACAAAAAATATAGTAAAACAAATATACATCAAAAGATATTTTCCAAGACAGATTAGATGTCAACAAAAACAAAAAGGAAATAAAGGATCACCCTTCCTATATTGGGGAGCCATAACCATAGCACATTCAAAAAGTATTATTTTTATTATTATTTTCTTCAGCTAGCATATCTAAGTGAATATAAGAATTTCCTTAAGAGTTATATATTCAGTACTAAAACCAATGCCAAAGTACATGTTCCTGGCACATAGAGTTAACTACAACCTCTGAAGTCAAATCCAGGAAAAAGCTCAGTTAGTCATTAATCCATCCCTGGTAGGCTAGTATATGGTGCGGATTGTCTATGACTCCTTTCAACCTTGTTAAAAGAAATGAACTCTTAAAGAGTATGAAGCCAAGATCAACTGTGTCATTACAACTAAACTGTTGAAGCTTGGGACCTGAATGCTAATATTAACATAGAGTTAACCCTGACTTCTTCCATCAGTTATGGACTTGAACGGGAATATTAATATAAAGTGAATGCTCACCTCTTCCATCTAATTCCAGAAAAGTGACATCAGCTATTGTATTAAAAAAAAAATCAAAAACCAGTATCATGTATCGGAGTCGTATATATAAATGATAATATCAAAATAAGTACTTGGGCAGTACTTGACCTTTATCCATCTTATTCAACAAGGTAACACCAACTAAACCCAGCAAATTCTTACAGTTGCCTGACTCTGAGTGCAAACACTAATACAATATACTTTAAGTGCTTGGTTCTTCCATAAGATACCATCTTATGCAATCAGCTGCACTTAATAATTTTAAATCAAAGTGCCATCAAAATTTATTACGGCTTGGTGCACTTTTATATGCTTCCCTCAAACTATATGTGAAATCTCACTGGGAACTGAATATTTTGGCTCACACATTGTTACAAAAACTGACGGTAGAATGACATGGAAGCATAAGAAGCAGCCCTTCACTTTTTTTGCTGAAAAACTCCCTCTAAGATGTTGATACTCTCTGAAAAATGTTCATGCTGCTCTTCTATACAACTTTAGAAAGAAAACCGTTCTTGAATCAGAAAATCATTTATCAATTATAAAGTAGACCAAGGCAGCAATCATATTAAGCTGGCAAATAAAGGACAACAACTACACTATCAGAAAGATCTATAAACTCTCTACGTGTGTGTGTGTGTGTGTGTGTGTGTGTGTGTGTGTGCATGCACACTTGTGCTAAAGAAATTTAAAACTGCACACTGAACCTGCTATATGATCCATCAACACCGTAATTATCTTGTGCAAGACACACACTACCTACCTGAATAGAACGAAACAAAATAAGGTAAGTCCTTTAGAGTACATCAATATTACCAACTGAATGACGTGCACTACTACTTCCATGTACCATCTGTCATTCTGACAATAGAACGAACAAATGAGATTGCTACTTTTGCCTATACAAATTATGCGCAGCAAGGGATTAAACGTTTTTGCAAAACCTGCACAAACTTGACAATTAGCAAATACACTGACAATATATATAGACAAAAAACTATGAAATCATTAAACATCTAAAGCATCAGAGTGGAAAACAGAAAAGAGTAATTAGTACGAAGCTTTCTTTTTGGTGAAATAAAATCTCAGTTCTCACTTCTCAGTCTTTGACCCCAAACTGCTCAGCACTTCCATGTTCACCTCAATTACCAAGACCTTAAATTGTAATTTTAAATATTGCATATATCATATAAGACAATGAAAGCCCACTTTGTGACAATCTAGAACAATGAGAAATCCGTTTTTTATGGATCAGAAGGAAAATCAAAGCAAATACTCATTCCATTATAATGATGGGATATTTACCATATAGCACAGGCTTACCCAAATTCAGATCGAAGATGTGATGTGCAAGTACCTAAAAAACCGGCGCAACATTTGGGTAACAGCCTCATGAAAGGCATAATTCCAATCCTTTCCATAATTCAAATTGTTTCCTGTAACAATAAGGGACTAAAATTGAGAAGAACTAAGCTTGCTTGTCCGAGAGTTGACAAACTACAGTTGCAACTCATGTTGTGCTAAAACAAAGTGAATCCACAGAACCACCTTAAACTTCTTCTAGACAATTTTCACTTTAGAGACTCAAATAAAGACTCTTTTCTCGTTTAGATGTGTCAAACTCCACCACACACTGCCTACAAATACAGTCTAGTGACTAATTTTTAGGGAGAAGACCATAGCCCAAAGAAGGATGTCGCTCACTGACCGGGGCGCCGGCCTTCCTCCGTCGAGACCGTATCTCTAGCTCTCTCAGGATCCGCCATTTCCGCGCGACGCTATTCTCTCTCTCTCTCTATCTCTATCTCTCTCTCTCTCTCTCTGGACGGGCGAGACAGAAAAGGATGGCAGCCATAGCCGGCGCGTTTTACCAAGTGCACGGTTCACGGGTCTGCGTACGCCCCCAGCAACTGGTCGGCGCAGTGCTGGGCCCTGCTCACGGTGTGCGGCGTGTCCGCTGGCCTGGGCGGTGCGTGACTGGCAACAATGCCCAACGATTGCAAGACGTATGACTGGGTAGGAAAGACACAAAGAGCGGCATGGTCGTGTTTGTTTTATCGTGTTAATAAGAAAGTGCACTAAAACACGTCTGTGCCATCTCCCGCTGCGGCCGGCATGATGCGGCTTCAACTGGCACGCGACGGACACCGCTCCCGTCATTCCATCCCGTCCGGTCGGTTCGCACCACGGGCATGCGGTGCCCATCGCCGTCTCACCGTGCTAACCTATGCGAGACCGGCAGAAACAAAGAAGGCAACAGGGAATGAGGGGCGGCAACAACAGCAGCCACGCAGGAGGGGACAACCTCCACCATCCGTGACAGGAACCGGCCGGACGTAGCAACTGTGGCAAACCAGGCAGTCGCGACCAAATCGACAGGGGGGAGGGACGGTGGAGAAGTGGCCTATGGCTAGGACTGGCTCCGTAGTCCAAGATAGGGCCGGCCGACCTCGAGACGGGTCGTGAAGCCCGATCGCCCGCTGCAGTGCCGTCGTCGCCGCTACCACCCCGACGAAGTCGCCCGCCGTCCGCCGAAGACGCCGCAGAGGAGTTCCGGCCAGGCATGCGCAGAACCGGATGGGTGCCAAAAAGGGCCCAGATCTGGGCGGGGATGGCATCGCCACAAGCCATCGCAACATCCTGCCGCCAAGCAGCAGCACCGCCATCTCGGCACCCGCACCGCACCGCGCAAGGGGTCAAGGCCGACGCCGGAGCTGCTGCCTCCGGCATCGTCATGGCGGCCGCCAAAGAACTAGCGCCAGAAGGCCGCGCTGGGGAAGGGCGGGCTGCCGCAGCCGGCACCACCGAGCAAGCCCGGGTGGGCGGGCGGCGTGGCGGGAGGAGAGGCCACGAGGAAGGCGGGAGGGAGCCCTGGTGGCCTCGCGGGAGGCGAGGCGGTGGTGCAGTGAAGGGGGAGGGCAGGGGCCCGTGTGTTCCATACTCACAAATTACGAGGCCACGTTGCATCAACCGTGAACGAACCTCATTCACAACGGGTACGGTGAAGCTGCTCCTCCCATCCGGTTAAACCCCAAAATGTTATTTGCTGAGACATAGACAATAATTTAGTGGTCCGGCTCTGACTTGAAAGGGGTACAACTTCACTCCCCTGATTAGGTTTCTCTGATGTATTGCTGTGTGTGTCGCCCGTGCTGATAAAACGGGGCTACCGACAGAAAAAAAGAATCAAAAGTTGAACTTATTAGGAAACACATGCTGTCTTGTTTGTGAGTTACGAACAGAAGATTCTCGAGAAAAAACAACAAATCGAGCTCTGACGTGCCAAGAAGGGGGCAATAGAAGATCATGTTGGTGCGCACCGTCTCATTTGCCGGGAGGCCTGGCCCCTATTTCATACTAGCGAGTAGTCTTGGCGGCACGCCGCTTCATTGATTCGCTTAGGAATTTTTTCTTGATACACTAAAAAAATTCTTGTATGTTTTATGTGGGTATGTCTTTGTCTTTCTAACAAAGTGGAAGACAATCGTGTATGGTTAATTATTCATGAAGTTTATACATAATTCAAACAGGGATAAAGAGACACATCTACGATACCAACAAAGTGATACCAGAATACTGCGGTGAAGCCTATTTACGAAACAAAAATTAAGACGAATCCGGTAGTGTGAAGAGAATGTGAATAAGCCGACTTGGTCGGTAGATGTAACTGTACTCCTAGTTATGGGTACATGCATCATCTTAGTTACCCTGACGTTGCACTATTTTGAGAATAGGGAATGTAAATAGAAAGAAGAATGTATAAGAGAAGAGGTACAGTGTCATTGCTTTGATGGGCCGGAACCTGAAAGTAGTATATTTAGTGGCCCTCTAAAGGTGGCATCTGATATAAACTGGTAAATAACAAGTGCTAGTTGCTCGAGGGAACTCCATTGGTATATCTACAACTTTGTATGTTCGGCACCAATCAACATACTCATTTACTTTTGCCTTGTCAGATTCTTTTGGGGTTCATACATTTGACTGTGTTTTATATATTGTTTTGCAATCTACAAAACGAAGGCATCATTCATCACTCCATTGCCGTGTGTGCTCCTCTATACCCCGTGTTCATGCTGCTCATTCACAATATTCAGACAAAAAAATATAGTAAAACAAATATACATCAAAAGATATTTTCCAAGACAGATTAGATGTCAACAAAAAACAAAAAGGAAATAAAGGATCACCCTTCCTATATTGGGGAGCCATAACCATAGCACATTCAAAAAGTATTATTTTTATTATTATTTTCTTCAGCTAGCATATCTAAGTGAATATAAGAATTTCCTTAAGAGTTATATATTCAGTACTAAAACCAATGCCAAAGTACATGTTCCTGGCACATAGAGTTAACTACAACCTCTGAAGTCAAATCCAGGAAAAAGCTCAGTTAGTCATTAATCCATCCCTGGTAGGCTAGTATATGGTGTGGATTGTCTGTGACTCCTTTCAACCTTGTTAAGGAAATGAACTCTTAAAGAGTATGAAGCCAAGATCAACTGTGTCATTACAACTAAACTGTTGAAGCTTGGGACCTGAATGCTAATATTAACATAGAGTTAACCCTGACTTCTTCCATCAGTTATGGACTTGAACGGGAATATTAATATAAAGTGAATGCTCACCTCTTCCATCTAATTCCAGAAAAGTGACATCAGCTATTGTATTAAAAAAAATCAAAAACCAGTATCATGTATCGGAGTCGTATATATAAATGATAATATCAAAATAAGTACTTGGGCGAGTACTCCGACCTTTATCCATCTTATTCAACAAGGTAACACCAACTAAACCCAGCAAATTCTTACAGTTGCCTGACTCTGAGTGCAAACACTAATACAATATACTTTAAGTGCTTGGTTCTTCCATAAGATACCATCTTATGCAATCAGCTGCACTTAATAATTTTAAATCAAAGTGCCATCAAAATTTATTACGGCTTGGTGCACTTTTATATGCTTCCCTCAAACTATATGTGAAATCTCACTGGGAACTGAATATTTTGGCTCACACATTGTTACAAAAACTGACGGTAGAATGACATGGAAGCATAAGAAGCAGCCCTTCACTTTTTTTTGCTGAAAAACTCCCTCTAAGATGTTGATACTCTCTGAAAAATGTTCATGCTGCTCTTCTATACAACTTTAGAAAGAAAACCGTTCTTGAATCAGAAAATCATTTATCAATTATAAAGTAGACCAAGGCAGCAATCATATTAAGCTGGCAAATAAAGGACAACAACTACACTATCAGAAAGATCTATAAACTCTCTACGTGTGTGTGTGTGTGTGTGTGCATGCACACTTGTGCTAAAGAAATTTAAAACTGCACACTGAACCTGCTATATGATCCATCAACACCGTAATTATCTTGTGCAAGACACACACTACCTACCTGAATAGAACGAAACAAAATAAGGTAAGTCCTTTAGAGTACATCAATATTACCAACTGAATGACGTGCACTACTACTTCCATGTACCATCTGTCATTCTGACAATAGAACGAACAAATGAGATTGCTACTTTTGCCTATACAAATTATGCGCAGCAAGGGATTAAACGTTTTTGCAAAACCTGCACAAACTTGACAATTAGCAAATACACTGACAATATATATAGACAAAAAACTATGAAATCATTAAACATCTAAAGCATCAGAGTGGAAAACAGAAAAGAGTAATTAGTACGAAGCTTTCTTTTTGGTGAAATAAAATCTCAGTTCTCACTTCTCAGTCTTTGACCCCAAACTGCTCAGCACTTCCATGTTCACCTCAATTACCAAGACCTTAAATTGTAATTTTAAATATTGCATATATCATATAAGACAATGAAAGCCCACTTTGTGACAATCTAGAACAATGAGAAATCCGTTTTTATGGATCAGAAGGAAAATCAAAGCAAATACTCATTCCATTATAATGATGGGATATTTACCATATATAGCACAGGCTTACCCAAATTCAGATCGAAGATGTGATGTGCAAGTACCTAAAAACCGCGCAACATTTGGGTAACAGCCTCATGAAAGGCATAATTCCAATCCTTTCCATAATTCAAATTGTTTCCTGTAACAATAAGGGACTAAAATTGAGAAGAACTAAGCTTGCTTGTCCGAGAGTTGACAAACTACAGTTGCAACTCATGTTGTGCTAAAACAAAGTGAATCCACAGAACCACCTTAAACTTCTTCTAGACAATTTTCACTTTAGAGACTCAAATAAAGACTCTTTTCTCGTTTAGATGTGTCAAACTCCACCACACACTGCCTACAAATACAGTCTAGTGACTAATTTTTAGGAGAAGACCATAGCCCAAAGAAGGATGTCGCTCACTGACCGGGGCGCCGGCCTTCCTCCGTCGAGACCGTATCTCTAGCTCTCTCAGGATCCGCCATTTCCGCGCGACGCTATTCTCTCTCTCTCTCTATCTCTATCTCTCTCTCTATCTCTCTCTCTGGGCCAGGGCGAGGCAGAAAAGGATGGCAGCCATAGCCGGCGCGTTTTACCAAGTGCACGGTTCACGGTTCTGCGACGCCTCAAAGAATCGGTCGGCGCAAAGGTTGGGCCCTGCTCACGGTGCAGCGGCGTGTACGCTGGCCTGGGCGGTGCGTGACTGGCAACAATGCCCAACGATTGCAAGACATATGACTGGGTAGGAAAGACACAAAGAGCGGCATGGTCGTGTTTGTTTTAACGTGTTAATAAGAAAGTGCACTAAAACACGTCTGTGCCATCTCCCGCTGCGGCCGGCATGATGCGGCTTCAACTGGCACGCGACGGACACCGCTCCCGTCATTCCATCCCGTCCGGTCGGTTCGCACCACGGGCATGCGGTGCCCATCGCCGTCTCACCGTGCTAACCTATGCGAGACCGGCGTAAACAAAGAAGGCAACAGGGAATGAGGGCGGCAACAACAGCAGCCACGCAGAGGGGACAACCTCCACCATCCGTGATGTGAACCGGCCGGACGTAGCAACTGTGGCAAACCAGGCAGTCGCGACCAAATCGACAGGGGGGAGGGACGGTGGAGAAGTGGCCTATGGCTAGGACTGGCTCCGTAGTCCAAGATAGGGCCGGCCGACCTCGAGACGGGTCGTGAAGCCCGATCGCCGCTGCAGTGCCGTCGTCGCCGCTACCACCCGCACGAAGTCGCCCGCCGTCCGCCAAGACGCCGCAGAGGAGTTCGCCAGGCATGCGCAGACCAGATGGGTGCCAAAAGGGCCCAGATCTGGGCGGGGATGGCATCGCCACAAGCCACTGCAACATCCCGTCGCCAAGCAGCAGCACCGCCGCCATCTCGGCACCCCGCACCGCACCGCGCAAGGGGCCGCGCCGACGCCGGAGCTGCTGCCTCCGAAGTACGCCGCTGGCGGCCGCCAGCAACCAGCGCCGTGCCGCTGCTGGGGAAGGATGGGGCTGCGAGCCGGCACCACCCGAGCAAGCCCGGGTGGGCGGGCGGCGGCGGGAGGAGAGGCCCTGAGGAAGGCGGGAGGAGCCCTGGTGGCCTCGCTGGGAGGCGAGGCGGTGGTGCAGTGAAGGGGAGGGCAGGGCCCGTGTGTTCCATACTCACAAATTACGAGGCCACGTTGCATCAACCGTGAACGAACCTCATTCACAACGGGTACGGTGAAGCTGCTCCTCCCATCCGGTTAAACCCCAAAATGTTATTTGCTGAGACATAGACAATAATTTAGTGGTCCGGCTCTGACTTGAAAGGGGTACAACTTCACTACCCTGATTAGGTTTCTCTGATGTATTCCTGTGTGTGTCGCCCGTGTTGATACAACGGGGCTACCGACAGAAAAATGGAATCAAAAGTTGAACTTATTAGGAAACACATGTTGTCTTGTTTGTGAGTTACGAACAAAGATTCTCGAAACAACAACAAATCGAGCTCTAACGTGCCAAGAAGGGGGGCAATAGAAGATCATGTTGGTGCGCACCGTCTCATTTGCCGGGGAGGCCTGGCCCCCTATTTCATACTAGCGAGTAGTGCGCGGCGGCACGCCGCGCTTCATTGATTCGCTTAGGAATTTTTTCTTGATACACTAAAAAAATTCTTGTATGTTTTATGTGGGTATGTCTTTGTCTTTCTAACAAAGTGGAAGACAATCGTGTATGGTTAATTATTCATGAAGTTTATACATAATTCAAACAGGGATAAAGAGACACATCTACCTGATACCAACAAAGTGATACCAGAATACTGCGGTGAAGCCTATTTACGAAACAAAAATTAAGACGAATCCGGTAGTGTGAAGAGAATGTGAATAAGCCGACTTGGTCGGTAGATGTAACCGTACTCCTAGTTATGGGTACATGCATCATCTTAGTTACCCTGACGTTGCACTATTTTGAGAATAGGGAATGTAAATAGAAAGAAGAATGTATAAGAGAAGAGGTACAGTGTCATTGCTTTGATGGGCCGGAACCTGAAAGTAGTATATTTAGTGGCCCTCTAAAGGTGGCATCTGATATAAACTGGTAAATAACAAGTGCTAGTTGCTCGAGGGAACTCCATTGGTATATCTACAACTTTGTATGTTCGGCACCAATCAACATACTCATTTACTTTTGCCTTGTCAGATTCTTTTGGGGTTCATACATTTGACTGTGTTTTATATATTGTTTTGCAATCTACAAAACGAAGGCATCATTCATCACTCCATTGCCGTGTGTGCTCCTCTATACCCCGTGTTCATGCTGCTCATTCACAATATTCAGACAAAAAATATAGTAAAACAAATATACATCAAAAGATATTTTCCAAGACAGATTAGATGTCAACAAAAACAAAAAGGAAATAAAGGATCACCCTTCCTATATTGGGGAGCCATAACCATAGCACATTCAAAAAGTATTATTTTATTATTATTTTCTTCAGCTAGCATATCTAAGTGAATATAAGAATTTCCTTAAGAGTTATATATTCAGTACTAAAACCAATGCCAAAGTACATGTTCCTGGCACATAGAGTTAACTACAACCTCTGAAGTCAAATCCAGGAAAAAGCTCAGTTAGTCATTAATCCATCCCTGGTAGGCTAGTATATGGTGCGGATTGTCTGTGACTCCTTTCAACCTTGTTAAAAGAAATGAACTCTTAAAGAGTATGAGGCCAAGATCAACTGTGTCATTACAACTAAACTGTTGAAGCTTGGGACCTGAATGCTAATATTAACATAGAGTTAACCCTGACTTCTTCCATCAGTTATGGACTTGAACGGAATATTAATATAAAGTGAATGGTCACCTCTTCCATCTAATTCCAGAAAAGTGACATCAGCTATTGTATTAAAAAATCAAACACCAGTATCATGTATCGGAGTCGTATATATAAATGATAATATCAAAATAAGTACTTGGGCGAGTACTCCGACCTTTATCCATCTTATTCAACAAGGTAACACCAACTAAACCCAGCAAATTCTTACAGTTGCCTGACTCTGAGTGCAAACACTAATACAATATACTTTAAGTGCTTGGTTCTTCCATAAGATACCATCTTATGCAATCAGCTGCACTTAATAATTTTAAATCAAAGTGCCATCAAAATTTATTACGGCTTGGTGCACTTTTATATGCTTCCCTCAAACTATATGTGAAAGCTCACTGGGAACTGAATATTTTGGCTCACACATTGTTATAAAAACTGACGGTAGAATGACATGGAAGCATAAGAAGCAGCCCTTCACTTTTTTTTGCTGAAAAACTCCCTCTAAGATGTTGATACTCTCTGAAAAATGTTCATGCTGCTCTTCTATACAACTTTAGAAAGAAAACCGTTCTTGAATCAGAAAATCATTTATCAATTATAAAGTAGACCAAGGCAGCAATCATATTAAGCTGGCAAATAAAGGACAACAACTACACTATCAGAAAGATCTATAAACTCTGTACGTGTGTGTGCGTGTGTGTGTGTGTGTGTGTGTGTGTGTGTGCATGCACACTTGTGCTAAAGAAATTTAAAACTGCACACTGAACCTGCTATATGATCCATCAACACCGTAATTATCTTGTGCAAGACACACACTACCTACCTGAATAGAACGAAACAAAATAAGGTAAGTCCTTTAGAGTACATCAATATTACCAACTGAATGACGTGCACTACTACTTCCATGTACCATCTGTCATTCTGACAATAGAACGAACAAATGAGATTGCTACTTTTGCCTATACAAATTATGCGCAGCAAGGGATTAAACGTTTTTGCAAAACCTGCACAAACTTGACAATTAGCAAATACACTGACAATATATATAGACAAAAAACTATGAAATCATTAAACATCTAAAGCATCAGAGTGGAAAACAGAAAAGAGTAATTAGTACGAAGCTTTCTTTTTGGTGAAATAAAATCTCAGTTCTCACTTCTCAGTCTTTGACCCCAAACTGCTCAGCACTTCCATGTTCACCTCAATTACCAAGACCTTAAATTGTAATTTTAAATATTGCATATATCATATAAGACAATGAAAGCCCACTTTGTGACAATCTAGAACAATGAGAAATCCGTTTTTATGGATCAGAAGGCAAATCAAAGCAAATACTCATTCCATTATAATGATGGGATATTTACCATATAGCACAGGCTTACCCAAATTCAGATCGAAGATGTGATGTGCAAGTACCTAAAAAACCGGCGCAACATTTGGGTAACAGCCTCATGAAAGGCATAATTCCAATCCTTTCCATAATTCAAATTGTTTCCTGTAACAATAAGGGACTAAAATTGAGAAGAACTAAGCTTGCTTGTCCGAGAGTTGACAAACTACAGTTGCAACTCATGTTGTGCTAAAACAAAGTGAATCCACAGAACCACCTTAAACTTCTTCTAGACAATTTTCACTTTAGAGACTCAAATAAAGACTCTTTTCTCGTTTAGATGTGTCAAACTCCACCACACACTGCCTACAAATACAGTCTAGTGACTAATTTTAGGGAGAAGACCATAGCCCAAAGAAGGATGTCGCCATCGACCGGGCGCCCGGCCTTCCTCCGTCGAGACCGTATCTCTAGCTCTCTCAGGATCCGCCATTTCCGCGCGACGCTATTCTCTCTCTCTCTCTATCTCTATCTCTCTCTCTATCTCTCTCTCTCTCTGGACGGGCGAGACAGAAAAGGATGGCAGCCATAGCCGGCGCGTTTTACCAAGTGCACGGTTCACGGGTCTGCGTACGCCCCCAGCAACTGGTCGGCGCGGTGCTAGGCCCTGCTCACGGTGTGCGGCGTGTCCGCTGGCCTGGGCGGTGCGTGACTGGCAACAATGCCCAACGATTGCAAGACGTATGACTGGGTAGGAAAGACACAAAGAGCGGCATGGTCGTGTTTGTTTTAACGTGTTAATAAGAAAGTGCACTAAAACACGCTCATGCCATCTCCCGCCGCGCCGGCATGATGCGGCTTCAATCGGCACGCGACGGACACCGCTCCCGTCATTCCATCCCGTCCGGTCGGTTCGCACCACGGGCATGCGGTGCCCATCGCCGTCTCACCGTGCTAACCTATGCGAGACCGGCAGAAACAAAGAAGGCAACAGGGAATGAGGGGCGGCAACAACAGCAGCCACGCAGGAGGGGACAACCTCCACCATCCGTGACAGGAACCGGCCGGACGTAGCAACTGTGGCAAACCAGGCAGTCGCGACCAAATCGACAGGGGGGAGGGACGGTGGAGAAGTGGCCTATGGCTAGGACTGGCTCCGTAGTCCAAGATAGGGCGGCCCGACCTCGAGACGGGTCGTGAAGCCCGATCGCCGCAGTGCCGCTGCCGCCGCTACCACCAAGACGAAGTCGCTTCGCCGTCCGGCCAAGACGCCGCAGAGGAGTTCCGCCAGGCATGCGCAGACCAGATGGGTGCCAAAAAGGGCCCAGATCTGGGCGGGGATGGCATCGCCACAAGCCATCGCAACATCCTGCCGCCAAGCAGCACCGCCGCCATCTCGGCACCCGCACCGCACCGCGCAAGGGGTCAGCTGACGCCGGAGCTGCTGCCTCACGCCACGCTGGCGGCCGCCAAAGAACCAGCGCCAGAAGGCTGCTGGGGAGGGGGGGGGAAGGGCGGGGCTGCCGCAGCCGGCACCACCCGAGCAAGCCCCGGGTGGGCCGGGCCGGCGGCGGCGGGGAGGAGAGGCCCTGAGGAAGGCGGGGAGGGAGCCCCTGGTGGCCTCGCGCGGGGAGGCGAGGCGGTGGTACGGTGAAGGGGGAGGGGCAGGGGCCCGTGTGTTCCATACTCACAAATTACGAGGCCACGTTGCATCAACCGTGAACGAACCTCATTCACAACGGGTACGGTGAAGCTGCTCCTCCCATCCGGTTAAACCCCAAAATGTTATTTGCTGAGACATAGACAATAATTTAGTGGTCCGGCTCTGACTTGAAAGGGGTACAACTTCACTACCCTGATTAGGTTTCTCTGATGTATTCGGTGTGTGTCGCCCGTGTTGATACAACGGGGCTACCGACAGAAAAATGGAATCAAAAGTTGAACTTATTAGGAAACACATGTTGTCTTGTTTGTGAGTTACGAACAAAGATTCTCGAGAAACAACAACAAATCGAGCTCTAACGTGCCAAGAAGGGGGGCAATAGAAGATCATGTTGGTGCGCACCGTCTCATTTGCCGGGGAGGCCTGGCCCCCTATTTCATACTAGCGAGTAGTCTTGGCGGCACGCCGCGCTTCATTGATTCGCTTAGGAATTTTTTCTTGATACACTAAAAAAATTCTTGTATGTTTTATGTGGGTATGTCTTTGTCTTTCTAACAAAGTGGAAGACAATCGTGTATGGTTAATTATTCATGAAGTTTATACATAATTCAAACAGGGATAAAGAGACACATCTACCGATACCAACAAAGTGATACCAGAATACTGCGGTGAAGCCTATTTACTGAAACAAAAATTAAGATGAATCCGTAGTGTGAAGAGAATGTGAATAAGCCGACTTGGTCGGTAGATGTAACCGTACTCCTAGTTATGGGTACATGCATCATCTTAGTTACCCTGACGTTGCACTATTTTGAGAATAGGGAATGTAAATAAAAAGAAGAATGTATAAGAGAAGAGGTACAGTGTCATTGCTTTGATGGGCCGGAACCTGAAAGTAGTATAGTTAGTGGCCCTCTAAAGGTGGCATCTGATATAAACTGGTAAATAACAAGTGCTAGTTGCTCGAGGGAACTCCATTGGTATATCTACAACTTTGTATGTTCGGCACCAATCAACATACTCATTTACTTTTGCCTTGTCGATTCTTTTGGGGTTCATACATTTGACTGTGTTTTATATATTGTTTTGCAATCTACAAAACGAAGGCATCATTCATCACTCCATTGCCGTGTGTGCTCCTCTATACCCCGTGTTCATGCTGCTCATTCACAATATTCAGACAAAAAATATAGTAAAACAAATATACATCAAAAGATATTTTCCAAGACAGATTAGATGTCAACAAAAACAAAAAGGAAATAAAGGATCACCCTTCCTATATTGGGGAGCCATAACCATAGCACATTCAAAAAGTATTATTTTTATTATTATTTTCTTCAGCTAGCATATCTAAGTGAATATAAGAATTTCCTTAAGAGTTATATATTCAGTACTAAAACCAATGCCAAAGTACATGTTCCTGGCACATAGAGTTAACTACAACCTCTGAAGTCAAATCCAGGAAAAAGCTCGATTAGTCATTAATCCATCCCTGGTAGGCTAGTATATGGTGCGGATTGTGCGTGACTCCTTTCAACCTTGTTAAAAGAAATGAACTCTTAAAGAGTATGAGGCCAAGATCAACTGTGTCATTACAACTAAACTGTTGAAGCTTGGGACCTGAATGCTAATATTAACATAGAGTTAACCCTGACTTCTTCCATCAGTTATGGACTTGAACGGGAATATTAATATAAAGTGAATGGTCACCTCTTCCATCTAATTCCAGAAAAGTGACATCAGCTATTGTATTAAAAAAATCAAAAACCAGTATCATGTATCGGAGTCGTATATATAAATGATAATATCAAAATAAGTACTTGGGCGAGTACTCCGACCTTTATCCATCTTATTCAACAAGGTAACACCAACTAAACCCAGCAAATTCTTACAGTTGTTCGACTCGAGTGCAAACACTAATACAATATACTTTAAGTGCTTGGTTCTTCCATAAGATACCATCTTATGCAATCAGCTGCACTTAATAATTTTAAATCAAAGTGCCATCAAAATTTATTACGGCTTGGTGCACTTTTATATGCTTCCCTCAAACTATATGTGAAAGCTCACTGGGAACTGAATATTTTGGCTCACACATTGTTACAAAAACTGACGGTAGAATGACATGGAAGCATAAGAAGCAGCCCTTCACTTTTTTGCTGAAAAACTCCCTCTAAGATGTTGATACTCTCTGAAAAATGTTCATGCTGCTCTTCTATACAACTTTAGAAAGAAAACCGTTCTTGAATCAGAAAATCATTTATCAATTATAAAGTAGACCAAGGCAGCAATCATATTAAGCTGGCAAATAAAGGACAACAACTACACTATCAGAAAGATCTATAAACTCTCTACGTGTGTGTGTGTGTGTGTGTGTGTGTGTGTGTGTGTGTGTGTGTGTGCATGCACACTTGTGCTAAAGAAATTTAAAACTGCACACTGAACCTGCTATATGATCCATCAACACCGTAATTATCTTGTGCAAGACACACACTACCTACCTGAATAGAACGAAACAAAATAAGGTAAGTCCTTTAGAGTACATCAATATTACCAACTGAATGACGTGCACTACTACTTCCATGTACCATCTGTCATTACGACAATAGAACGAACAAATGAGATTGCTACTTTTGCCTATACAAATTATGCGCAGCAAGGATTAAACGCTTTTGCAAAACCTGCACAAACTTGACAATTAGCAAATACAATCGACAATATATATAGACAAAAACTATGAAATCATTAAACATCTAAAGCATCAGAGTGGAAAACAGAAAAGAGTAATTAGTACGAAGCTTTCTTTTTGGTGAAATAAAATCTCAGTTCTCACTTCTCGGTCTTTGACCCCAAACTGCTCAGCACTTCCATGTTCACCTCAATTACCAAGACCTTAAATTGTAATTTTAAATATTGCATATATCATATAAGACAATGAAAGCCCACTTTGTGACAATCTAGAACAATGAGAAATCCGTTTTTATGGATCGGAAGGAAAATCAAAGCAAATACTCATTCCATTATAATGATGGGATATTTACCATATAGCACAGGCTTACCCAAATTCAGATCAAGATGTGATGTGCAAGTACCTAAAAAACGGCGCAACATTTGGGTAACAGCCTCATGAAAGACATAATTCCAATCCTTTCCATAATTCAAATTGTTTCCTGTAACAATAAGGGACTAAAATTGAGAAGAACTAAGCTTGCTTGTCCGAGAGTTGACAAACTACAGTTGCAACTCATGTTGTGCTAAAACAAAGTGAATCCACAGAACCACCTTAAACTTCTTCTAGACAATTTTCACTTTAGAGACTCAAATAAAGACTCTTTTCTCGTTTAGATGTGTCAAACTCCACCACACACTGCCTACAAATACAGTCTAGTGACTAATTTTAGGGAGAAGACCATAGCCCAACGAAGGATGTCGCCATCGACCGGGCGCCGGCCTTCCTCCGTCGAGACCGTATCTCTAGCTCTCTCAGGATCCGCCATTTCCGCTGACGCTATTCTCTCTCTCTCTATCTCTATCTCTCTCTCTCTCGGACGGGCGAGACAGAAAAGGATGGCAGCCATAGCCGGGCGCGTTTTACCAAGTGCACGGTTCACGGGTCTGCGTCGCCTCAAGAATCGGTCGGCAGTGATCGGGCCCTGCTCACGGTGTGCGGCGTGTCCGCTGGCTCGGCGGTGCGTGTTGGCAACAATGCCCAACGATTGCAAGACGTATGACTGGGTAGGAAAGACACAAAGAGCGGCATGGTCGTGTTTGTTTTAACGTGTTAATAAGAAAGTGCACTAAAACACGCCATGCCATCTCCTTGCGGCCGGCATGATGCGGCTTCAATCGGCGCTTGACGGACACCGCTCCGTCATTCCATCCCGTCCGGTCGGTTCGCACCACGGGCATGCGGTGCCCATCGCCGTCTCACCGTGCTAACCTATGCGAGACCGGCGAAACAAAGAAGGCAACAGGGAATGAGGGCGGCAACAACAGCAGCCACGCGAGAGGACAACCTCCACCATCCGTGACAGAACCGGCCGGACGTAGCAACCGTGGCAAACCAGGCGATCGCGACCAAATCGGCAGGGGAGGGACGGTGGAGAAGTGGCCTATGGCTAGGACCGCTCCGTAGTCCAAGATAGGGCGGCCGACCTCGAGACGGGTCGTGAAGCGATGGCCGTGCTGCAGTGCGTCGTCGCCGCTACCACCCGCACGAAGTCGCCCGCCGTCCGCCGAAGACGCCGCAGAGGAGTTCGGCCAGGCATGCGCAGACCCAGATGGGTGCCAAAAAAGGGCCCAGATCTGGGCGGGGATGGCATCGCCACAAGCCACTGCAACATCCCGTCGCCAAGCAGCAGCACCGCCGCCATCTCGGCACCCCGCACCGCACCGACTGACAGCTCCACTTGTGTCCCGAATGGAATTGAAGCGTCTCTTGATATGCTTGGTCCTCTTGTGAAATCTGGATTCCTTTGCCAAGGCAATTGCACCAGTATTGTCACAGAAGATCTTCATCGGTCCCGATGCACTAGGTATGACACCTAGATCGGAAATGAACTCTTTCATCCAGACTCCTTCATTCGCTGCTCAAAGCAGCTATGTACTCCGCTTCACATGTAGATCCCGCCACGACGCTTTGTTTAGAACTGCACCAACCGACACTCCACCGCTTAATAAAAACACGTATCCGGTTTGCGATTTAGAATCGTCCGGATCGGTGTCAAAGCTTGCATCGACGTAACCATTTACGACTAGCTCTTTGTCACCTCCATATATGAGAAACATATCCTTAGTCCTTTTCGTGTATTTCAGGATGTTCTTGACCGCTGTCGATGATCCATTCCTGGATTACTTTGGTACCTTCCTGCCAAGCTTACAGCTAAGCATACGTCAGTCTGGTACACACATTGCATACATGATAGAGCCTATGGCTGAAGCATAGGAACATCTTTCATTTTCTCTCTATCTTCTGCTTTGTGGTCGGGCATTGAGTCCGACTCAATCTTACACCTTGCAACACAGGTAAAAACCTTTCTTTGCACGATCCATTTTGAACTTTTTCAAAACTTTATCAAGGTATGTGCTTTGTGAAAGTCCAATTAAGCGTCTTGATCTATCTCTATAGATCTTGATGCCCAATATGTAAGCAGCTTCACCGAGGTCTTTCATTGAAAAACTTTTATTCAAGTATCCTTTTATGCTATCCAGAAATTCTATATCATTTCCAATCAATAATATGTCGTCCACATATAATATCAGAAATGCTACAGAGATCCCACTCACTTTCTTGTAAATACAGGCTTCTCCAAAAGTCTGTACAAACCCATATGCTTTGATCACACTATCAAAGCGTTTATTCCAACTCAGAGAGGCTTGCACGGACCATAAATTGATCGTTGGAGCTTGCACACTTTGTTAGCACCCTTTGGATCGACAAAACCTTCTCGTTGCATCATATACAACTCTTCTTCTAGAAATCCATTCATGAATGCAGTTTTTACATACATTTTCCAAATTTCATAATCATAAAATGCGGCAATTGCTAACATGATTCGGACAGACTTAAGCATCGCTACTGGTGAGAAAGTCTCATCGTAGTCAACCCCTTGAACTTGTCGAAAACCTTTCGCAACAAGTCGAGCTTTGTAGACAGTTATATTACCATCAGCGTCAGTCTTCTTCTTAAAGATCCATTTATTTTCAATGGCTTGCCGATCATCGGGCAAGTCAACCAAAGTCCATACTTTGTTCTCATACATGGATCCCATCTCAGATTTCATGGCTTCCAGCCATTTTGCGGAATCTGGGCTCACCATCGCTTCTTCATAGTTTGTAGGTTCGCCATGGTCAAGTAACATGACTTCCGAATAGGATTACCGTACCACTGCAGTGCGTATTTTACTCTGGTTGACCCACGAGGTTCAGTAGTAACTTGATCTGAAGTTTCATGATCATCATCATTAGTTTCCTCACTAATTGGTGTAGTTGTCACGGGAACCATTTCTTGTGATGAACTACTTTCCAATAAGGGAGCAGAATCTGATTATCTCATCAAGTTCTACTTTCCTCCCACTCACTTCTTTCGAGAGAAACTCCTTCTCTAGAAAGGATCCGAATTTAGCAACGAAAATCTTGCCTTCAGATCTGTGATAGAAGGTGTACCCATGATCTCCTTTGGGTATCCTATGAAGACACATTTTTCCGATTTGGGTTCGAGCTTATCTGGTTGAAGTTTCTTTACATAAGCATCGCAGCCCCAAACTTTAAGAAACGACAACTTTGGTTTCTTGCCAAACCATAGTTCATAAGGCGTCGTCTCAACGGATTTTGACGGTGTCCTATTTAACGTGAATGCGGCTGTGTCTAAAGCATAACCCCAAAACGATAGCGGTAAATCGGAAATAGACATCATAGATCGCACCATATCTAGTAAAGTACGACACTGACGTTCGGACACACCATTTCTCCGTGGTGTTCCGGGTGGCGTGAGTTGCGAAACTATTCCACATTGTTTCAAATGTAAACCAAACTCGTAACTCAAATATTCTCCTCCACGATCAGATCGTAGAAATTTTATTTTCTTGTTACGATGATTTTCTACTTCACTCTGAAATTCTTTGAACTTTTCAAATGTCTCAGATTTGTGTTTCATTAAGTAGATATACCCATATCTGCTCAAATCATCTGTGAAGGTGAGAAAATAACGATAACCGCCGCGTGCCTCAACATTCATTGGACCACAAACATCAGTATGTATGATTTCCAACAAATCAGTTGCTCGCTCCATAGTTCCGGAGAACGGCGTTTTGGTCATCTTTCCCATGAGGCACGGTTACGCAAGTACCAAGTGATTCATAATCAAGTGATTCGAAGCCCATCAAGATGGAGTTTCTTCATGCGTTTTACACCGATATGACCTAAACGGCAATTACCACAAATAAGTTGCACTATCATTATCAACTCTGCATCTTTTGGCTTCAACATTATGAATATGTGTATCACTCATCGTCGGGATTCAACAAGAATAGACCATTCTTCAAGGGTGCATGACCATAAAAGATATTACTCATATAAATAGAACAACCATTATTCTCTGATTTAAATGAATAACCGTCTCGCATTAAACAAGATCCAGATATAATGTTCATGCTCAACGCTGGCACCAAATAACAATTATTTATGTCTAAAAATAATCCAGAATGTATATGTATAGGTAGCGTGCCGACTGCGATCACATCGACTTTGGAACAATTTCCAACGCAAGATCGTCACCTCGTCCTTAGCCAATCTTCGCTTAATCCGTAGTTCCTGTTTCGAGTTGCAAATATTAGCAATGTAACCAGTATCAAATACCTGTACTCTGCGAGTATTAGTAAGGTACACATCAATAACATGTATATCACATATACCTTTGTTCACCTTGCCATCCTTTTTATCCGCCAAATACTTGGGGCAGTTCCGCTTCCATTGTCCGGTGCGCTTGCGGTAAAACACTCGGTTTCAGGCTTAGGTCCAGACTTGGGTTTCTTCTCTTGATCAAAGAACTTTCTTGCTGTTCCTTTTGAAGTTTCCTTCTTCTTCCCTTTGCCCTTTTCTTGAAACTAGTCGTCTTGTTGATCATCAACACTTGATGCTCTTTCTTGATTTCTACCTCCGCAGCTTTTAGCATCGCGAAGAGCTCAGAATTGTCTTAGTCATCCCTTGCATATTATAGTTCATCACGAAGCTCTTGTAGCTTGGTGGCAAAGATGATTGGAGAATTACATCAATGACACTATCATCCGGAAGATTAACTCCCGGCTGAATTAAGTGATTGTTATACCCGGACATTTTGAGTATGTGCTCACCGATGTAACTATTCTCCTCCATCTTGCAGCTATAGAACTTATTGGAGACTTCATATCTCTCAATCCGGGCATTTGCTTGAAATATTAACTTCAACTCCTGGAACATCTCATATGCTCCATGACGTTCAAAACGTCGTTGAAGACCCGGTTCTAAGCCGTAAAGCATGGCACACTGAACTATAGAGTAGTCATCAGCTCTGCTTTGCCGTGACGTTCACAACTTCGGCTCAGCATCTGCAAAGCAGTTCGCTACCCAGCCGGTGCTTCCAGGACGTAATTTTTCTGTGCAGCAATGAGGATAATCCTCAAGTTACGGACCCAGTCCGTGTAATTGCTACCATCATCTTGAAGGAAATATGCCCTAGAGGCAATAATAAAGTTATTATTTATTTCCTTATATCATGATAAATGTTTATTATTCATGCTAGAATTGTATTAACCGGAAACATAATACATGTGTGAATATATAGACAAAACAATATGTCACTAGTATGCCTCTACTTGACTAGCTTGTTAATCAAAGATGGTTATGTTTCCTAACCATGAACAAGGAGGTGTTATTTGATTAACAAGGTCACATCATTAGTAGAATGATCTGATTGACATGACCCATTCCGTTAGCTTAACACTTGATCGTTTAGTATGTTAATGCTTTCTTCATGACCCATACATGTTCCTGTAACTATGAGATTATGCAACTCCCGTTTACGGAGGAACACTTTGGGTGCTACCAAACGTCACAACGAATCGGGTGATTATAAAGGAGTACTACAGGTGTCTCCAAAGGTACTTGTTGGGTTGGCGTATTTCGAGATTAGGTTTTGTCACTCCGATTGTCGGAGAGGTATCTCTAGGCCTTCTCGGTGATACACATCACTTAAGCCTTGCAAGCATTACAACTAATGAGTTAGTTGTGAGATGATGTATTACGGAACGAGTAAAGAGACTTACCGGTAACGAGATTGAACTAGGTATTGGATACCGACGATCGAATCTCGGGTAAGTAACATACCGATGACAAAGGGAACAACGTATGTCGTTATGCGGTTTGACCGATAAAAGATCTTCGTAGAATATGTAGGAACCAATATGGGCATCCAGGTTCCGCTATTGGTTATTGACCGAGAATGGTTCTAGGTCATGTCTACATAGTTCTCGAACCCGTAGGGTCCATGCAACTTAACGCTTCGATGACAGTTCATTATGAGTTTATAAGTATTGATGCACGAAGTTTGTTCGGAGTCCGGATGTGATCACGGACATGACGAGGAGTCTCAAACGGTCGAGACATAAAGATTGATATATTGGAAGCCTATGTTTGGACTTGGAAGGGTTCCGAGTGAAAACAGGATATTACCGAACACCGGGGTTACGGAACCCCGGGGTATATGGGCCCTCATGGGCCTTGAGGGAGAAGGAGAAGGGCCGGCCAGGTGGGCTGCGCACCCCCTCCCCCTTCCAGTCCGAATAGGACAAGGAGAGGCGGCGCCTTCCCCCTTTCCCCCTCCCCAATCCTACTCCAACTAGGAGAAGGGGGGGGAGTCCTACTCCCGGTGGGAGTAGGACTCCTCCTTGGTGCGCCTCCCCCTAGGGCCGGCCACCTCCCCCTTGGCTCCTTTATATACGGGGGCAGGGAGCACCCCATGACACACAAGTTGATCTACGGATCTTTCCTTAGCCGTGTCTGGTGCCCCTTCCACCATATTCCACTTCGGTCATATCGTCAGAGAGCTTAGGCGAAGCCCTGCGCCGGAGAAGTCATATCGTCGCAGTGCTTAGGCGAAGCCTGCGTCGGTGGAGCATCAACATCGTCATCACGCCGTCGTCTTGTGGAACTCATCCCGACACTTTGCTGGATCGGAGTCCGGGATCGTCATCGAGCTGAACGTGTGCGAGAACTCGGAGGTGCCGTACGTTCGGTGCTTGGATCGGTCGGATCGTGAAGACGTCGACTACATCAACAGCGTTGTTATAACGCTTCCGCTTTCGGTCTCACGAGTGCGTGGGCGGACACTCTTCCCTCTCGTTGCTATGCCATCACCATGGTCTTGCGTGATCGTAGGAAATTTTTGAAATTACTGCGTTACCCAGCGATGGCATCCGAGCCTGGTTTTATGCGTTGATGTCATATGCACGAGTAGAACACAAGTGAGTTGTGGACGATACAAGTCATCGCCTACCAGCATGTCATACTTTGGTTCAGCGGTATTGTTGGACGAGACGATCCGGACCAACCTTACGCGTCACGCTTCTGCGAGACCGGTTCCTCGGCGTGCTTTGCACATAGATGGCTTGCGGAAGACTGTCTCTCCAACTTTAGTTGAACTGAAAGGCATACGCCCGGTCCTTGAGAAGGTTAAACGGAGTCTATTTGACAAACTATCGTTGTGGTTTTGATGCGTAGGTAAGAACGGTTCTTGCTCAGCCCGTAGCAGCCACGTAAAACTTGCAACAACAAAGTAGAGGACGTCTAACTTGTTTTTGCAGGGCATGTTGTGATGTGATATGATCAAGACGTGATGCTATATTTTATTGTATGAGATGATCATGTTTTGTAACCGAGTTATCGGCAACTGGCAGGAGCCATATGGTTGTCGCTTTATTGTATGCAATGCAATCGCGATGTAATGCTTTACTTTATTACTAAGCGGTAGTGATAGTCGTGGAAGCATAAGATTGGCGAGACGACAACGATGCTACGATGGAGATCAAGGTGTCGCGCCGGTGGCGATGGTGATCATGACGGTGCTTGGCGATGGAGATCACAAGCACAAGATGATGATGACCATATCATATCACTTATATTGATTGCATGTGATGTTTATCCTTTATGCATCTTATCTTGCTTTGATTGACGGTAGCATTATAAGATGATCTCTCACTAAAAATTATCAAGAAGTGTTCTCCTCGAGTATGCACCGTTGCCAAAGTTAAGTAGTACCCGGACACCACGTGATGATCGGGTGTGATAAGTTCTACGTCCATCTACAACGGGTGCAAAACAGTTGCACACGCGAATACTCGAGTTAAACTTGGCGAGCCTAGCATATAACAGATATGGCCTCGGAACACGGAGACCGAAAGGTCGAACGTGAATCATATAGTAGATATGATCAACATAGTGATGTTCACCATTGAAACTACTCCATCTCACGTGATGATCGGACATGGTTTAGTTGATTTGGATCACGTAATCACTTGGATGACTAGAGAGATGTCTGTCTAAGTGGGAGTTTTTTAATATGATTAATTGAACTTAAATTTATCATGAACTTAGTCCTGGTAGTATTTTGCAAATTATGTTGTAGATCAATAGCTCGCGTTGTTGCTTCCCTATGTTTTTATATGTGTTCCTAGAGAAAATTGTATTGAAAGATGTTAGTAGCAATGATGCGGATTGGATCCGTGATCTGAGGTTTATCCTCATTGCTGCGCAGAAGAATTATGTCCTTAATGCACCGCTAGGTGACAGACCTATTGCAGGAGCAGATGCAGACGTTATGAACGTTTGGCTTGCTCAAAATGATGACTACTTGATAGTTTAGTGCACCATGCTTAACGGCTTAGAATCGGGACTTCAAAGACGTTTTGAACGTCATGGACCATATGAGATGTTCCAGGAGTTGAAATTTCCAGCAAATACCCGAGTTGAGAGATATGAAGTCTCCAACAAAGTTCTATAGCTAAAAGATGGAGGAGAATCGCTCAACTAGTGAGCATGTGCTCAGATTGTCTGGGTACTTCAATCACTTGAATCAAGTGGGAGTTAATCTTCCAGATAAGATAGTGATTGACAGAATTCTCTAGTCACCATCACTAAGTTACTAGAACTTCGTGATGAACTATAGTATGCAAGGGATGACGAAAACAATTTCCAAGCTCTTCGCGATGCTAAAATCGGCGAAGGTAGAAATCAAGAAAGAGCATCAAGTGTTGATGATTGACAAGACCACTAGTCTCAAGGAAAAGGGCAAAGGGAAGAAGGGGAACTTCAAGAAGAACGGCAAGCAAGTTGCTGCTCGAGTGAAGAAAGCCCAAGTCTGGACCTAAGCCTGAGATTAAGTGCTTTTGCTGCAATGGAACTGGTCACTAGAAGCGGAACCACCCCAAGTATTTGGCGGATAAGAAGGATGGCAAAGTGAACAAAGGTATATTTGATATACAGATTATTGATGTGCATTTTACTAGTGTTCGTAGCAACCCTCGGTATTTGATACTGGTTCAATTGCTAAGAGTAGTAACTTGAAGCAGGAGTTGCAGAATGAGCAGAAACTAGTTGAAGGGAAGTGACGATGAGTGTTGGAAGTAGTTCCAAGATTGATATGATCATCATCGCACACTCCCTATACTTTCGGGATTAGTGTGGAACCTAAATAAGTGTTATTTGGTGTTGAGCATAAATATGATTTGATCATGTTTATTGCAATACTGTCTGATTATTCATTTAAGTAAGAGAATAAATTGTTGTTACTGTTTACATGAATAAAACCTTATATGGTTACACACCCAATGAAAATGGTTCATTGGATCTCGATCATAGTGATACACATATTCATAATATTGAAACCAAAAGATGCAAAGTTAATAATGATAGTGCAACTTATTTGTGGCACTGCCGTTTAGGTCATATTGGTGTAAAGCGCATGAAGAAAACTCCATGCTGATGGACTTTCGGAATCACTTGGTTATAAATCATTTGATGCTTGCGAACCATGCCGTTTGGGCAAGATGACTAAAACTCCATTCTCCGGAACAATGGAACAAGCTACTGACTTATTGGAAATAATACATACCGATGTATGCGATCCAATGAGTGTTAATGCTCGTGGCAAGTATCGTTACTTTCTGACTTTCACAAGATGATTTGAGCAGATATGGGTATATCTACTTGATGAAACATAAGTCTGAAATAGTTGAAAGGTTCAAAGAATTTCAGAGTGAAGTGGAAAAATCATCGTAACAAGAAAATAAAGTTTCTGCGATCTGATCGCGAAGACGAATAATTGAGTTACGAGTTTGGTCTTCAATTAAAATAATGTGGAATAGTTTCACAGCTCACGCCACCTAGAACACCACCATGTTATGGTGTGTCCGAACGTCGTAACCGCACTTTATTGGATATGGTGCAATCTATGATGTCTCTTATCGGTTTACCACTATCATTTTGGGGTTATGCATTAGAGACGGCTGCATTCACGTTTAATAGGGCACCATCTAAATCCGTTGAGACGACACCATATGAACTATGGTTTAACAAAGAAACCCTAATGTCGTTTCTTAAAAGTTTGGAGTTATGATGCTTATGTGAAAAAGTTTTCACCGATAAGCTCAAACCCAAATCGGATAAGTGCGTCTTCATAGAATACCCAAAGGTAACTATTGGGTACACCTTCTATCACAGATCCAAAGGCAAGTTTTTCGTTGCTAAGATGGATCCTTTCTAGAGAAGAAAGTTTCTCTCGAAAGAAGTGAGTGGGAGGAAAGTAGAACTTGATGAGGTAATTGTACCTTCTCCCTTATTGGAAAGTAGTTCATCACGTAAATCAGTTCCGATGATTCCTACACCAATTAGTGAGGAAGTTAATGATGATGATCATGAAACTTCAGATCAAGTTGCTACCAAACCTCGTGAGGTCTTCCAGAGCAAAATCCGCACCAGAGTGGTATGGTAATCGTGTTACGGAAGTCATGTTACTAGACCATGATGAACCTACGGACTATGAGGAAGCGATGATGAGCCCAGATTCAGCGAAATGGCTTGAGGCCATGAAATCTGAGATAGGATCCATGTATGAGAACAAAGTATGGACTTTGATTGACTTGCTCGATGATCAGCAAGCCATGTTAAATAAATGGATCTTCAAGAGGAAGACGGACATTGATAGTAGTGTTACTATCTACAAAGCTCGACTTGTCACAAAAAGGTTTTCGACAAGTTCAAGGTGTTGACTACAATGAGATTTTCTCAAACTGTAGCGATTCTTAAGTCTGTCCGAATCATGTTAGAAATTGCCACATTTTATGAAATCTGGCAAATGGATGTCAAAACTACATTCTTTAATGGATTTATTAAAGAAGAGTTGTATATGATGCAACCAGAAGGTTTTATCAATCCTAAAGGAGCTAACAAAATATGCAAGCTCCAATGATCCATCTATGGACTGGTGCAAGCATCTCGGAGTTGGAATAAACGCTTTGATAGTGTGATCAAAGCATATGGTTTTATACAGACTTTTGGAGAAGCCTTGTATTTACAAGAAAGTGAGTGGGAGCATTACAACATTTACGATAAGTATATGTGAATGACATATTGTTAATCGGAAATAATGTAGAATTATTCTGCAAAGCATAAAGGAGTATTTGAAAGGAGTTTTTCAAAGAAGGACCTCGATGAAAGCTGCTTACATATTGAGCATCAAGATCTATAGAGATAGATCAAGACGCTTGATAAGTTTTTCAATAAGTACATACCTTGTCAAGATTTTGAAGTAGTTCAAAATGGAGCGATCAAAGAAAAGTTCTTTTTGTGTTGCAAAACGTATGAAATTGAGTAAGACTCAAATCCCGACCACGGCAGAAAATAGAAAAGAGAATGAAAGTCATTCCCTATGCCTCGATCATAGGTTCTATGAAGTATGCTATGCTATGTACGGACCTATTGTATACCTTGCTCTGAATTTGGCAAGGAGTACAATAGTGATCTAGGAGTAGATCACTTTGGACATTGGTCAAGAACATCCTTAGTGAGGACTAAGGAAATATTTCTCGATTATGGAGGTGATAAAAGAGCCCGTCGTAAAGAGTTACATCGATGCAAGCTTTTACACAGATCCAGATGACTCTAAGACTCAACTGGATACATATTGAAAGTGGGAGCAATTAGCTAGAGTAGCTCCGTGCAGAGCATTGTAGACATAGAGTATTTGCAAAATACATACGGCTCTGAATGTGACAGACCCGTTGACTAAACTTCTCTCACGAGCAAAACATGATCATCCCTTAGTACTCTTTGGGTGTTAATCACATAGCGATGTGAACTAGATTATTGACTCTAGTAAACCCTTTGGGTGTTAATCACATACAGATGTGAATATCAGTGTTGAAACACATGATGATGTGAACTAGATTATTGACTCTAGTGCAAGTGGGAGACTGAAGGAAATATGCCCTAGAGGCAATAATAAAGTTATTATTTATTTCCTTATATCATGATAAATGTTTATTATTCATGCTAGAATTGTATTAACCGGAAACATAATACATGTGTGAATATATAGACAAAACAATATGTCACTAGTATGCCTCTACTTGACTAGCTTGTTAATCAAAGATGGTTATGTTTCCTAACCATGAACAAGGAGGTGTTATTTGATTAACAAGGTCACATCATTAGTAGAATGATCTGATTGACATGACCCATTCCGTTAGCTTAACACTTGATCGTTTAGTATGTTAATGCTTTCTTCATGACCCATACATGTTCCTGTAACTATGAGATTATGCAACTCCGTTTACGGAGGAACACTTTGGGTGCTACCAAAGCGTCCTGGCGAATCGGGTGATTATAAAGGAGTACTACAGGTGTCTCCAAAGGTACTTGTTGGGTTGGCGTATTTCGAGATTAGGTTTTGTCACTCCGATTGTCGGAGAGGTATCTCTAGGCCTTCTCGGTAATACACATCACTTAAGCCTTGCAAGCATTACAACTAATGAGTTAGTTGTGAGATGATATATTACGGAATCGAGTAAAGAGACTTACCGTAACGAGATTGAACTAGGTATTGGATACCGACGATCGAATCTCGGGTAAGTAACATACCGATGACAAAGGGAACAACGATGTCGTTATGCGGTTTGACCGATAAAAGATCTTCGTAGAATATGTAGGAACCAATATGGGCATCGAGGTTCCGCTATTGGTTATTGACCGAGAATGGTTCTAGGTCATGTCTACATAGTTCTCGAACCCGTAGGGTCCGTGACGCTTAACGTTTCGATGACAGTTCATTATGAGTTTATAAGTATTGATGCACGAAGTTTGTTCGAGTCCCGGATGTGATCACGGACATGACGAGGAGTCTCAAAGCGGTCGAGACATAAAGATTGATATATTGGAAGCCTATGTTTGGACTTGGAAGGGTTCGAGTGAAAACAGGATATTAGGAACACCGGGGTTACGGAACCCCGGGGTATATGGGCCCTCATGGGCCTTGAGGGAGAAGGAGAAGGGCCGGCCAGGTGGGCTGCGCACCCCTCCCCTTCCAGTCCGAATAGGACAAGGAGAGGCGCGCCTTCCCCTTCCCCTCCCAATCCTACTCCAACTAGGAGAAGGGAGTCCTACTCCCGGTAGGAGTAGGACTCCTCCTTGGTGCGCCTCCCCTAGGGCCGCCACCTCCCCTTGGCTCCTTTATATCACAGGCGGGAGCACCCCATGACACACAAGTTGATCTACGGATCATTCCTTAGCCGTGTGCGGTGCCCCTTCCACCATATTCCACTTCGGTCATATCGTCGGAGAGCTTAGGCGAAGCCCTGCGCCGGAGAAGTCATATCGTCGCAGTGCTTAGGCGAAGCCCTGCGTCGGTGGAGCATCAACATCGTCATCACGCCGTCGTGCTGACGGAACTCATCCCCGACACTTTGCTGGATCGGAGTCCGGGGATCGTCATCGAGCTGAACGTGTGCGTAACTTCCGGAGGTGCCGTGACGTTCGGTGCTTGGATCGGTCGGATCGTGAAGACGCATTTACTACATCAACCGCGTTGTTATAACGCTTCCGTTTTCGGTCTACGAGGGTACGTGGACGGACACTCTTCCCTCTCGTTGCTATGCCATCACCATGGTCTTGCGTGATCGTAGGAAATTTTTGAAATTACTGCGTTACCCAACACATCTTTCAACTTTGCTTTCTCAAGGAACGCATTAAAATTCAACGGAACAACAGCACGAGCCATCTATCTACAGTAAACATAGACAAGCAAAATACTATCAGGTACTAAGTTCATGATAAATTTAAGTTCAATTAATCATATTAAAAACTCCCACTTAGTCAGACATCTCTCTATTCATCTATGTGATCACGTGATCCATCTCAACTACACCATGTCCTTTCATCACGTGAGATGGAGTAGTTTCTATGGTGTACATCACTATGTTGATCATATCTACTATATGATTCACGCTCGACCTTCGGTCTCCGTGTTCCGAGGCCATATCTGTTATATGCTAGGCTCGTCAAGTTTAACTTTGAGTATTCGCGTGCGCAACTGTTTTGCACCCGTTGTATTTGAACGTAGAGCCTATCACACCCGATCATCACGTGGTTTCTCGGTACGAAGAACTTTCGCATAGCGGTGCATACTCGGGAGAACACTTCTTGATAATTTTTAGTGAGAGATCATCTTATAATGCTACCGTCAATCAAAGCAAGATAAGATGCATAAAGGATAAACATCACATGCAATCAATATAAGTGATATGATATGGTCATCATCATCTTGTGCTTGTGATCTCCATCGCCAAGCACCGTCATGATCACCATCGTCACCGGTAGCGACACCTTGATCTCCATCGTAGCATCGTTGTCGTCTCGCCAACTATTGCTTCTACGACTATCGCTACTCCTTAGTGATAAAGTAAAGCAATTACATGGCGTTGCATTTCATACAATAAGCGACAACCATATGGCTCCTGCCGATTGCCGATAACTTCGGTTACAAAACATGATCATCTCATACAATAAAATATAGCATCACGTTTTGACCACATCACATCACAACATGCCCTGCAAAAACAAGTTAGGCGTCCTCTACTTTGTTGTTGCAAGTTTTACGTGGCTGCTACGGGCTGAGCAAGAACCGTTCTTACCTACGCATCAAAACCACAACGATAGTTTGTCAAATAGACTCCGTTTAACCTTCTCAAGGACCGGGCGTAGCCACACTCAGTTCAACTAAAGTGAGAGAGACAGACACCGCCGGTCACCTTTAAGCAACGAGTGCTCGGAGCGGTGAAACCAGTCTCGCGTAAGCGTCTGGCGTAATGTCGGTCCGGGCCGCTTCATCTCACAATACCGCTGAACCAAAGTATGACATGCTGGTAGGCAGTATGACTTGTATCGTCCACAACTCACTTGTGTTCTACTCGTGCATATGACATCAACGCATAAAACCAGGCTCGGATGCCACTGATGGGTAACGTAATAATTTCAAAAAATTTCCTACGATCACGCAAGACCATGGTGATGGCATAGCAACGAGAGGGAAGAGTGTCCGTCCACATACCCTCGTAGACCGAAAGCGGAAGCGTTATAACAACGCGGTTGATGTAGTCGTACGTCTTCACGACCCGACCGATCCAAGCACCGAACGTACGGCACCTCCGAGTTACGCACACGTTCAGCTCGATGGCGATCCCGGACTCCGATCCGGCAAAGTGTCGGGATGAGTTCCACAAGACGACGGGCGTGATGACGATGTTGATGCTCCACCGACGCAGGGCTTCGCCTAAGCTCCGCGACGATGTGACTTCTCCGGCGCAGGGCTTCGCCTAAGCTCCGCGACGATGTGACTTCTCCGGCGCAGGGCTTCGCCTAAGCTCCGCGACGAGATGACCGAAGTGGAATATGGTGGAAGGGGGCACCGCACACGGCTAATGAAAGATCCGTAGATCAACTTGTGTGTCATGGGGTGCCCCCCTGCCCCCGTATATAAAGGAGCCAAGGGGGAGGTGGCCGGCCCAAGGGAGGAGGCGCACCAAGGGAGTCCTACTCCCTCCGGGAGTAGGACTCCCCCCCCCCAATCCTAGTTGGATTAGGATTCCCGGAGGGGGAAAGAGAGAGAGGGGGGCCGGCCCACCTTTCCTAGTCCTAATAGGACTAGGGGAAGGGGCGTAGCGACCACCTAGGGCTGCCCTTCTCCTTTCCTCCAAGGCCCACTATGGGCCCATGTAGTTCCCGGGGGTTCGGTAACCTCCGGTACTCCGGTAAATTCGATTTCACTCGGAACCTTTCCGATGTCCAAATGTAGGCTTCCAATATATCAATCTTTATGTCTCGACCATTTCGAGACTCCTCGTCATGTCCGTGATCACATCCGGGACTCGAACAAACTTCGTGCATCAATACTTATAAACTCATAATGAACTGTCATCGAAGCGTTAAGCGTGCGGACCCTACGGGTTCGAGAACTATGTAGACATGACCTAGAACCATTCTCGGTCAATAACCAATAGCGGAACCTGGATGCCCATATTGGTTCCTACATATTCTACGAAGATCTTTATCGGTCAAACCGCATAACGACATCGTTGTTCCCTTTGTCATCGGTATGTTACTTACCCGAGATTCGATCGTCGGTATCCAATACCTAGTTCAATCTGCTATCGTAAGTCTCTTTACTCGTTCCGTAATACATCATCTCACAACTAACTCATTAGTTGTAATGCTTGCAAGGCTTAAGTGATGTGTATTACCGAGAAGGCCTAGAGATACCTCTCCGACAATCGGAGTGACAAAACCTAATCTCGAAATACGCCAACCCAACAAGTACCTTTGGAGATACCTGTAGTACTCCTTTATAATCACCCGATTACGTTGTGACGTTTGGTAGTACCAAAGTGTTCCTCCGATGGCAGGAGTTGCATAATCTCATAGTTATAGGAACATGTATGGGTCATGAAGAAAGCATTAACATACTAAACGATCAAGTGTTAAGCTAACGGAATGGGTCATGTCAATCAGATCATTCAACTAATGATGTGACCTTGTTAATCAAATAACAACTCCTTGTTCATGGTTAGGAAACATAACCATCTTTGATTAACAAGCTAGTCAAGTAGAGGCATACTAGTGACATCTTGTTTGTCTATATATTCACACATGTATTATGTTCCGGTTAATACAATTCTAGCATGAATAATAAACCTTTATCATGATATAAGGAAATAAATAATAACTTTATTATTGCCTCTAGGGCATATTTCCTTCAGTAAATGCAAACCTAGAGCAGTCGAGTAATAGAAGGAAGTACATAATTTCAACTAAAAGTGAGCAGTTCGTCGCCGTGTCTTCGTGGAGAAGAACCAGAACGTTTATAGGTGGGAAGACCGGACTCTCCCGTTGGTGCAGGGGTCACGGAACCGAACGACGAACAACGACATGCGGAGAATAGTGGAGTGCAAAAAGGAAGCCAAATCTGGGAGGATTGCGCACCGCCAGGCCATATCACGCAGAAGAGATGGAAGGAAGCAGGGCCTCACCCACGAAACCCACCTCGCCTGGGTCTGGCCGCTAGTCGGAGGGCTACGCCGGTGAGCAGTCTGAAACCTCCCTGATGCATCTCCCTCCTCGCACGGATCTCACTGGTCGTGGCGTGGCCGTTGTGCGTCGGGGGCGGCGATGGAGAAATACGATGCCAGTACGCCCCATCATCTAGGGCGTTATTGGCGGGCATCGGGAGGATGTGGGCAGGGGGAGACCGGGATTGATGGATATGGGTCGACAATAGCTTTATATACGGATTTAGGGCGGTTTGTTGGTGTGCTCGTTTTGCCTCTCGATATTTCTCCAGAATTCTACGGCGATGACTAACCAAAGCGAACGTGGGAAACACTTACACGTGTTCGCACGTGTCACCAAAACCAGATGGCTTGCTGGTTCTACGGCCTTCCAAAACGCATGCAAATATCTAGGCAGTTCCATAGCACACGTGATTAAAATGGTTGCTAAAAAATCCAAACAACCATCCTGCATCTCTGGGACTCTTCTTTCGACAGTTACACGCGTCGTTTTACTAAAAGGCTGTAAAAAAATTCCAAAAAAACCAGAAAAATCGAACCCTTACAGACCTAGTCTTCTTAGTATGCGTTGCCTCATAGTTTCTGTGGCTAGGCCAAGCCCCCCGCGGGTGCAAAAGAACGCGCAAAAGAAGATTGAATTGGCGACATGGGGTTTAACCTTCATCCCGGTGCGTATCTCCCCGCTAGACCTCTCCTGCCCTTTCGTCCCTGCACGACACACCGTACACGTCCTCCCCCTATGGAACTCGACACGAGCCCCCTCACTTAATATGTTCGAAAAGTGAGTGGAGTAAACACTACATGTCATCTCCGTGCTGTGGTCCGCATGATGTGCAATCAAGAAGACTCGGCTAGAATCCAGAAAATGTTAAACCCAAAAAAAGTTGTTTTGTGGAGCATATTGACCAGTATAGTCGTTTTGGCGGTTGACTTGAAAGGCGGACAGCTTCGCTCCTCAGTTTAGGTTCCTTTTTATGTGTTCATGTGTCTCTGACCCGTGTGGGTGCCGCAGGGCTAGCGACAGGCCAAAAGAAAAAGATAACTAATTAGGGAACTCATGCTATCTTGTTTGCGAGCTGGTACAAAAAAACGCGGGGGACATCAACGAATGAAGCTCTAACGTGCGAAAAACGGGGCCAAGAGAAGATAAGATGCATGTGCTCTTCATCTCAATCATACTTGGGCGCACCCCCTTTTGACCTGGGGTTACCATCGTATCGGTGCGCACCCCTCTATTCTCACTAGTGAAGTAAAACTTCATCCCGGGGCATAGCCGGTTGCTCCTGTCCACCCTTTTAGCCCTTCCGCGACACACCGTGCATGTCCTCCTCCGCACTCGATGGCCGCGGAAAAGGGAAACCCTTTCCTTCGGAGAGTAGGTGTGAAATGCACTTCATGGCTGCGGGCTGGCGGGCCAACACATCCTGGTGGCCGTTTTTTCGTCGTGTTTTGATTGCGCACGAGCTGCCTTGCAAACACCGCAGTTACTGCTCTCAGGCCTTTCCGTGCCTCGTTTAGACATGAATTGTGTCCGCAACGTCCCATCGTGTTGAAAACGATGTGAATGAGGGGTCATCATCAGCATGGCTGTCGAGCCGTCCAGGACACCAAGCAGACTCCTACGTCGGGCATCCGTCGGTCCTCCGATCGGTTTAATGGAATGTTGGTTGGCAGAAGATCGACAACAGATTAGTCGTTCGGCGGTGGCTTTAAGGCGGTCAGTCTCACTGCCTACGGCTCCACATGCTCAGCGATATACTGCACCCGGGGGTACTGTACAAAATCTTAGCGAATAGGGCGGAGTTTCCTTTTTAGTGGTAAAGGGGGAGATGCCGCGCAGAGTCTTTTTTAGTTAGGTTATCTTAGGGGGGGGGGGGGGGGGGGTTGGAACGCGTCCGTTTTATAAGTCGAATGTTCGGCAATAAAATGAATTGCATGATGTCTACATGAAGATGGCCTCCGTTTGTTGGATGATCATCCGTTTGCTATCCCTCCCATTCGCGGGATATATAGGGAACATGTTGCGGGTAAGCATTATAGCTGGCATTAACAGCTTTGTACCGATGGCAGGCCCCCCAGAAAAAGTTTTCAAAAAATAAAATTTGAGCGGCCGAGGATTTTGATCACTTTGAAATGCACGGTCATGTGCGGGGGTCCTTACATTGTCAAAACGAAAAATTGAAGCTGAAAAAACAACATAGACGAACTTAAAATTATTCACTCACTATAAAGCATAGGAAAAGATAAAAAGAAGAGTCTTTGTGAAATGACAATACTGGGATCTCCGACGCGCAAGGAAATGGGTGGGGAGATGGTAATATGAAACAACTCTTCTCCGGTGTGACTCAAATTCCTATCTCGTCTCCGGCGCCTGTGACAAAACAAAGAACATGAATAAAAATTAATACCGTACACATGTCAGGGAAAAAAAAGAATGGGGACAGAACAATTCAGCTTGAATCACGGGCATTCGGAATGAAAACATAAACGATCTAGAAAAAAAAACGATTGCGTGGCTGCCGTGCACCAGTTTATCATTCTGTTCACATCCGCTTGGGCCGGTTACCGATGCGCGTGCACTGGCCACGGCTGGCCGGAGACTAGGCTAGACTCCAGCCTGCGGCACTGATACTGCGGAGCTTCTCGTGTGCGGCGAAAATCTGGTTTGCAATCAAGAGTGTCTATTGGCAGTAGGTGCTATAGGCTAGTTTCGATGCTGGACTGGGCTGGGATAGGTAGCTGTCTGTGCATACATTAAACACTATAAGAGGACACGCGTATGAAGACAAAAAAGAAGAAGACAAATAATAGATTTACAGAGCGGGGTTCGATTTTGCTGTTGGCTAAAAAACAAAGAAATTTAAAAAAAGGCGAAATAAGACAACACGTATTCGTGTCATGGTCGAAAACTGTGTCCGCGTGGCTGTTTGCCTTGTTAAACGAAAACCCACTCATACAATATTAAAAACTTGAAGAACAAGTAGTGAACGCGTACTGCTGCGAAAAAAAAGCGAAATCGGGATGATGATTTTAACATTCGTAACAAAAGAGATACTGACAAAAGACGGCGTAGTTTGCACCATACCGTAAACTCCCCTCTGTATGGAGGTCCGGCAATAAAATAGGATCCATCGAGGGGATCTAGGTAGGTGGCTTAGGCGGCGGGAAGGAGTGGGAACCTGGGGTCTGTTCGCTTGGTTGATGTGCGTCAGAATAAGTTTCTCCGGGGTCCATTCCCGGTGAGGCGAGGCATTGGCCCACCCGAAACCCCCCCACACCCCTCCCTCACAACGGCCTGGACTGACGGGCACGCTTCATAACCAGCAGAAAAGGAAATTATGCAGATATAGCAACGCTCGGAACGGCCCAGCCGGCGGCTAGCCTGAGACGAAATATCGACCCGTACGGACGCCTTACTCGGATTGCAACCACCGCCACCTCTCGATCGCCCGGGAGTGCACCTTATGATCAAGGTTGGAAAAAGCGGTAGGCGTAAGTGAGGCGGTTGGCCTTCGCCTAGTGCCTAGGCGGTGCTTAAGCGCTCTAGGCGCAGCCTAGGCGGTTAAATACTTTTTACTATCAGGGTGTATATGTGATTATTATATCTATATTTTATTAATTTAGAGCATATAAGTATGTTACTGTTGGGGAACGTAGTAATTTCAAATTTTTTCCTACGCACACGCAAGATCATGGTGATGCATAGCAACGAGAGGGGAGAGTATTGTCTACGTACCCTCGTAGACCAAAGCGGAAGCGATCACAACGTAGAGGAAGTAGTCGTACGTTCTCCTCGCGATCCGGCCGATCCCAGCGCCGTTACTCCGGCGCCTCGAGTCGATCACAACGTAGAGGAAGTAGTCAGACGTTCTCCTCGCGATCCGGCCGATCGGCGCCGTTACTCGGCGCCTCGAGTTCTTGGCACACGCTCATTTCGATGATGCTCCTCGGGCTCCGATCCGGCAAAGCTCCGGGAGAGGGAGTTCCGTCAAGACGACGGCGTGGTGGCGATCTTGATGTTCTACCGACGCAGGCTTCGCCTAAGCACCGCTATGATATGACCGAGGTGGAATATGGTGGAGGGGGCACCGCTGACACGGCTGAGGAACGATCTCAAGGATCAACTTGTGTGTTCTAGGGTGCCCCTGCCCCGTATATAAAGGAGCAAGGGGAGGCCGGCCGGCCCTAGGAGGTGCGCCAAGGGAGGAGTCCTCCTCCTAGTGGGAGTAGGACTCCCTTTCCTAGTCCAACTAGGAAGGAGGAAGGGGAAGGAAAGAGAGGGAGAGGAGAGGAAGGGGCGCGCCCCCCCTCTGTCCAGTCGGACTCCCCATGGGGCGCGCGCCACCTCCTGGCGCAGCCCTCTCTCCCTCTTGGCCCAATAAGGCCCATTACTTTCGGGGGTTCGGTAACCCCTCGGCACTCCGTCTTTCTCCGGAAACTTCCGGAACCTTTCCGTGTCCGAATATAGCCGTCCAATATATCAATCTTTATGTCTCGATCATTTCGAGACTCCTCGTCATGTCCGTGATCACATCCGGGACTCCGAACTCCTTCGGTACATCAAAATACACAAACTCATAATATAACCGTCATCGAAACCTTAAGCGTGCGGACCCTACGGTTCGAGAACAATGTAGACATGACCGAGACATATCTCCGGTCAATAACCAATAGCGGGACCTGGATGCCCATATTGGTTCCTACATTTTCTCTGAAGATCTTTATCGGTCGGACCGCATAACAACATATGTTGTTCCCTTTGTCATCGGTATGTTACTTACCCGAGATTCGATCGTCGGTATCCAATACCTAGTTCAATCTCGTTCTTGGTAAGTCTCTTTACTCGTTCGTAATACATCATCTCACAACTAACTCATTAGTTGTAATGCTTGCAAGGCTTATGTGATGTGTATTACCGAGAAGGCCCGAGAGATACCTCTCCGACAATCGGAGTGACAAAACCTAATCTCGAAATCGCCAACCCAACAAGTACCTTTGGAGACACCTGTAGTACTCCTTTATAATCACCCGATTACGTTGTGACGTTTGGTAGCACCAAAGTGTTCCTCCGGTAAACGGGAGTTGCATAATCTCATAGTTATAGGAACATGTATAAGTCATGAAGAAAGCAATAGCAATATACTAAACGATCAAGTGCTAAGCTAATGGAATGGGTCATGTCAATCACATCATTCTTCTAATGAGGTGATCCCATTAATCAAATGACAACACATGTCTATGGTTAGGAAACATAATCATCTTTGATTAATGAGCTAGTCTAGTAGAGGCTTACTAGTGACTATCTGTTTGTCTATGTATTCACACATGTATTATGTTTCCGGTTAATACAATTCTAGCATGAATAATAAACATTTATCATGATATAAGGAAATAAATAATAACTTTATTATTGCCTCTAGGGCATATTTCCTTCAGTCTCCCACTTGCACTAGAGTCAATAATCTAGATTACACAAGAATGATTCTAACACCCATGGAGTCTTGGTGCTGATCATGTTTTGCTCGTGGAAGAGGCTTAGTCAATGGGTGCGCAACATTCAGATCCGTATGTATTTTGCAAATCTCTATGTCTCCCACTTGGACTTGGTCCCGAATGGAGTTGAAGCGTCTTTTGATATGCTTGGTCCTCTTGTGAAATCTGGATTCCTTTGCCAAGGCAATTGCACCATATTGTCACGAGAAGATCTTCATTGGTCCCGATGCACTAGGTATGACACCTAGATCGGAAATGAACTCTTTCATCCAGACTCCTTCATTTGCTGCTTGAAGCAGCTATGTACTCCGCTTCACATGTAGATCCCGCCATACGATGCTTTGTTTAGAACTGCACCAACCGACAGCTCCACCGCTTTAACAAAAACACGTATCCGGTTTTGCGATTTAGAATCGTAGGATCGGTGTCAAAGCTTACATCGACGTAACCATTTACGACTAGCTCTTTGTCACCTCCATATCTGAAACATATCCTTAGTCCTTTTCGTGTATTTCAGGATGTTCTTGACCGCTGTCGATGATCCACTCTGGATTACTTTGGTACCTTCCCGCCAAGCTTACAGCCTAAGCATACGTCAGTGCGGTACACTGACATTGCATACATGATAGAGCCTATGGCTGAAGCATAGGGAACATCTTTCATTTTCTCTCTATCTTCTGGTGGTCGGGCATTGAGTCCGACTCAATCTTATACCTTGTAATACAGTAAAAACCTTTCTTTGCACGATCCATTCTGAATTTCTTCAAAACTTTATCAAGGTATGTGCTTTGTGAAAGTCCAATTAAGCGTCTTGATCTATCTCTATAGATCTAGATGCCCAATATGTAAGCAGCTTCACCGATGTCTTTCATTGAAAAACTTTTATTCAAGTATCCTTTTATGCTATCCAGAAATTCTATATCATTTCCAATCAATAATATGTCGTCCACATATAATATCGTAAATGCTTCTGAGCTCCCACTCACTTTCTTGTAAATACAGGCTTCTCCAAAAGTCTCAGATAAAACCATATGCTTTGATCACACTATCAAAGCGTTTATTCCAACTCCGAGAGGCTTGCACGGACCATAAATTGATCGCTGGAGCTTGCACACTTTGTTAGCACCTTTTGGATCAGCAAAACCTTACGGTTGCATCATATACAACTCTTCTTCTAGAAATCCATTCAAGAATGCAGTTTTTACATCCATTTGCCAAATTTCATAATCATAAATGCGGCAATTGCTAACATGATTCGGACAGACTTAAGCATCGCTTCTGGTGAGAAAGTCTCATCATAGTCAACCCCTTGAACTTGTCGAAAACCTTTTGCAACAAGTCGAGCTTTGTAGACAGTTATATTACCATCGTCGGTCTTCTTCTTAAAGATCCATTTATTCTCAATGGCTTGCCGATCATTGGGCAAGTCAACCAAAGTCCATACTTTGTTCTCATACATGGATCCCATCTCAGATTTCATGGCTTCCACCATTTCGCGGAATCTGGGCTCACCATCGCTTCTTCATAGTTTGTAGGTTCGCCATGGTCAAGTAACATGACTTCGAATAGGATTACCGTACCACTTTCGGGTGCGTATTTTATTCTGCTTGACCTCTGATTCGGTAGCAACTTGATCTGAAGTTTCATGATCAACATCATTAGTTTCCTCACCAATTGGTGTAGTTGTCACAGAACCGTTTCTTGTGATGAACTACTTTCCAATAAGGGAAGCGAATCTGATTATCTCATCAAGTTCTACTTTCCTCCCACTCACTTCTTTCGAGAGAAACTCCTTCTCTAGAAAGGATCCGAATTTAGCAACGAAAATCTTGCCTTGGATCTGTGATAGAAGGTGTACCCATGATCTCCTTTGGGTATCCTATGAAGACACATTTCTCCGATTTGGGTTCGAGCTTATCTGGTTGAAGTTTCTTTACATAAGCATCGCATCCCCAAATTTTAAGAAACGACAACTTTGGTTTCTTGCCAAACCACAGTTCATACGGTGTCGTCTCAACGGATTTAGATGGTGCCCTATTTAACGTGAATGCGCCCGTCTCTAAAGCATATCCCCAAAACGATAGCGGTAAATCAGTAAGAGACATCATAGATCGCACCATATAAAGTAAAGTACGATTACGACGTTCGGACACACCATTTCTCTGTGGTGTTCCGGGTGGCGTGAGTTGCGAAACTATTCCACATTGTTTCAAATGTAAACCAAACTCGTAACTCAAATACTCTCCTCCACGATTAGATCGTAGAAACTTTATTTTCTTGTTACGATGATTTTCCACTTCACTCTGAAATTCTTTGAACTTTTCAAATGTTTCAGATTTGTGTTTCATTAAGTAGATATACCCATATCTGCTCAAATCATCTGTGAAGGTGAGAAAATAACTTGATACCCGCCGCGTGCCTCAACATTCATTGGACCACAAACATCGGTATGTATGATTTCCAACAAATCAGTTGCTCGCTCCATAGTTCCGGAGAACGGCGTTTTAGTCATCTTGCCCATGAGGCATGGTTACTTAAGTACCAAATGATTCATAATCAAGTGATTCGAAGCCCATCAAGATGGAGTTTCTTCATGCGTTTTACACCGATATGACCCAAACGGCAGTGCCACAAATAAGTTGCATTATCATTATCAACTCTGTATCTTTTGGTTTCAACACTATGAATATGTGTATTACTACTATCGAGATTTAATAAAAATAGACCACTCTTCAAGGGTGCATGACCATAAAATATATTATTCATATAAATAGAACAACCATTATTCTCTGTCTTAAATGAATAACCGTCTCGCATCAAACAAGATCCAGATATAATGTTCATGCTCATAGCCGGCACCCAATAACAATTATTTAGGTCTAAAACTAATCCCGATGGTAGATGTAGAGGTAGCGTGCCGACAGCGATCACATCGACTTTGGAACCATTTCCCACGCGCATCGTCACCTCGCCCTTAGCCAATCTTCGCAATCCGTAGTTCCTGTTTGAGTTGCAAATATTAGCAACAGAACCATTATCAAATACCAGTACTACTGCGAGTATTAGTAAGGTACACATCAATAACATGTATATCACATATACCTTTGATCACCTTGCCATCCTTCTTATCCGCCAAATACTTGGGGCAGTTCCGCTTCAAAGGTCCAGTTTGCTTGCGGTAAAACACTCGATTTCAGGGCTTAGGCCCGGACTTGGGTTTCTTCTCTTGAGCAGCAACTTTCTTGCTGTTCCTTTTGAAGTTCCTTCTTCTTTCCTTTGCCCTTTTCTTGAAACTAGTGGTCTTGTTGACCATCAACACTTGATGATCTTTCTTGATTTCTACCTCCATGACTTTTAGCATTGCGAAGAGCTCGGGAATTGTTTTGGTCATCCCTTGCATATTATAGTTCATCACGAAGCTCTTGTAGCTTGGTGGCAGTGATTGGAGAATTACATCAATGACACTATCATCCGGAAGAGTAACCCCAGTTGAATCAAGTGGTTATTATACCCGGACATTTTGAGTATATGTTCAACGACAGAACTATTCTCCTCCATTTTGCAGCTATAGAACTTATTGGAGACTTCATATCTCTCAATCCGGGCATTTGCTTGAAATATTAACTTCAACTCTGGAACATCTCATATGCTCCATGACGCGTTCAAAACGTCGTTGAAGACCCGGTTCTAAGCCGTAAAGCATGGCACTTGAACTATCGAGTAGTCATCGACTTTGCTCGCCAGACGTTCACAACTTCCGGCGTTGCTCTCTGCGACAGGCACAGCACCGGTGCTTCCAGGGGCGTAATTCTTACATGCAGCAATGAGGATAATCCTCAAATTACGGACCCAGTCCGTGTAATTGCTACCATCATCTTTCAACTTTGCTTTCTCAAGGAACGCATTAAAATTCAACGGAACAACAAAGACGAGCCATCTATCTACGGTAAACATAGACAAGCAAAATACTATCGGTACTAAGTTCATGATAAATTTAAGTTTTAATTAATCATATTAAAACTCCCACTTAGACAGACATCTCTCTAGTCATCTAAGTGATCACGTGATCCAAATCAACTAAACCATGTCCGATCATCACGTGAGATGGAGTAGTTTCAATGGTGAACATCACTATGTTGATCATATCTACTATATGATTCACGTTCGACCTTTCGGTCTCCGTGTTCCGAGGCCATATCTGTTATATGCTAGGCTCGTCAAGTTTAAGCTGAGTATTCTGCGTGCTGCTATTTTGCACCCGTTGTAGATGGACGTGAGAGCTTATCACACCCGATCATCACGTGGTGTCTCGGCACGACGAACTTTGGCAGCAGTGCATACTCGGGGAGAACACTACTTGATAATTTTAGTGAGAGATCATCTTAAAATGCTACCGTCAATCAAAGCAAAATAAGATGCATAAAGGATAAACATCACATGCAATCAATATAAGTGATATGATATGGCCATCATCATCTTGTGCTTGTGATCTCCATCTCCAAGCACCGTCGTGATCACCATCGTCACCGGTAGCGACACCTTGATCTCCATCGTAGCATCGTTGTCGTTTCGCCATCTATTGCTTCTACGACTATCGCTACCGCTTAGTGATAAAGTAAAGCAATTATGTATGCGTTGCATTTCATACAATAAGCGACAACCATATGGCTCCAGCCAGTTGCCGATAACCGGTTACAAAACATGATCATCTCATACAATAAAATATAGCATCACGTCTTGACCATATCACATCACAACATGCCCTGCAAAAACAAGTTAGACGTCTTCTACTTTGTTGTTGCAAATTTTACGTGGCTGCTACGGGCTTAAGCAAGAACCAATCTCACCTACGCATCAAGACCACAACGATACTTCGTCAAATAGACTCCGTTTAACCTTCTCAAGGACCGGGCGTAGCTACACTCAGTTCAACTAAAGTGAGAGAGACAGACACCCGCCAGCCACCTTTAAGCACGAGTGCTCGTAATTGATGAAACCAGTCTCGCGTAAAGCGTCTGGCGTAATGTCGGTCCGGGCCGCTTCATCTCACAATACCGCTGAACCAAAGTATGACATGCTGGTAGGCAGTATGACTTGTATCGCCCACAACTCACTTGTGTTCTACTCGTGCAAAACATCAAACCATAAAAACCTAGGCTCGGATGCCCTTTGTTGGGGAACGTAGCAATTTCAAAAATTTTCCCACGCTACGCAATTTCATGGTGATGCATAGCAACGAGTGGGGAGAGTGTTGTCTACGTACCCTCGTGAGACCAAGCGGAAGCGATCACAACGTAGAGGAAGTAGTCAGACGTTCTCCTCGCGATCCAACCGATCCCAGCGCCCGTTACTCCGGCGCCTCCGAGTTCTTGGCACACGTTCAGCTCGGTGGCGCTCCTCGAGCTCCGATCCGCAAAGCTCGGGGAGAGAGTTCCACAAGACGACGGCGTGGTGGCGATCTTGATGTTCTACCGACGCAGGGCTTCGCCTAAGCACCGCTTCTGATATGACCGAGGTGGAATATGGTGGAGGGGGCACCGCACACGGCTAAGAGATCCAAGAGATCAATTGTTGTGTCTTTGGTGCTAGCCCTGCCCTCTATTTATATGTTGAGCCCTGGGGTCGAAACTTGGAGCAAAAGCCTCCTCAAAGTCGGTTTTGCCCGAAAGGCAAGAGTCCCACTCGGACTCCAGGACCAAACGCCACAATCCTTGGCGTCTGGCCCAGACACCATGGGCCTCGGCGTCTGGCCCAGGGCCAGACGCCAGGGTCTCCGGCGTTTGGCCCCCTGGCCTCCGCAAAACTCCTTTTGCACCGACCTAAAGCCTCATGGGCTTGACCCCTTGGCCTAAACATATCATCCAATATATGAATCTTTACGTCTCGACCATTTCGAGACTCCTCGTCATGTCCCCGATCTCATCCGGGACTCTGAACTCCTTCGGTACATCGAAATACACAAAACTCATAATATAACCGTCCATCGAAACCTTAAGCGTCACGGGACCCTACGGTTCGAGAACAATGTAGACATGACCGAGACACGTCTCCGGTCAATAACCAATAAGCGGGACCTGGATGCCCATATTGGCTCCTACATATTCTACGAAGATCTTTATCGGTCAGACCGCATAACAACATACGTTGTTCCCTTTGTCATCGGTATGTTACTTGCCCGAGATTCGATCGTCGGTATCCAATACCTAGTTCAATCTCGTTCTTGGCAAGTCTCTTTACTCGTTCCGTAATACATCATCTCACAGCTAACTCATTAGTTGTAATGCTTGCAAGGCTTAGTGATGTGTATTACCGAGAGGGCCCAGAGATACCTCTCCAAATCGGAGTGACAAATCCTAATCTCGAAATACGCCAACCCAACATCCGCCTTTGGAGACACATAGTACTCCTTTATAATCACCCGATTACGTTGGACGTTTGGTAGTACCAAAGTGTTCCTCCGGTAACGGGAGTTGCATATTCTCATAGTTATAGGAACATGCATAAGTCATGGATAAAAGCAATAGCAACATACTAAACGATCGGGTGCTAAGCTAATGGAATGGGTCATGTCAATCAGATCATTCAACCAATGATGTGACCTTGTTAATTAAATGACAACTCCTTTGTCTATGGTTAGGAAACATAACCATCTTTGATTAACAAGCTAGTCTAGTAGAGGCATACTAGTGACACTCTGTTTGTCTATGTATTCACACATGTATTATGTTTCCGGTTAATACAATTCTAGCATGAATAATAAACATTTATCATGATATAAGGAAATAAATAATAACTTTATTATTGCCTCTAGGGCATATTTCCTTCAAATTGTTCATGGCGAGTTGCATCACCGCAGCGTCACTGGGGCGTTTCAACATTGTGTATCACCTACGGAGGATCAGGAGATACTTCGTGAGATTCATGAAGGAGATTGCGGTCATCATGCCGGTTCAAAGTCTCTGGTAGCCAAGGCTTTTCGTCATGGTTTTTATTGGCTGACGGCTCATGTTGATGCGGAGGATCTGGTCAGCAAATGTGACGGATGTCAAAAATTCTCATGACAAGCTCATGTGCCGGCTCAAGAATTGAGGATGATTCCAATTACTTGGCCGTTTGCAGTCTGGGGGCTTGACATGGTTGGGCCTTTCAAAAGGTCTAAGGATAAGAAGACACACTTGTTGGTGGCAGTGGATAAGTTCACCAAGTGGGTTGAAGCAGAGCCGGTGAGTAAGTGTGATGCAGCCACGGCAGTTTAGTTCATCAAAAAGGTGATCTTTCGTTTTGGCTTTCCACACAGCATTATAACTGATAATGGTACTAATCTCTCCAAGGGTGCCATGGAAGAGTTCTGTCAACAAGAGCACATCCGGCTTGATGTTTCGCTGTTGCTCACCCCGCCTAATGGTCAAGCGAAAGAGCTAATCAAGAGATCTTGAAAGGTATCAAACCCCGGCTCTTAGTTCCCTTACAGCAAACTCCGGGTTGTTGGGTGGAGGAGTTACCCTCTGTGCTATGGAGCATCAACACAACGCCTAACAGGTCTACTAGTTATACACCTTTCTTCATGGTGTATGGAGCAGAGGCGGTTCTGCCCAGTGATATCCGACATGATTCACCCCGGGTGGCGGCTTATGTTGAGGCTGATAATGAAAAAGCTCGTCAGGATGCACTTGACTTGTTGGATGAGGAGCGAGACTTGGCAATAGCCCGCTCGGCGATTTACCAGCAAGACCTGCGCTGTTATCACAGCCGCCGGGTTAGAAGCAGAACTTTTCAGGAAGGCGATTTAGTGCTCCGGCTCATCCAGGATCAATCTGACATGCACAAGCTGCCCCCTCCTTGGGAAGGACCTTTTGTGGTCAGTAAGAATCTCAACAACGGGTCATATTACCTCATCGATGTTCGAGAGCACAAAGACTCACGTAAGTCAGAGGAAGAGACCCGCCGGCCGTGGAACATAGCGCATCTCCGGCCCTACTATACTTAAGCCACCGGCTCTCAGAGTATATTTCTTTTTCTTTTTTAGCAATGTATATATTATATAAAGCAATAAAGCAGGACCTCTTTCCTTTCCATCCTACAAGGTTTATGTATCTTCTTTACCAGGTGGTGGAAACAACCAACAGGGGGCGGATCATATCTGAATCCTGTTTTCCCTTTGGTCCGGCTTATGATCATATCTGAATCTAGCCATGGTCAATTGGGGGCTTCCTGTTCAAACATAGGTCGTATTCGAACCAAAGAGAACATAGCTGTCGATACCCACTTGATCGGCATCGCCAAACCCACTTGGGGGCTTCTTGATCATATTTGAATCATAGCTTAACCCCTTTGGGTCTGACATGGATCGTATTTGAATCAGCGTCATTAAACAACTCTAATGGTCACTTGGGGGCTTCCTGTTCAAACATAGGTCGTATTCGAACCAAAGAGAACATAACTATCGATACCCACTTGATCGGCATCGCCAAAGCCATTGGGGGCTATATGATCGTATCCGAATCTTAGCTTAACCCCTTTGGAACGGTTCTACTGATCGTATTCGAATCAGAGGCCTTTGAAAAATTAAGTTTATTTTGTTCTATAAGGGTAAATAATATGAAGGGCCAGGTAAACATTATATGTGCCGATTCTCAGAAGTTAAGTTTAACTGTCTGCTTTTTGGGATCGCATAAGCCGGTAATGTACGCTTCAATAAGATAGCAGGAATATTATTATGGTCATGATCATAAACCGGCTGATACTTATGATGTTTTTGGTTCATGCTCCGGGTTAACATTATTCTATATGACCCCGGATGTGGTAAGACGCCAAAGGAATTTTTTGTTTTTTATACACAGGGTAAAGCAAAAAGCTTTTGGATGTCAAGGAGCAATTCATATGAGCCAAAGGTATACAATGATAGCGGCTTGTGACATTGTTAAGCACCACAAACATGCTTGTGAAGGCATGACAGAGTTAAGGAGTTTACGCTACCCTATTACAAGACTCCCGAGTCTGAATAATGAAGCATCATTTTTTTCAAAGACTTCGTGCGGTAGGTTACTCCTTTGGTGGACTTGAAGACTCCGGGTTATCCTTCTCCGCCTCTTAAATACGCTGTTTTGTCCTGGAAGGTTGACGAGGTCCAGTCAATGCCGCTTAAGGCTTCAAATTCAGCTTCATCATCTATTAAACTGGCCGGGTCAACTTCAGGAGCAAAGGTATGCTTACGGATTGGAGGGATCAGGCTGACGTCATCATAATGCGGAGTTGGAATCCTCCAGTTCTCGTTGTCATAATCCGGCTGATACTTCGTAAGATCAATATCATTGCCGATAATTGTGGCCATAGGACGTACGACTTTCACACAGGCGGTGAAGTCTGATTCATTGAATACAGAGCCGTCCTCCTTCAAGCTAGGATATCCAAGAGCAACATCAGCTAGGTCTAGCTCTGGAACCAACGCTTTGGCCCGGCTTAAGGTGGCTATGGCCCCGGCTCTACCAGATGCCCGCCTTAGTTCCTGAATCCGTTGAGGTAACACGGCAAGCCGTTTGAGCACATCCTGCAGGAGATAAGGAGTATCATTTGATAAAGCCACAACGGCCAAAGCACGTTGTGACCCGGTGTATAGCTGTTCCACTAGAGTGTACACCGCCTTAAGCTTGATCAGCATATTCTGCTTCAGGTTGGTGCTCCTGGGGCCTGCGTTTATACATATAAGTTAAGCCGGAGATAATATCCGAAATAGTCATCAAAGAAACCATGGTGATGTTCACGATTACACATAGTAACTTACCGAAAATTGCTGAGACCATTTGAGATATCTGGTGCTTTAAGCCGGATAGCTCGGCAGTTGCTTCGGCAAGAGCTGCTTCTGCTGTCTCGGCCCGGATCACAAGTGAAGTTTTTTCTTCTGACCAGGTCTTCTTCTCCGCGTCAAAATCCTTCTTCAACTTTTCTTGTTCAGAGACGCTGAATGCAAATTTGGAGTTGGCTTTTTGAATCTCAAGTTCTTGGGCCGCCAGCCGGGTCTTCAGGTCAGCAATTTCCAATTCAAATTGACTGGTGGAGACCTCCATTGATGCCGGGTTACAATTAAGGTTTTGGTAAGATGTTATTAAAATCCCAAGCATTTTACAAGTAAAGACACTTGACACTTGGGGGCTAATGTATGCTGAAGAAAATTTTACTTTATAATGTCAGATTATGCATATTAAAGTCTCAAGCACTTTACAAGTAAAGATACTTAACACTTGGGGCTAATGTGTGTCGCTTGTTTTAAGTTGCTATATTATGGCCGGGTTAAATATCCTTTTCTTGTAAAACGGATGAACTAACAACAAGCAGGTATCTAAGACTACGGCATATTTACTTATAAGCAGTAGACTTGGGGGCTGGTACAGTAAGTAAGATCCAGGAGAAATAATATAAGTTATACCTCAGATTTATGCTGTATCTGTTTCACCATGTCAATTTCCAGGTCGCGGCTGTTATGCACTTGATTCAGATAGCCTGAGACTATATCGCCAATGCTTAAGTGAGCATAATCAACGATGTCCTGTTTGGTCTTCCGGTGTTTGAAAAGTTCTTCCTTGGCAGTACATCTGGCAAGGACAGTAGGCCGCCCCGGTACAATATACTGGCTTTTCAAGATTTCAACTTCCGGCTCCGCCGTCCTGACCGGGCTAGGAATTTCCGGTTTATCGAAGCTGTCAATGAAGGAAATATGCCCTAGAGGCAATAATAAAGTTATTATTTATTTCCTTATTTCATGATAAATGTTTATTATTCATGCTAGAATTGTATTAACCGGAAACATAATACATGTGTGAATACATAGACAAACATAGTGTCACTAGTATGCCTCTACTTGACTAGCTCGTTGAATCAAAGATGGTTAAGTTTCCTAGCCATAGACATGAGTTGTCATTTGATTAACGGGATCACATCATTAGGAGAATGATGTGATTGACTTGACCCATTCCGTTAGCCTAGCACTTGATCGTTTAGTATGTTGCTATTGCTTTCTTCATGACTTATACATGTTCTGTAACTATGAGATTATGCAACTCCGTTTACGGAGGAACACTTTGGGTGCTACCAAACGTCACAACGTAACTGGGTGATTATAAAGGAGTACTACAGGTGTCTCCAAAGGTACATGTTGGGTTGGCGTATTTCGAGATTAGGTTTTGTCACTCCGATTGTCGGAGAGGTATCTCTGGGCCCTCTCGGTAATGCACATCACTATAAGCCTTGCAAGCAATGTAGCTAATGAGTTAGTTACATAATGATGCATTACGTAACGAGTAAAGAGAATTGACGGTAACGAGATTGAACTAGGTATTGGATACCGACGATCGAATCTCGGGCAAGTAACATACCGATGACAAAGGGAACAACGTATGTTGTTATGCGGTTTGACCGATAAAGATCTTCGTAAAATATGTAGGAGCCAATATGAGCATCCAGGTTCCTCTATTGGTTATTGACCAAGAATAGTTCTAGGTCATGTCTACATAGTTCTCGAACCCGTAGGGTCTGCACGCTTAGGTTTCGATGACAGTTATATTATGAGTTTATGAGTTTTGATGTACCGAAGGAGTTCGGAGTCCCGGATAAGATCGGGGACATGACGAGGAGTCTTGAAATGGTCGAGACGTAAAGATCGATATATTGGACGACTATATTCGGAGTTCGGAAAGGTTCCGAGTGATTCGGGTATTTTTCGGAGTACCGGAGAGTTACGGGAATTCGCCGGGAGTATATGGGCCTTATTGGGCCATACGGAATAGAGGAGAGAGGCCAAAGGAAGGAGGCCTGCGCCCCCCTCTGGTCCGAATTGGACAAGGCGCAGCCCCTTTCCTTATTCCTCTCCCCTCTTTCCCCTTCTCCTACTCCAACAAGGGAGGTGGAATCCTACTAGGACTAGGGAGTCCTAGTAGGACTCCACACTTGGCGCGCCCCCTCCTAGGGCCGGCCTCCTCCCCCCTTGCTCCTTTATATACGGGGGCAGGGGGCACCCCATGACACACAAGTTGATCTACGGATCGTTCCTTAGCCGTGTGCGGTGCCCCCCTCCACCATATTCCACCTCGGTCATATCGTCGCGGAGTTTAGGCGAAGCCCTGTGCCGGTAGAGCATCATCATCGTCACCACGCCGTCGTCTTGTGGAACTCATCCCCGACACTTTACTGGATCGGAGTCCGGGGATCGTCATCGAGCTGAACGTGTGCTGAACTCGGAGGTGCCGTACGTTCGGTACTTGGATCGATCGGATCGTGAAGACGTACGACTACATCAACGGTCTACGAGGGTACGTGGACAATACTCTCACCTCTCGTTGCTATGTCATCACCATGATCTTGCGTGTGCGTAGGAAATTTTTTGAAATTACTACTTTCCCCAATAGTGGTATCAGAGCCAGGTTTTATGCGTTGATATTATTTGCACGAGTAGAACACAAGTGAGTTGTGGGCGATACAAGTCATACTTCTTACCAGCATGTCATACTTTGGTTCAGCGGTATTGTGAGATGAAGCGGCCCGGACCGACATTACGCCAGACGCTTACGCGAGACTGGTTTCACCGTTACGAGCACTCGTGCTTAAAGGTGACTGGCGGGTGTCTGTCTCTCTCACTTTAGTTGAATCGAGTGTGGCTACGCCCGGTCTTTGTGAAGGTTAAAACAGCACTAACTTGACGAACTATCATTGTGGTTTTAATGCGTAGGTAAGAACGGTTCTTGCTAAGCCCGTAGCAGCCACGTAAAAATTTGCAACAACAAAGTAGAGGACGTCTAACTTGTTTTTGCAGGGCATGTTGTGATGTGGTATGGTCAAGACGTGATACTATATTTTATTGTATGAGATGATCATGTTTTGTAACCGAAGTTATCGACAATGGCGGGAGCCATATGGTTGTCGCTTTATTGTATGAAATGCAAACGCTCGTAATTGCTTTACTTTATCACTAAGCGGTAGCGATAGTCGTAGAAGCAATAGATGGCGTAACGACAACGATGCTACGATGGAGATCAAGGTGTCGCCCCGGTGACGATGGTGATCACGACGGTGCTTCGGAGATGGAGATCACAAGCATAAGATAATGATGGCCATATCATATCACTTATATTGATTGCATGTGATGATTATCCTTTATGTATCTTATCTTGCTTTGATTAACGGTAGCATTTTAAGATGATCTCTCACTAAAATTATCAAGAAGTGTTCTCCACAGTATGCACCGTTGGTAAAAGTTCTTCGTCTTTGAGACACCACGCGATGATCGGGTGTGACAGGCTCTACGTTCAAACACAACGGGTGCAAAATAGTTGCACACGCGAATACTCAGGTTAAACTTGACGAGCCTAGCATATACAGATATGGCCTCGGAACACGGAGACCGAAAGGTCGAACGTGAATCATATAGTAGATATGATCAACATATTGATGTTCACCGTTGAAACTACTCCATCTCACGTGACGATCGGACATGGTGTAGTTGATATGGATCACGTAATCACTTAGAAGATTAGAGAGATGTCTATCTAAGTGGGAGTTCTTAAGTAATATGATTAATTGAACTTTAATTTATCATGAACTTAGTCCTGGTAGTATTTTGCAAATTATGTTGTAGATCAATAGCTCGCGTTGTCGCTTCCCTATGTTTGCTGCTTTCATATGTTTATTTTAATATGTTCCTAGAGAAAACTGTGTTGAAAGATGTTAGTAGCAATGATGCGGATTGGATCCGTGATCTGAGGTTTATCCTCATTGCTGCACGTAAGAATTATGTCCTTGATGCACCGCTAGGTGACAGGACCTATTGCAGGAGGCGGATGGGGCGTTATGAACGTTTGGCTAGCTCAATATGATGACTACTTGATAGTTTAGTGCACCATGCTTAACGGCTTAGAATCGGGACTTCAAAGACGTTTTGAACATCATAGACCATATGAGATGTTCCAGGAGTTGAAGTTAATATTTCAAGCAAATACCCGAGTTGAGAGATATGAAGTCTCCAACAAGTTCTATAGCTAAAAGATGGAGGAGAATCACTCAACTAGTGAGCATGTGCTCAGATTGTCTGGGTATTTCAATCGCTTGAATCAAGTGGGAGTTAATCTTCCAGATAAAATAGTGATTGACAGAATTCTCTAGTCACCATCACTAAGTTACTAGAACTTTGTGATGAACTGTAGTATGCAAGGGATGACGAAAACGATTCCGAGCTCTTCGTGATGTTGAAATCAACGAAGGTAGAAATCAAGAAAGAGCATCAAGTGTTGATGATTGACAAGACCACTAGTTTCAAGAAAAGGGCAAAGGGAAAGAAAGGGAAACTTCAAGTAGAATGGCAAACAAGTTGTCACTCCCGTTAAGAAGACCAAATTTGAACCTAAGCCTGAAACTGAGTGCTTCTACTGCAAAGGAAATGGTCTCTGGAAGTGGAACTACTCCAAATATTTGGTGGATAAGAAGGATGGCAAAGTGAACAAGGGTATATTTGATATACAGGTTATTGATGTGTGCCTTACTAGTGTTTATAGTAGCCCCTGAGTATTTGATGCTTGTTCGGTTGCTAAGATTAGTAACTCGAAACAGGAGTTACAGAATAAACAGAGACTAGTTGAAGGGGAAGTGACGATGAGTGTTGGAAGTAGTTGATTGATATGATCATCATCGGACACTCCCTATACTTTCGGGATTAGTGTTGAACCTAAATAAATGTTATTTAGCGTTTGCGTTGAGCATGAATATGATTTGATCATGTTTATTCCAATACGGTTATTCATGTAAGTTAGAGAATAATTATTGTTCTGTTTACATGAATAAAACCTTCTATGGTCATACACCCAATGAAAATGGTTTGTTGGATCTCGATCGTGTGATACACATATTCATAATATTGAAACCAAAAGATGTAAAGTTAATAATGATAGTGCAACTTATTTGTGTCACTGCCATTTAAGTCATATTGGTGTAAAGCGCATGAAGAAACTCCATACTGATGGGCTTTTGGAATCACTTGATTATGAATCAATTGGTACTTGTGAACCGTGCCTCATGGGCAAGATGACTAAAACGCCGTTCTCCGGAACTATGGAGCGAGCAACTGATTTGTTGGAAATCATACATACTGATGTTTGTGGTCCAATGAATGTTGAGGCTCGCGGCGGGTATCGTTATTTTCTCACCTTCACATATGATTTGAGCAGATATGGGTATAACTACTTGATGAAACATAAGTCTGAAATATTTGAAAAGTTCAAAGAATTTCAGAGTGAAGTGGAAAATCATCATAATAAGAAAAATAAAGTTTCTACGATCTGATCGTGGAGATGAATATTTGAGTTACGAGTTTGGTCTTCATTTGAAACAATGTGAAATAGTTTCGCAACTCACGCCATATGGAACACCACAGCATAATGGTGTGTCCAAAAGTCGTAACCGCACTTTATTGGATATGGTGCGATCTATGATGTCTCTTATCGTTTACCACTATCGTTTTGGGGTTATGCATTAGAGACAACTGCATTCACGTTTAATAGGGCACCATCTAAATCCGTTGAGACGACACCGTATGAACTATGGTTTAGCAGTAAACCTAAGCTGTCTTTTCTTAAAGTTTGGAGTTGCGATGCTTATATGAAAAGGGTTTCAACCTGATAAGCTCGAACCCAAATCGGAGAAGTGCGTCTTCATAGAATACCCAAAGGAAACTATTGGGTACACCTTCTATCACAGATCCAAAGGCAAGATATTCGTTGCTAAAATGGATCCTTTCTAGAGAAGGAGTTTCTCTCGAAAGAAGTGAGTGGGAGGAAAGTAGAGCTTGATAAGGTAATTTGTACCTTCTCCCGAATTGGAAAGTAGTTCATCATAGAAATCAGTTCTAGTGATTCCTACACCAATTAGTGAGGAAGCTAATGATAATGATCATGAAGCTTCAGATCAAGTTACTACCGAACTTTGTAGATCTTTCAGATTAAGATCCGCACCAGAGTGGTACGGTAATCCTATTCTGGAAATCATGTTACTAGACCATGATAAACCTACGAACTATGAGGAAGCGATGATGAGCCCAGATTCCATGAAATGGTTTGAGACCATGAAATCTGAGATGGGATCCATGTATGAGAACAAAGTGTGGACTTTGATTGATTTGCCCGATGATCGGCAAGTCATAGAAAATAAATGGATCTTCAAGAGGAAGACAGACGCTGATAGTAGTGTTACTATCTACAAAGCTCGACTTGTCGCAAAAGGTTTTCGACAAGTTCAAGGTGTTGACTACGACGAGAGTTTCTCACTCGTATCTATGCTTAAATCTGTCTGAATCATGTTAGCAATTGCCGCATTTTATGAAATCTGGCAAATGGATAAACAAAACTGCATTCCTTAATGGATTTATTAAAGAAGAGTTGTATATGATGCAACCATAAGGTTTTGTAAATCCTAAAGGTGCTAACAAAATGTGCAAGCTCCAGCGATCCATCTATGGACTGGTGCAAGCATCTCAGAGTTGGAATACACGCTTTGATAAGTTGATCAAAGCATATAGTTTTATCTGAGACTTGCGGTGAAGCCTGTATTTACAATAAAGTGAGTGGGAGCACTACCGCCTTTACGATAAATATATGTGAGTGACATATTGTTGATCGAAATGATGTAGAATTTTTCTGGAAAGCATAAAGGAATAATTGAAAGGAGTTCTTTAAAAGAAAGACCTCAGTAAAGCTACTTATATATTGAGCATCAAGATCTATTGAGATAGATCAAGACGCTTGATAAGTTTTTCAATAAGTACATACCTTGTCAAGATTTTGAAGTAGTTCAAAATGGAACAGTCAAAGAAAAAGTTCTTGCCTGTGTTGCAAAGGTGTGAAATTGAGTAAGACTCAAATCCCGACCACGGCAGAAAATAGAAAAGAGAATGAAAGTCATTCCCTATGCCTCGGTCATAGGTTCTATAAAGTATGCTATGCTGTGTACGGACCTATTGTATACCTTGCTCTGAATTTGGCAAGGAGTACAATAGTGATCTAGGAGTAGATCCTTTGGACATTGGTCAAGAACATCCTTAGTGAGGACCAAGGAAATATTTCTCGATTATGGAGGTGATAAAAGAGCCCGTCAGAAAGAGTTACAACAAAGGTGCAAGCTTTTACACCGATCCAGATGACTATAAGTCTCAATCTGGATACATATTGAAAGTGGGAGCAATTAGCTAGAGTAGCCCGTGCGAGCATTGTAGACATAGAATATTTGCAAAATACATACGGCTCTGAATGTAGCAGACCCGTTGACTAAGCTTCTCTCACGAGCAAAACATGATCATACCTTAGTACTCTTTGGGTGTTAATCACATAGCGATGTGAACTAGATTATTGACTCTAGTAAACCCTTTGGGTGTTGGTCACATGACGATGTGAACTATGGGTGTTAATCACATACAGATGTGAATATTAGTGTTGAATCACATGATGATGTGAACTAGATTATTGACTCTAGTGCAAGTGGGAGACTGGAGAAAATATGCCCTAGAGGCAATAATAAAGTTATTATTTATTTCCTTATTTCATGATAAATGTTTATTATTCATGCTAGAATTGTATTAACCGGAAACATAATACATGTGTGAATACATAGACAAACATAGTGTCACTAGTATGCCTCTACTTGACTAGCTCGTTGAATCAAAGATGGTTAAGTTTCCTAGCCATAGACATGAGTTGTCATTTGATTAACGGGATCACATCATTAGGAGAATTATGTGATTGACTCGACCCATTCCGTTAGCTTAGCACTTGATCGTTTAGTATGTTGCTATTGCTTTCTTCATGACTTATACATGTTCCTATGACTGTGAGATTATGCAACTCCCGTTTACCGGAGGAACACTTTGGGTGCTACCAAACGTCACAATGTAACTGGGTGATTATAAAGGAGTACTACAGGTGTCTCCAAAGGTACATGTTGGGTTGGCGTATTTCGAGATTAGGTTTTGTCACTCCGATTGTCGGAGAGGTATCTCTGGGCCCTCTCGGTAATGCACATCACTATAAGCCTTGCAAGCAATGTAGCTAATGAGTTAGTTACAGAATGCATTACGTAACGAGTAAAGAGAATTGACGGTAACGAGATTGAACTAGGTATTGGATACCGACGATCGAATCTCGGGCAAGTAACATACCGATGACAAAGGGAACAACGTATGTTGTTATGCGGTTTGACCGATAAAGATCTTCGTAGAATATGTAGGAGCCAATATGAGCATCCAGGTTCCGCTATTGGTTATTGACCAAGAATAGTTCTAGGTCATGTCTACATAGTTCTCGAACCCGTAGGGTCCGCACGCTTAAGGTTTCGATGACAGTTATATTATGAGTTTATGAGTTTTGATGTATCGAAGGAGTTCGGAGTTCCGGATGAGATCGGGGACATGACGAGGAGTCTCGAAATGGTCGAGACGTAAAGATCGATATATTGGACGACTATATTCGGAGTTCGGAAAGGTTCCAAATGATTCGGGTATTTTTTGGAGTACCGGAGAGTTACGGGAATTCGCCGGGGAGTATATGGGCCTTAGTGGGCCATACGGGAATAGAGGAGAGAGGCCAAAAGGAAGGAGGCCTGCGCCCCCCCCCCCTCTGGTCGAATTGGACAAGGGGCGCCACCCCCATTTCCTTATTCCTCTCCCCTCTTTCCCCTTCTCCTACTCCAACAAGGGAGGTGGAATCCTACTAGGACTAGGGAGTCCTAGTAGGACTCCACACTTGGCGCCGCCTCCTAGGGCCGCCTCCTCCCCTTGCTCCTTTATATACGGGGCAGGGGCACCCCATGACACACAAGTTGATCTACGGATCGTTCCTTAGCCGTGTGCGGTGCCCCCTCCACCATATTCCACCTAGGTCATATCGTCATGGAGTTTAGGCGAAGCCTGCGTCGATAGAGCATCATCATCGCCACCACGCCATCGCGTCGACAGTAACTCATCCCCGACACTTTGCTGGATCGGAGTCCGGGGATCGTCATCGAGCTGAACGTGTGCTGAACTCGGAGGTGTCGTGCGTTCGGTACTTGGATCGGTCGGATCGTGAAGACGTACGACTACATCAACCGCGTTGTCATAACGCTTCCGCTTACGGTCTACGAGGGTACGTGGACAATACTCTCACCTCTCGTTGCTATGTCATCACCATGATCTTGCGTGTGCGTAGGATTTTTTTTGAAATTACTATGTTACCCAACAGTCAAGAGTGTCTTCGGCAGGCGGGTCGGAAGATGGCGTCAGAATTTCATAGGCCGGCTCAGGAGGAGATTGATGAGTAGAAGCATCAGGGGCAGCGATTCCGGGTTCCGGCTCCGTGGCTACCGGGTCTTCGATCGGCTTATTCTTTTTTGCCTTCTTACTGGGTTTCACCTGCACACTGTGGACAAAACAAAGGGATGAGTACAAAATATGAGTAAGGCAAAGCATGAGGATAACAAAGGTACATTACCCAGGGGCAGTCTTGAAGGCCGGCATGTTGGATTGCATAGACTCGCCAGAAGAAGGAGATGTATCCTGATAATTGGAGTCAGATGAATTGAGAGGCTGACGAATTAAACCCGCCAAAGGGTAAACAGAACGCAAAGCGGAGATGACCTCAGTTCGACGCTTCCTGCTCACATCGGGTAAGCCGGAAGAGAGCTCTACATCCTTACTTGTCCGGGTTTGCCTCCGGCTCTCAAGCTGTTGTTGCTTCAAAAGAAATTGAGGATCTTGATAAGCTAGAGGATGTGAAAATCTTACTTTTCGGGTCACCTTGGTTTTGTGCTTTGGCAAAGGCTCGAGTCGGAGGAGATTATAGTTACCTCTTCGCCAGGAGCTTGGCTGTTCCCAGTATCCTCCTGAAAGGCGGAAATATCAATACAATAGTAACAAAGGAGTTAAGAGAATAAGGGATTACCTCTTCCTCATCTGAAGAAGAATCATCCAATTTGAGCAATTCGGAGGCGCTGGGTTTCTTCTTTTTCGAAGTTCCCGTCTTGGCGTTTTTCCTTTCGTTTTTCTTGGCTGCTCTGGCACATTGTTATGACCTCGTGGTCATATCTGACCTTCGAGAAATCATCACCGGCCTGTGAAAAAGACAAGCAATTATAAGTACAAAAGAGGTAAAAATGTTAAAGAGTATTTATTAAGATTGGTAACTTACTGCAGGGGCCGGGTTCTTTTTGCAGAAGGGAAGTAACCCGAAGGCATTGCTGATAACAGTACCCTCCTTCAGCAGTGACTGGGTAGTAGCATCTACCACATCATCTGGTAAGTCGTCAGAACAGTGGCACATTGGGTCGTTCGTTTCACCTGTATAGGTACACATTAAGCCGGAGCGACGGCTTAATGGGAGTATTCGCCAAGTGACCCAGACCCGGACCAGGTCGATGCCATTTAAACCATTTCCCAGAAGAGCTTTAATCTTCTTGATGGTAGGGTTAAGTGGCAGACGTTCAACAATGATCGGTTTATCCGCCAATGATGGTTGGACTCAAAGGCGCAGGGCGCGAAAGCCGGGCAGAGGCTTCTCATCAGCCGGAGAAGTATCCTGACAGTAGAACCATGTCTGGTTCCAATATTTGGGGTGACTCGGCAGCTCAGCATAAGGAAACAGGCAGTCTCTCCGTCGCTGGATCGAGATACCGCCAAGTTCAAGACTCGGCCCGTTGGCACGCTCATTCTACCGGTTCAAGTAAAAAAGTTCTCTGAACAAAAGCAGGCTTGGCTCCTCTCCCAGGTACACCTCACAGAAGACTTGGAAATTGCAAAGATTTGACACGGAATTGGGTCCAATGTCTTGAGGTCTAAGGTCAAAGAAATTCAAAACTTCTACGAAGAACTTTGAGCCGGGAGGGGCAAATCCCCGGCTCATGTGATCCGTGAAAACTATCACCTCCCCTTCTTTGGGTTGAGGCTTCTCTTCAGATGGGTCAGGAACGCGATAAGACATGATCTCCTTTTTTGGCAGATGGCCAGATTTCACAAACTCAGCCAGTTTGCTCTTAGTAACTGTGGATGGGACACAGTTGCAGGTTACATGAGCTTTGGTCGACTTAGGCGCCATGACAACAGTTGGCCTATTACAAAATAAGAAGTTCCGGTTTAAATTTTAACCCGGGAGAAAAATATCCAAATTACCGAAGGTAGCGGCTTATGAAGGGCCTAATGACATAAGGATAATGGGCAACACTATTTAAGCCGCTTCTGAGCATTAACAACAGTTCAAAGGTTTTAAAGACCTGAGAAGGCGCCAAGGTTCACAGATCAGTGGTATGCGTTTAAACCGGATACCTGGACAGTTATGTTAAAAGCATTTAACAAAAGAAGTTTTTCGGGTGATAAAAACAGGTTTCATAATCTTCTGCTATGATTTGATCAAAGGTCTGTGCTGATAAGAAAGTTTTCTAGACCTAAAAACTGACGCAGATGTGTTCGTAGGCTTGAATAAGACTTTCATACAGAGAAAGGGATCTGTTTTGTATCCAAGACAAGTGCAAAAACAACTACCGCGGATGTTTTATATTATTCTCAGATCGGAGGAGGTATCTAGGAGAAAAACTAACAAGAAGATGGCTCCAGTGGTGATGAACTCCGACGAACTCGAGGAAGCTCTAATGTAGATCTAAGAAAGGAAGGGAAGGGAACTTACGGATCTGGAGGAGCTGCGGAGGTTCGCCGACGTTTTCTGATCCGATTCAGGTTGATGCGGCGGCCTGGGTCGGTGAAGACAAGAAGCAACGATGGCGGCGGAGCTCGAGAGGAGGCAAGAGGAAGAAGACGACTGGAAGGGTGAAAATGAAACCTAGGTCGCGCCTATTTATAAGGAGAGAATAACTGAGACGGTGCGGGAAACGAGGAGATAAGATTTATTATCCAGCGGCCCCGACACCTCGATTTCCGGAACGATCAATAAAGACAGAGATCCGTTGGGTGATACGGCGGAATAAAAAGGAAAGATGATGTCATGCCGGGTTAACACGGATCCAGAGAATGACGTCACGGCGGGTTAAAGAAAGTCTTTTTACGCAGTCAGAAGACTGAAGATTTATGTTTTAAGGTATTTTAAGATTGACATGAACAGGTTCAAATCAATCTAGGGCCTAATGTTGGGGATATAACTATTTGTGTAAGCCGCCCAGGAGGGGCCGGGTTACGTAAAGAGATTCACCAGATAGAAGCCCAAGTCCAAGCATGAAGATGGCATCTCAACAAAGGGCTTAAGACCCACAGGCGACTTAAGGCCCGTTGTAGTAAACCGCCATAATGGCATGACTTGTATCATAAGGTAGACTTAAGTAGTCACCGAGCCGGACAATGTTTATAAGCCGGCCGGGACTCTGTAGGCCACAGGGCGTCAACCCGTGTATATAAGGGGACGACGTGTTGGCGGCTTAGGGCAAGAAACAACCAATCGAGAACCGGGCATAGCGTATCTCACTCCCTGGTCATCGAAACCTCAAGCAATACCAACCCAACTAGACGTAGGCTTTACCTTCTGATGAGGGGCCGAACTAGTATAAAACCTCTCGTGTCCTTTGTCCCGATAACCCCTTTAAGCTTCCTAGTTGCGATGGCTCCACGACTAAGTCCTTGCAAGAGGACATCTGCCGTGACAATTCCACGACACAAAGTGTTCTTCTGGTATTCGGGAGTTGCATAATCTCATAGTTATAGGAACATGTATAAGTCATGAAGAAAGCAATAGCAACATACTAAATGATCAAGTGCTAAGCTAACGGAATGGGTCAAGTCAATCACATCATTCTCTAATGATGTGATCCCGTTCATCAAATGACAACTCATGTCTATGGTTAGGAAACTCAACCATCTTTAATCAACGAGCTAGTCAAGTAGAGGCATACTAGTGACACTCTATTTGTCTATGTATTCACACATGTACTAAGTTTCCGGTTAAATTCTAGCATGAATAATAAAAAATTATCATGATATAAGGAAATATATAAATAACAATTTTATTATTGCCTCTAGGGCATATTTCCTTCAAAACTTTGGTCATAGGACGGGACTGAATTTAGCAGTAGCGTGTTTCACGTTTGAGCGCTACTAGTGTACCTAGCCTGCCGGCAACGGCCTGGCAATTGTATTAGTAGCGTATTTTACAACTTCAGCGCTACTGCTATATGCATAGTAGCAGCGTTCTTTCTGCCCAAGCGCTACTGCTAAATAGTTGCAGCGCCGCCCTTTAAAAACCACTACTGGTAAGCTCATGTGTATAAGGTTTTCTCTAGTAGTGTTACTATGTCATAGCAGTGTTTGATATTGCTATTGCAACTGTGAAATAGGCACGGGGTGATGATGGTCGGGCGGCAGGGTAGTTCCGGCGAGGGCGGTTGGGTTTGCGTGGCAACGTTTTCGTTTTTGCAGGAACCACTAGAGGTGCTGCAAATATGCAACACTTGTTGCAAAAAATTGGGCAGTTGTAATTTCTTGGGTGCCATATAGCCGGTTTAGAGCGTCTATTGGAGCCGGTTTCTTTTTGTTAAAAGCGACTCAAATGACATTTTCTAGGGCATGGTCGTATCTTTTACATCATCAATTGGAAATGCTCCCGTACCTTTGAGTTCCCTGTTTAGGCCGTGGTTCCTCTAGGTATGATCAATGGAGAATGTTTTTAAAATAACGTACTTTTAGGACACAAAAAAATTGTACATGCAAAAATACATATATAACACGCTCAAGAAAAATTCCATAACAATGTACTTTCATGCAGAGGGTAGACAAAAAATGTAAATTCATGAAAATTGGCCATTTCTTTTATTGTTGTTGGGCCGAGATTTGTTTCTTTTGTGCAGCTCGCAAACTATAATATTTTTGAAGGAAATTTTACAGACTGTCGCGAATATGTTTTCACAGAATTTTTTAATTTTCTTTAACTTAAAAATATCATTTTGATTTTATTTGAAATAACGGGTTCAAAGGAGCCTATCCTACATAACTTGCCACTCGTGTTTCCTCTTTTTTCTCATTGTTTGAAATATCTTTTGCTCTGATTATTAGCGATAAATAAATGATGTGGCATGCATGGGGTCAGTGCTCTTTGATCCTTCGGAATCTTGGTTTTATTTTCCCTTTTTAGATATAGATACCGCCCCCGTCTCGGTTTGAGAAGGAAGCGACCGTCGTCTGTACCGTAGATACATCTCCCGCACGAATCTTAAAGCGGTACCGTCTCCCTCTTCCTTGGCTCCCACCCGACCCTATAACCAACAAAAGTCCGGCGACGGCGAAGAATCAAGAAACACCACGATCCCATCAGACCAAGAATCAGCAAAGGAAAACATATCCGCCGGCGGTCCCACGGAGGATTGAACTGAGTCGGATCCTATGGTGGATGCTACTGAGTCCGGCCGTGGAGCGGGAGACGGGAGCTCCGCCAACGGCGAACAATCAAGAAACACAAAGATCCGACCAGAGCAAGAATCTGCAGAGCGAAAGATGTCTGCCGGCGGTCCCATGGAGGATTCAACTGAGACGGGTCATGCGACAGAGTTGGGCCGTGCAGCGGGAGATGAGCCCGCCGGCGACGGCGATCAGAGCAGAGCCAATGCCGTCAATACCGAGGAGAAGAAGACAGAGCGTCGGTGGCAGGAGCTTGACCATGATCTTCTTGGGGTGATTTTCCAGCTGCTCTTCTCCGTGATTGAACGGGCTTCTGTGTCTGCCGTGTGCCGCCACTGGCGCGACGTAAAATCCGACGGAGCTGCCATGGATTGTGATGCCCTCGACGGAGGGGACGGCAGTGTTTCAGATACGGGAGCGAGTCACGGCGTTCTTTGCCGAAGTCCACTCTGAGGCCGCGCAGCGTTGCACGGGTGCGAAATTCTGTGGATCCTTTCCCGGGGGCTGGTTCGTGATCTCCTCCTGCCGCGAGCCGCCCGGGAACGCTGTCGCCAACCTCGCGACCGGCGGAGTGCATCCGCTGCCGAACCTGCTCAGGGTCCTGGAGAACGGGGCTCATTTCAGCGATCATCAGATGGAGATCCACTGGTCCGCCATGTCTTCGTCTCCAGCTGAGGAATCCCAGTGCATCATCGCCGCTGTCACCGGAGGCCAGACGAGTCTCGCGTTTTGGCGGAGGGGGATGGACCACTGGACGCCTCCCCAGTCGGAAGCTGTTCAAGAGCGGGTGGACTGGCGGAACATGGTTCCCGGAATTCGGATCGAGGATATCCTCTTCCACAGAGACTCTGCAAACGTCGGAATATTCTGTGTCCTGACAGCAAACGAGCAGATTCTGTGGTACACTCCGGTCAATGGAGAAGACGGCGCGCTGTGCATGCGGCTGCACGTCGATGCTCTGCGTCATCAGTGGAACCGCAATGGCAATGGGGCGGTGGCTGCTCGGTACCTGCTCTTGTCAAGCTCAGGACTCGTGCTGCTGATGGTCAGACGGATGGCAGAGGAAGGAACGCCCGCATTTCAGATCTGCTACCGTGATGGCGCGCATTGGGTCAGGGTCCGGAATCTCGAAAATCAAATGCTGTTCATTGCCCGAGGCTGTTCGAGATCCTTGCTCAGCAGCCGCCCAGGCTCGGTGTTCTTCCTCGACGACGCGCATTCAGTTCAGGATCAGGACGGCGTCAGCATGTTTCCTGGGTGGCACACGGGCAAGTGCTGCTTCCAGGGGCGGGGGAGGCAGGCCATCGTGAGGTGCCTGCCCCAGATGGAGACACCCGACTGCTCTCCGTGGACCTGGTGGTTCAGAGGACACGCGATCCCCTCCCGATCAGTCGACATCGGTCGAGCAGATGCAATGCCTGTACCTCTGCTTGTCGGAGTCATTGGGTTTATTCTATTCCTGCTCTTCACCCGCACGATTAGATTTTAGGTCGATCGGCACGGAGCGTCCAATGAATCTGTAATGTTTAGATTCGTACGTGTGGCTTTGATAACACTGGATTTCTGTATATTAGTGTCAGTGGTTTTGATAACATTGGATTGCTTCAGATTAGTGTCAGTCGTTTCGATAACATTTGATATCTTCAGATTAATGTCAGTGGTTTTGATAACATTTGATATCTTCAGATTAGTGTCAGTGGTTTTGATGGCATTGGGTTTCTTCAGATCAGTGTGGTTTTGATAATATTTGATTTCTTCAGATTAATATATGGTGCGTGCTGTGGTCAGGTGTGGACTGTAATGTGTGCAGCTGCATTGCCATTTTGACATTTTGCTGAGTCGGTCAGATGGTGCCCACCCCACTGCACGCGAGGGGGAGGGGAGGGGGTCGGCTGGGTGGGGTGGGGTGGGGAGGGGATCAGGACTGGCTGCCGGCCACCACGGAGCGGCGGCGCTCCGTCCTTGGAGGAGGTAGCCAGAACAGCTACTGAGTCTGATCGGAGGCGCTGGGCGGTGGTGGAGGCGGCGAAATCCATGGGTGTGGGGAAATCTCGCGTCGCTCGAGCGCGGCCCCAAGCCCCCAACCCTAGCCCACCGCCACTCCTCCCCCTCGCCGGGAAAGCCCGCGCGGCTGCCCGTGAAGCTGCCGGCGGCGATGCCCTCCCTGGCGCATCTCCCGCTTAGGGTTTCGGACGCGCGGGCGGCGGCAAGGTAGGTGTTCCTGCCGAGTTTCGGTCGTCGATGGCTGGGCGGCGTACCTCGCCTGGGACGGTGGTGGATGTTTGCTGTGTGGTGATGATGTTGGCATCCTGCTGATGTGCGGCCGTGTCTGTGTGTTGCTGTTTCTACTCTTCTGCTTGCTACTGTTATATGCTCAAGTAGTCTGCTGGATAGTATTATTTCGGTCTTCCTGTAATGAATTTTCAGTGATTGTGGTGGCTGGGCGCTGGAGACACGACCCTGAGATCATGGCTCATTTTTTGAAACTAATACATTTTTTTTATTAATTTGCACAAATATTACGCGGAAAAAATTATTTTCAAAACTAATACACCGTCGGCCCACAGCAGGCCGACAGGCTCTAATCGGCCCATGACAAGCCGAGTGGCTGCGATCGGCCACTAGCAAGCCGGCCCGCTTGGCACCTCGCGTGTCGGCCTCGCATTGGGCGAGCCACGTCGCGAGGGTGGAGAGGGAGGCTGTCGGGCGCACTGTCGACTGCCAGCAGCCGATCGGCTTGCTGGCGGCCGACAGGTGCGGCCCCACCTCGCGCGCGAGGGCCCGGCTGCCCTTCGCCCTTATCCTCCCGCTGCTGCTCCTCTTCTTCTGTTCTTCTTCTTTCTTTCTTATTCTTAGTTTCTCCTCTCTCTCTTAGAAAAAGGCACCAATTTCTACACCTAAATGAGCCAGTATTTTGCGGTTTTGGCACCGTGAATGGATTCAACTTAGTAAGGGCAGCCAAAAGAGGTGTCGATCTCTTGATGGGGTAGCTCGTGGTGGTTGTGGTGAGCATTTTGGTGGAGGTGGTGGTGGTGAAGTTGGGGCATTGTGGTGGAGGTGAAGCTCGTTGTTCGTCGTTAAATCGTTGGAGGCGGAGCACCGGCAGTTCGTTGGCCGCCGTTAAATCGTTCTTCATTCGCTTGCGCTTCAAGGGTATATTTCAGCAAACATTTTATTTTTCGTAGGTGCTCCGGTAGTATTTGTTAATATGTTTCGATGTGAAATAAATTAGGTGTACGACTATTGTTATTTGCCCCGTAGTATACTTAAATATATTTAGATGTCAACTAATTATTTGTGTAAAAATGTGTAGTTGCTCCGGTGATATTCCGTACTATATGTGCATGTGAAGTATTTAAGACTATCGGTATTTGGAGTAGCTCTGGTAAAATCCGTATTTATTAGTGTCGATTTGGAGTAGCTCGGTAAAATCCGTAATATATTTGGAGTAGCTCGGTAAAATCCGTAATATATTTGGAGTAGCTCGGTAAAATCCGTAATATATTTGGAGTAGCTCGGTAAAATCCGTAATATATTTGGAGTAGCTCGGTAAAATCCGTAATATATTTGGAGTAGCTCCGGTAAAATCCGTAATATATTTGGAGTAGCTCGGTAAAATCCGTAATATATTTGGAGTAGCTCGGTAAAATCCGTAATATATTTGTAGTAGCTCGGTAAAATCCGTAATATATTTGGAGTAGCTCGGTAAAATCCGTAATATATTTGGAGTAGCTCGGTAAAATCCGTAATATATTTGGAGTAGCTCGGTAAAATCCGTAATATATTTGGAGTAGCTCGGTAAAATCCGTAATATATTTGGAGTAGCTCGGTAAAATCCGTAATATATTTGTAGTTGCTCCGGCAAATATTTGTAATATACTTATAGGTGTGTGAATTGTATTAGTTAGCAGTAAATATTCTGTAATATATATATATATATAAACATGTCTAATATTTGTTAGTGAATTGTATTTCGTTGTTGAAAAAAATAGGTGAGCCGAGATGTACGATGTAGTGAAGTTCAGATTTTACTACGGTCTGGTACTGTCCAAACAAGCTGAGATGGGAGCAGATCTGAGTGAATTTACTCACATAGAGGTGCCAATGAGCGCACCTCAAACATGGTCGATCGGTCAGTTGAAAGAATGGATTGCGGCAAGTTTAGGTCTTGATCTTTGAAACACACACCGTCGGTGTTCATGCATTATGGACACGGTCAAGTACAATAATTTACTTTTATTTGAGGCCGATAGAGCAAGACTCGATTGGGTGCGGTGGTTACAAGGTTGTGAGCGAAGGGATGCAATCCTATTGCTTTAGTGCTTCCCGTTGTGAAGGAGGTCGGTGCACATGAAGGCGAGGGTGGCTACGATCCTGGTCATAGCAGTGTAGGGAGGCAGTTATCTATGTCAAATCTGGAGATGATGGTTACGAACAAGGACGGAAGCGGTCAGGTTGAAGGAGGAAATGTTTATGGTTACGAACAAGGACAGAGCAGTCGGTAGAAGGAGGAAATGCCGATGGTGATTACAATGGCGAGGTGGACGCCGACGAGGTAGATGGGCACATGCAGGACATGATGGAAGAAGAAGACACCGATGTTGAAAGGGGTCATGCCGATGATTACGACGAGTCGGATGAAGAAGAAAATGAAGTGGAGGTCCCGAATCCTGCATCGTGGAATCATGACTTCTCATCTGCAATGACCGTGAATGATGGACATGATTCAGCTGGCAATATCACGAGAACAATATTGCGACGGGTGCTATGTATCCGACCAAACAAGCCTGAAGGATGCAATAATTAATTGGGCAATGTCCACGCAAAGGGTTTTCATAGCTCGGTGTCCAAGAAGAAATTCACGACAATGGTATGCAAGAACGCAGATTGTCCCGCGAGGGTGCACGGCTTTCTCCCTAAGTATGGCACAAGTTGGGTGATAAGTGACTTAGTTAATCACACTTGTCTTATTCCCTGCATCCCTCAAGATCATGCCAACCTTTCATCCACGCTTATTGCTCGGTTGTTTCTGACGAGATAGTGCAGGCAAAGCTATGGAAGTGAAGGCAGTCCAGACAAAAGTCTTCGCCAGGTTCAAGTACAGAATTTCTTATGGCAAGGCTTGGAGGGCTAAGCATGCGGCGCTTGAGAGGAGATTTGGTTCTTATTTTGATGCATATGACTCTGTTGTCCAGCTCCTCCACACCTTGCAGCAGCGGAATCCAGGCACCTATATCGATATCCAAGACATGTTCATGCCAGAGTTCCCAAGCTGTGAGGGTGCTGCATCGTCTCTTCTTCTCTTCGGTGTATGCATCGAAGCTTTCGAACATTGCCGACCCGGTGATATGTGTTGACGGTACTTTTCTCACGAGCAAGTACAAGGGCCAGATCCTCGACAGCCATAGGTCAAGACGGCCAAAATCAAGTCGTCCCACTCGCATTTGCTTTTGTGGAGAGTGAGAACATTGAAAGTTGGACATGGTTCTTGAGCAGTTGAAAATATCTTGTGTGAAGGAGAAGCCCAATGTGTGCATCCTTCATAGCGAGGCATGCAGGTATACTCAGTGCGATAAGGACACTGACAAACCCAGGCACTGAGGAACAAGTTCCATGGCAGGACTTGCAGAGCCGTTGGTGCATGCGACATCTGGGGGCTAATTTCTTCTCGCAGTTTAGAAATAAGAACCTGATGAATCTGTTCAAAAAACTCTGCAAGCAGAATCAGTTATGGAAGTACAATTTGATACGCAACAGACTTAATGTGTGCACGCAGAGACACGTGAGGGACAGGAAAGCTGCAAGAGATGCAGCGGTGAGGGCACATGTTGAAGCAGTAGCTGCACAGGTTGGCAACAGGAACAATGGCGGTGGAGGAGGAGCTGTTGGGCTATGTGACCTGCCGGGCTTTGATCCACTGGTACTAGGAGAAGGCTCGGGAGGTCGATTAAAACCTTCGAGCGGTGGATAGAGCATGAGCCTCTGGAGAGGTGGTCTTTGCTACATGACACACATGGAGCAAGATGCGGTGTCATGACAACGAACCTCGCGGAAACATACAACTTTGTCCTAAGAGGAAACCGGGCATTGCCACTTACAGACCATTGTTGAGGGTATTTTCTATGGCACCGTCAAGTATTTGAGAGATAGGCGTCAAAAAGCAGAGCAGCATATCTTCAACAACCCAAATACTGTCTTGTGAAAGAGTCACGAAGTATATGGATAACAAGATGCAAAAAGCTAGGTCACACTTGTAGTCGCCATCGGTAATCAAGAAAGAAGGTTTGAGGTCCGCTTAGCCAACAACAAATTCGGATGTGCAAACGAGTTGAGGGCATGAGGTGACAATTGGCAATGAAGCCTGGCCAACGTGTGAGTGCACATGCAACAAACCCAAATTGCTTCACCTACCTTGCTCACATGTACTTGCTGCTTGCGGGCAGCTTGGAATGGACGCTTAATATCGTTTGTGTCTCCATTTTTTTGAAAGAGTCTGTTCTCAATACATGGACAGGTGAGCTGATGGGTTTTCGATCAATGGGTAATTTCAACAGCGTCAACCCGCCGAAAGGCGTTACATTCCAAACCCAGAGCATATGCGTACAAGTAGAGGCAGACGGCGGTGTCGCCAAGATCCGGAATGATATGGACGAATCTGAAGCGGGGGTCCGACTAGGCAATGCATTCTATGCAATGAATTTGGCCATAGGGACACTAATTGTCCCACTTTAAATCACTGGTCGTGGACGAGGCAACCGGGAAGAAGAGGAGGTAGAGGCAGTAGAGGAGTAAGGGTGAGAGGAAGAAGCTAAGCTAGCAGTAGTATGTTCTGAATTTGTATTAAGTGTGGTGTGGCACTATATTCTGAATTTGTATTAAGTGTGGCACTATGTTCTGAATTTGTATTAAGTGTGGCACTATATTCTGAATTTGTATTAAGTGTGGAACTATGTTCTGAATTTGTATTAAGTGTGGAACTATATTCTGAATTTGTATTAAGTGTGGCACTATGTTCTGAATTTGTATTAAGTGTGGAACTATATTCTGAATTTTTATTAAGTGTGGCACTATGTTCTGAATTTTTATTAAGTGTGGCACTATGTTCTGAATTTTATGTGCAGGAATGTCGGGAATGTGGTTGCTGGATGGGGACATTGATAGGGGTCATCGTGCTGCGATATGGTATGAGCGCAAGCTTGAGCCTCTGGTCACTCGCACTCCTAAGGAAAACTGGATGATACACCGGGATGGCTTCAGTGATGCGTGCTTTGTTAATTTGCACTGTGACATGCATATTAATGGGAGACACTAACCGAAATGTTCTCGATGAAGGTTGAAATGGGCCGGTCTTTTACCTTTCGGCGGCGTCTGGTTGAGTCTATCCGGGTGAGAAACGTCTCGCCATCGACGGGTCCTTCTTTGAGCTGCTTAGTGGACCGTTGGAGGCCAGAGACCCACACGCTTTCACTTCCGATGGGGAGAGATGGCTCCTACTACGGAGGGCGTGTCACTTTTGCTCGGACTACCGTTGGCAGGTCATGCCATAGGACCGTTGGATGCACCGGTTGGTTGGGAGCAAGCTCTTACACAACGCTTTTCATGGTGTTTTCCGGATGCTCCGGATCCGGTATGGGAGCCTCACGGACCTAAGTATGAGTGGTTCCTCAATTTCGGTAATTTTCCCTACCTCTTATCTTCAAGTCATCGTTCATACGGTTTCTGAGAAAATAATTGCGGCTTACTAAAACTTTCACTTTACTTAATGCAGATCAAGAACTTTCAGGCACCGTTGAATGCGAGCAGATCACTTTCGAGCCTCGAGGCCTACTTAATGTGGCTTTTCGGCAAGGTGATGTTCACCGAGAACCATGTCACCACTATTAGCGCCAAGACTACATCCCTATGGCACTCGAGATAGCGGCGCTCGACGGCGGATCAGATCGAGACGGAGGAGTTGGGGTTCGGCGGTCTTAAGCGGCTACATACCGAGGTATGTGCAACGGTTGCCTGCTTACATCGAGAAAGCCAGCCCTTCTTGGATGCCCTCTATTCCTACAGCTGTGGTCGTGGGAGAGGTTCTCTATAGGGCGACCAGATGTCCGTGTTCGTGAGCCTATAGACGCCATGTTTGATGTTGACGGCATCGACATGCCTACTTTCGGTCTGTGTTGGACACGTCGCGAGGTATGCATCGTGTTATACTTTAATTCAACTTTTTTCTGCACAAGAGATAGTTCGATGCTAGCGGCTATTAACTTTTGTTTTCTGCAGACGCTTTGCTAGTAATGTCAGACCAGGAAAGCATACACAGCATTGAGCAAGCAGTTTGATTCATACACGGGGTCATCTGGCAGCCCTACGGAAGCAGCCATACAAGCGAGATACCACGGTGGTATGTCATGCTATGCACAAGGGACCGAGATTCTTGGATGACAAAATCAAAGATCATCTTGATGTCTTCGTCGAGAGATGGCACAACAAAGGGTTATGAGGCAATTTGGTCTTCTGCAGGTTGGAGGTGCCTCCCCTATAGAGAACCCGCTGCCGACACACATCCACAGGTATTAACAAGTTTTTCAATGTTGCATTATCTTTCATAGTACTCCATTGAAACTTTAGGTAATTGTTGAACACACACCACAATTTTAGGGCGACAAGGAAGGGCATGACCAGGACAACTGCTGGCTGGCTAGTTAGACTAGAGCCGTATGTTATAGAATGGGAGACAGCAAACACGCATCTATGGCACGTGAATGAAAATTTTGATCTCAATGCATTCAATCTCTATTTGCGGCGCTACATGACCGGAACACGGTTACGCATCGTTGAGCACTCCCACCCGGAGGAGATGCCGGATCCTACTCCGTGGGATATGTACCCGAGCTATGACACTTGGGCTCTAGGCGATCTGGCGGTAAGATATATTTTCTTTAAGTAATGTTGTCATATACTTTGGCGTGCAAGAGGCAGACATTATTCATTGTCATGGAAATTTGCGAGCTACCTTGACACACGACCTCTACAACGGCGTGACCACCTTTGGACGATCAACATCATCTGGACCTCTCCTTCACGCACCGTCCGTGCTACAACCCTTCTTGGAACGAATTCAGAACAAGATACGGACTGTGTACGAGGCTATCACGTGCACCCGGAGAACCGGCGTTGTTCATCATCAGCAGCAGCAGCCGCGTCACTCCACGCACCGACATCAACCACGTGCACGTCTAGCACCGACATCAACCAGCCACCCGTCACGACCAACTGGCAGTTCAACGTGGCAGCAACCACAACGATATGGTCCCACGTCGAGCTTCGTGTTTGCTCCACGACCACCAGCACGGTCCCTCGTCGAGCTTCATGTTTTCTCCACAGCCACAAAGCACGGTCCCTCGTCCAGCCGTGTTTGAGTCGAGCAGCCGTCACAGCCAGCGGTATGCGTCTTCATATTTATTGTTTTTATATTAATTGACGCGACCTCATTCTTCATGATGAAACATTTCATCGCGCGAGGAGCCTACGGATATCAGGCGTCTATGTCGGCATCACATGATACGTGGGGAGTGATCAACATCTGAGGAGAACATCTGAGGCTCAGATGTCGCAAAGACACCCGGTGGATGAACATGTTTTCGACTCCTCCACCAGGGCCCACACAGGATACACGCATGACCGGGAAGAGTCTGAGATTCCTCCTCGTCACATTAGGGCACCCGGCGGTGGGGATGGTCGCCGCTTCGAGATCCGCCTCCCCGCCAGGCCAGACGTAAATCCTTGGCGCTTCCATCTATCAGTAGAGACATTACCATCTATTTATGTGTGAGACTTATGTCTATTCTATGTATGAGACAAATGACTATGTACTTATGTGTGAGACATATGCCTACTCTATTTTAGTACTATGTTATTTGAACTACAAGATCATATTTTGATAGAACATAATGCTCATACAACAAGACATTACAAACAACTAGATAGAACTAAATCTAAATTAAGCAGTGCGTCTGTTGAACTCACAAAATACAGCATAAAAATTACATGAAGTCATCATCGTCATCCTCGATGGATGCAGAACTCTTGCCCTTCGACGATGAAGAACTCTTACCCTTCAACGATGAAGAACTCTTGCCCTTCGACGATGCAGAAACCTTGCCCTTCGACGATGCAGAAACCTTGCCCTTCGATGATGAAGAACTCTTGCCCTTCGAGTATGCAGAACCGGAAGCGGCGACATGAAGATATCATCTTCGTCCTCGCTCTCCTCAGTCCATAAACATGGATTATTTGCTGCAATCCTTCTAAAAGTTTCACTCTTCGGCACTACTACCTTCTCCCACCTTTCATGCAACCTAAGAAGTTCTTTACGTACCTCTTCATAGGTCCTTTCAGGCCACCAGACCTAAGTAATTGGTGAGCCAACTCATTCATTATGGTGTCACTACCGATGAGTTCGTCCCATGGAACTACCCTATTGTCCATCCACGAAATCGGTAGCTAGGCTCGGAAGAGTGCTGCTCATCCCGTGGTGAAAACTACGATCGAAAGGATAATGGGACATCTCAACTAAACTTGGTGGAATGCTTATCCACCTTCGTCTGAAGGGGGTTTTATAGGTAGAGAGGAGAAAATGGCGGGAAAGAACGACAGCATATGGCGGGAAACGAGTGGCGGGAAAGAGTTGGCGGGAACATATGTCGGGAAACGAGTGGCGGGAAAGAGTTGGCGGGAACATATGTCGGGAAACGAGTGGCGGGAAAGAGTTGGCGGGAACATATGGCGAAACGCAGTGGCGGAAAGAGTTGGCGGGAACATATGGCGGGAAAGCAGTGGCGGGAAAGAGTTGGCGGGAACATATGGCGGAAAGCGGGTGGATGAGAACGGGTGGCGGAACGAGTTGGCGGCAAAATATGTCATAGTTTTGAAAGAAAAAATCGACGGGCAAAAAAAATCACATGCACCAGTCGGCCTACAGCAGGCCAATTAGTCCTGTCGGCCCACAAAGAGGCCGACCGGAACTAATGCTGGCCGACAGCCCAATCGGCGGTTCAAATGGTGGCCGACAGCCCAATCGGCCTGCAACAAGCCGATAGGAACCAGTCGACCTCTTGTGGGCCGACTAGGACCAATCGGCCTCTTGTGGGCCGACGGTGTATTAGTTTTGAAAATAATTTTTTCCGCGTAATATTTGTGCAAATTAATAAAAAAAATGTATTAGTTTCAAAAAATTAGCGAGATCATGAGCTCAGGCTAGCCGGTGTGTGGGTGGCGTGAGTTTGTATCTAAGAGACAAATGCCGCCTCTTCGATCATGTAATGCTCGCGGCTCGCCGACCAAACAATTTAGAGCATTACTAGTAGTACCCTCAAACCCTCATAGCAGTTTTAAGGGTTGAGAAGTGCCAGTTTTTGACACTTTTAAGGGTTGAAAAACAGGGGCAAAGACTAGAACCCTCAAATCCAACCTTTAAAGCAGTTTACGGGTTGGGTTTGAGGGTTCTAGTCTTTGCCTCAACCCCAACCTTTAAAACTATCATTTCATATATCACACATTTCATCACATTTCATCATATGACATATCCCAAATTTCATCACATTTGACATAAAACAATAATCATTCTAGTTATTATTACAACACCGAATAAAACAATAATCATTCAAATTATTACAACAATGTTTGAGCAAATTACACTAATTGTTCGAATCAAATAGGACATAGAAAAGTAAAACAAATATACATCATGGGCCAATCGCCGCCCATCCAACTGCCAGTGGTGCTCTATTAGATCATCCCGAGCCGACCATGAGTGGTTGCATCCTCAATCTCACGATGTGCTTGAAGAAAAGAGTGTATGCGAGAAGGGTTTCTTTCGGTTGCACACGGGTACCAACATTGTCATAGAAACAAGGGAGATTTAACCCTCTTTCATCCTCTAGGATCATGTTGTGTAGAATCACACAACATTTCATGATGTTCATCAAGGTTTTTTTGTCCCAAAACCGAGCTGGACCACGAACTATGGCAAACCTTGCTTGCAAAACACCGAAAGCTCTCTCAATATCCTTGCGGGCTGCCTCTTGTGCCTTGGTGAAATGAGCCTCTTTTCTTGTTAAGGGCACCCCATTTTTCTCCTTGATGGACTTCACAAGAGTTGCCCATTCGGGATAGATGCCATCGGTGAGATAGTATCCCATTGAGTACTCATTGTCCATGATTTTGTAGTTGCAAGCTGGAGCATCCCCAGAAATTAATCTTTTGAACAAAGGAGATCTATTGAGGATATTGATATCATTGTGTGTTCCTGGCAACCCAAAGAATGCATGCCAAATCCATGTGTCCTGAGATGCTACGGCCTCAAGCACAATGGTAGCATCACGGCTTTTACCGCAATACATTCCGTGCCATGCCTTTGGGCAATTTTTCCACCTTCAATGCATGCAGTCAAAAAAGCGGTTATTTTTTAAGGTTTGAGGGTTTAGGGGTACTACTAGTAATGCTCTTAGGACTGCCACATTTGAAAATCTCTACATTTACTTGTGTTTCTCTTTGTGTTGTTCCTCTTAGCACGGATGTTCTATGTCTTTCAACACAAATGTTGGTCTAGTGTCATTCTTCCTGGCTTGTTTATTTCGTTTTGATGGTCCTGGATGAGGAGGTGAATGGAGAAAGGGAAGATCAATTCTTAAAGGATGCAGGTCTATTTCTTTTTCTTCAGAAACTTTCAGTTTCAATCGACTCGTGCGATTGCACGATGAGGAAGTTTGATGATGAGTTCTTCGGTGCACAGGCGGAGCTCCCGGTAGGGCGAGGTTGGGCGCTCGCCCTACCTTGATTTTTGGCGTTTCTGTTTCATGTATACGTATATACAACGTGATCGATCGCTAAAAAATAGAACGGCTTAAAAATCAGGCTGAAACGTTTTGTTGGGCCGTGATTACCGAACCAACTGGGCCGTAGCAAGTAGCAGGTCCCGATGTCTCGCACGCCTCGCTCGATTCATTCTATCGATCGTCCCACACCAGCTCCAGGATCCAGAGTCGAGCGACTCAGCTTCTACTAGTCGACACACAAACCCTAGCAGGAAAAGGGGCGAGCTCGCACGCGGACATGGTCGTGTACTCACGTTTCCGGCGACCAGCAGCACACCGTGCGCGTCAGGCCGGTGGCCAGTAGGTGACCATGAACGGGAAGGGAATATGGCTAGCAAAGATAATGGACATAGGTAATTTGGTTTTGAATTTTAGTGTTATTTTTTTAGATAATGGTTTGACAATCTACATAAAATGATTAGTGGCATTTGTTGTGATGAATTGCATATTTGAAAATAATTTTTCTGCTAGTTGTTAGCCGCATCAAAAATATACTCTCTCTGTTCATAAATGTACAAGATATTTGGATTTTAAAATATAAACTACATACGGACTGTAATGCGTGAACAAACATATTAAAATATGTCTATATACATCCAATTCAGAAGCGAGGGTTCGCTCTGGGTTCCAAGGGAAGCACAAGCGAGGCTTTGACTCGGTCGTCATCGGCGTGGCTTGGATGCTATGGAAGCAAAGGAATGCCAAGGTGTTCAATCGGCCGGAGCAAGTTAAAGATTATAGTGAGCTACCTAGAGCCATCCTTGAGGAAATTCGAGATTGGTATAATGCAGGTGTAGGTGTGGGTGGATTAGACCGTTTTGTGAGAGATCACACTTGATTTTCTTGTAGGTGGGTGTGAGTGGGTGCTCGGGCGGTGGATGTTCGCATCGATCGCACAAATCTTGTAAATACCTTTCTCCCTTCTATAAAGATAAGGTATGCTATTGACGTACTCTCGAAAAAAAACATCCAACTCAGAAAAATAAACTACTAGAACATCTTATATTTGTGAACGAATGGAGTATATGCTTAAGAGTTCGCCCCACCTCAAAAATAATCCGTCCTCCGCCACTGCTTCGGTGTCGATGTGGATGTGAGTAGCTTGTGGTGATGATGTTGGCAGCTTGTGTTGCTGTTTCTTCCCAGTCATTTTTTGTATAATGGGGCTAATAACTTGAGTACAAAATAACAATTCTTGTCTTCCCAGACATGCCTTGCAGGAGCAGGACCTGATGGTAAACATACATCGTTGGAAGCTGTGACAATCGTCCTAGATCTGCCACCACCTCAGCCTGGTTCAGTGCCTGTACTCACGTCTGTTGATATATGATTTCTGCCTCTGATCCAAAATCTGCAATGGCACTGCAAACATTAGTTCAAGCTGCTGTAAGAGCAAAACCTCGAATTGGTTAGTTTGTTCATTGAGCATGGAATCAAAATATGTTGATGTTTTGGCCCTTCAAATGATCAACAGGTTTGGTGTCTGGGAGAAAATGCAAACTATGCTGCATCTCATCTGAGTATGCACGAGAATCTGCAACGCCGCCTGGTACCGCTCTAATTATGCTTGATGCTGATAAAATGGTTGCTGCAGCTAGCTCCCGTAACCCTACACTTGCTAGCGCTCTCACGCGGCTCCAAATGTGTGCATTTAGTGGCAGCTGGGAGGTATGTGCCTGAAAAAGAATAGTTTCCTTTCCTTTAACTTGACAATGTGATCGGGTGAGACTGAGATGGTATTGCATCTCCTTATACGCGCCTTTCCGTTTTCCTTATCTTATGGTTTACTTTTGTAGATCCGTATCATTGCTGTCCAGGCCCTAACTACCATTGCAGTAAGGCCTGGTGAACCTTATAGACTGCAGATATACGAGTTTCTTCATCCTTTGAGTCTGGGGTGTGTGCAGTCAAACTTTTCGGAATTACAGCTAAGTAATGGGGAAAACCAAGGTGCTGGTGGTATTGGTCTTGGGTCTTTGATAAGCCCAATGCTCAAGGTCTTGGATGAAATGTACAAAGCTCAAGACGACATTGCTAGGTATGTTCTCCATAAAATCCTCTTGCCTGCCCTGGAATTGTCCTTGAGATGGCTGCTCTGTATGGATTTTTGCAGGGACATCCGTCAGCATGATAATAGCAAACAAGAGCGGAGTGATGATGAACTCAAGAAACTTTATGAAACCCATGAGAGGCTTCTTGATTTCGTTTGTTTATTCTGTTTCGTTCCAAGGATTAAATACTTGCCTTTAGGCCCTACAAGGTATGCATTTGTAATATTTGGGGTTTAATTTCTTGTGCAGTGAAGTTGCTCCTGATTTGAAATTAGAGCTGTACAATTCACCACTAAGGATTGTAAACTTCACCATCCACTACATCTTTAGTGTTGTCTGAGCCATATAATCTTGTGTACAGTGCCAAGCTAATTGAGATATACTGCAATCGGCATAGCATCAGTGCATCTGTCAGTCTAAGTGGCCCTGCTGTTGCTACCAGAATATCTGACCTCATGTATGAGTCGAAAGAAGTAACATAAAGAGACCAGTACTCTGGAAATGATCCTGATCTAGCTATGGCCTGGGCAGCAGGTTTGGAAGTGATGTCTGGGCAAACGATGCCCTAGCTGTGGACAAAGTAAGCATCTTTTGTGATGATTTATAAAGGTTCCTGATACCTATCAGTTCAGCTAAGAATGTTTGCTGTTAACTGTGGCAGATAGCCTAGTTGCTTAATCGTTTCTGCACCAGCTCCCCTTTTCCTCATTGCTTGTGCTTAATTTGAGAATATTGCTTTTGATACACTAGCTTCTTTTTTCTTTGATCATATAATAGGTCAAGGATTTCCTTTCTGGTGCTGGAACTGATGCTCCTGATGTGGATGATGAGGAATACATGAGTTCTAGGCCATCAGTTGGTTATGATGATATGTGGGCCAAGACAATTCTTGAAGAGGTCGATGGACGTTTTATGACATTTTCTTAAACCACTTGACTCCTTATACTTATTTAAAAGTTAAAGGAAAATAATTCGTTTTGTTTTATATGTTGCAGGAAGATGATTGGAGGTCTTCTGGTGGGTCCTCCCCTGACTCAACTGGTTCTGTGGAGACATCCATATCGTCCCATTTTGGTGGCATGAACAATCCGTCCTTGTTTAGTTCAAAACCACCAAGTCATGGGGCCTTGCAACAAACGGTATTGCTTCATCCATTATATTATTGCCAATGTTATCTGTACTGTTTCTGTTACTGCATCTGACAATGTAGATATATTTAATGTTTAAATGCTTTTCTTAGGAAAGAGCACTATGCACTTATAACTATGAAAAATCATTTCTTAAATCCTATGATTCAAATGTGTATGCTGACATGGACATTGCATCCTATATGCTGCACCAGCTAAGGTTGGAGACTCAAGTATATGTGGTTCAACAGGGCTTGTGGTTCTCCCTACCCTGGTAGGCCTCTTAATTTATTTATTTTGGAATCGAGGACATAGGTGCAACATCTATGTTCTGTGATATAAACTGTTAAATCTAAACCCAAAATACTCTTTGAGAAACAAAAGAGAGAATTCACACTGGAAATAGCAGCTAATCCAAATAGAGCTGTGAATTATATCAACACTAGATTTGTCTTTTTGTTTCTTCAGCTGTGTTTCGAATTTAGATTTGAAATTTTGTAACTTGAATATTTTTAGAGATGCTAGGGTGGTCGGATGCACCTGGGTGCACCAGATACACTCTCAGTTTGAAACACCTTTTAAATGCAGAAAACACAGGCGCCAGAGGAATGCAAGAAGTCAGCCAGTCTGTGCCTCCCTCATATTGCCCGTGTTCCCTTCAATGTTAGGATGCTACTGGGGTCTCACCACTGGTTGGGTGGCTCCTGTATTCATCCTTGAAGTATCATACTCCCTCCATCCCAAAATAAATGTCGCGGATTTAGCATGGCCAGCTTCAGTTATACTGGAGCAGACGAGTTACAATAAAATCACATCATATTTAATTATAATCAAACTTTCAGTATTTGAATATTCAAAGCTATATTTTCCCAGTTTCTGCAAGCATGTCCTCAAATAGTAGATATTTGAATATGGCTTAGGAATCACACTCCTCGGGCTCTCATTGCCGCCCCTTGGTGACCCGGCAGCGCCCGATCTTCTTCTCGGCGCCTCCTCCTCCTTCCCTCCCCGCCGTCGTCGGCGCTCGCCCGGGCCTGGCCCAGCGACGGTGTGGCGGCCCCTTGCTTTTCCCTCTCGGCTTCCTCTGGCGGCAGGCGGGCTGGGAGGTGTCCCTAAGCGGTGGTGGTCCGGCGTGGCGGCGGTGTCTGGCGCTTCTGGTGGATGGCTGACGGCGGCGGCGCCGTTGGCGGCGGGTAGCGGCGGCGACGTCTGGCGGCGCCGCTGCCGGCAGATCTGCCCGGCGAAGCTGGCGGCGGGGTGAGCTCGCGGGCGCAACCTCCGTGAGGCCGGGCGTGGCGGCGGCGGTTGCGGGCTGGCGGCGCGGATACCGAATTGCTGCAGCGTGGTCGGCGGGGCTTTGCGGGCCCGTTTGGGCCCGGCCGGGCCAGGGGTGGCCTGGTGTGCCCTGCTGCCGCGTCCGGACGGCGACCGCGACTGTGCCGGGTGCTCGGGCCTCCCGCACGTTGGCGGGGGAGGTGGGTCCCTACTGCTCGGTAACGGCGCCGCTGCTTCCGTCGTTTGGCGTTTCTCTTCGGGTCTCTTGGCCTCGTGGTGGTGTTCGCAGTGAGGCGGCGTGGGTGGTGGCGCAACCAAGATGGCGCAAGGTGGTGGGCGGAGGTTTGGCTGGTCGGGTCCGGTTCGGTCGGGCGGCGGGGTTTGGAGTGTGGGAGAAATCCTTGCCGGTCTTCGGCTCCGATGCGGTGACGCCTGCAGGTGCCACCATTCCTTCCTGGAGGGTGTCGTTGTTATCCATCCCCCAACTCTCTCCGCGTGCCGGGGGAAACCCTAGGACCCGTCCGGGCAGCAGCGTCGTCGGCATCGCATTCCTTCTTGGGGGTGATGCTTGGTACGCGGCGGATCGAAGCTCGGGCTATGGTGGTATGTTTCCGGTGGGCGCAGCGGTGGCGGGCCATCCGCGCTTTGTTGAGCTGCCGTTGTTGGCATTTGTTTCTTCTTCTTTTTTTTTGGCTTGTTGTGCTGCTCGCCCCAGCGATCTTGTAATCGGTGTTGGTTGTTTTGGAATACAAACCGGGGGAAACCCTTTTTCGGTAATAGTAGATATAGCTATGTTGGTGTAGTATCTTTTCAAGAAGGCACGTTTTAAAAAATTCTGAAACAAAATACAGATATACAAGAAGGCATAATGTACATGTGTGTGAATTTTCAAGACGAAACACGTTGAAATGAGGGTTGTGCAAAAGAAAAAAAAATCTAGGGCTTCTTGAAAATTCATTATGCCTTCTTGAAAATTCATTACAATATGAATTTTGAATATTGCAAATTAAGGCCTCCATGGACCTCGGCATCTATATACAAGTGGAAGATACCTTGATCGTTACATAATGAAGTGAGTAACACGTGACATACACATTCTAGCACGCCAGAAGCAAAACAAACTGGCTAAGAACAAATACCACCCCGCACCATATGATTCAAGAAAGTTGCCTAATCCTACAAACGGGCCACATCACCTAGGGGAGACGATGCTTTCCTCATACACTGCAGCGTCCGTCATGCTCGTGATGGAGTCATAGACCATGTCGCTTCCACTGAACATGTCCTCAACATCACCCGTCACTGGGTCGTATGCACACATCCGGGAGTAGTTGTTCTCGTGGGCCAACGAGCGGGGTCGTACGAGGAGGATGCGACCACCATTGTCGATGGTGACGAGTGGGTTGGGCCATTTCACGAACCGGTTGGTCATATCTGGTGACACCTTGCTAATGTCTAGTCTACAATGCAAATTCCAGACGCGTTCTTCATGTTCGGGTAGCAGCCAGATGTCGTAAAATGAGTTGGAAACATTATGGGAAACGAAGCATAAGTGCTCATCGAGCTTCGTCAAATGGTGTTTGGGCAAACTACGTATATCCTTGTCCATACCAAGTGGTGGTGGCAGAGTCCCGAATGTATGATTAGCGAGAGAGAATGATACAATGACCATCTCAGCAGGTTTGATGTTGATTTTCCGGTCGGCTAACCAATACACCTGTCCTTGTGCAAAGACGCTCGCCATGTTAGGTCTTACCCAAGCGGGCGGCTTCCCTTGAATCGGCCGCCAGCGGCCATTTGAATTGACAACATAGAGATCACATCCTGCGAACCTTGGGAGTCCCTCGCTATCACATCTGGGCCCCCCATAGTAGACACACACAACTTTATGTTTCTTTGTATGTGCATCGTAGCCGAGCCCTAGACTCGTATAATGTCGACACAAAACATCATCCTGGTACCACAACATCTTCTCGTGCTTTGGGAGTGCCGCCATCTGGCCAGTTGACGGGTTGCACAGATAGTTGATTTCTGTACAGGGTGTTTGAAAGATGGCAAGGCCACGGCACACAAGTGTGGCGATGCGTAAGGCCCTTTTGGCGTTGTCAGCCTTTGGAACATACAGGGTCGATGGTGCACCGTTAGGGCTGTCCTGCGGCGACCAGATGTGCATCAGTGGTCCGTCGCGGTAGGAGTGATGCAAGAAGAAGACCCTAGGGCTGTGGCGGTGGTTGGCAAGGCGACGATGGCGATCGGCGAAGTCCTCAGAGGAGAGCATGGCTGCCCAGGCGCGGGAGAGATAGCGGCACCGGCCCACAAACTTGGCCGGCAGCCGCGCAAAAATGTCCATGATGACATCGTCGGGGAGGGAGGGGCATGGCAACGACACCGTGTTTCCCAGATCTCTTGCCTGCCTAAAATCCATCGGTGGATCTATTTAAGGATGGACATAGCACAAGTCCGAGCCGGATCCCAGCAGATATATATGCTTTAATTTCCTGTTCCAAATAAATTAGCCCTCAAACAGACAAGGGCCAGCAAGCATCGGATGTTCGGATCTAATCTAATCTAACACTGCGAAGAGGAGAAACACCAGGGGAAGATCGATGTCGTCGAAGCGCCACTCCGACGTGCAGGGCGTCGGCCGGAAGGCCAAGCTCCTCGACCAAGCTCCTCTACCCTCCCCCGCCGGAGCGCAGCAGCTTCGCGTGCTCGTGGGACAAGCTGGCCGACAAGCCGCCCTTCAGGCGCGTCGACGTGACCTGCCACGCGGCGCACCCCGACGGCCGGACGCTCTTCGTCAGCACCGTGAGCAAAGGCGGTGCCCCCGCTACCTTCACCCTCGACGCCGGCGCCGAGGACGGCGTCGGCGTGTGGAAGCAGCACGGCAGGTGGACGCTGCCGTTCAGAGGCCAAGCCCTCTTCGACCCCGCGCTTGATGCCTGGGTTAGCCTCTCCGGGGACAAGGACACCCTCGGCCACCTCTGCTCCTCCGACGTGCCGCCCGTCGACGCCGACGATGCCGGCAGTGAGAGTGAGACGGCCCCCCTGTGGCGGCTCAGCAAGGAGAAGCTGTTCTGCGGGGACCCCGGCGAGGAGCACCTTGGTGCAGAGCTCGTCTACATGGGAGGTAGGAGCAAGTTCTGCATCCTGCACTGCTTCTCCATTGTGTATGATGAAAAGGACGACGACGACGGCGAGGACGACCCTTACCAGGAAGATGACATCGACGACGAGATCGACGACCCTTACAAGGAGGAGGTGAATGAGGAGAACCTGCCTCATCACCATCTGCTCCAGCTTATAACATTCACCCTCAAGTATGATAAGAATGGAGAACTGACTACTGCCAAGCGCCGCCGGGTTCGATGCTTCGAGTTGCGGCGTCATGCTGATCCGCTCTTTGATGATGTCCGAGCCTTCTGGATATAAAACTAGCCATGACCATGATATGCAATAATACTATTACTAGCTTATCCCTGCGCGGCGGCACGCCGCGCCTGTTGATACCGTATGACTATATGGATTGTATTTATTTTTTATAATAAGTGTTACTACTTTAAGATGACTGATTATTGTATGTAAAATAGTGGATGTAGGAAATAAGATGAAACAGAGCAAATTTATTGCCATCATGCATCTTGCATGTTACTAAACAGATCAATATGCTATGTGTATATGCCTTTTTTTATTGTGTGTGATGGAAAATAAGAGTCTCATGAGCATACGATATCTGATCATAACTTTGTAGTCACAAAAGCATAAGGCATGCATAGGAACAATTTGGAAGGGATATATTTATTATCACCGTGAGTGCTACATCTTGCAAGATAGTAAGTACACATTGCCATTTTTTTCAAGCAGAACTGAACATTACATTCATTTGTAGCTTATATCATTCCAGTGGAACCTCCCGCAGGATTAGTACCTGCGATGAAATGATACAAAGTCTTTGCAAAATGTTGCATGTGACCCAGGTGCATAGCGCTATTGTATCCAACAATGTATTTGAACAAATAAAAGAGGCAGCAATATTACATGCATTTGGCTCAAAATTGACTATCGTGGCTCTGTCAGTACACAAAAAGGTGAGTGAAAGTAGAAATAAATTTCTCAATCAATCATATGTCCCCTCTTCCCTCCCATATATTCTTCTCTTTTGTGATGTTAGATAATGATTTTCATGGGAATGTTTCATTGCAAGATTTCATATGCAAAGTTCCATTTGTTAAAATAGTAGATCAAATAAGGTCATATTGATTGGTATCAAGGACTAAAGGAAAATATCAAAGAATGAACTAATACATGGCAACATAAGTAGTATTAATTAAATGGATATTTCTTCAATTTAGATAACATTTTTTAAATGGAAGCAAACCTTTTTGGTCTAGTGTATATTCTAGTCATAACTTTGGTAACCACCTCGTAAATTTTTAAAATAGTATGACACGTCGAAATCATATTCCATGCTATGTCAAATGATAACATTCATTTCTTTCAACAATCGATTGTGGTGGAATGCCAAAAAATAGTTGTACGGGTCCATATGAATAAAAAAGTAAATAAAAATGAATTACTTAGTAACTGAAAACTAACATTATTTGGGCATACATGCAAGCTATAGAACTTACTTATGAATAAGGGAAACTATAAGTGCAAAAATGTAAAATGACCGAAGAGATAAGGTTATCCTGTGGTGCTCTCCGCCTCTGTGCGGACAGAATAGCGTTAGCTCGCATTCGGCAGCTCGCTGGCGTGAGTTACAGAGGAGCAGCCACACCACAGATCCCCGCTCACGGCCACTACGCGCACCATCCGCCGTCGCACGGCGAGCTCCGCTTGGCCGCGCACTGCGGTAGTCACACGTGAGCTCTGCCGACACCCAGTGCGCACGGTCGACCTGCGAGCCACCTGCACCGCGTTGAACCCCTCCATGGCCTCGTGCTCGCTACCGCAATGTCGCGCGTGGCCAGCGTTGGCTGTCGCCATAGCTGCGGAGCGGGGCAAGATCCACGGAGCTGCGCATGGGGTGAGCATATCAGCCCCGTGTTACTAAATTCTGGCCAACTATCATTTGGGTTGAGTGGCGGATATGGCGAATTTCAACACCTCAGGTGGCTCAGGTTCGGTTCCTTTACCTCGCTTGTTGTTTTTGGTTGTTATGTGTTTCCTCGGCATGTTCTGCCTGAATTGAGTTTCCCTGGAGAGTAATGAGCTCCTAGGTGGATGCTAAGAATTAGAGACGTGTATTTGAGTACTTGACTCGTTTCATAAATAAGAGTAGTGATCAAGTTCTTATAATTCGAGGCGGCCCGACATTGTTATGTAGTTTCCTAATAAGAAGAGTGATCAAATTCTTATAATTCAAAGTGGTCCGACATTATTATGTAGGAAAAAGAAACTTACTTATATTGCTTTCTAGGTTGATGGACTGGTGCTTTCACTGTGCCTGACAGAGAATCAGGCAAGTGGTGGATGCCTGCATGCAGTGCCAGCTCAGATTGTAATACTGGTTAAATCAACTCATAATCAATGGTTAGAATCTGGCACTATAAATTAAGGTGAAAGGTTCCTTGAATTGTATGCCTCGTTTACATAATGAATACTTTGCAAAGGGAGTTCTAACGACGTATTATACAATATACAAGGAGCTATGGGATGCTTGTGCTAGATCGTTGATCACAGTGCCTCGCAAGGTGAAAGGGTTTACTACTTTCCACATGGTTATATGGAACAGGTATGTTTCCACACATGGGTGTCGTTTGTTCTTTCTTGATGCCCATAACTACTGAATTCACTACTTAGCACAAACATCAGCTATTTGTGTCATGGGACACCTTCTTGCTTCTTATGTTAAAATGGCAGTATGGCTTTGTTTATGCAGAATAATCATCCGGATATTTAAAGATCGTCCATGTACACATTTAGAACATGTTAGGGCCCTTGTGTATGCGCACTTCTCTAATATGGTCATGTATTAGTTGACAAATGGATGTCTATCGGATGGTACCACTTTGATACAGTGCATCCAGCCTTGTAGGCCTCACAATATGTCCCTTCCCCAAGCTTCACTGTGATGCCTAACTAACTATTTCACAAACATCTTTGTTAATTGATAAACTGATTTCTTCCAGCTGCCCAAAAAACAGATTACTAACACATGGACACTGTTTAGTTGTTAAGGCAACTTTACAAATCATTTTGGGAAGGGACTAAACACATTTACACCAGTTGGATGCGAAGAAAAGAAATCATCATCTACTAATACTCCACTAAATGAACTCCAACAATTCACATCTCTAGTATTGTATTATACATGTCAAAGAATGACTAACAATACTTATTCCTCTCTCGAAGTTGTCAAAGAAATATAACCAGTAGAGAACCTGGAAGGATAGTGAGCTCTAAACTCCAGATATCTAAGGGGGTAATTGCGTATAAGATAGGACTTGCTTGGATGCATTTCATAGATAATAAATCTGTAAAGAGTGGTTAGGAGGCAATCCCTTTGTAAACTGATATAACACCGTCTAGATCACTACTTTAGTGATCTAAAGTAGTAGTCTAAATGGTCATATATTAGTTTACAAAAGGGGTAACATACATATCTGAACATTTACAGTTCATATCTTCAATTTAGAGATAAGACCGAATAGTGTCTGATCAGATTTCCATAGCTGCAAAAAGCTTCAATAATCTATGAACTCTGTAAGACAGTAATATTAGAAATCCCTTATTCTATTGATGTATTCACATCTAACGAAATGAGCTACATGTCAACAGGGGAGAAAAACCAACCATCAGTTGTGCTAATGTTACCTCTCGAGAGTGGCCTTAGTCCAAAGACACTACTTGGAGTAAAATTTAGAACACAAAAAGTTTCAGTTAACTGGTGAACGCTCTCTGAAGTGCAATTTAAAACATATAAAGTGGCACGGGAAGAGTGGAGCGTGTCCAGCTGATTGAGATCATCTCGAGAAGAGTAGTGTTTTTTCCTAAAGAAGTGCAGTTAACTGATGAATAAAGCAGGTCCAAGTTCATTAGTTTTGAAAATCAAACAAATCAGTGAAATTCCAGTAGTGTTGGATTAGTATATGATTATATGAATAGATGGGCCATCTAGACTATATGCAGACCGAAACAAAAAGCAAGAAGGCACAACAGGCACTGTCTGAAACTATGCAGGGCTATCTAATCCTTAACAAAAGTAATGCCACCGCCGGGCTCCTGTGCGAGCATCACAGAAGTGATCGTGCTCCGGCGATGGTGACGCCGTCATCGTCGTCATTATCGGGGGGTGCTGCTGCCGCATCCGTGCTCCCGAACATGGCGTCCTACTACATCCCGAGCAGAGATCGTCCGGTGCAGCCCGCAGCCCAATGATACCGGAGCTGAAGCTATAGCTGATGCTCACCATGCCCACAGTCGACGCCGCAGAGAAGTTCAGCCAGGAGGAAGAGACCTCGGGAAGCAACAGCCCGTCGCCGATGGCCAGGGAGCGACGGCGCTACGGCGGCTACAGCCTACACGTGAAGCCATGCGGTGGGCTGAAGAGGAGGACGCGAGTCGCAGACTCCGGCGGCGACCACCGTGCCGTAGAGGCGAGGCACCGGCACTGGCTGCAGGAGAGCCTCGTCGTGGTAAAGGAGTCGGGGGACCCGGACTTCCCGGCAAGCATGGCGGAGATAATCAAGCCGCCAAGCACAACCACGCCATCGTCGCTGCGTTCCGAGCCACGGCGCCGTGAGCCCGCGACACGCTGCTCCGCTCCAAGGCTGCGTCTCTTGAGAATTGAGATGTCCTTTTGGGCTCGCTATGTCCGAGGTCGGCATGGGAAGAACCCCGGCAGAAAAGGACGCTGGACGGGGACAACCGGACGGCGCCGCCGCCGTCGCTCTAGGAGAGCGAGACGGGGCCACGGCGGATAGGGAAACCGAGCTCGATGGTGGGGCAGGCAGGGCTAGCTAGGCAAGGCAGTAGCATCAGGGGAGCTTTATAGTGACGTACGATGGTGGAGCGGTGGCGTCGGAGTCACGCGCTCTGGAACCAACGACCAAAACGGCACCAAGAGGAACACGTACGCAAGGAAAACTCGAGAGAACATATGGTTAGCGCCACCGATTAAAAGAAACAGTACCAAGCGACAAGAACAACCAGGAGAAGCGATCAACACGGCGCCGCTGTACATGAAACACAAACAAAGCAAAAAACACTAAACTTACACCAAACTTACCAAGATAAATCACACGCTAGTTCAAAAAATTTGAATCAAACTTCTAAACACACAAGGCCTTTGTACCCCGCCACATCCCAAAATAATACCACGCGTCACGTAAGTTATACACCAAGGGCCACTTTCATCCAAGTGGTGAAACCTGGAGGCAAAAACTCTCCCGGATATAGATGCTTGGGTATGGATGTGAGTTCTTGATACAAGTTAGTACGATCTTATCATTATGTATGAACAACGTACATAGTACCTGCGTGTCCTGGGTGCTTTCTTTGAATCTTTCTTTATGGTCCATGGTTTCTGTAGATGGAATAAGTTTCTCCCTGCCTAGCCCCCGGTGCTTCTTGCATCGTTGAAGGGTGTGTTGAGGTTTGTCTTCGGTGGATCTCGTGGGATTCTCCGTTTGTCTACGGTGGATCCGTGTGGATCTGGTCTTCGTTTGTCAGCGGTCGTGCGTCTACAGGTTAGATCCTTCCGATCTACGCTTCTTCGTCGGCGGCGGTTGCTGTTAGGGCGCGCTAGTCCTGCAAGGGCTATAGCATGACAACTTTTCGACTGTTTAATACAATAAAGTTTGCCCGGCTCTGGTGAGGGAGGGGCGATGATGGAGGGATGTCTTCGACTTGCTCCGGTGCTTCTAGTCATGACTAGGTGGTTCCCGCCAAAAAGAATATCGTCTAATGTTTTATTTCTTCACTTTGTACTTTTGACCCTTTTTTCCTGTCATTTTGAAATTAGTGGGCAATTCTCTAATACGTGTGAAATTAGTTATTACTTTCACATCATTTGTGCACAATGACTACATGTTTTTTGCGTGTGTGGCACAGGAACATCCTTTTGGATTGATGTAAGCATCTTTTTTGTGGTTGGTTGCAGATACAGTGTAGGTGTCATGGAAAAGGGTGTCTTGGTTAAAGATTTAGCAATCCCGCATGGAAAAATAGGGACCTGATCTGTCTCAGATATTCTCGATTTGATTTTACAAATGTATTCATACAAATCCAAAAACAATGCATTCATATTAGTTGACTGAGAATTAACTAGTTCTCGATTGATTTTATATATGTTCATAAATATCTAAAATAATATTTTTTGTGATGCAATAATTTGTTCATCTAGTTTGTTTTTTAGGTTTTTTAATAATTCAAAAAAATGAAGTTTTGCACGAATCTCATAGCTAGAACAACGATCATCAGTGTCAACCGAGATTATTTGTGTTCATTGCTTTTTAGTGCTTTGGAAATAACTTATGTCAAAACAACTTTCCCCCAAAAGGTACCCAAATTGTAGGAAAACTTGATCCAAATTATGGAACCCTCTGCCTCAAACAAAAATTGGGGGCATACAAAAGGAAGGGGCCCAATATACATCTAATGCCAGATATTTAGCGCTAAAAGCCTGATGCCCTCGGGTACATCGGATCCTGAGCGAACGCATGACAATTACTCGTCATAACATGGCAATTTTTCATTCTGTTGCCCAAGAAAGCTGACGCTAGGACTGCTAGGGCCTACAGGCCAATCAGCCTCATCCACAGTCTTTCCAAGATTTTCTCCAAGCTCCTGGCCAACAGGCTAGCCCCGGTTCTTCCTACTCTTGTATCTAAGTGCCAGAGTGCTTTCGTCCAAAAGCGTTCCATCCACGACAACTTCATGCATGTTCAGAACCTAATCAAGGACCTACACCGCCGAAACATCCCAGGACTTTTCCTCAAGCTTGATATATCGAAGGCTTTTGACTCCGTCAATTGGGCTTTCCTTCTTGAGGTTCTTCAAATACCGGGGTTTGGCCAACGTTGGCGGGACTGGATTTGCATGACCCTGGCATACTCATCATCGAGGATCCTTCTGAATGGAAACCCGGGCAAGCCGTTCAGGCACACGCAGGGCCTGCGTCAGGGAGACCCGGTGTCGCCGATGCTTTTCATTCTGGCAATAGACCCGTTGCAACAGATTCTCCGTCTCGCCTCTGAGCAGGGCATCCTCAAGCCCATCCGCGCTCGTTCCGCCAGATGTAGAATCTCTCTCTTTGCGGATGATGCAGGCATCTTTGCCAACCCTGATAAGGAGGAGCTGCGGGCGATCTCGGCAATACTAAAAGCCTTTGGGGAGGCTAGTGGCCTAATCACGAACCTGTCAAAGACCGAAGTTTTTCTGATACGATGCGGGGACTTTGACCTACAGGACATACTCACCGTCTTCCCCGCCAAGATTGCCAGCTTCCCAGGACGCTACCTCGGACTTCCATTGCACTATCGTCGGCTCCGGAGGGTTGACCTCCAACCTTTCATCGACAAGATTGCGGGTAGACTGCCGGGTTGGAAAGGAAAGCTACTAAATAAGCCCGGCAGGGTCGCTCTGGCTCAATCAGTTCTAACAGCTATGGCGACTTTCCACATCACCGCTCTCAGCCTGCCGAAATGGATCCTGCGAAAAGTTGAGAAGATCATTCGCGGGTTTCTATGGCAGAAAGAGGATCAAACGCAAACTTCGGAGGGCACTCCTCGTTAAGCTGGAAGACCGTCATCGTCCAAGGAGGTTGGGCGGCACGGGAATCGCTGACCTTGACCGTTTTGGTCGCGCCTCCGCCTTCGATGGCCCCGGATACAATGGACGGACCCGGAGAGGCCATGGGTGGGCACCGACCTGCCATGCGACCAGGCTGATATGAACCTTTTCGCAAGCACAACCATAACTTTGGGAGATGGCCGCAAGGCACTTTTCCGCATGACAACTGGAGTGGAAGGGGCCCTCTAACGCTACTTGCGCCGGAGCTTTACAAAATAGCTTCAAGAAAAAATAGGACCGTGCATCAAGAGTTGACAAATGAAAACTGGATCAGAGCAGTCGCTAGCCTTCGATCCCTGCAACAACTGGGGGAATTTGTCACTCTTTGGGGATGGATCAGCCAGACAGTTACATTGCGAGATCAAGATGATACAATCTCACGAACCTGACCACAAATGGAGCCTACTCTTCCGCATCGGCCTATGCGGCGCAGTTCTTTGGCTCACACCTAAGATTTGACTCTTCAAAGGTCTGGTCTGCTCACGTTGAGCCCAAGTGCAAATTCTTTGCGTGGCTAGTCCTGCATGGTAGAATCCTCACCGCAGATATGTTGGCTATTCGCGGCTGGCCACATGACCCAAGGTTTCAGCTATGTCTTCGCAGCGAAACGGCAAACCATCTTTGCAAGGACTGTCCCTTCATGTCGCGGTTTGGAACCAGGTAAACACTGGACAAACGAGGGTCTCGCCATCTCGGGTTTCTTGCCCGAGTCGGGCACTATTTCCGACTGGTGGGACAAGATGCTAGTAGATGAGCCTTCCCAAGTGCAGATCTGGAGGAGGCGGGAGGATCATCTACACAATTTGGGCTATCTGGAAAGAGAGAAACAGACGCGTTTTCACAGGACAACGGATGACTCATCGCGAGGTTGCTCTACTAGCTTTCAAAAACATAAAGCAACGGGATATGGCTTTCGTTGGGGCCTTGCCATCTGTCGGCATAGGCTGAGTATGTGTTGGGTTTTACATGGTTCATGCTTATGGGCCATTTTTTTGGTTTTTGCAACGTTCCCTAAAAACGTGCGCCCCCTGTAAATTGCGCTTCTGTTTTCCTTCTATAAGAAAAGTCAGTGCTCCTGCTGGTTCCTCAAAAAAAATCCATACTTTGTTTTCATACATGGATCCTATCTCGGATTGCATGGCTTCAAGCCATTTGTTGGAATCTGGGCCCGCCATTGCTTTATAGATGGTAACATTACCATCCGCGCCCGTCTTCTTCTTAAAGATCCATTTGTTTTCTATCACTCGCCGATCATCGGGCAAGTCTGTCAAAGTCCATACTTTGTTTTCATACATGGATCCTATCTCGGATTGCATGGCTTCAAGCCATTTGTTGGAATCTGGGCCCGCCATTGCTTCTTCATAGTTCGAAGGTTCACTGTTGTCTAACAACATGATTTCCAGGACAGGGTTGCCATACCACTCTGGTGTGGAACGTGTCCTTGTGGACCCTCTGACGGTTCAAGAGCAACTTGATCCGAAGTACCTTGATCATCATCATTAATTTCCTCTTGATCGATGCAGGCACCAGGGAACATTTTCTGAGCTGCACTACTTTCCGGTTCAAGAGGTAGTACTTCATCGAAGTTCTACTTTCCTCCCACTTACTCCTTCGAGAGAAACTCTTTTTCGAGAAAGGATCCGTTCTTCGCATAACAAAGATCTTGCCTTCGGATCTAAGGTAGAAGGTATACCCAATGGTTTCCTTAGGGTATCCTATGAAGACGCATTTTTCCGACTTGGGTTCGAGCTTTTCAGGTTGAAGTTTCTTGACATAAGCATCACATCCCCAAACTTTTAGAAACGACAGCTTAGGTTTCTTCCCGAACCGTAATTCATACGGTGTCGTCTCAACGGATTTAGACGGTGCCCTATTTAAAGTGGATGTAGCTGTCTCTAGAGCGTATCCCCAAAATGATAGCGGCAAATCTGTAAGAGACATCATAGATCGCACCATATCAAATAGAGTGCGATTACGACGTTCGGACACACCGTTCTTATTTGAGGTGTTCCAGCGGCGTGAGTTGTGAAACGATTCGACATTTCCTTAAGTGTGTACCAAATTCGTGACTTAAATATTCTCCTCCACGATCTGATCGTAAGAACTTTATTTTTCGGTCACGTTGATTCTCTACCTCATTCTGAAATTCCTTGAACTTTCAAAGGTCTCAGACTTGTGTTTCATCAAGTAGACATACCCATATCTACTCAAGTCATCGGAGAGTGAGAACATAACGATATCCTCCGCGAGCCTCAACGCTCATTGGACTGCACACATCGGTATGTATGATTTCCAATAAGTTGGTTGCTCGCTCCATTGTTCCGGAGAACGGAGTCTTGGTCATTTTGCCCATAAGGCATGGTTCGCATGTGTCAAACGATTCATAATCGAGAGACTCTAAAAGTCCATCAGCATGGAGCTTCTTCATGCGTTTGACACCAATGTGACCAAGGCGGCAGTGCCACAAGTATGTGGGACTATCGTTATCAACTTTACATCTTTTGGTATTCACACTATGAATATGTGTAATATTACGTTCGAGATTCATTAAGAATAAACCATTGACCATCGGAGCATGACCATAAAACATATCTCTCATATAAATAGAACAACCATTATTCTCGGATTTAAATGAGTAGCCATCTCGCATTAAACGAGATCATGATATAATGTTCATGCTCAAACTTGGCACTAAATAACAATTATTGAGGTTTAAAACTAATCCCGTAGGTAAATGTAGAGGTAGCGTGCCGACGGAGATCACATCGACCTTGGAACCATTCCCGACGCCAAGATCGTCACCTCGCCCTTCGCCAGCCTCCGCTTATTCCGCAGCTCCCCGCTGTGAGTTACATATATGAGCAACGGTACGGTATGAAATACCGGGGAGTTACTACGAGTAATCTTGGTAAGGTACACATCAATTACATGTATATCAAATATACCTTTAGTGTTGCGGCCTTCTTGTTCCGCTAAGTATTTGGGGCAGTTCCGCTTCGATGACCCTTCCCTTTGCAATAAAAGCACTCACCTCGGGCTTGGGTCCATTCTTTGACTTCTCCCGGCAAGCTGGCTTACCGGCGGCAACATCCTTTTCGTCCTTCTTGAAGTTCTTCTTACCCTTGCCCTTCTTGAACTTAGTGGTTTTATTGACCATCAACACTTGATGTTCTTTCTTGATTTCTACCTTTGCTGACTTTAGCATTGAAAATACTTCAGGAATAGTTTTCACCATCTGTTGCATATTGTAGTTCATCACAAAGCTCTTGTAGCTCGGTGGGAGCGACTGAAGGATTCTGTCAATGATCGCCTCGTCCGGGAGGTTAATGTCCAGCTGGGACAGGCGGTTGTGCAACCCAGGCATTTTGAGTATGTGCTCACTGACAGAACTATTTTCCTCTTGATGGAGGTAAAACCCTACGTCCTGCTTGATTGATATTGATATTGTGGATGTTTACAAGAGTGGATCTACCACGAGATCAAGGAGGCTAAACCCTAGAAGCTAGCCTATGGTATGATTGTAAGGGTTGTTGTTCTGATAGTCCTACGGACTAGAGCCATCCGGTTTATATAGACACCGGAGAGGGCTAGGGTTACATAGAGTCGGTTACATTGGTAGGAGATCTACATATCCGTATCGCCAAGCTTGCCTTCCACGCCAAGGAAAGTCCCATCCGGACACGGGGTGAAGTCTTCAATCTTGTATCTTCATAGTCTTGGAGTCCGGTCGATGATGATAGTCCGCAGATGATAGTTCGGTGATGATGGTAGTCCCGCTATCCGGACACCCCCTAATCCAGGACTCCCTCAGCTGCTATGAGGATGATCCTCAGGTTCCAGACCCAGTCCGAATAGTTGCTGCCATCATCTTTCAGCTTGGTTTTCTCTATGAACGCGTTGAAGTTCATGGTGACATGAGCGTTGGCCATTTGATCTACAAGACATTTTGCAAAGATTTTAGACTAATGTTCATGATAATTAAGTTCATCTAATCAAATTATTTAATGAACTCCCACTCATATTTGACATCCCTCTAGTCATCTAAGTGTTACATGATCCGAGTCGACTAGGCCGTGTCCGATCATCACGTGAGACGGACTAGTCATCATCGGTGAACATCTCCATGTTGATCGTATCTTCCATACGACTCATGTTCGACCTTTCGGTCTCTTGTGTTCCGAGGCCATATGCGTACATGCTAGGCTCGTCAAGTTAACCTAAGTGTTTTGCATGTGTAAAACCGTCTTACGCCGTTGTATGTGAACATAAGAATCTATCACACCCGATCATCACGTGGTGCTTGAAGCCACGAACTTTAACTTAGCGGCGCACAGTTAGGGAGAACACTTTCTTGAAATTATTATAAGGGATCATCTTATTTACAACCCGTCGTTCTAAGTAAACAAGATGCATAAACATAATAAACATCACATGCAATTATATAGTAGTGACATGATATGGCCAATATCATATAGCTCCTTTGATCTTCATCTTCGGGCTCCATGATCATCTTGTCACCGGCATGACACCATGATCTCCATCATCATGATCTCCATCATCGTGTCTCCATGAAGTTGCTTCGCCAACTATTACTTCTACTACTATGGCTAACACGTTTAGCAATAAAGTAAAGTAATTTACATGGCGTTTCTCAATGACACGCAGGTCATACAAAAAATAAAGACAACTCCTATGGCTCCTGCCGTTGTCATACTCATCGACATGCAAGTCATGATTCCTATTACAAGAACATGATCTCATACATCGCATATATATCATTCATCATTCATCACAACTTTGGCCATATCACATCACAAAACACTTGCTGCAAAAACAAGTTAGACGTCCTCTAATTGTTGTTGCAAGTTTTACGTGGCTGCAATAGGGTTCTAGCAAGAACGTTTTCTTACCTACGTGAAAGCCACAACGTGATTTCTCAACTTCTATTTACCCTTCATAAGGACCCTTTTCATCGAATCCGCTCCAACTAAAGTGGGAGAGACAGACACCCGCTAGCCACCTTATGCAACTAGTGCATGTCGCCGGTGGAACCTGTCTCACGTAAGCGTCACGTAAGGTCGGTCCGGGCCGCTTCATCCCACAATACCGCTGAAGCAAGATAAGACTAGTAGCGGCAAGAAAGTTGACAACATCTACGCCCACAACAAATTGTGTTCTACTCGTGCAATAGAGAACTACGCATAGACCTAGCTCATGATGCAACTGTTGGGGAACGTTGCATAAAATAAAAAAAATTCCTACGTTCCACAAGATCCATCTATGAGTTCATCTAGCAACGAGTGAGAGAGATGCATCTACATACCAGTTGTAGATCGCGTGCAGAAGCATTCAAGAGAACGGGGTTGAGGGAGTCGTTCTCGTCGTGATCCAAATCACCGGAGATCCTAACGCCGAACGGACGGCACCTCCGCGTTCAACACACGTACGGTCAGCGTGACGTCTCCTCCGTCTTGATACAGCAAGGGGGGAGGAGAGGTTGATGAAGATCCAGCAGCACGACGGCGTGGTGGTGGATGCAGCAGTACTCCGACAGGGCTTCGCCAAACAACGTTCAACCATTTGAATGTTTCTCGATTATGGAGGTGATAAAGAGTTCGACGTAAAGGGTTACATCGATGCAAGCTTTAACACCTATTCGAATGACTTTGGCTAGCAAACCGGATATGTATAGTGGAGCAACCATTTGGAATAGCTCCAAGTGGAGCGTGGAAGCAGCATTTACAATATGACCTAGAGATTTGCGAAGTACATACGAATCTGAATGTTGCAGACCCGTTGACTAAAACCTCTCTCACAAGCAAAACATGATCAAACCCCAGAACTCATTGAGTCTTAATCACATGGTGATGTGAACTAGTTTAGTGACACTAGTAAACTCTTTGGATGTTGGTCACATGGCGATGTGACCTGTGAGTGTTAATCACATGGCGATGTGAACTAGATTATTGACTCTAGTGCAAGTGGGAGACTGTTGGAAATATGCCCTAGAGGCAATAATAAATTAGTTATTATTATATTTCCTTGTTCATGATAATCGTTTATTATCCATGCTATAATTGTATTGACAGGAAACTCGAGATACATGTGTGGGTACATAGACAACACCATGTCCCTAGTAAGCCTCTAGTTGACTAGCTCGTTGATCAATAGATGGTTACGGTTTCCTAACCATGGACATTGGATGTCGTTGATAACGGGATCACATCATTAGGAGAATGATGTGATGGACAAGACCCAATCCTAAGCCTAGCACAGAGATCGTGTAGTTCGTATGCTAAAGCTTTTCTAATGTCAAGTATCTTTTCCTTAGACCATGAGATTGTGCAACTCCCGGATATCGTAGGAATGCTTTGGGTGTACCAAACGTCACAACGTAACTGGGTGGCTATAAAGGTGCACTACAGGTATCTCCGAAAGTGTCTGTTGGGTTTGCACGAATCGAGACTAGGATTTGTCACTCCGTGTGACGGAGAGGTATCTCTGGGCCCACTCGGTAGGACATCATCATAATGTGCACAATGTGATCAAAGAGTTGATCACGGGATGATGTGTTACGGAACGAGTAAAGATACTTGCCGGTAACGAGATTGAACAAGGTATCGGTATACCGACAATCGAATCTCGGGCAAGTACAATACCGTTAGACAAAGGGAATTGTATCACGGGATCGATTGAGTCCTTGACATCGTGGTTCATCCGATGAGATCATCGTGGAACATGTGGGAGCCAACATGGGTATCCAGATCCCGCTGTTGGTTATTTAACGAGAAACGTCTCGATCATATGCGCATGGTTCCCGAACCCGTAGGGTCTACACACTTAAGGTTCGATGGACGCTTAGGGTTATAAAGGAAGTTTGTATGTGGTTGCCGAATGTTGTTCGGAGTCCCGGATGAGATCCCGGACGTCACGAGGAGTTCCGGAATGGTCCGGAGGTAAAGATTTATATATGGGAAGTCCTATTTTGCCCACCGGAAAATGTTCGGGAATTTTCGGTATTGTACCGGGAAGGTTCTAGAAGGTTCCGGAGTGGGGCCCACCTGCATGGGGGGACCCACATGAACGTGGGTAGTGTGGTCAAGGCCCCACACCCCTGGTCAAGGCGCACCAAGATTCCCCCTTAGAAGGAATACGATCATATCCCGAAGGGATAAGATCAAGATCCCTAAAAAGGGGGGATAACAATCGGTGGGGAAGGAAATGATGAGATTTCTTTCCTCCCACCTTTGCCAACGCCCCAATGGACTTGGAGGGCAAGGAACCAGCCCCGTCCACCCCTATATATAGTGGGGAGGCGCATGGGAGCTTTACCAAAGTTCTGGCGCAGCCCTCCCCCTCTCCCAAGTCCTCCTCCTCTCCTGTGGTGCTTGGCGAAGCCCTGCAGGATTGCCATGCTCCTCCACCACCACCACGCCGTCGTGCTGCTGCTGGATGGAGCCTTCCTCAACCTCTCCCTCTCTCCTTGCTGGATCAAGGCATGGGAGACGTCACCGGTTATGCGTGTGTTGAACGCGGAGGTGCCGTCCGTTCGACACTAGGATCTCCGGTGATTTGGATCACGGCAGTACGACTCCTTCAACCCCGTTCTCTTGAACGCTTCCGCTTAGCGATCTACAAGGGTATGTAGATGCACTCTCCTTCCCCTCGTTGCTAGTCTCTCCATAGATAGATCTTGGTGACACGTAGGAAAATTTTGAATTTTTGCTACGTTCCCCAATGATGGCATCATGAGCTAGGTCTGTCGTAGTTTATATGCACGAGTTGAACACAAGTTGTTGTGGGCGTTGATTTTGTTCAATATGCTTACCGTTACTAGTCCAATCTTGTTTCGACGGTATTGTGGGATGAAACGCCCGGACCGACCTTACGTACACTTACGTGAGACAGGTTCCACCGGTGACATGCACTTGGTGCATAAGGTGGCTAGCGGGTGCCAGTCTCTCCCACTTTAGTCGGAACGGATTCGATGAAAAGGGTCCTTATGAAGGGTAAATAGCAATTGGCATATCACGTTGTGGTTTTGCGTAGGTAAGAAACGTTCTTGCTAAAAACCCATAGCAGCCACGTAAAACATGCAAACAACAATTAGAGGACGTCTAACTTGTTTTTGCAGGGTATGCTATGTGATGTGATATGGCCATGAAGAATGTGATGAATGATATGTGATGTATGAGATTGATCATGTTCTTGTAATAGGAATCACGACTTGCATGTCGATGAGTATGACAACGGCAGGAGCCATAGGAGTTGTCTTTATTTATTGTATGACCTGCGTGTCATTGAACAACGCCATGTAATTACTTTACTTTATTGCTAACCGGTAGCCATAGTAGTAGAAGTAATAAGTTGGCGAGACAACTTCATGGAGACACGATGATGGAGATCATGATGATGGAGATCATGGTGTCATGCCGGTGACGACGATGATCATGGAGCCCCGAAGATGGAGATCAAAAGGAGCAAAATGATATTGGCCATATCATGTCACTATTTGATTGCATGTGATGTTTATCATGTTTATGCATCTTATTTGCTTAGGACGACGGTAGTAAATAAGATGATCCCTCATTAAAATTTCAAGAAAGTGTTCCCCTAACTGTTCACCGCTATGAAAAGTTAAATGCTTCAAGCACCACGTGATGATCGGGTGTGATAGATTCTTACGTTCACATACAACGGGTGTAAGCCAGATTTACACCACCTTGAAACACTTAGGTTAACTTGACGAGCCTAGCATGTATGCAGACATGGCCTCGGAACACAAGAGACCGAAAGGTCGAGCATGAGTCGTATGGAGGATACGATCAACATGAAGATGTTCACCGATGATGACTAGTCCGTCTCACGTGATGATCGGACACGGCCTAGTTGACTCGGATCATGTAATCACTTAGATGACTAGAGGGATGTCCATCTGAGTGGGAGTTCATTAGATGAACTTAATTATCCTGAACATAGTCAAAAACCCCTTTGCAAATTATGTCATAGCTCGCGCTTTAGTTCCACTGTTTAGATATGTTCCTAGAGAAAATATAGTTGAAAGTTGTGATGGCGATTATGCGATCAGTAGAAAGCTTATGTCCTTAATGCACCGCTCGATGTGCTGAACCCCAAACGTCGTGCGTGGATGTTGCGAACATCGGACATACATGTTTTGATAACTACATGATAGTTCAGTTAAACGGTTTAGAGTTGAGGCACCAAAGACGTTTTCGAAACGTCGTGGAACATATGAGATGTTTCGAGGGCTGAAATTGGGATTTCAGGCTCATGCCCACGTCAAGAGGTATAAGACATCCGACGATTTTCTTAGCCTGCAAACTAAGGGAGAAAAGCTCAATCGTTGAGCTTCTGCTCAGATTGTCTGAGTGCAACAATCACTTGAACCGAGTGGGAGTTGATCTTCCTGATGAGATAGTGATGTTTCTCCAAAGTCATTGCCACCAAGCTGCTAGAGCTTCGTGATGAACTATAACATATCAGGGATAGATGATCCTTGAAATATTCGTGATGTTTGACACCGTGAAAGTAGAAGTCAAGAAGGAGCATCAATTGTTGATGGTTAATGAAACCACTTGTTTCAAGAAGGGCAAGGGCAAGAAGGGATACTTCATGAAACGGCAAATCAGTTGCTTTGCTCTAGTGAAGAAACCCAAGGTTAAACCCAAACCGAGACTAAGTGCTACGTAATTAGGGGAACAGCCACTGGAGCAGAATTACCCTAGATACTTGGTAGATGAGAAGGCTGGCGAGGTCGATAGAAGTATATTGGATATACATTATGTTAATGTGTCCTTTACTAGTACTCCTAGTAGCACCAGGTGAAGGAAATATGCCCTAGAGGCAATAATAAAGTTATTATTTATTTCCTTATATCATGATAAATGTTTATTATTCATGCTAGAATTGTATTAACCGGAAACATAATACATGTGTGAATACATAGACAAACAGATAGTCACTAGTATGCCTCTACTAGACTAGCTCATTAATAAAAGATGGTTATGTTTCCTAACCATAGACATGTGTTGTCATTTGATTAATGGGATCACATCATTAGGAGAATGATGTGATTGACATGACCCATTCCGTTAGCTTAGCACTTGATCGTTTAGTATATTGCTATTGCTTTCTTCATGACCTATACATGTTCCTGTAACTATGAGATTATGCAACTCCTGCCACGGAGGAACACTTTGGGTACTACCAAACGTCACAACGTAATCGGGTGATTATAAAGGAGTACTACAGGTGTCTCCAAAGGTACATGTTGGGTTGGCGTATTTCGAGATTAGGTTTTGTCACTCCGATTGTCGGAGAGGTATCTCTGGGCCCTCTCGGTAATACACATCACATAAGCCTTGCAAGCATTGCAACTAATAAGTTAGTTGTGAGATGATGTATTACGGAACGAGTAAAGAGACTTGCCGGTAATGAGATTGAACTAGGTATTGGATACCGACGATCGAATCTCGGGTAAGTGACATACCGATGACAAAGGGAACAACGTATGTCGTTATGCGGTTTGACCGATAAAGATCTTCGTAGAATATGTAGGAACCAATATGGGCATCCAGGTTCCGCTATTGGTTATTGACCGAGAATAGTTCTAGGTCATGTCTACATAGTTCTCGAACCCGTAGGGTCCGCACGCTTAACGCTTCGATGACGGTTTATTATGAGTTTATAAGTTTTGATGTACGAAGGTTGTTCGAGTCCCGGATGTGATCACGGACATGACGAGGAGTCTCGAAATGGTCGAGACATAAAGATTGATATATTGGAAGCCTATGTTTGGACTTGGAAAGGTTCCGGATGAAAACAGGATTTTATCGAACACCGGGGTTACGGAACCCCGGGGGTCAATGGGCCTTGATGGGCCATAAGGGAGAAGAGGAAGGGCCGGCCAGGCAGGCGCCGCCCTCCCCTCTAGTCCGAATAGGACAAGGAGAGGGGGGCGCCTTCCCTCTTCCCCTCCCCAAACCTAATCCAACTAGGAGAGGGGGGGAGTCCTACTCCCGGTGGGAGTAGGACTCCTCCAGGCGCGCCTCCCTAGGGCCGGCCGCACCCCCCCTTGCTCCTTTATATACGGGGGCAGGGGGCACCCCATGACACACAAGTTGATCTACGTGATCGTTCTTAGCCGTGTGCGGTGCCCCCCTCCACCATATTCCACCTCGGTCATATCGTCGTGGAGCTTAGGCGAAGCCCTGCCGTGAAGCATCATCATCGCCACCACGCCCGTTGTCCGACGGAACTCAACCCCGACGCTTTGCTGGATCGGAGCCCGGGATCGTCATCGAGCTGAACGTGGTGCTGAACACGGAGGTGTCGTCACGTTCGGTACTTGGATCGGTCGGATTGTGAAGACGCATTTACTACATCAACCGCGTTGTTATAACGCTTCCGCTTATGGTCTACGAGGGTACGTGGACAGACACCTCTCCCTCTCGTTGCTATGCCATCACCATGGTCTTGCGTGTGCGTAGGGAAATTTTTGAAATTACTCGTTCCCCAGCGATGGCATCCGAGCCAGGTTTTATGCGTTGATGTCATATGCACGAGTTAAACACATGTGAGTTGTGGGCGATTTTAGTCATACTGCTTACCAGCATGTCTTACTTTGGTTCGGCGGTATTGTGAGATGAAGCTGCCCGGACCGACATTACGCCAGACGCTTACGCGAGACTGGTTTCACCGCTTGAGCACTCGTTGCTTAAAGGTGACCGGCGGGTGTCTGTCTCTCTCACTTTAGTTGAACTGAGTGTGGCTACGCCCGGTCCTTGCGAAGGTTAAAACAGCACCAACTTGACAAACTATCGTTGTGGTTTTGATGCGTAGGTAAGAACGGTTCTTGCTCAGCCCGTAGCAGCCACGTAAAACTTGCAACAACAAAGTAGAGGACGTCTAACTTGTTTTTGTAGGGCATGTTGTGATGTGATGTGGTCAAGCCGTGATGCTATATTTTATTGTATGAGATGATCATGTTTTGTAACCGAGTTATCGGCAACTGGCAGGAGCCATATGGTTGTCGCTTTATTGTATGAAATGCAAACGCCATGTAATTGCTTTACTTTATCACTAAGCAGTAGCGATAGTCGTAGAAGCAATAGTTGGCGAGACGACAACGATGCTACGATGGAGATCAAGGTGTCGCGCCGGTGACGATGGTGATCATGACGGTGCTTCGGCGATGGAGATCACAAGCACAAGATGATGATGACCATATCATATCACTTATATTGACTGCATGTGATGTTTATCCTTTATGCATCTTATCTTGCTTTGATTGTGGTAGCATTATAAGATGATCTCTCACTAAAATTATCAAGAAGTGTTCTCCACGAGTATGCACCGCTATGAAAGTTCTTCGTCTTTGAGACACCACGTGATGATCGGGTGTGATAGGCTCTACGTTCAAATACAATGGGTGCAAAACAGTTGCACACGCGGAATACTCAGGTTAAACTTGACGAGCCTAGCATATAACAGATATGGCCTAGGAACACGGAGACCGAAATGTCGAACGTGAATCATATAGTAGATATGATCAACATAGTGATGTTCACCATTGAAACTACTCCATCTCACGTGATGATCGGACATGGTTTAGTTGATTTGGATCACGTAATCACTTAGATGACTAGAGAGATGTACGTATAAGTGGGAGTTTTAATATGATTAATTAAACTTAAATTTATCATGAACTTAGTACACGATAGTATTTTGCTTGTCTATGTTTCTTGTAGATAGATGGCTCGTCTTTGTTGTTCCGTTGAATTTTAATGCGTTCCTTGAGAAAGCAAAGTTGAAAGATGATGGTAGCAATTACACGGACTGGGTCCGTAATTTGAGGATTATCCTCATTGCTGCACGGAAGAATTACGTCTGGAAGCACCGCTGGGTGCCAGTGCTCGCAGGAGCAACGCCGAGAAGTTGTGAGCGTCTGGCGAGCAAAGCTGATGACTACTCTATAGTTCGATGTGCCATGCTTTACGGCTTAGAACCGGGTCTTCAACGACGTTTTGAGCGTCATGGAGCATATGAGATGTTCCAGGAGTTGAAGTTAATATTTCAAGCAAATGCCCGGATTGAGAGATATGAAGTCTCCAATAAGTTCTATAGCTGCAAGATGGAGGAGAATAGTTACATCGGTGAACATATACTCAAAATGTCCGGGTATAATAATCACTTGATTCAACCGGGAGTTACTCTTCCGGATGATAGTGTCATTGATGTAATTCTCCAATCATCGCCACCAAGCTACAAGAGCTTCGTGATGAACTATAATATGCAAGGGATGACCAAAACAATTCCCGAGCTCTTCGCAATGCTAAAAGCATGGAGGTAGAAATCAAGAAAGAGCATCAAGTGTTGATGGTCAACAAGATCACTAGTTTCAAGAAAAAGGGCAAAGGAAAGAAGAAGGGGAACTTCAAGAACAACAAGAAAGTTGCTGCTCAAGAGAAGAAACCCAAGCCTGGACCTAAGCCTGAAACTGAGTGTTTCTACCGCAAAGCGCATCGACCTCGGAAGCGGAACTGCCCCAAGTATTTGGCGGATAAGAAGGATGGCAAGGTGATCAAAGGTATATGTGATATACATGTTATTGATGTGTACCTTACTAATACTCGCAGTAGTACACGGTATTTGATCTTGGTTCTGTTGCTAATATTTGCAACTCAAAGCAGGAACTACGGATTAGCGAAGATTGGCTAAGGGGCGAGGTGACGATTGGCGTGGGAAATGGTTCCAAAGTCGATGTGATCGCGGTCGGCACGCTACCTCTACATCTACCATCGGGATTAGTTTTAGACCTAAATAATTGTTATTTGGTGGCAGCGTTAAGCATGAACATTATATCTGGATCTTGTTTGATGCGAGACGATTATTCATTTAAGACAGAGAATAATGGTTGTTCTATTTATATGAATAATATCTTTTATGGTCATGCACCCTTGAAGAGTGGTCTATTTTATTGAATCTTGATAGTAGTAATACACATATTCATAGTGTTGAAACCAAAAGATGCAGAGTTGATAATGATAATGCACCTTGTTTGTGGCACTGCCGTTTGGGTCATATCGGTGTAAAACGCATGAAGAAACTCCATACTGATGGACTTTTGGAATCACTTGATTATGAATCACTTGGTACTTGCGAACAGTGCCTCATGGGCAAGATGACTAAAACGCCGTTCTCCGGAACTATGGAGCGAGTAACTGATTTGTTGGAAATCATACATACTGATGTTTGTGGTCCAATGAATGTTGAGGCACTTGTGGCGGGTATCGTTATTTTCTCACCTTCACAGATGATTTGAGCAGATATGGGTATATCTACTTAATGAAACACAAATCTGAAACATTTGAAAAGTTCAAAGAATTTCAGAGTGAAGTGGAAAATCATCGTAACAAGAAAATAAAATTTCTACGATCTGATCGTGGAGGAGAATATTTGAGTTACGAGTTTTGGTTTACATTTGAAACAATGCGGAATAGTTTCGCAACTGACGCCACCCGGAACACCACAGAGAAATGGTGTGTCCGAACATCGTAATCGTACTTTACTTGATATGGTGCGATCTATGATGTCTCTTACTGATTTACCGCTATCGTTTTGGGGATATGCTTTAGAGACGGCCGCATTCACGTTAAATAGGGCACCATCAAAGTCCGTTGAGACGACACCTTATGAACTGTGGTTTGGGAAGAAACCAAAGTTGTCGTTTCTTAAAGTTTGGGGCTGCGATGCTTATGTGAAGAAACTTCAACCAGATAAGCTCGAACCCAAATCGGAGAAATGTGTCTTCATAGGATACCCAAAGGAGATTATTGGGTACACCTTCTATCACAGATCTGAAGGCAAGATTTTCGTTGCTAAATTCGGATCCTTTCTAGAGAAGGAGTTTCTCTCGAAAGAATTGAGTGGGAGGAAAGTAGAACTTGATGAGATAACTATATCTGCTCCCTTATTGGAAGGTAGTTCATCACAAGAAACGGTTCCTGTGACAACTACACCAATTAGTGAGGAAACTAATGATGTTGATCATGAAACTTCAGATCAAGTTACTCTTGAATCACGAGGTCAACCAGAGTAAAATACGCACTGTGAGTGGTACGGTAATCCTATTCGGAAGTCATGTTACTTGACCATGGCGAACCTACAAACTATGAAGAAGCGATGGTGAGCCCAGATTCCGCAAAAAATGGCTGGAAGCCATGAAATCTGAGATGGGATCCATGTATGAAAACAAAGTATGGACTTTGGTTGACTTGCCCGATGATCGGCAAGCCATTGAGAATAAATGGATCTTTAAGAAGAAGACTGACGTTGATGGTAATGTAACTATTTATAAAGCTCGACTTGTTGCGAAAGGTTTTCGACAAGTTCAAGGGGTTGACTACGATGAGACTTTCTCACCCGTAGCGATGCTTAAGTCTGTCCGAATCATGTTAGCAATTGCCGCATTTCATGATTATGAAATTTGGCAAATGGATGTGAAAACTGCATTCTTGAATGGATTTCTAGAAGAAGAGTTGTATATGATGCAACCAGAAGGTTTTGTTGATCCAAAGGGTGCTAACAAAGTATGCAAGCTCCAGCGATCAATTTATGGTGCAGTGCAAGCCTCTCGGAGTTGGAATAAACGCTTTGATAGTGTGATCAAAGCATATGGTTTTATCTGAGACTTTTGGAGAAGCCTCAGATTTACAAGAAAGTGAGTGGGAGCTCTATAGCATTTACGATATTATATATGGACGACATATTATTGATTGGAAATGATATAGAATTTCTGGATAGCATAAAAGGATACTTGAATAAAAGTTTTTCAATGAAAGACCTCGGTGAAGCTGCTTACATATTGGGCATCAAGATCTATAGAGATAGATCAAGACGCTTAATTGGACTTTCACAAAGCACATACCTTGATAAAGTTTTGAAAAGTTCAAAATGGATCGAGCAAAGAAAGGTTTTTACCTGTATTACAAGGTGTAAGATTGAGTCGGACTCAATGCCCGACCACGCAGAAGATAGAGAGAAAATGAAAGATGTTCCCTATGCTTCAGCCATAGGCTCTATCATGTATGCAATGTTGTGTACCGCACTGACGTATGCTTAGCGATGAAGCTTGGCAGGAAGGTATCAAAGTAATCCAGGAGTGGATCCTTTGGACAGCGGTCAAGAACATCCTGAAATACACGAAAAGGACTAAGGATATGTTTCGTATATGGAGGTGACAAAGAGCTAGTCGTAAATGGTTACGTCGATGCAAGCTTTGACACCGATCCAGACGATTCTAAATCGCAAACCGGATACGTGTTTTTATTAAACGGTGGAGCTGTCAGTTGGTGCTGTTCTAAACAAAGCGTCGTAGCGGGATCTACATGTGAAGCGGAGTACATAGCTGCTTCGGAAGCAGCAAATGAAGGAGACTGGATGAAAGAGTTCATTTCCGATCTAGGAGTTATACCTAGTGAATCGGGACCAATGAAGATCTTACGTGACAATCTTTGGTGCAATTGCCTTGGCAAAGGAATCCAGATTTCACAAGAGGACCAAGCATATCAAGAGACGCTTCAATTCCATTCGGGACCAAGTCCAAGTGGGAGACATAGAGATTTGCAAGATACATACGGATCTGAATGTTGCGGACCGTTGACTAAGCCTCTTCCACGAGCAAAACATGATCAGCACCAAGACTCCATGGGTGTTAGAATCATTCTTGTGTAATCTAGATTATTGACTCTAGTGCAAGTGGGAGACTGAAGGAAATATGCCCTAGAGGCAATAATAAAGTTATTATTTATTTCCTTATATCATGATAAATGTTTATTATTCATGCTAGAATTGTATTAACCGGAAACATAATACATGTGTGAATACATAGACAAGCAGATAGTCACTAGTATGCCTCTACTAGACTAGCTCATTAATCAAAGATGGTTATGTTTCCTAACCATAGACATGTGTTGTCATTTGATTAATGGGATCACATCATTAGGAGAATTATGTGATTGACTTGACCCATTCACTTAGCTTAGCACTATATCGTTTAGTATATTGCTATTGCTTTCTTCATGACCTATACATGTTCTGTAACTATGAGATTATGCAACTCCGTTTACCGGAGGAACACTTTGGTACTACCAAACGTCACAACGTAATCGGGTGATTATAAAGGAGTACTACAGGTGTCTCCAAAGGTACATGTTGGGTTGGCGTATTTTGAGATTAGGTTTTGTCACTCCGATTGTCGGAGAGGTATCTCTGGGCCCTCTCGGTAATACACATCACATAAGCCTTGCAAGCATTGCAACTAATAAGTTAGTTGTGAGATGATGTATTACGGAACGAGTAAAGAGACTTGCCGTAACGAGATTGAACTAGGTATTGGATACCGACGATCGAATCTCGGGTAAGTAACATACCGATGACAAAGGGAACAACGATGTCGTTATGCGGTTTGACCGATAAAGATCTTCGTAGAATATGTAGGAACCAATATGGGCATCCAGGTTCCGCTATTGGTTATTGACCGAGAATAGTTCTAGGTCATGTCTACATAGTTCTCGAACCCGTAGGGTCCGCACGCTTAACGTTTCGATGACAGTTTATTATGAGTTTATAAGTTTTGATGTACCGAAGGTTGTTCGGAGTCCCGGATGTGATCACGGACATGACGAGGAGTCTCGAAATGGTCGAGACATAAAGATTGATATATTGGAAGCCTATGTTTGGACTTCGGAAAGGTTCCGGATGAAAACAGGATTTTACCGGAACACCGGGGGGTTACCGGAACCCCCCGGGGGGTCAATGGGCCTTGATGGGCCATAAGGGAGAAGAGGAAGGGCCGGCCAGGGCAGGCCGCGCGCCCCCTCCCCCTCTAGTCCGAATAGGACAAGGAGAGGGGGGGGGGCGGCGCCCCCCTTCCCTCTTCCCCCTCCCCAAACCTAATCCAACTAGGAAAGGGGGGGGAGTCCTACTCCCGGTGGGAGTAGGACTCCTCCAGGCGCGCCTCCCTAGGGCCGGCCGCACCCACCCCCTTGCTCCTTTATATACGGGGGCAGGGGGCACCCCATGAGACACAAGTTGATCTACGTGATCGTTCTTAGCCGCAGGCGGTGCCCCTCCACCATATTCCACCTCGGTCATATCGTTGCGGAGCTTAGGCGAAGCCCGCTTGATGAAGCATCATCATCATCACCACGCCGTTTCTTGACGGAACTCAACCCCGACGCTTTGCTTTGGATCGGAGCCGGGGATCGTCATCGAGCTGAACGATGTCTTGAACACGGAGGTGCCGTCGTTCGGTACTTGGATCGGTCGGATCGTGAAGACGTATGACTACATCAACCGCGTTGTTATAACGCTTACGCTTACGGTCTCACGAGTGCGTGGGCGGACACTCTCCCCTCTCGTTGCTATGCCATCACCATGGTCTTGCGTGTGCGTAGGAAATTTTTTGAAATTACTACGTTCCCCAACACCAGGATCTATGCAAACCATGTCTATTGGTGTATACGCATGAAGAGACTCCATGCAGATGGATCGTTTGGACTCACTTGATTTTGAATCACTTGAGATATGCAAATCATACCACATGGGCAAGATGAGTGAAAAGCCTCGATTTGGTAAGATGGAACAAGATAGCAACTTGTTGGAAATAACACATTTTGATGTGTGCAGTCCAATGAGTCTTTGAGGCATGCTGATGAATATCGTTGTGTTCTTACTTCACAGATGATTCGAGTAGATGTTGAGTATATTTACTTGATGAAACACAAGTCTGAATTATTGAATGGTTCAAGTAATTTCAGAGTGAAGTAGAAAATCATTGTGACAAGAGGATAAAATGTCTATGATATGATCATAGAGATGAGTATCTGAGTTACGAGCTTTGGCACGCAATTTAGACATTGTGGAAATTGTTTCACAATTAATACCGCCTGGAACACCATAGTGTGATGGTGTGTCCGAACTTCATAGTTGCACCCTATTGGATATGGTGCGTAGCATGATGTCTCTTATCGAATTACCACTATCGTTCATGGGTTAGGCATTAGAGACAACCACACTCACTTTAATAGGGCACCACGTAATTCCGTTGAGACGACACCGTTTGAACTATGGTTTGGAGAAACCTAAGTTGTCGTTTCTTAAAATTTTGGGGCTGTGACGCTTATGAAAAAGGTTTCAGGTTGATAAGCTCGAACCCAAAGCAGATAAAATGCATCTTCATAGGACACCCAAAACAGTTGGGTATACCTCCTAATTCATATCCGAAAGCAATAGGGATTGTTTCTTGAATCGGGTCCTTTCTCGAGGAAAAGTTTGTCTCGAAAAGTTGAGTGGGAGGATGGTGGAGACTTGATGAGGTTATTGAACCATCACTTCAACAAGTGTGTAGCACGGCACAGGAAGTTGTTCCTGTGGCGCCTACACCAATGGAGTAGAAGCTTATGATAGTGATCATGAAGTTTTGGATCAAGTCACTACCGTACCTCGTAGGGTGACAAGGATGCATACTACTTCAGAGTGGTACAGTAATCCTGTCTTGAAGGTCATGTTGCTAGACAACAATGAACCTACGAGCTATGGAGAAGCGATGGTGGGCCCAAATTCCGACAAATGGTAAGAAGCCATGAAATCCGAGATAGGATCCATGTATCAGAACAAAGCATGGACTTTGGTGGACTTGCCCCATGATCGGCAAGTCATTGAGATAAATGGATCTTTAAGAAGAAGACGGACATGGACGGTAATGTCACCGTCTGTGAAGCTCGACTTGTGGCGAAGAGTATTTCACAAGTTCAAGGAGTTGACTACGATGAGATTTTCTCATCCGTAGCGATGCTTAAGTCCGTCGGAATCATGTTATCATTAGCTGCATTTATGAAATCTGGCAAATGGATGTCAAAACGAGTTTCCTTACCGGTTTTCGTAAGGAAAGGTTGTATGTCATACAATCGAAAGGTTTTGTCGATCCTTAGGATGCTAAAAGGTATCTTTGGCTCCAAATGATCCTTCTAAGGACCGGAGTAAGCATCTCGGAGTTGGAATATGCGCTTTGATGAGATGATCAAAGATTTTGGGTTTATACAAAGTTCATGAGAAACTTGTATTTCCAAAGAAGTGAGTGGGAGCACTATAGAATTTCGATGAGTATATGTTGTTGACGTATTGTTGATCGAAATGATGTAGAATTCTGGAAAGCATATAGGGTTATTTGAAAGGTGTTTTTCAATAGAAAACCTGGATTAAGCTACTTGAACATTGAGCATCAAGATCTATGAGGATAGATCAAAAATGCTAAATGGTACTTTCAAATGAGCACATACCTTGACATGATCTTGAAGGTGTTCAAGATGGATCAGTCAAAGAAGGAGTTCTTGCATGAGATGTGAGGTCTGAAGTTAAGACTTAAAGCTCGACCACGGCAGAATAGAGAGAAAGGACGAAGGTCGCCCCCTATGCTTTAGACGTAGGCTCTACAAGATGCTATGCTATGCACCGCACCTTTTGATGTGTGCCTTGCTACATATCGACAAGAGGGTACAAAGGTGATCAAGGAGTGGATCACCAGATAGCGGTCAAAATTATCCTTAGAGGAATAAGGATATGTTTCTCGATTATGGAGGTGATAAAGAGTTCGACGTAAAGGGTTACGTCGATGCAAGCTTTAACACCTATTCGAATGACTTTGGGTAGCAAACCGGATATGTATAGTGGAGCAACCATTTGGAATAGCTCCAAGTGGAGCGTGGAAGCAGCATTTACAATATGACCTAGAGATTTGCGAGTACATACGAATCTGAATGTTGCAGACCCGTTGACTAAAACCTCTCTCACAAGCAAAACATGATCAAACCCCAGAACTCATTGAGTCCTAATCACATGGTGATGTGAACTAGTTTAGTGGCACTAGTAAACTCTTTGGATGTTGGTCACATGGCGATGTGACCTGTGAGTGTTAATCACATGGCGATGTGAACTAGATTATTGACTCTAGTGCAAGTGGGAGACTGTTGGAAATATGCCCTAGAGGCAATAATAAATTAGTTATTATTATATTTCCTTGTTCATGATAATCGTTTATTATCCATGCTATAATGGTATTGACAGGAAACTCGGATACATGTGTGGGTACATAGACAACACCATGTCCCTAGTAAGCCTCTAGTTGACTAGCTCGTTGATCAATAGATGGTTACGATTCACGACCATGGACATTGGATGTCGTTGATAACGGGATCACATCATTAGGAGAATGATGTGATGGACAAGACCCAATCCTAAGCCTAGCACGGAGATCGTGTAGTTCGTATGCTAAAGCTTTTCTAATGTCAAGTATCTTTTCCTTAGACCATGAGATTGTGCAACTCCGGATACCGTAGGGAATGCTTTGGGTGTACCAAACGTCACAACGTAACTGGGTGGCTATAAAGGTGCACTACGGTATCTCCGAAAGTGTCTCATTGGGTTGGCACGAATCGAGGCTGGGATTTGTCACTCCGTGTGACGGAGAGGTATCTCTGGGCCCACTCGGTAGGACATCATCATAATGTGCACAATGTGATCAAAGAGTTGATCGCGGGATGATGTGTTACGGAACGAGTAAAGAGACTTGCCGGTAACGAGATTGAACAAGGTATCGGTATACCGACGATCGAATCTCAGGCAAGTACAATACCGTTAGACAAAGGGAATTGTATACGGGTTCGATTGGGTCCTTGACATTGTGTTTCATCCGATGAGATCATCGTGGAACATGTGGGAGCCAACATGGGTATCCAGATCCCGCTGTTGGTTATTGACCGTAGAACGTCTCGGTCATGTCTGCATGGTTCCCGAACCCGTAGGGTCTACACACTTAAGGTTCGATGGACGCTAGGGTTATAAAGGAAGTTTGTATGTGGTTGCCGAATGTTGTTCGAGTCCGGATGAGATCCTGACGTCACGAGGAGTTCCGGAATGGTCCGGAGGTAAAGATTTATATATGGGAAGTCCTATTTTGGCCACCGAAAAATGTTCGGGAATTTTCGGTATTGTACCGGGAAGGTTCTAGAAGGTTCCGGAGTGGGGCCCACCTGCATGGGGGGACCCACATGAACGTGGGTAGTGGGGGCAAGGCCCCACACCCCTGGTCAAGGTGCACCAAGATTCCCTCTTAGAAGGAATACGATCATAGCCCGAAGGGATAAGATCAAGATCCCTAAAAAGGGGGGATAACAATCGGTGGGGAAGGAAATGATGAGATTTCTTTCCTCCCACCTTTGCCAACGCCCCAATGGACTTGGAGGGCAAGGAACCAGCCCCCTCCACCCCTATATATAGTGGGGAGGCGCATGGGAGCTTTACCAAAGTTCTGGCGCAGCCCTCCCCCTCTCCCAAGTCCTCCTCCTCTCCCGCGGTGCTTGGCGAAGCCCTGCAGGATTGCCATGCTCCTCCACCACCACCACGCTGTCGTGCTGCTGCTGTATGGAGTCTTCCTCAACCTCTCCCTCTCTCCTTGCTGGATCAAGGCATGGGAGACGTCACCGGGCTGTACGTGTGTTGAACGCGGAGGTGCCGTCCGTTCGACACTAAGATCTCCGGTGATTTGGATCACGACGAGTACGACTCCTTCAACCCCGTTCTCTTGAACGCTTCCGCTTAGCGATCTACAAGGGTATGTAGATGCACTCTCCTTCCCCTCGTTGCTAGTCTCTGCATAGATAGATCTTGGTGACACGTAGGAAAATTTTGAATTTTTGCTACGTTCCCCAACACGCACCAGCCCACCAGGGGCTGGTTCCCCTCCCACTTCAGCCCATGGGGCCCTCCGGGATAGGTGGCCCCACCCGGTGGACCTCCGGGACCCTTCCGGTGGTCCCGGTACAATACCGGGTGACCCCGAAACTTTTCCGATGGCCGAAACAGCACTTCCTATATATAATTCTTTACCTCCGGACCATTACGAAACTCCTCGTGACGTCCGGGATCGCATCCGGGACTCCGAATAACTTTCGGTTTGCTGCATACTCATATTCATACAACCCTAGCGTCACTGAACCTTAAGTGTGTAGACCCTACGGGTTCGGGAGACATGCAAACATGACCGAGACGGCTCTCCGGTCAATAACCAACAGCGGGATCTGGATACCCATGTTGGCTCCCACATACTCCTCGATGATCTCATCGGATGAACCACGATGTCGAGGATTCAAGCAACCCCGTATACTATTCCCTTTGTCAGACGGTATGTTACTTGCCCGAGATTCGATCGTCGGTATCCCAATACCTTGTTCAATCTCGCTTACCGCAAGTCACTTTACTCGTACCATAATGCATGATCCCGTGACGGACACTTGGTCACTTTGAGCTCATTATGATGATGCACTACCGAAAGTGGGCCGGTGATACCTCTCCGTAATACGGAGTGACAAATCCCGCCTCGATCCGTGTCAACCCAACAGACACTTTCGGAGATACCTGTAGTGCACCTTTATAGTCACCCAGTTACGTTGTGACGTTTGGTACACCCAAAGCATTCCTACGGTATCCGGGAGTTAAACGATCTCATAGTCTAAGGAAAAGATACTTTACATTGGAAAAGCTCTAGCAAAACGAACTACACGATCTTGTGCTATGCTTAGGATTGGGTCTTGTCCATCACATCATTCTCCTAATGATGTGACCCCGTTATCAATGACATCCAATGTCCATAGTCAGGAAATCATGACTATCTATTGATCAACGAGCTAGTCAACTAGAGGCTCACTAGAGACATGTTGTGGTCTATCTATTCACACGTGTATTACGATTTCCGGATAATACAATTATAGCATGAATAAAAGACAATTATCACGAACAAGGAAATATAATAATAATCCTTTTATTATTACCTCTAGGGCATATTTCCAACACCAATGGTCTTGGATTGGGTTGTTGCCGACGAGGATGAGGGTGAGGGGTGGAACGGTTGCGGGTGTGCCATCAGAGAGCACGAAGGGGCCGTGAGGGGGAGAGAGAGAGAGAGAGAGAGAGAGAGAGAGAGAGAGAGTGATGTGAACGGGCGTGGGAGCTGACTGGAGAGAGGAGGGAGTTATAAGTCGTCTCCTCGTGCTTCCGACCACGTGTGGCTTGAGCGAGTCTGGCTCACCAACACCGGCCGATTTGATCATTCCCCGGAATGCAGGCTAAAAAATGTTTTATGTTCCGTGCAGCCCGAGAAGTAGATGCAGACCGGTAACCAAACAAATGGCAACGTTGATCCTCAAATAAAAAAAAACCGCGCGAGGCTGATTATAATTGGCCTATATAGACGGGCAAGCAAACGTGGAGATGATCTCGGGGCCGAGCAGGCACCGTCGCGTCGGTTCGTGCTTCCCACGGAAACTGCAGCTTGGCTTACTCGCAGTTACGCCTAATTTCAGGAGCTGATATGTCTACAGAAAGTGTTTGGGCCGTTGGATGGGGAGTGGGGGCCGAGATCGACGGCGCAGAGGCACACCGAGCGCGACACAGAATCGGACTGCGGGACTGATTGAGTTGAGAGTACAACTTGCCTTCCCCCATATATCCCCGGCCCCCGGCCAACAAACTCGACGGAAAACCTATTGCCATTGCCAATTCCTTCCCCTGCCCAGTGCGATCTCCGGCCGGTGTCGGTGTGTGTGCCGCCTTGTTTCCGCCCCGTCTCCCCCGCCCCTGCGTTTGTATCGTGGTCTCTCCCAAGTCCAAACCCTCCCCCTCCCCCTCGGAACCGCCGCTCCCTGGTGGGTCGGTCGACCCTCGCCGGCCGGCGGCATGAGCCGCGCATCACCGTGGACGCCGGCAAACCTCCAACCAGGTCTCCCTCTCCCTCTCCCTCTCCCTCTCGATCGGCCGATCAGTGCCCTCGACTCGATCGTAGGATTAGTAATTGCCACCGCCTTACCCCAGGGATCTATCGAGTGACTTGTTAATCGATCCAATAGCCACCCAAACACGATTTGCTTACCCTAGTTGGGCCTAGGGTTGTCCGCCGGTGTGGGATTAAGTCCTCCATCGAATAGATGATGGTTGAGGTAATTTCGTGCATGTCGGTCTCGTGGGTTACAGTCACTGAAAAAAAAAATAGAACGCTATAGCGCCGCTAATAGCACGCCATAGCATATAGAGAATTGCCTCGTTAATATATGGCAGGCTAATAGGGACGGCGCTATTTTGTATAGCGTGCTATTTTTTTCCTTGGTTGTCACTTGTCAGTATAATATAGCACTACAACGCTTCGAAGATGTAATTACCAGTTGAATTTGGTGCAAGCCTGAACTGATATCACATTCATGATTCTGTACTGAACCAATGAGCATTAATTGCTCTGATTTCCAGCAGATCGTCGCGAGGATAAGAAGAGGAGATTACCCCAAGGTCACACCGGAGAGGTAAGCAGCAGCAGATCAGCACATGAAGATCTCGACGACATGTTTGCGTCGCTGTCCATCGACAGCGTCCTCGCTAAAGAAAATTCAGGTTGCGCTGCTACTTCCATTTGCCCGTGATCCCATTTATATATATAGCAGTTTAGTATCAAATGAATTGTTTCTTAAAATGTAAATAATCGTATCTTGTGCCATCATTATATGGTGTTGAAAGGTTGTCTCTCTGCTGGTCAAATTCTCCATATCTAGGCTTATGCCGAATTGATGCTTCGTGCAGGAAATCCAACTTTTCTACCTCTCTTATTTGGAGTCACAAATATGCTACTCGATCGTATTATATTATTATTATTATTAGGTTGTCTATTCCTTTGATGTTAGTAACGATAAATATATTATTTTATATTTCTTTCAGGAGACCTTCCCAAGGACAGGAAGAGAAAATCATGCCAAGAAAGTGCTGGAAATTTGACTAACGCTTTACCGGATGATGTTTTGGAAAACATGTTTGCGTCGCTTTCGATCGATTCTAGAGTGACAAGTACTGCTTCCACGAGATCGGGGAAAGGATCTTTTATTATTCTTGATGACAATATTCTTGCTGGAGGTAATTCAGATTGCACCACTTCCACCGACTCTAGGAGGCCAAGGTCAGAGGTATTCATTGAAAGGGTAAATGACCTGTTGCTGCGCCATGTTGGAACTGGTGTTCGAGTGTTCGAGGTTCGTTTTGATTTGAACTCCACTCATGCTGCCCACCTTGACAAATGGGTCCAGTTTGCGTCAGAGGCGGGTGCACAAGGTGTGAAACTTAGCTTGTGTAAAAACATGACATCTTGTCCGGAGCATTTGGTGACTGCAAATCGTTATAACTTCCCTTTGCATTGCTTTGGCGATGGACGACAAAGATCCTCGATGCGGAAGCTAGACCTGACGAATTGCATATTCACGCCACCGCGGGATTCGAGTGCCTTTTCCTCCCTTGTATGCCTTTATCTAGTTCGCGTCACAATAACCGACTCCGGCATCCAGAACATTTGCTCTTGCTGCCCTATTCTCCGCCATTTGAGACTGGCACGATGCGACGATCTGGTTAATGTAAGGATTTCCCATGAAATGCTGATATGTTTGGATATATTTCATTGCAAAAGCTGGTGAGTGTTGAGATTCACGCCACCTGCCTACTCATCTTCGAGTATGATGGGCATGAGGTACACATCAATTATGCTAGTACCCCCAGCATGAGGTTTTTGGTAAATAAGTTCGGGAATCAAAATGGTTATCTTTCGGACGGTGTAGAAGCCATGAAAAGGATCAGAAAAATCACCTTGACATTTCTTTGGCCATCGGAGGTTAGTTCAGATCTATGTGTTTTGTTCCCCTATCTTCAAATGTTACGTAGTCACTCAGTTAGCAGTTTCTAACTCTTGTAGTAATAATGAATTTGCATAACTGCTTCATTTGCTCTTGTGCAGAAGCCCAGTTACACACTTTACGCGATCAAATTCACAGCAATACAGTTCATTAACCTATTTATTGTGCCATCTTGGAATAATGTTCGTGGAGTAGCTTATCTCGTCAAGGCAACTCCTTGTCTTAAAAGACTCCGGCTGGAAGTATGTCCTAAATGCTCTCCTTGTTGTTCTTCTTCAGATAAAAAAATTAGAATGTAATTTTCCTTTTTACATACAGATAAAAGAATGAATTATCTTAATCTTCTCTTTGTTACACTACTTGCCTGCTAGGATACGATAAATGAAACTACTTCATGCAACATACTTGGGCCGACGGTTCAAATACTAGCATTTATCATCAGTTTTACATTCTCGATGTTGACACAAAAAATTTAGTGGTGGGGTAATTTCTCTTATGTACATCAGGTCCTTCTTTAGGTCTGTATAAACAACCCTTGTTCTGTTTCCAAGTCCTGAAATGCAGTCATCTACTCCCTCCGTTTCAAAATAGATGACTCAACTTTGTACTAACTTTAGTACAAAATTAGTACAAAGTTGGGTCATCTATTTTGAAAAAACGGAGGGAGTAGAATTATAAAACCATGGCATAATTTACTTAAGATGGTATCAAGCATTTGATTCGAAGCCATGTAATTCGTCAAATTTGAAGTGAGCTTCATACTAGCCTGTGCCTCACAATTTCCTACACATCTATAATCTACTGATGCCAAACCAGTGCAGTATTGGTTTATGAGTGCCAGAAGAGCCTTGGAATATTTGGATCTTTGAATCTCACATCAGCACATCATGGACTCACTGTCCTTGGGCCTTCCTTGCATGCAGGCACGCAGCGGAGACCACCATTACCGGGACGACGTCCAGGTCAGCTGGCCCGAGGGCATCTCTCTCAAGAGGCTCCGTTTCATCACCGTGGGCGGTTTCGCCGCCCAGGCCCCGCTGGTGGAGCTCTTGGTGTGCATGGTGCACGCGGGCGGCCGGTCGAGGAGGACGTATCTCCAGATCGACCCGCACCACCATCTCTGCCAAGGGCTGGGCAGATGGGTCAGGGAGGACGTCGGCGACAAGCCTGCGAGGGACCGCGCGAGGGAGGCCGCCAATGAGGCCCTCCGCTCCAGGCTCCCGCCGTCCGTGAAGCTCATCATCAAATGATTCGCGTGTGATCTTCCTGTGATTGGTAGAAGCGCCTCGATTTTCGTTCTGTTGGCCTGGGTAGTGTCATGTGCCGGCAACAGTTGGATTCAGTTGGCTTGGGAAGCTCAGGACTGACTGACGAGTTGTGTGGAGAAACATGGGACATGGACATTGTTGCAGTAACAACTAACAAACTCCTCTTGTCTGTATGGTTTATTTATATAGACTGCAGAGACCGAATTGAGCTGTGAAATCCGAGGCAGGTGACGGTGTGAAACGCGCGCTTCTTTTTTTGTTTCCATGTCTATTGAATATCAGGACGTGCATATCTGAACCTGAAGCTAGGATACAAGCTCCCGTCTTAAGCATGCTCTTACTCGAGCTCAGAGGAAGCTCAATAATAATAATACGCAGCTCTAGAAGAATGAGACATGAAGAAATTAGTCTAGAACAGAGTAGCTTCTGCCCCTCTACTGAACCGTGTGCAGGTGCGCGCCCGTCTGCCTGTCGAGTTGCAAGATGAAATGTGTACTTCCTCTATCCGGATATATAGGCATAATATGTATTCCCTCCATCTCATAATATAAGACGTTACTACAATCATTTATGAGCATATATCAATTGTAAGAATATCTTATACTCCCTCCATTCCTAGATATAAGGTGTATAGTTTTTGGCACGAAAATTAAAGAATGCGTGTGGAGGGAAAATTTCACAAGTTTTGGACGAGATTACACCTCACTAATTGACATGAGAAAATAGAGGAGCTTGCCTGATATAAGGAAACGTAATCGAATCCCTAAAAAAGTTATCCAAACGAGTGGTGCAACTCAATACACCTTATATTTTGGACTTTTTCTCAAAAATCTATACACCTTATATCAAGGAATGGAGGGAGTATTATGGGACAGAGGGAGTATTTTATAACCCTAGGCCTATATAGATTAACCCTTTGAATTTTACATCTCATATATCCTTGATCTTATCGATGGTCAAACCAAGGGAGTGAGTACAAAACGTAGAAGCTGAGCTTGAAAAATGTTTTTTGGCTCTGTTAGATGTCCGCCCTCAGTCCCTCACTCTTTGCTCGGCTATGTGGTCTCTCGCATGTCAACATGGAGATGGAACGTTTCTCTTTCGGTCGCTGCACCCATGCATCCTTCGGGAAACAAAGGGAGAGATCTTTCAGTTTTCCAATCAAGCATGCTAGTAGGATTGTCAATATCCCGCAAAAAGGAGAGTAGGATTGTCTTATTTATTTATTGTTGTCAATAACTCTGCACATGTGTGTGCGAGGCTTGCTTGCACACTCACTATGACTAAGAGCTGGCTAGATAAGAGCCCGGAGTTCCTTGTGGACAGCCTACTGGGCTACTGGCTGATTGATTGTAATCTTCTGTTAACTTTTCAAAAAAGTTTCGATGCAAAAGAAAATGAAAGATGCCCACCATCTCTGTTATTACTATATACGTTGATGATCGAAGCATATCATCCAGGTTTCGTGGTGTAGTTGGTTATCACGTCAGTCTAACACACTGAAGGTCTCCGGTTCGAACCAGGGCGAAGCCAATCTTGTTTTTATTTTTACCTCCTTCTTTTTGCAAAATTTATTTTTGCTACTTGTTCATCCAACACATAGCCACACTTATTTTTGCTACTTGTTCATCCAACACATAGCCACACTTCCAGACACAGGCAAATGCCCGTCCTACCACGACGCATGCAACTGACAAACTGTACAAAATTCAGGAAAACAACGGCACAGCACAAGGAGAGAAAAATCATTCTGCTCAAACACGCGTCGAGGCGCGTCATTTTCATCCAGAAGAAAGCGCCGAGAGAGCAACAGGAGAGCAGCAAGTTCCAGGGAATCCGGCATTTTACCAGTTGCGGCAGACAGGAGAGCCCAGGGGATACGATCCCACGGCCAGTTGCACCGGGCAGGCCCGCCCCGGTGAGCAGCATCTGAATCTGATGGATGCCAGGAGGACCATGTAAACAACAGCAGCCGCGTGCACTTGACTGGGCCGGGTGCCGTAGACATCAGGAAAAAGCAAGACAGGAACCGCAACCCTTGCATCACCACAGAACCCTCTCCCAGAATGTGAGCCACAGGAGCGAGGATGCCGAGTGAAACTTTGTCGATAAGCATAACGCCGGGCAGCGCTCGCGGGCCGGCACGGCGAAGCGGACAGCTCCGTGGCGGCCCCGGCAAGTTCTTCCTCCCCCTGCAGACCAAATCTTGCCACAAAAAGGAAGTGATGGTGTTAAAGAGTGATGCAACATAGGTAAGAGACCAGTGGTAGGCAACCTTGGTTGATATGCAATACCTTGGCTTTAAAGAAGAGTAAGGTTTGATATCATGATTGTTTTGACCCCTGGATCTGGTTGGTTGGATGTTGGCCATTTGACAACAAGAACTTGAAACCTTTTCTTTTCCATTCTCTCGAATAAACCAGACGTCTCGGGAGACGATAATACCAATAAAACAAAAAGAAAGGTAAAGCTTGCCATATAACTATATTTTCGAATGGCTGAACCTAATACTACTATGATTAGTACATTTTTCTATGGAAAGTTATGATTAGTATGTACAGAGGGAGTTGGAGTTAGACGCGTACTGATAATATACTTTTCTGACATAAACGGGAGGGAACAGTGTTATCAGCATTTACAAATACTTCTAGGGTATTTATGTCAGACGCATATTGATCGAGACATATAACAGCAATATGGGTGCTATCTGCTGCTCATCATGTTGGTATTTTCAGAAAATTCCAGAAAAGATGGCCCATGTGCAGGTTGTCGACACAGTCCATACCCTGTGAATGTCAAGAAAGGGATGGTTAAACCAAGTGGTTCTGAGTTCTCAAGTTATCCACGTCTTCACTGATGATGAAATGGACGCGCAACTGTAAAAATTTATCGACAGTGTTCAAAGATGTCAAAACTAGAAAGATTGGCACCAACGTATAGTCTATTATATCACAGATCAGATGAAAACAACTGGTCAGCTTTCATGTGAAAGGCTAAGCTAAAAGAGGATCGCTTTGCATACTGCTCATCCAGAGTCTTCTTTTTTTAATAAAATGTGAAACGGTATACAGCAATGGATCCATATACAAGATGAATAATGATAGGCATAAACCGGTGAGTTTTTCTTTTATGTAGGTTGGCTACCGCAAGAGCTTAATAAGCAGTCAAAGAATGATCAGTGCCGATGTGCTGATATGCAGCTCAAGTTATCTAGACATCAGAAATGCCATTGAATAAGAAACATGTGCGGATTAGTACGACTTCTTACCAGTTCAAGGCCACTCTAAATTCCATCAGGTGCAGGTGGTTGTCCGGGCCCAGAAATTGGCGCAACAGTACAATCCGGCACTTCCGGTATCTGGCTTTTTGGTGCTACTTGTGGTGTATAAGCATATGGTCCTGCTACCTGCAAAGAATTGGTACCAAAGCTAGGTGAACAAATGAAACAGGGCTGAGAAATCCCCTGTACTAAAATTGAGAACATATGAGACCTGGTACTATGATCGATTTGTACCTGAGGTGCCGCTGCTAGCCCGCTATCTGGGTGAAGGAAATGGTTACTTGCTTCTCTCAGCTGAATGTTTTGCATCTGGTTTGCAATGTACATAGGGTTCATTGCTGGAGATGGGTTCATAGGCATGTGGTTTGACAAGGAATGGTTCATGTATGGCACTCTTGCCATCTGATTTAGACCCTGTGCCGCAGGCATGCATGCCGAGTTCATGCCCACGGCCATCGGCGGCATGAACTGGTGAGAACCAGGAAACATCATTGGCGCCATCCCGGTGGTCATCCACATGATCTGAGGTAGATTTCAGCCTCAGTTAGGTACCAATAATTGATGCCATATTTTCTCTCGAACAAAAATTGATGTCATATGGGGTTATGTCTGTGGGCTCAGGTAGAGGAAGCAGTAAAGTCCTAACCTGAACTTGCATTTGGAGGGACTTTAAGTACTCGATCGCCTCATCTAATATTGATGCTTTGTCAGCCTGAAATTCAATAATAAAGATTGGAAAGGAAAGAAACATATGTAAGTGATAATTAGAAATGTCACCATTATTAACCAACAGAAATGAATCAATTCAGGGACCTGCACCTGATAAGAAAAGATGCATAATACTACTCATTTCTTACCTTGTTGCAGTGGGGTATGAGTTCTTGCAGTGACCGCATCTTTTCGTTGATCCGGTCCCTTCGCCTCTGCATCATGAGCACAAATTACATACACCATAAGAAACAATCCAACAAACAACAAGCCACCTTGCTCAATTGTAAGATTGCAACACTAGTAGCATCTGATTCTGATCTCACCCTCTCTGACTGGTTATGAACTTCGGCTGCCCTGCTCCTCCGCTTCGACCCGTGTCGCCTCGGACGATTTTGTTTCTTCAGTTGCCTCACACTCAATATCCTGCAATTTCATCAAGAATTTCATTCAGTTTCAAGCAACGATTTGTTTTTCTTTCGATTGAGAAGTAAGTCAAGCAAATTTGATACTGTACAAGTAAAATGATATGGACAAAGTAGACCAAGAAACACACACCTCACTACGGCTATCAGAGTCGTCTTTGCCCCTCCCCTTCCTCTTGTGGGCATGGCCGCCGCTCTCGCTGGGCAGGCCGGAGCCCCCGAAGTTGCTCCCGGACCCGCCGGACGACGAGGTGCCGGCACCCCGCGTCCCCTCGGACGGCGGCGCGGCGCTCGCCTCCTCCCTGCCCCCCGCCGGCACCTCCGGGACCAGGTTGCTGCCGCAGAAGGTGGAGCCGATGTCGCCCCCGGTCCAGCTGGAGGCGATGCCGCTCCGCATCGGCGGTCGCGGCGCCGGCGGAGGAGGGTGGGAGCTGGGCCCCGGGAGCGCCGCGCACGCGACGTCCGGGGCGGCGCCCACCGCAATGCTGTTCCAGAGCTGCGCGTACACGTCGTTCCCCAGCGCGTCGACGTCGTCCTGGAACCACGCGGCCGTCTCCCCGCCACCGCCGGCGAGGCCGCTGGGCGCCGGCCTCGTGTGCGTCTGCGGCTGCGCGACGACCGCCCCGTTGTGCCACAGCAGCTCCACCAGGTCGTTGTCCGCGCTGCGGATGCCATGGCCCATGGATCAATCGATGGATGCCCGGAAGAACGAAAAAGGGGAAATTTCTCAAGAAGAAAAGAAAAGAGCTCCTTACACGAGAGGCTTCTTGTGACTGGCCGCCGATCTCCCATTGCCGTCCATGCCGCCACGGCCGCCGGGACTGCAAGGAAGATCAACACTCCATTATCCATTCATCCAAGAGAGCCGAAACAAGAAGCTTGGGCGTGGAAAGCCATCGATCCCCAACACGAAACAGAAGCCACCCATGGAAAACAAACCTGGAAGATGAGCGGCAAAGCAGACCTGGAAGGAAGCACAAAGGGGAACGAGCAAGCCAAGCCTCCGGGCAGCAGACCCACGGGGAGGATCGCTTGACTTCCAAGAAGGTATCAATGGAGAAGAGAACCTCGTGCACGCACACGGAGAGAAAGAGAGAGGAGATAATCAATCCACTGCTCCCAACTCCTGACCACTGAGCCGACCTCCCGGCTGAGCACCACAGCCACTGTTCTCCACTCGATCAGGAGGAGCAAACCCAGCGTGACGAGAGTGAGAACCGAGAAGTGACAAGACAAGTCTCTTCCCCTCCTTTATTTTCTGTATTTCTTGGCGAACCGAGGCAGAGCAGAGCAGGCGAGCAGCTTTAGGGAGTGAGTCGAGGTATATGTACGGAGCACTCGGCTCCTCTCTCAGTCGGAAAGGGAGGAAGAAGAAGAGGAGCAGAGCAGCACTGCGGCAGTGGCAGGACCCGTGGGCGACTTGGCTTGGATTTTCCTAGCCGAGAAACCGAGATTTTTTCGCGGGGTTGGATGGCGGAGCGGCAGCGGCGCTCGGCGTCCTTGTCGGATCTCCTTGGCGCCGGGGGCCAGTGCCGGTCCTCGGAATCGGCGGCTTTGGACTCGAACTGGACCAGAAGCCAACCCCGATGGATGCACCGCCTGATTCGATGGATCTTTTCCTTCCTTCTTTACGCGAACTTCATTCATGCGTTCGGGGTATTCTTCTGACCACTACACGGTCAAGTAGGTGATGTCGCATGTGCCGCGGGTTAGCTCAATGGTCTTTCTTAATCCAGTGGACTGCTAGGTACTAGTTCAGTTGGGAAAAAGAAGTATATTAGGTGAAAGCATCTACAGCCAGACTACTCAATGCCGGCTCAGTCTTTCGAAGGTGCTCGTAGGGGTAGGGTGTGCGTGTGTGCGTTCACGGGGTGAGTGTATGCGCGTGTATATGAACGCTTGTGTCTGTACTGATGTTTAAAAAAAACATGTTGGGGCGGGTGGCTAGATCAGTGACCGTCCGCTCAATAAATCGTGAATCAAACACATTACTTATATTGGCCCGTCCGAGCTGACCGTCATCCTTTATATTCTGACCATATCTGGGACGGACATCCGTCACGTCGAATGCGGCCACACGGGCCACCTGGACCCCAAATATATCCGTCCCTATTCACATTCGCGACCAAACTCTAGCGACTCCACTCCATTCCCAAGCTCTTATCGGGCCTTCTCTGACATGACGGGCAGCGGATCCGACTTTGAGATCTCTTGATCCGTCGAATGGGACCTCATCCCATTCGGGGACGAGGAGGAGTTGGCCGTCCAGATGGGCCTCTTTCGGTTTCGGGAGAAAATGCCAGCTATACGGTCGGGGTCGCTCCGGTGCAAATCCATTGCGTCCGCGCAAATGGCGCCATGACTGCCTCTCAAAGAGAAGAAGGAGGAAGCCAGCGATGGATCAAACAGCTCCGACAGTGAGAAGATTCGGCTCAATCCATTTTGCATCTTAGACAGCTACTTTTGCAACAAAGACAACAACGACAAGGGCAAACAGCAACCTTGGCTGAACTTTTTCCACAGCTCTAGTATTTTAAACATACCAATTTTTGATAGTCCGATGGCATGTATGATGAAGTAGCCATATACTATGTATGTGATCGATATGTAGTACGTGAGTTTAGTTTACGTTGCATGACAAAGTCTAGATTCGACAATATACAAATGAGGTATTCAGTTGTGGACGCGCACATGTAATGGGTGGCCTATCACTGTCCATGGATGCATCTGGGCGTGTCCACGAATGTTTAGTGGGCCTAGTTTGTTAGGTTCGGTCGTAGATGCTCAAGTTATATTATTTTTTTGCCACGAACTTGGGGAGCTTTATTGCAATGCTAACATGTGATTACAATCTGCCCATGAGCCACTAAGAAGAAAAAGATGGACAGCTCTCAAGCCAACAAATCAAAACCAACAAGGAACAGGCCCGTTTAGCACAAGACTCTGCCAAAGTATTGGCCTCCCTTGAAACATATCTAACAGAGAAAGAGATAAAAGATGAAGACTTCTCCCCAATATCATCTAAAATAGGCGCAACAATTGACCTCGAACTGTCACGCGATAACCAGAGATTGACAACCTCTACACAATCTACTTCCATCAAAGACATGTGAGAAACCACGCGGTGAGCGAAGATGACTCCTTCCAGAGAGCTAAGTCCTCCGCAGCGAGGGGATCTGTCACCCACAGGAAGGGTTTGCTCCATGCTCCCATGAACGAGAGGTGAGATCGAGCTATCCCACCCCCTTGTTGGGGAACGTTGCAGAAAATTAAAAATTTTCCTACGATTTCACCAAGATCCATCTATGAGTTCATCTAGCAACGAGTCATGGGAGAGTGATTGCATCTACATACCACTTGTAGATCGCATGCGGAAGCGTTCAATGGAACGGGGATGATTGAGTCGCATTTCGCCGTGATTCAGATCACCGATGACCTAGTCTTTGAACGGCCAAAGACCTCCGCGCTCAACACACGACGGAGCGGATGACGTCTCCTCCTTCTTGATCCAGCAAGGGGAAGGAGAGGTTGATGATGATCCAGCAAGACGACGGGCGTGGTGGTGGATGCAGCAGAACTCCCAGCAGGCTTCGCTAAGCAACCACGGGAGGAGGAGGAGGTGTTGCAGGAGGAGGGAGGCGCCAAGCCTTATGGGTGCGGCTGCCCCTCCCTCCCTCCCTTTATATAGGTGCAAGAGAGAGGGGAGGCGCAGCCTTGCCCTTCCTCCAAGGAAGGGTGCGGCCAAGGGAGGGGAGGAGTCCATCCTCCCAAGGCACCTGGAGGTGCCTTCCCCTTTAGGACTCTCCCTCTCTTGTCTCTCTTGGCGCATGGGCCTCTTGGGGCTGGTGCCCTTGGCCCATATAGGCCAAGGCGCACCCCCACAGCCCATGTGCCCCCGGGCAGGTGGACCCTGGTGGAACCCAGGACCCCTTTTCGGCACTCCCATAATACCGATAACGTGAAACTTTTCCTACGACCAAAATAAGACTTCCCATATATAAATCTTTACCTCCGGACCATTCCGAACTCCTCGTGACGTCCGGGATCTCATCCGGGACTCAACAACATTCGGTTTGCTGCATACTCATATTCATACAACCCTAAGCGCCACCGAACCATAAGTGTGTAGACCCTACGGGTTCGGAGACATGCAGACATGACAGAGACGGCTCTCGGGCAATAACCAACAGCTGGGTATGGATACCCATGTTGGCTCCCACATGATCCTCGATGATCTCATCTGTTGAACCATGATGTCGATGTTTCAAACAACCCCGTATACAATTCCCTTTGTCAATCGGTATTTTACTTGCCCGAGATTCGATCGTCGGTATCCCAATACCTCGTTCAATCTCGTTACCGGCAAGTCACTTTACTCGTTTGAGCTCATTATGATGATGCACTACCGAGTGGGCCCAGTGACACCTCTCCGTCATACGGAGTGACAAATTGCTGGGGAACGTTGCAGAAAATTAAAATTTTTCCTACGGTTTCACCAAGATCCATCTATGAGTTCATCTAGCAACGAGTCATGGGAGAGTGATTGCATCTACATACCACTTGTAGATTGCGTGCGGAAGCGTTCAATAGAACGGGGATGATGGAGTCGTACTCGCCGTGATTCAGATCACCGATGACCAAGTGCCGAACGGACAACACCTCCGCGTTCAACACACGTACGGAGCGGATGACGTCTCCTCCTTCTTGATCCAGCAAGGGGACGGAGAGGTTCATGATGATCCAGCAGCACGACGGCGTGGTGGTGGATGCAGCAGAACTCCCAGTAGGCTTCGCTAAGTTTACTCACGGGAGGAGGAGGAGGTGTAGCAGGAAGGGAGGCGCCAAGGGCTTGTGGTGCGGCCACCCCTCCCTCCCTCCCTTTATATAGGTGCAAGAGAGGGGAGGGCGCAGCCTTGCCCCTTCCTCCAAGGAAGGGGTGCGGCCAAGAGGGGGAGGAGTCCATCCTCCCCAAGGCACCCTGGAGGTGCCTTCCCTCTTAGGACTCTCCCCAACCCAAGTCTACTTGGCGCATGGGCCTCTTGGTGCTGGTGCCCTTGGCCCATATAGGCCAAGGAGCACCACCCACAGCCCATGTGCCCCCGGGCAGGTGGACCCCGGTGGACCCCGGACACCTTTCGGCACTCCTGCATAATACCGATAAAGTGCGAAACTTTTCCCACACCAAAATAAGACTTCCTATATATAAATCTTTACCTCCGGACCATTCCGAACTCCTCGTGACGTCCGGGATCTCATCCGGACTCGAACAACATTCGGTTTGCTGCATACTCATATTCATACAACCCTAGCGCCACCGAACCTTATGTGTAGACCCTACGGGTTCGGGAGACAGCATACATGACCGAGACGTTCTCCGTCAATAACCAACAGCGGGATATGGATACCCATGTTGGCTCCCACATGTTCCACGATGATCTCATTGGATGAACCACGATGTCAAGGACTCAATCGATCCCGTATACAATTCCCTTTGTCTAGCGGTATTGTACTTGCCCGAGATTCGATCGTCGGTATCCGATACCTTGTTCAATCTCGTTATCGCAAGTCTCTTTACTCGTTCGTAACACATCATCCCGTGATCAACTCCTTGATCACATTGTGCACATTATGATGATGTCCTACCGAGTGGGCCCAGAGATACCTCTCCGTTTACACGGAGTGACAAATCCCAGTCTCGATTCGTGCCAACCCAACAGACACTTTCGGAGATACCTGTAATGCACCTTTATAGCCACCCAGTTATGTTGTGACGTTTGGTACACCCAAAGCATTCCTACAGTATTCGGGAGTTGCACAATCTCATGGTCTAAGGAAAAGATACTTGACATTAGAAAAGCTTTAGCATACGAACTACACGATCTTTGTGCTAGGCTTAGGATTGGGTCTTGTCCATCACATCATTCTGCCAATGAGGTGATCCCGTTATCAACGACATCCAATGTCCATGGTCAGGAAACCGTAACCATCCATTGATCAACGAGCTAGTTAACTAGAGGCTTACTAGGGGCATGGTGTTGTCTATGTACCCACACATGTATTTGAGTTTCCTATCAATACAATTATAGCATGGATAATAAACGATTATCATGAACAAGGAAATATAATAATAACTATTTTATTATTGCCTCTAGGGCATATTTCCAACAGTCTCCCACTTGCACTAGAGTCAATAATCTAGTTCACATCGCCATGTGATTAACACTGATAGGTCACATCGCCATGTGACCAACATCCAAAGAGTTTACTAGTGTCGCTAAACTAGTTCACATCACCATGTGATTAAGACTCAATGAGTTCTGGGGTTTGATCATGTTTTCCTTGTGAGAGAAGTTTTAGTCAACGGGTCTGCAGTATTCAGATCCGTATGTACTTTGCAATTCTCTATGTCATATTGTAAATGCTGCTTCCACGCCCCACTTGAAGCTATTCCAACTGGTTGCTCAACTATAATGATCCGGTTTGCTACTCAGAGTCACTCGGATAGGTGTTAAAGCTTGCATCGACGAACCCTTTACGCCGAACTCTTTATCACCTCCATAATCGAGAAACATGTCCTTATTTACTCCAAGGACAATTTTGACCGCTGTCCAATGATCCCCATTCCTGGATCATTCTTGTACCCCTTGTCTGACTCATGGCAAGGCACACTTCCGGTGCGGTACACAACATATCATACTATAGAGCCTACGTATAAAGCATAAGGGACGACCTTCGTCCTTTCTCTCTTTTCTGCCGTGGTCGAGCTTTAAGTCTTAACTTCATACCTTACATCTCAGGCAAGAACTCCTTCTTTGACTGATCCATCTTGAACACCTTCAAGATCATGTCAAGGTATATGCTCATTTGAAAGTACCATTAAGCGGTTTTGATCTATCCTCATAGATCTTGATGCTCAATGTTTCAGTAGCTTAATCCAGGTTTTCACTTGAAAAACACTTTTCAAATAACCCTATATGCTTTATAGAAAATTCTACATCATTTCTGATCATCAATATGTCAACGACATATACTCATCAGAAATTCTATAGTGCTCCCACTCACTTCTTTGGAAATACAAGTTTCTCATAAACTTTGTATAAACCCAAAATCTTTGATCATCTCATCAAAGCGCACATTCCAACTCCGAGATGCTTACTCCGGTCCTTAGAAGGATCGTGGCGCCAAAGATAACTTTTAGCATCCTTAGAATCGACAAAAACTTTCTCGATTGTATCACATACAACCTTTCCTTACGAAGACCGGTAAGGAAACTCGCTTTTGACATCCATCCGCCATATTTCATAAATGCAGCTTATGCTAACATGATTCCGACGGACTTAAGCATCGCTACGGATGAGAAAATCTCATCGTAGTCAACTCCTTGAACTTGTGAAAAACTCTTCGCCACAAGTCGAGCTTCATAGACGGTGACATTACCGTCCCACGTCCGTCTTCTTCTTAAAGATCCATTTATCTCAATGGCTTGCCTATCGGGCAAGTCCACCAAAGTCCATGCTTTGTTCTCGATACATGGATCCTATCTCGGATTTCATGGCTTCTAACCATTTGTCGGAATATGGGCCCACCATTGCTTCTCCATAGCTCAGAGGTTCATTGTTGTCTAGCAACATGACATTCAAGACAGGATCACCGCACCACTCAAGCAAAGACGCGTCCTTGTCGCCCCACGAGGTTCGGTAGTGACTTGATCTCAAGCTTCATGATCACTATCATAAGCTTCTACTTCAATTGATGTAGGTGCCACAGAACTTCCCCGTGCCTCGCTACACACTAGTTGAAGTGATGGTTCAATAACCTCATCAAGTCTCCACCATCCTCCCACTCAATTCTTTCGAGAGAACCTTTTCCTCGAGAAAGGACCCGCTTTCTAGAAACAATCCCTAATGCTTTCGGATCTGAATTAGGAGGTATACCCAACCGTTTTGGGTGTCCTATGAAGATGCATCTTATCCGCTTTGGGTTCGAGCTTATCAACCTGAAACCTTTTCACATAAGTGTCGCAGCCCCAAACCTTTAAGAAACGACAACTTAGGTTTCTACAAACCATAGTTCAAACGGTGTCGTCTCAACGGAATTACATGGTGCCCTATTAAAGTGAGTGCGGTTGTCTCTAATGCCTAACCCATCAACGATAGTGGTAATTCGATAAGAGACATCATGGTACGCACCATATCCAATAGGGTGCAACTATGATGTTTGGACACACCATCACACTATGGTGTTCCAGCGGTATTAATTGTGAAACAATTTCCACGGTTGTCTTAATTGCGCCAAAGCTCGTAACTCAGATACTCATCTCTATGATCATATCATAGACATTTTATCCTCTTGTCACAATGATCTTTAACTTCACTCTGAAATTACTTGAACCATTCAATAATTCAGACTTTGTGTTTCATCAAGTAAATATACTCAACATCTACTCGAATCATCCGTGAAGTCGTAACATAACGATATTCATCGCATGCCTCAAGACTCATTGGACTGCACACATCAAAATGTGTTACTTCCAACAGGTTGCTACCTTGTTCCATCTTATCAAACCGAGGCTTTTCAGGTCATCTTGCCCATGTGGTATGATTTGCATATCTCAAGTGATTCAAAATCAAGTGAGTCCAAACGATCCATCTACATGGAGTTTCTTCATGCGTATACACCAATAGACATGGTTTGCATGTCTCAAACTTTTCAAAACGAGTGAGTCCAAAGATCCATCAACATGGAGCTTCTTCATGCGTTTTATACCCATATGACCTACATGGCAGTGCCACAAGTACGTGGTACTATCATTACTATCTTATATCTTTTGGCATGAAAATGTGTATCACTACGATCGAGATTCAATAAACCATTCCTTTTAGGTGCTAGACCATTGAAGGTATTATTCAAATTAACAGAGTAACCAATATTGTCCTTAAATGAATAACCGTATGCATGCATATAATCCAATCATGTCTATGCTCAACGCAAACACCAAATAGCAATTATTTAGGTTTAACACCAATCTCGATGGTAGAGGGAGCGTGCGATGCTTGATCATATCAACCTTGGAAACACTTCCAACACGTATCGTCAAATTTCACCTTTAGCTAGTCTCCTCTTATTCCGTAGCTTTTATTTCGAGTTACTAACACTTAGCAACCGAACCGGTATCTAATACCCTGGTGCTACTAGGAGTACTAGTAAAGTACACATTAACATAATGTATATCCAATATACTTTTATCGACCTTGCCAGCCTTCTTATCTACCAAGTATCTAGGGTAATTACGCTCCAAAGGGCTGTTCCCCTTATTACGTAAGCACTTAGTCTCGGGTTTGGGTTCAACCTTGGGTTTCTTCAATCGAGCAAAGAATCGATTTGCCGCTTCATGAAGTGTCCCTTCTTGCCCTTGCCCTTCTTGAAACTAGTGGTTTCACCAACCATCAACAATTGATGCTCCTTCTTGATTTCTACTTTCACGGTGTCAAACATCGTGAATACCTCAAGGATCATCATATCTATCCCTGACATGTTATAGTTCATCACAAAGCTCTAGTAGCTTGGTGGCAATGACTTTGGAGAAACATCACTATCTCATCTGGAAGATCAACTCCCACTCGATTCAAGTGATTGTTGCACTCAGACAATCTGAGCACAAGCTCAACGATTGAGCTTTTCTCCCTTAGTTTGCAGGCTAAGAAAATTGCCGGAGGTCTTATACCTCTTGACGTGGGCACGAGCCTGAAATCCCAATTTCAGCCCTCGAAACATCTCATATGTTCCGCGACATTTCGAAAAACGTCTTGGTGCCTCAACTCTAAACCGTTTAACTGAACTATCACGTAGTTATCAAAACGTGTATGTCCGATGTTCAGAACATCCACAAACGACGCTTGGGGTTCAAAGACACCGAGCGGTGCATTAAGGACATAAGCTTTCATCGACCGCATAACCTGCCATCACAACTTTCAACTATATTTTCTCTAGGAACATATCTAAACAAGAGAACTAAAGCGCGAGCTTACATAATTTGCAAAGATCTTTTGACTATGTTCAGGATAATTAAGTTCATCTCATGAACTCCCACTTAGATAGACATCCCTCTAGTCATCTAAGTGATTACATGATCCGAGTCAACTATGCCGTGGTCCGATCATCACGTGAGACGGACTAGTCATCATCGGTGAACATCTTCATGTTGATCGTATCTACTATACGACTCATGCTCGACCTTTCGGTCTCTTGTGTTCCGAGGCCATGTCTCAGACATGCTAGGCTCGTCAAGTTAACCTAAGTGTTCTGCGTGTGTAAATCTGGCTTACACCCGTTGTATGTGAACGTAAGAATCTATCACACCCGATCATCACGTGGTGCTTCAAACGCATTTAACTTTAGCAACGGTGCACAGTTAGGGAGAACACTTTCTTGAAATTGTTATGATGGATCATCTTATTTACTACCGACATTCTAAGTAAACAAGATGCATAAACATAATAAACATCACATGCAATTATATAGTAGTGACATGATATGGCCAATATCATATAGCTCCTTTGATCTCCATCTTCGGGGCTCCATGATCATCTTGTCACCGGCATGACACCATGATCTCCATCATCATGATCTCCATCATCGTGTCTTCATGAAGTTGTCACGCCAACGACTACTTCTACTTCCATGGCTAACGCGTTTAGCAATAAAGTAAAGTAATTTACATGGCGTTCTTCAATGACACACAAGTCATACAAAAATAAAGACAACTCCTATGGCTCCTGCCGGTTGTCATACTCATCGACATGCAAGTCGTGATTCCTATTACAAGAACATGATCTCATACATCACATATATCATTCATCATTCGTCACAACTTTGGCCATATCATATCACAAAACACTTGCTGCAAAAACAAGTTAGACGTCCTCTAATTGTTGTTGCAAGTTTTACGTGGCTCCAATAGGGTTCTAGCAAGAAAGTTTTCTTACCTACGTGAAAGCCACAACGTGATTTGTCAACTTCTATTTACCCTTCATAAGGACCCTTTCATCGAATCCGCTCCAACTAAAGTGGGAGAGACAGACACCCGCTAGCCACCTTATGCAACTAGTGCATGTCGGTCGGTGGAACCAGTCTCACGTAAGCGTACGTGTAAGGTCGGTCCGGGCCACTTCATCCCACAATACCGCTGAAGCAAGATAAGACTAGTAGCGGCAAGAAAGTTGACAACATCTACGCCCACAACAAATTGTGTTCTACTCGAACAATAGAGAACTACGCATAGACCTAGCTCTGATACCACTATTGGGGAACGTTGCAGAAAATTAAAATTTTTCCTACGGTTTCACCAAGATCCATCTATGAGTTGATCTAGCAACGAGTCATGGGAGAGTGATTGCATCTACATACCACTTGTAGATCGCAAGGCGTGAAGCCGCTTCAATAGAACGGGGATGATGGAGTCGTACTTTCGCCGTGATTCAGATCACCGATGACCTAGTGCCGAACGGACAGCACCTCCGCTGCTCAACACACGCACGGAGTGGATGACGCCTCCTCCTTCTTGATCCAGCAAGAGGGAAGGAGAGGTTGATGATGATCCAGCAGCACGACGGCATGGTGGTGGATGCAGCAGAACTCCCAGGCTTCGCTAAGCGACTACGGGAGGAGGAGGAGGTGTAGCAGGAAGGGAGGCGCCAAGGGCTTCAGGTGCGGCCACCTCCCTCCCTCCCTCCGCTTATATAGGTGCAAGAGAGGGGAGGGCGCAGCCTTGCCCCTTCCTCCAAAGAAGGGGTGCGGCCAAGAGGGGGAGGAGTCCATCCTCCCAAGGCACCTCGGAGGTGCCTTCCCTCTTAGGACTCTCCTCCCCAAGTCTCCTTGGCGCATGGGCCTCTTGGGGCTGGTGCCCTTGGCCCATATAGGCCAAGGCGCACCCCCACAGCCCATGTGGCCCCCGGGCAGGTGGACCCCCGGTGGACCCCGGACCCCTTTCGCACTCCTGCTAATACCGATAAAGTGCGAAACTTCTCCGGCGACCAAAATAAGACTTCCTATATATAAATTTTACCTCAGGACCATTCGGAACTCCTCGTGACGTCAGGATCTCATCCAGACTCCGAACAACATTCGGTTTGCTGCATACTCATATTCATACAACCCTAGCGCCACCGAACCTTAAGTGTGTAGACCCTACGGGTTCGGAGATCGCAGACATGACCGAGACGTTCTCCGGTCAATAACCAACAGCGGATCTGGATACCCATGTTGGCTCCCACATGTTCCACGATGATCTCATCGGATGAACCATAATGTCAAGGACTCAATCGATCCGTATACAATTCCCTTTGTCTAGCGGTATTGTACTTGCCCGAGATTCGATCGTCGGTATCCGATACCTTGTTCAATCTCGTTACCGCAAGTCTCTTTACTCGCTCGTAACACATCATCCCGTGATCAACTCCTTGATCACATTGTGCACATTATGATGATGTCCTATCGAGTGGGCCCAGAGATACCTCTCCGCTTTACACGGAGTGACAAATCCCGCCTCGATTCGTACCAACCCAATGCATACACTTTCGGAGATACCGTAATGCACCTTTATAGCCACCCGTTGCCAGTGACGCTTTGGTACACCCAAAGCATTCCTACGGTATCCGGGAGTTGCACAATCTCATGGTCTAAGGAAAAGATACTTGACATTAGAAAAGCTTTAGCATACGAACTACACGATCTTTGTGCTAGGCTTAGGATTGGGTCTTGTCCATCACATCATTCTCGCCAATGATGTGATCCCGTTATCAACGACATCCAATGTCCATGGTCAGAAACCGTAACCATCTATTGATCAACGAGCTAGTTAACTAGAGGCTTACTAGGGACATGGTGTTGTCTATGTACCCACACATGTATCTGAGTTTCCTATCAATACAATTATAGCATGGATAATAAACGATTATCATGAACAAGGAAATATAATAATAACTAATTTATTATTGCCTCTAGGGCATATTTCCAACACAAATCCCAGTCTCGGTCCGTGTCAACCCAACAGACATTTTCGGAGATACCTGTAATGCACCTTTATAGTCACCCAGTTACGTTGTGACGTTTGGTACACCCAAAGCACTCCTACGGTATCCGGGAGTTACACGATCTCATGGTCTAAGGAAGAGATACTTGACATTGGAAAAGCTCTAGCAAAACGAACTACACGATCTTGTGCTATGCTTAGGATTGTCTTGTCCATCACATCATTCTCCTAATGATGTGATCCCGTTATCAACGACATCCAATGTCCATAGTCAGAAACCATGACTATCTGTTGATCAACGAGCTAGTCAACTAGAGGCTCACTAGGGACATATTGTGGTCTATGTATTCACACGTGTATTACGATTTCCGGATAATACAATTATAGCATGAATAAAAGACAATTATCATGAACAAGGAAATATAATAATAATACTTTTATTATTGCCTCTAGGGCATATTTCCAACAGTCTCCCACTTGCACTAGAGTCAATAATCTAGTTACATTGTGATGAATCGAACACCCATAGAGTTCTGGTGTTGATCATGTTTGGCCCGCAGAAGAGGTTTAGTCAACGGATCTGCGACATTCAGATCCGTATGCACTTTGCAAATTTCTATGTCCCCATCTTGAACATTTTCACGAATGGAGTTGAAGCGACGCTTGATGTGCCTGGTCTTCTTGTGAAACCTGGGCTCCTTGGCAAGTGCAATAGCTCAGTGTTGTCCTGAAGAGTTTGATCGGCTCCGACGCATTGGGTATGACTCTAGGTCGGTGATGAACTCCTTCACCCGAATTGCTGCATGTGCTGCCTCCCGAGGCTGCCACAGACTCCGCTTCACATGTAGATCCCGCCACGATGCTCGCTTGCAGCTGCACCAGCCATCGCTCCACCATTCAACATAAACACGTATCCGGTTTGTGACTTTGAGTCATCCAGATCTGTGTCGAAGCTAGCGTCGACGTAACCCTTTACGACGAGCTCTTCGTCACCTCCATAAACGAGAAACATGTCCTTTGTCCTTTTCAGGTACTTCAGGATATTCTTGACCGCTGTCCAGTGTTCCTTGTCGGGATTACTTTGGTACCTTCCTACCAACACTAGTAGAAAACTGGGCTTTCGTCCAGGCCAGTTTAGCCCATTAGTCCCGGTTCAATCCAGAACCGGGACCAATGGAGCTATTTGTCCCGGTTCGTGAGCCCAGGGGGCCGGCCGGGCCACGTGGGCCATTGGTCCCGGTTTGTCCGGACCTTTTGGTCCCGGTTGGTGGGATTTAACCGACCAATGGTCTGCTCCTGGCCCACCACCATTGGTCCCGGTTGGTGGCATGAACCGGGACCAAAGGCTTCCCTTTAGTCCCGGTTCATGCCACCAACCGGGGCTAATGGTGGTGGCTATATATAGCCCCTCGCGCAAGAGCAGAGCACACTGCTCTGTTTTTTCTGGGCGGGGGGGGGGGGGCTTGGTGGTGCTCTAGCTCACCTCCTATGCACACAAGGTGTTCGATGGAATGCCCGAGCCACACTACTTAAGGTTTCTCCTCTCCAAGCTCGACCGCCAAGCTCCATTTTCCTCAATATTTATCTAGGTTTAGCGGTCCGTCACGCCTGGCCCCTGCCGATCAACCGCCCGATCTCATCGCCGGCACCATCGTGGTGAGCCTCTTGTTCTTATCTTCTTTACGAAAGGAAAAATATTATTACTTGTTTGTTTAGATAGATACTTGTATTATTTTCTTACTTTTATTATTGCATCTTATATAGTGCGATGGTTTTGGTATCCGCCCCGTCGGCCCTCGTCCCCTGCTTATGATTCGGATGTGGTATATATTATCTTTTCATAACTATTGGTTCATTTATTGTTTATGAAAATTATGCCGACCAACGTGACATAGATTTTATTTATCTAGGAGGTTGTTGAACCGAAATTCCAACCGACCCTATTGTCGAGAGGTTAAATTTAGTTGAAGAAGAAAACAATTTCTTGAAGGAAAAAATAAAAAAACTTGAGGAGGAGAAGATGATATTGGAGTTGCATGTTGCGGATGTCGTCGATGATCACAAGATCAAGATGGATGCAATCCATACCGAGGCTTGGTATCATTATGCCGTTGGATCAGTTGTTACCTTGGTTGCGATTATGATCGTATTTGTTTTCGCATTGAAATGTTTTACATAGTTTCAATGTATGGTTTAATTAATTTAGATGCTCTGCAGAGCTTTATGTTGTTAGATGAGAACTATGTATGTACTTTGGTTTTTATGTGATGATGAACTTCTATTAATTTGGTCACTTAATTATCTATTCATGATGTTCTCAGAATGATTTTTGACACACTTAATTATATATAATGCACGCAGATGAACCGGCAATGGATGTACGGTGATGCATACACCTCCGAGTACATTAAGGGCGTGCATGATTTTCTCGAAGTGGCTGAGGCAAACAAGCAGAATGGTTTTATGTGTTGTCCATGCCCTATATGTGGGAATACGAAGTCTTACTCGACCGGAAAATCCTTCACACCCACCGCTTTTACAAGGGTTTCATGCCACACTATAATGTTTGGACGAGGCACGGAGAAATAGGGGTTATGATGGAAGACGGCGAGGAAGAAGAGTACGATGACAACTATGTGCCCCTGAATACGGTGATGCTATCGAACATCAAGATGCACCAGACGATGTGCACGATGGTGCTGGAACGGCTAAGCTGCTGAAGATCAAGAGGAACCAGACGATGTGCCCGATGATGATGATCTCCGCCGGTCATTGTCGATGCAAGGAGACAATGCGAAAGTCAAAAGGAGAAGCTGAAGTTCGATCGCATGTTAGAGGATCACAAAAAGGGTTGTACCCCAATTGCGAAGATGGCAACACAAAGCTCGGATGCATTACTCGAATTGCTGCGGTGGAAGGCAGAGAATGTTGTGCTCGATAAAGGATTTGAGAAGCTCAAAAATAATGAAGAAGAAGCTTCCAAAGGATAACGAATTGCCCGACAAAGTACATACGCAGCAAAGAAGGTCGTATGCCCTCTAGGATTGGAGGTGGAGAAGATACATGCATGCCCTAATGATCGTGCATCCTCATCATGGTGCCTACAAGGATCTGAACGCGATGCCCGGTATGCGGTGCATTGCGGTATAAGATCGACGAGATGACCCCGTGATGTTGACGGCGAGCCTCCCAGAAGAGGGTTCCTGCGAAGGTGATGTGGTATGCTCCTATAATACCACCGTTGAAACGTCTGCTCGTAAACGGAGAGCATGCCAAGTTGATGCGATGGCACAAAGTGAGGACCGTAAGAAAGACGGAAGTTGAGAGCACCCACGACGGGTCGCAGTGGAGAAAAGCGAGAGAAAGTATCGGGATGAGTTTGCAAAGGACCCAAGGAACGTATGGTTTGCTTTAAGCGCGGATGGCATTAATCCTTTCGGGAGCAGAGCAGCAATCACAAAGACTCGCCCGTGACTCTATGTATGTATAACCTTCCTCCTTGGATGTGCATGAAGCGGAAGTTCATTATGATGCCAGTTCTCATCCAAGGCCCTAAGCAACCCGGCAGAACGACATTGATGTGTACCTAAGGCCATTAGTTGAAGAACTTTTACAGTTGTGGAATGGAAACGGTGTACGTACGTGGGATGAGCACAAAAAGGAGGAATTTGACCTAAAGGCGTTCATGTACGTGACCATCAACTATTGGCCCGCTCTCAAGAACCTTCGTGACAGATAAACAAGGGATACCACGCATGCATGCACTGTTTACTTGACACCGATAGTATATACCTGGGAAGCTGCATGAAGAATGTGTACGTGGGCCATCGTCGATTTCTTTCGACCAACAATCAATGTCGAAAGAAAGGCAAGCATTTCAAAGGCGAGGCAGATCACCGGAAGAAGCCCGCCATGCGTACCGGTGATCACATACTTGCTATGGTCAATGATTTACACGTAATCTTTGGAAAGGGTCCCGGCGGACTAGCTGTTCCGAATGACGCTGAGAATCACGCACCCATGTGGAAGAAGAAATCTATATTTTGGGACCTACCCTACCGGAAAGACCTAGAGGTCCGCTCTTCGATCAACGTGATGCACGTGGACGAAGAACCTTTGCGTGAACTCGCTAGGCTTCTTGGGCGTGTATGGGAAGACAAAAGATACACCGAGGCACGAGAGGACCTGCAACGCTTGCACGAAAAAGAGGGCATGCCTCCGAAGCGGTATGAAGGTCCCGCCACCTACGCTCTACGAAAGAAAAGAAAGAAATATTCTTTCAATGCTCGCTCAAGATGAAGGTCCCGACCGGCTTCTCGTCGAATATAAAGGGAATAATAAATATGCGGTAGAAAAAGTTCCGTAACCTAAAGTCTCATGATCGCCACGTGATTATGACGCAACCGCTTCCGGTTGCATTGAGGGGCTTCTACCGAAAACGTCCGATTAGCCATTGTGAAGCTATGTGCATTCCTCAATGCAATATCTCGAAGGTGATCGATCCAGAAATCGTACCAACGCTAAGGAGTGATGTGGCGCAATGTCTTGTCGGTTTCGAGCTGGTGTTCCCACCATCCTTCTTCAATATCATGACGCACGCCCTAGTTCATCTAGTCGACGAGATTGTCATTCTGGGGCCCGTATTTCTACACAATATGTACCCCTTTGAGAGGTTCATGGGAGTCCTAAAGAAATATGTTCAGAATCGCTTAGGCCGAAGGAAGCATCTCCATGGGCCATCAAAGCAGAGGATGTCATCGGGTTTTGTGTTGACTTCATTCCTGGCCTTAAGAAGATAGGTCTCCCTAAATCGCGGTATGAGGGGAGACTGACCGAAAAGGCACGCTTGGAAGAGACTCAATAATATGCGAGGACGGATATTCTTGGTCTCAAGCACACTACACAGCTTCTCTGTAACTCTACCTTGGTGACCCGTATGTCGATGAACACAAGAGCAGTCTGCGCTCCAAACACCCGGAGCAAAGGCGACGATCGGATTACATGTGAACACATCGGGACTTTCAGCAGCTTGGTTCAAACACGCCTCGTAGGTGACAAAGACTGTTTGTGATGAGCTGTACTTGTTGTCCAGGGACCATCTTCGATTGTAATGATTTGGAAAGGATACGAGATAAATGGGAATACATTTTACACGATTGACCAAGATGAAAAGAGCACCAACCAAAACAGCGGTGTCCGCTTGCAGCAACCGACAAGGGAAATGACACATATTATGGTTACATAGTAGACATATGGGAACTTGACTACGGAGTAGATTTTAAGGTCCCTTTGTTTAAGTGCAAGTGGGTCAATCTTTCAGGAGGCGGGGTACAGGTAGACCCACAAAGACGGAATGACAACAGTGGATCTGAAAAATCTTGGGTACACCGACGAACTGCTCGTCCTAGCCAATGATGTGGCACAGGTTATCTATGTGAAGGACATGTCTACCATACCGAGGAAAAGAAAAGATAAGGAAGAGAATACATCATACAATGAGCCAAAGCGCCACATAGTTCTTTTCAGGAAAAGGGACATCCCGGGAGTGGAGGGCAAGATGTACATGTCTCAAGAGTATGAAAAGTTTCATGAAATTCCCTTCAAAGTCAAGGCTGACCCAAGCATCCCGATAAACGATGAAGATTATCCAGGTTACGACGCAATAAGCAAACGACACAAGCGAAGAAAAAGTGAAGACTTTCTCCCGCAACTATTATGATGATACCATGCCAACTTTGTAATGCATTTAGTATGATACCATTGTCCGCTTTGTACTCACACCGGTTTATAAGCCCGTCCCTCTACACGCCTTTGTTGAGCTCACAAACTTGTGATTCACACAAATTTCAAAGAGAACTAATGGCACAAACAGAAAGTTTAAAATTTTGCTGACCTAAAAGCAAAAAAGAATTAAAAATAAAGCAAAAACCAAAAGAAAATAAATAATGCAGAAAACAAAACAAATGGCACTAACAGAAAAAAATAAAAATAGCAACAATAAGTATTTTGTTGTAAGTAGAAACAAAATAAAATAAATAAATAAAGCAAAAAAGTGTTTTCAAATAATAAAAATAGCAACAATTTTGTTGTAAGTACAAACAAAATAAAATATATAAAGCAACAAAGAAAACAAAAAAAGTGTTTTCAAATTTGAAAACTAATGGCACTAACAGAAAGTTTATAATTTTTCTAAAACTAAAAGCAAAAAGAACTAAAAATAAAGCAAAAAACAACAAAAAATAAATAATGCGTAAAGCAAAACCAAAAACTGGAAAAAAATAAAATAGCAACAATAAGTATTTTGTTGTAAGTAGAAACAAAATAAAATAAATAAAGCAACAAAGAAAACAAAACAAAAAAAAGTGCCACCCATCGGGCCCCCACGGCCTGAATACGACTAGAAACCCTACCATGGGCCAGGATTCAGGCCTGGAGGCCCATTAGGCCCACAGCAGAGATGGCAAGGTTAGGCCTGAAGCTGCAGTTGAGAGGAGCTCGAGAGGCGGGCAACAGCTTATAAACCACTCTCGAGCTCTCTCAACTAGCGAGTGGGACTAAACTTTTCGGCGCTGGCAGCACAAGGTTTGGTCCCGGTTGGTGGCACCAACCGGGACTAAAGGGGCATTGGTCGGTTAGTGGCACCAGCAGGGACTAATGCCCGCTTTAGTCGGTTGGTGCCACCAACCGGGACAGGCTCCGCTTCCGCCCTTTGGGCTGCTGAAAATTGGCCTTTGGTCGGTTGGTGGCACCAACCGGACTAAATGGGCATTAGTCCCGGTTGGTGCCACGAACCGGGACTAATGCACTTGCTATATAAGAAAACACTTGTGCTATTTCAGATTTCCTCGCCAGTTCCCCACGACGACGCCTTGAGCACATCGACGCCGCCAGGCTGCCCCGACGCCGCCCGCCGCCGCTCGCCGCCACGCCTGCGTCTGCCGCCGCCGCCGTCGCCGCGCCCGCCTCGCTTCTAACGCCCCGCCTGCCCACCACCGTTGCCGCCGTCGCGCCGCCTGACAAGGCCGCCTGCCCGCCTCGTCGCCGCGCCGTGCCGCTGCCGCCCGCGACCTTGCCCTAACGCGCCGCCTGCCCGCCTGACGCGCTCCGCCTGCCCACCACTGCCGCTGCCGCCGCCTGCCCGACGCGCCGCCCCATCCCGCCTCGCCGTCATCCGCGCCTCTGCCCGACCCGCCATCCTCGCCAGCTTGGTCCGGCCGCGCGCCTCCTTTTTCATATTTTTTCATATATATATGCTTATTTTATATATTTTTTGTATGAATGTATGTATTTTTTAAATTGTAATATGCATGGTGTTTTCAATTGTTCTCTGATTTAGTACATTAATTTTAGGTTAGTTTCATTTTTAGAAAAGTTTTATATATTTAGGACGAAGGAAGAGAAGGAAGAAGGAAGAAGAAGAAAACGCTTTTATATATGCAAAAGTTACATTTTTAGAAAAGTTTTATATATCTAGCTAGAAAGAAGGAAGAAGAAGAAAAGAAGGAGAGGAAAAGGAAATTAAGATGAGGAAGAAAGGAGAAGAAGAGGAGAGGAAGAAGAGGAGAAATAAATAAGAAGAGGAAAGAAGAAGAAGAGGAGAAGAAGAAGAATAGAGGAAGAAGAAAAAATAGAAAATATTATATTTTTCTTCTTCTCCTATTCCTTTCTTCTTCTCCTCTTTTTCTTCTTTTTTCTTCGATCTTCTCCTCTGTCATCGTCGATATACCCCTCCCGATAACTTCAACATGAGGGGGGGGGGGTCCACATACCCCCTCCCGATAACTTCAATACGTGGGGGGTCGATATACCCCCTCCCCGATAACATTAATCTCCCGTGTATGTATCTCGTCGTCGTTGATATTACCCCTTGAAGCGTTGTCGATATTATCCCGGTCGAGGGTTCTAGGGTCGAGGATCGAGGGTTCCGTGATCGCCTAGGGTCGAGGGTTCGAGGTCGTCGAGGTTCAAGGGTCGAGGATCGCCGAGGGTCGAGAGGGTTCCTAGTCTCAAAGTATTGAGGAAATCCATGGCTTCATCATTAGCCGAGTAACCATGGCATGATGGTACGAAGTCCTCCAAAGTTATTTCGGAATGGAGTTCCGGATAGGATAATTTGCCTTTTGTATGAATTTCAGCAAAGGCCTTCCAAATAACGATATTCGGAAGGTTCTTGCTGAACTTTATACCAAAAAGCTTAATTATCCTATCTCGGGACTCTGCTCCAAAATAACTTTGGAGAGCTTCGCACCATCATGCACCAAGCATTTTACTTAATGATGAAGACATGGTTTTGTTGAATCTTTTGACACTAGGCAACCTCCCGACCCTCGGCGATCCTCGACCCTCGACCTCGATCGCCGGGCGATCCACGACCCTCTACCCCTACAAGGGCGCCGATGCCCACGCCACTTGTGGGACATAGATGTAGTGTTCAACGCCGACCCTCCCGATAGCTTCAACACGTGGAAGTCGATATTACCCCTCCTAGCTTGAAGCTGCCTCGAGGCCACCCCTAACCCTTGAAGCGTTGTCGAGGCCACCCCAAACCCTAGAGAAGCGTCGAGGCCACTAATATGATTCCTTATTGTGATTAGCTAGCTAGTTCTACGTTTGCCACTAATATATCCATATCTGTCATGTTTGAATAATAATTGCCATGTTGTAAATATTTGTAGAAACTATGGACACCTCCCGAGACGAAGCACAAGAAGCGTTGTTGAGGGACATAATCGCACAAGGAAGTGATGCCGTCTGCTCGTTGATGTTTCTTAACGACAACGATGGTCTGCAAGGAGAGGGTGAAGAAGCAGCTGGCTATGATTTACATGGCTCCGATGACCCAATGCCGGTGCAAGAAGGAGAGGGTGAAGAAGTAGACCGTGAGGACGGCTCCGGTGATCACCAAACCGAGTCCGCCAGTATATATATTAGTTAAGCCTGTCCCGACTAGCTAATTGATGCATTCATTGTTTTGGTATGTACACATATATTAATTAACTCTCAGATTTGTTCTTTTTTCTAGCCCTCGGATCGAGCACAACTTCGTAAAGAGACGAGGCCCAAGAAAAGTTGAGATCGGATGAAAAGTTTGAGATCATACAAATCACATGACGGCCAACCGATTGAACCCTACCGACAAAGAAGGCATTTGTTGCTCGGTGCGGGGTTCAGGTTAGGGACAAGATCCCGATCAGCATCCCCAATGGTATAAGCTTCAAGAACGAAGACCACGAGGTGTCTTGTGTCAATGATATGCGTAAAATGATCTTTGGACCGAGCTAAAGTCAAATTTTACCCTACCGCTAGAGGATGATCCGGAGAAGCCAGTAATAGAGCCATTAATCAAGTCTTTTGCTCTTAAAAGATGGCAGAACTATTCAGGAATTGGAAGAAAGAACTCAATACGTATGTCGAAAAAATGAGACACCAGAATTCAAGGGCAAATATGAGAAGATCAGAGATGATCGCCCGCATTTGTGGCCTACAAGACATCGGAAAAGAGTAAAAGATGTCGGCGACAAACAAGAGATATGCCGAAGAAGAAGCTTCACCATCAGACGGGTCGTGGCTACCTCGTAGCCCGGTCTAAGTGGGCCAAGGCTGAGAATGATCTGCTTGATAAAGGGATCGAACCAGAGACAATGAATCGCCAGACTGCTGTCGGACTTGGTTCTTCGGGCCGGGCGGATCCTTGGACCCTATAACAGGTGGAAGTGCATTTGGACGGACGAACAATTGGACATATCGACCAAGAGGCTTCGGCAATATATCAAGCAGCGCAAAGCAAGGGAAGTTCGTTCTGCACAGGAGAAGGACGAGCTCACAATGGCCCTCGAATCTCGAGCACTCGGACGGACACGAGGCACGCCAGCTCCGCTTCGTGGAAGGCTGGATTTCCGGACGCAGGGGTTACAAAACCCATGAGAGGAGGAAGAAAGCGAGCAGAGCCTAATGCAAAGCGCTGCACGAAAGGGTAATGGGGCTAGAGGAACGAGAAGAGGAACGAGAAGCAGCAGATCACAACAAACGACCGCCGAAGCTTCCCCGGCTACCCCGCCATCTCGGCGGAGAAGCAGCGTGGCTTCCACCGAGCTGCTTCAGCCAGAGCAGCATGCCTTGACGGCTCCTCGCCAGCTATCCCGTGGATGCTATCACGAATGTTGAACATTGCCACCTTATGGCGCAATGGAGCAATTTGAAGGTCAAGGCGGTTGTTGGCTCGCTTATCCTACTAAACCCGACTCAACTTTTCACCGCCGCCGATTCGAGAAGGATATGCTAAGGTGATGGTCGATGAAATAATGGAGGGATTTGAGGACCTCCGCTTGACCACCCTACCGGTGAAGGGGAGTATCGGCTGGTTCTCGCTCAAGACTCCATGCCTATGGCGGAAGGATCTCATCAACCTTCCGAATCGGACGCCTCCGCCTCCTCCTCCTCCTTCGGCGAGTCAGGCACTCCGCCTCCTCCACCGCCTCCTCCTCCGGCCGGATTTATCAGGGCACTCGGCCGGCTCCCTCTCTGGCGCGTGGCGGCACTCCGTCTCCTTCTCCGCCGTGGCGCGCCCGAGCAGCCAGCCTCCTCCTTCTCCGCCTCGTCGGCAAGAAGGGCGGAAGAGACCCGCCGCCGCTTCCGCCCGCTGCTCCGGCGTCATAGTCCTTCTCCTCGGCCTCGTAAGCAAGCAAGAAGACATCCGCTCGGCTCGCTTCTGCCGGCGTCTAGCAGTACAACCAAAGGCGGGAGGAGAGACAGATTCGGTCCTTCTCTGAAGACTCCAGAGAAGTTACCGTACGAGAGGAGCGAGGAGGAAAACGCGAAGATCGCGCAGACCGAAGTGGATGACTGGTTTCAAGGGTTGAAACCAAAGAGACATCCACCTCGGAGGAGAAGGTAGATCCGGTCAAAGCGAAGCGCACTGCTGCCCTCGACAAAACCACCCAAGTCTCCGCCGAAAGGCAACTATGAGCGCATTATTGGAAAGGCATTTGCCAAGCGGAGAGGTCGGGAAGTACCGCTGTGATCAAAGGATGAAAGAACGACGAGCTGGGAAACAAATTGCCCAGCTCGGCGAACAAGTGAAGCAATCGTTCCCCCGCTCAAGGTGCTCGCTAGCGACATCGCCGATTCGAGGATGGTGCCCGGTTATGGCAATCCTGCAGATTACCTGCCTGACGATGTACATTATGATTTCTTGGAGGTGCAGATACAAAGATACGAGTACGGGAAGCCTCTCGTCAAAGATGAAAGCTCTCTATCAACGATGATGCGAAGATTGCATAATTGGTACATGAAAACCTGCAAAGAGTCTGAGGGGAGGAGTACTTTGTATCTGAGAGTTAAAAAGGAGCATGACCTCCTTGGAATTGAATTGTTGCCTATTCCATTTGAGGAGTTCTATCAGTTTTTCAACCAATTGGCCCTCGATAAAACAACGGTCACCTGCTATTGTCTGTAAGTAGTACTACTTCTGTCATTAAGTATCTCTATATAACTCAGCCCTTTCATTGCATGTATTTATAAATATCCTCACTATATTATGCAGATTGAAGATCGCCGAATTGAAGAAAAGACAAGTGGGTGATATTGGGTTCATTAACACATATCTCATAGATGCAACTGAGGTTAAATTTCGTGCCAAAGATACCGAGGCCAACTTGCTACAATCGTTGGTAATAAATGAACACAAAGATATAATACTCTTTCCTTACAACTTCAAGTGAGTGTTCTGTCTTGTGGCATGTTCGGTTTCCTTATTAGTCCAGGTTATAGTAATGTAATATTGATGAGTTATGCATGTGTGCAGCTACCACTATATTCTCCTAGAGATTAAGCTTGAGAAGGGAATAGTAACTGTCTTTGACTCCAAGCTTAAAAGATCCCAAGGAGTATGCGGACATGACTGAAATGCTCGAGAAGTAAGTTAAATCGATCATTATCCACCATATCAGCAACTTTGTTCATTTCGATATCAAGTAATTGATTTCTTTGTATGGCAGGGCTTGGGGAAAATTCACCAAAAAAGCTCCGGGACTACCGAAGAAGCTGCAATTTAGACACCCAAAAGTAAGTAATATATAGTAGCATATTCCACGCGCATCTCCTAGTGATTCAAGCACTAGTTTCATCAATACCATTTAGCATGCATGCTTGCTAATTATCAGTTGATTGACCTCTGTTTCTTGTAAAGTGGTTGTGGCAGGAACAAGGGAATGATTTCTGTGGATACTATGTTTGCGAGTCCATCCGCCACACGACCTGTGAGAGGGGCTACTCCGACAAACAATATGAAGTGCGTAAATAAAAATATTCACAATTTTATTTTGTTACCATCATTTGTGTTGAGTTTCATTCATTCATATATATATATATATATATATATATATATATATATATATATATATATATATATATATATATATATATATAGACCCCTTTCTTAAAATTAGATGTTTCGAAGCGGGATGAACTCCTAGCACCAGATCGCATGCAGCAATTCAAGAGGAATTGGCGGCATTCTTTCTTGACCACGTGATCGCTGAAGACGGAGAATACTATGTGGACCACGCTATCTGCATTGTAAAAGATAATTATTGTATATATGTAGCCGGTAATATCGGATAGATATACGAGAACTTGTTGTTCAACCAATCTCTCGGAGAAGGAGAGGTGGTCGATATCACTTCCGTATGCATATATGTTCATGACGATCTTCTGTTTGCTTAATTACTAGCTAGCTAGCGTGTCTAGCTAGTCCTCTCTATACGTATGTATAGTACGAAGGCCGACCAAGCACGGACAAAAGAGAGGACACTTTTCTCTATTAATTAGCTAGCTATAGCACAATATATGAAACACCTAAATTAACCCCCAACCCCCTTTCAAAAAAAACAAAAACACAGCCATGGAAATGTCGACGCTGGATGTTTATTGGTCCCGGTTGGTGCCACCAACCGGGACCAAAGGCCCTCCTGCTCGGGCTCAGCAGACAGGCCACGTGGAGGACCATCAGTCCTGCTCGATAGAACCGACTAAAGGGCTGCAGAGTTAGTATCGATTCTTTAGTCCCGGTTCAGGAACCGGGACTAAAGGCCCTTACCAACCGGGGCAATAGGCCCTTATTCTACTAGTGCAAACTTACGGCAAGGTTTACTTCAGGTCTGGTACACAGCATGGCATACATAATAGATCCTATGGCTGAGGCATAGGAGATGACACTCATCTCTTCTTTATCTTTTGCCGTGGTCGGGCATTGAGCCGAGCTCAATTTCACACCTTGCAAAACAGGCAAGAACCCTTTCTTGGACTGATCCATTTTGAACTTCTTCAACATTTTATCAAGGTATGTGCTTTGTGAAAGACCTATGAGGCATCTCGATTTATCCCTATAGATTTTGATGCCTAATATGTAAGCAGCTTCTCCAAGGTCCTTCATTGAAAAACTCTTATTCAAGTAGGCCTTAATGTTGTCCAAAAGTTCTATATCATTTCCCATCAAAAGTATGTCATCTACATATAATATGAGAAATGCTACAGAGCTCCCACTCACTTTCTTGTAAACGCAGGCTTCTCCATAAGTCTCAAGATAAACCCAAACGCTTTGATCATCTCATCAAAGCGAATGTTCCAACTCCGAGATGCTTGCACCAGCCCATAAATGGATCGCTGGAGCTTGCATACCTTGTTAGCATTCTTAGGATCGACAAAACCTTCCGCTGCATCATATACAGCTCTTCCTTAAGATAACCGCTCAGAATGCCGCTTTGACGTCCATCTGCCATATCTCATAATCATAGTATGCGGCAATTGCTAACATGATTCGGACGGACTTAAGCTTCGCCACGGGAGAGAAAGTCTCATCGTAGTCAATCCCTTGAACTTGTCGATAACCCTTAGCGACAAGTCGAGCTTTATAGATGGTAACATTACCATCCGCGTCCGCCTTCTTCTTAAAGATCCATTTGTTTTCTATCGCCGCCGATCATCGGCAAGTCTGTCAAAGTCCATACTTTGTTTTCATACATGGATCCTATCTCGGATTGCATGGCTTCAAGCCATTTGTTGGAATCTGGGCCCGCCATTGCTTCTTCATAGTTCAAGGTTCATCGTTGTCTAACAACATGATTTCCGTGATAGGGTTGCCGTACCACTCACAGTGCGGAACGTGTCCTAGTGGACCTACGAAGTTCAGTAGCAACTTGATCCGAAGTACGTTGATCATCATCATTAATTTAATCTCCAATCAGTGTAGGCACCACAGGAACATTTTCCTGAGCTGCACTACTTTCCAGTTCAAGAGGTAGTACTTCATCGAGTTCTACTTTCCTCCCACTTACTCCTTTCGAGAGAAACTCTTTTTCCAGAAAGGATTCGTTCTTGGCAACAAAGATCTTGCCTTCGGACCTAAGGTAGAAGGTATACCCAATGGTTTCCTTAGGGTATCCTATGAAGACACATTTTTCCGACTTAGGTTCGAGCTTTTCAGGTTGAAGTTTCTTGACATAAGTATCGCATCCCCAAACTTTTTAGAAACGATAGCTTAGGTTTCTTCCCAAACCATAATTCATACGGTGTCGCCTCAACGGATTTAGACGGTGCCCTATTTAAAGTGAATGTAGCTGTCTCTAGAGCGTATCCCCAAAATGATAGCGGTAAATCAAGAAGAGACATCATAGATCGCACCATATCCAATAGAGTGCGATTACGACGCTCGACACACCGTTATTACCGAGGTGTTCCAGCGACGTGAGTTGTGAAACGATTCCACATTTCCTTAAGTGTGTATCAAATTCGTGACTTAAATATTCTCCTCCACGGTCCGATCAGAAGAATTTTATCTTTCGGTCACGTTGATTCTCTACTTCATTCTGAAATTCCTTGAACTTTTCAAAGGTCTCAGACTTGTGTTTCATTAAGTAGACATACCCATATCTACTCAAGTCATCGTGAGAGTGAGAACATAACGATATCCTCCATGAGCCTCAACACTCGTTGGACCGCACACATCGGTATGTATGATTTCCAATAAGTTGGTTGCTCGCTCCATTGTTCCGGAGAACGGAGTCTTGGTCATCTTGCCCATGAGGCATGGTTCGCATGTGTCAAATGATTCATAATCGAGAGACTCTAAAAGTCCATCAAGATGGAGCTTCTTCATGCGCTTGACACCAATGTGACCAAGGCGGCGGTGCCACAAGTATGTGGGACTATCGTTATCAACTTTACATCTTTTGGTATTCACACTATGAACATGTGTAACATTACGCTCGAGATTCATTAAGAATAAACCATTGACCATCGGAGCATGACCATAAAACATTTCTCTCATATAAATAGAACAACCATTATTCTCGGATTTAAATGAGTAGCCATCTCAGATTAAACGAGATCCTGATACAATGTTCATGCTCAAACTTGGCACTAAATAACAATTATTGAGGTTTAAAACTAATCCCGTAGGTAAATGTAGAGGTAGCGTGCTCACGGCGCATCACATCGACCTTGGAACCATTCCCGACGCGCATCGTCACCTCGCCCTTCGCCAGCCTCCGCTTATTCCGCAGCTCCTGCCGTGAGTTACATATATGAGCAACGACACCGTATCAAATACCTGTGAGTTACTACGAGTACTAGTAAGGTACACATCAATTACATGTATATCAAATATACCTTTAGTGTTGCCGGCCTTCTTGTCTCATTAAGTATTTGGGGCAGTTCCGCTCAAAGGACCCTTCCCTTTGCAATAAAAGCACTCGGTCTCGTGCTTGGGTCCATTCTTTGACTTCTTCCCGGCAAGCTGGCTTATCGGGCGGCGGCAACATCCTTGCCGTCCTTCTTGAAGTTCTTCTTTCCTTGCCCTTCTTGAACTTAGTGGTTTTATTGACCATCAACACTTGATGCTCCTTCTTGATTTCTACCTCTGCCGACTTCAAAGATTGAAAATACTTCAGGAATAGTTTTCACCATCCGTGCATATTGTAGTTCATCACAAAGCTCTTGTAGCTTGGTGGAGCGATCAAGGATTCTCACAATGACCGCCTCATCCGGGAGGTTAATGTCCAGTAGGACAAAGGTTGTGCAACCCAGACATTTTGAGTATGTGCTCACCGATGTAACTATTTTCCTCCATCTTACAACTGTAGAACTTGTCGGAGACTTCATATCTCTCGACCCGGGCATGAGCTTGGAAAACTAGTTTCAGCTCCTCGAACATCTCATATGCTCCGTGTCGCTCAAAACGCTTTTGAAGCCCCGGTTCTAAGCTGTAAAGCATGCCGCACTGAATGAGGGAGTAATCATCAGCACGAGACTGCCAAGCGCTCATAACGCCTTGGTTCTTCGATGGGTGCATCACCTAGCGGTGCTTCTAGGACATATTGTTTCTTGGCAGCTATGAGGATAATCTCAAGTTCCGGACCCAGTCCGAATAGTTGCTGCCATCATCTTTCAGCTTGGTTTTCTAGGAACGCGTTGAAGTTCATGGTGACATGAGCGTTGGCCATTTGATCTACAAGACATTTTGCAAAGATTTTAGACTGTTGTTTATGATAATAAAGTTCATCTAATCAAATTATTTAATGAACTCCCACTCAGATTTGACATCCCTCTAGTCATCTAAGTGTTACATGATCCGAGTCGACTAGGCCGTGTCCGATCATCATGTGAGACGGTACTAGTCATCGTCGGTGAACATCTCCATGTTGATTGTATCTTCCATACGACTCATGTTCGACCTTTCAGTCTCTTGTGTTCCGAGGCCATGTTTGTACATGCTAGGCTCGTCAAATTAACCTAAGTGTATTGCATGTGTGAAACTGTCTTACACCCGTTGTATGTGAACGTAAGGATCTATCACACCCGATCATCACGTGGTGCTTCGAAACGCATTTAACTTTAGCAACGGTGCATGCATTAGGGAGAACACTTTCTTGAAATTGTTATGAGGGATCATCTTATTTACTACCGTCGTTCTAAGTAAACAAGATGCATAAACATAATAAACATCACATGCAATTATATAGTAGTGACATGATATGGCCAATATCATATAGCTCCTTTGATCTCCATCTTCGGGGCTTCATGATCATCTTGTCACCGGCATGACACCATGATCTCCATCATCATGATCTCCATCACCGTGTCTTCATGAAGTTGTCACGCCAACGACTACTTCTTCTTCTATGGCTAACGCGTTTAGCAATAAAGTAAAGTAGTTTACATGACGTTCTTCAATGACACGCAGGTCATACAAAAAATAAAGACAACTCCTATGGCTCCTGCCGGTTGTCATACTCATCGACATGCAAGTCGTGATTCCTATTACAAGAACATGATCTCATACATCACATATATCATTCATCATTCATCACAACTTTGGCCATATCATATCACAAAACACTTGCTGCAAAAACAAGTTAGACGCCCTCTAATTGTTGTTGCAAGTTTTACGTTGCTGCTATGGGGTTCTAGCAAGAACGTTTCTTACCTACGTGAAAGCCACACCGTGATTTGTCAACTTCTATTTACCCTTCATAAGGACCCTTTTCATCGAATCCGCTCCAACTAAAGTGGGAGAGACAGACACCCGCTAGCCACCTTATGCAACTAGTGCATGTCAGTCGGTGGAACCAGTCTCACGTAAGCGTACGTGTAAGGTCGGTCCAAGCCGCTTCATCCCACAATACGCTGAAGCAAGATAAGACTAGTAGCGGCAAGAAAGTTGATAACATCTACGCCCACAACAAATTGTGTTCTACTCGTGCAATAGAGAACTACGCATAGACCTAGCTCATGATGCCACTGTTGGGGGACGTTGCAGAAAATTAAAATTTTTCCTACGGTTTCACCAAGATCCATCTATGAGTTCATCTAGCAACGAGTCATGGGAGAGTGATTGCATCTACATACCACTTGTAGATCGCGTGCGGAAGCTTTCAATGGAACGGGGATGATGGAGTCGTACTCGCCGTGATTCAGATCACCGATGACCTAGTGCTGAAGGACAACACCTCCGCGTTCAACACACGTACGGAGCGGATGACGTATCCTCCTTCTTGATCCAGCAAGGGGGAAGGAGAGGTTGATGATGATCCAGCAGCACGACGGCGTGGTGGTGGATGCAGCAGAACTCCGGCAGGGCTTCGCTAAGCAACTACGGGAGGAGGAGGAGGTGTTGCAGGGAGGAGGGAGACGCCAAGCCTTATGGGTGCGGCTGCCCCTCCCTCCCCTCCCTTTATATAGGTGCAAGAGAGAGGGAGGAGGCGCAGCCTTGCCCCTTCATCCAAGGAAGGGTGCGGCCAAGGGGGGGGGGAGGAGTCCATCCTCCCCAAGGCACCTAGGAGGTGCCTTTCCCCTTTAGGACTCTCCCCTCTCTTGTCTCTCTTGGTGCATGGGCCTCTTGGGGCTGGTGCCCTTGGCCCATATAGGCCAAGGCGCACCCCTACAGCCCATGTGGCCCCCGGGCAGGTGGACCTCAGTGGAACCCCGGACCCCTTTCGGCACTCTGGTACAATACCGATAACGCTAAACTTTTCCTAAGCAACCAAAATAATACTTCCCATATATAAATCTTTACCTCCGGACCATTCCGAACTCCTCGTGACGCCCCGGATCTCATCCGGACTCTGAACAACATTCGGTTTGCTGCATACTCATATTCATACAACCCTAGCGCCACCGAACCTTATGTGTAGACCCTACGGGTTCGGGAGACATGCAGACATGACCGAGACGGCTCTCGGCAATAACCAACAGCGGATCTGGATACCCATGTTGGCTCCCACATGCTCCTCGATGATCTCATCGGTTGAACCACAATGTCGAGGATTCAAACTACCCCGTATACAATTCCCTTTGTCAATCGGTATTTTACTTGCCCGAGATTCGATCGTCGGTAACACAATACCTCGTTCAATCTCGTTACCGGCAAGTCACTTTACTCGCATCAGAATGCATGATCCCGTGACCAAACACTTGGTCACTTTGAGCTCATTATGATGATGCACTACCGAGTGGGCCCAAGTGATACCTCTCCGCTACACGGAGTGACAAATCCCAGCCTCGGTCCGTGTCAACCCAATGTACATTTTCGGAGATACCTGTAATGCACCTTTATAGTCACCCGATTGCCAGTGACGCTTGGTACACCCAAAGCCCTCGTTCGGTATCCGGGAGTTACACGATCTCATGGTCTAAGGAAGAGATACTTGACATTGGAAAAGCTCTAGCATAACGAACTACACGATCTTGTGCTATGCTTAGGATTGGGTCTTGTCCATCACATCATTCTCCTAATGATGTGATCCTGTTATCAACCACACCCAATGTCCACAGTCAGGAAACCATGACTATCTGTTGATCAACGAGCTAGTCAACTAGAGGCTCACTAGGGACATATTGTGGTCTATGTATTCACACGTGTATTACGATTTCCGGATAATACAATTATAGCATGAATAAAAGACAATTATCATGAACAAGGAAATATAATAATAATACTTTTATTATTGCCTCTAGGGCATATTTCCAACACCCCTCCCACACACCGAGCTTCGTTGTTAATAGCACCATCCGTGTTGATCTTGATCCATCCCACATCCGGCGTGCGCCACTGCGCTTTTTTTTAGAAAAGGGGGGACTCCCCGGCCTCTGCATCAGAAAGATGCATACGGCCATCTTATTAACCGAATAAAATAGTGCCAACATGGTTCGAAAGGTCTCCAAAAGTAATAAAAAAGCACAAAAAGCTCACACAGAGCCAAAGAGGGCTAGAAACATCAACTAGCCAAGAAACGACGCCACAACCGGCTGGCTAAAACTAGATAGGGATACTAAATGCCTATCCTATTATATGACCGCCATCTAAACCGGTTGAAGATATCCCGAGCTACCATCTCCCAAATGAAAGACCCAAGAACTATATGCCCCTCGGCCTCCATCTGGGTGAGTAGCGACCACGAACGGATCAAAGTGCCGTAGTTCGAATAAGACACTGCAAAAATGTATACATGATATTCTCGTTAAAAACCAGATCATTTCGTAATTCCAATAGTCCACAAAGAAAGCACAAACTCCAACCCGGATATGTTTCGCTAAGTCGAGGCTCAATCCCATTAAGCCATGTCCCAAATAACGATTAATGTAATTCATGGATTGATGTTAAAAGCAATGTGGACCGCTCGCCAAAGAACCTTGGCCAATGGGCAATCAAAAAGAGGTGTTTGATACTCTCATCCCGATCGCAGAAACTACACCTAGTAGGTCCTATCCAATTACGCTTAATCAAATTGTCCTTAGTTAAAATAACTTGTTTATGAACAAACCACATAAACACTTTTATTTTCAAAGAAACTTTGACATCCCAAACATGCTTGGACGTAGGAATGGAGTTCGAATTGATAACATCAATATACATTGATTTAATCGTAGGCTTCTGACACGCCACTCGTAGGCCTCGGGACATCAAGTATTAAAATATCATCGCGAACTGACTTTACCGCCTGAACTGGATCATAACCGACCTTGTCATGCGTCCATCGATTCCGATCAGACCATATCGCATGCGTAACCGTGATAATTTTGCATCTGTCTTGATCTTGAGTAAGGGCATCTCCAATATGGTTCCTCAAAACGCCTATAAAAGTCCGAACCATGTGGTCCAGACACTTTTTGTTATCCAACGAGGGACCTCAAACGTCTATGATTTAATCCATATGTCCAAATTTTACTGAATCAGAAGCAAAACTTAGAGAGGTTTACGGGAGTCCGGACACCATACGAGGGTTGCAGACACCACTTGGTCCACTGTTAGTTAAACCACATGTCCTCACAGCCCATTTTCATTTGCTTTGTCCTCTAGGTTCGGCTGGCCCACCCCTGCTATTCGGATTTGATGCACACCGTTGTATGACTGGCTCCGGTATCTATGTCCACGGACACATCCAGACATGTCTGTGAATGTACAGTGAATCCGATTTAGAGGAGGCCGTGTTGGAGATGCCCTGAATACATTGGACAGTCATATCATCGTTGGATAACATTTTGTGAGAAGATCTCGTTAGCCGGTGATTTGGGGCGTCCCTGTCCTTGTCCTGCAGGCCTTTGGAACAGTCCGAGGGGAAGGGAATAGTGTGGCTTTTCTCTTTCTTTCTTTCTTTCTTCTTCCTTCTTTTGAAAGTGGAACGTATTTTTTGAGCGGTGCGCACCACACAGCACCGCCGCGGCGGGCACGCACCAACTAGCGGATTCGCGCACATGATTCTTACTTGTGCAGCTCGGACTGTTCAACCGCAGTGTAACTGACACACTTACTGAGTGGTAATCAATTCGACCTGCAGGACAAGGACAACAAGGACTCCGTGGCCCAATGGATAAGGCGCTGGTCTACGAAACCAGAGATTCTGGGTTCGATCCCCAGCGGAGTCGTTCTCTCTTTTTGTTTGTTTATTATTACGTGATCGAAGGAATTACTATTCGACCGTGTTTTTCTTTTCGTTGTGCAAGACTGTCGTTTCCGTTTTTCACTTCGAATAAATGTTTCACCCTCCAATTCAAATTGATTTCTATTTTTCTATTACAGCAAAATTTGACTAGTCACGATCCATGTGGAGGAATTACTATTCGACCGTGATTCTAAAGTAAAGGAAAACGTCCTCCGTCTTCGCCCAGAACCCTATGCCTTCCTACCTATGTGGATAAATGTTTTGGTTTTGTTAAGTTGCATTTGTATTAGAGAGGAAACTGTCCTCTCTCTCTCTCTCTCTCTCTCTCTCTCTCTCTCTCTCTCTCTCTCTCTCTCTCTCTCTCTCTCTCTCTCTCTCAAGCCCTCTGGTGCACTTTATTTCAATGCGGTGATTTAGAGAAGATGTCAGTTATCATTTTCTGTTGAGTTGGAATAGATAGATGGAAAATTATCTTTGTTAGGTACAAAAAATATCTCCTCACAATTTTTCTAAGTGTCTATCCCGTAAGAGGTTATTTGTCTTCCATTCTAGATAGGGGCGGATGCAAAATAGGCCCAAGCCCTAGGGAGGATATATTTCTCGTAAATTTATTTGTTTGCATTAAATCATGTGGTCCTTTGATCCCAAGCCCATGGTTATGGTAGGCTTTGGTGTACATCTGAATATGTAAAAAAAATGTCATCTCTTCATCATATATTTTCCAAGTAAATTAATTATCATATTTTTTGTTTATTGCGTGTAATTAGTGCGAAGTAAATCCCTCAATAATCCATAATGTCAAACTTTTGCATTTTCTTCTATATCTGACATAAGAGACATACCACCAGACTTTCCTATAATTCTACCCTAAATTATAGCATTTTATAGCGTAGGCGCATCGCTTTCCGTAGCCTCTTCACTCTCAAGGAAATGGAGCAATGGCATGATTTCTCTACTTCTATCTCTATCTCTACTACCTAAAAGAACCGTAAGGTTCCGCTTTCCTCTTACGTCGCCCCACCTTTCGTCATGCCTCTCCTTGTACGACTCCCCACCCCTCCATCGATTTTTCTCCCTCCCTCCACCGGTTTTCTCCCTCCTGGTTTCCCTATTTACCGGTTTTCCAATCTATCTTTGGAATCACAGAAATCATGTATGGAAACCAATCTCTTAATTGGTAATACAAACGCAATTAATACAGACACAATCATTTCCTAGAAAAAAAATATAGACGCAATCAATTCATGTATGGTAACAAATATCTTCTCAATGACGGTGATCAATCTCCTTTCTTCTTTCAATCAATCCCCTTTTTTCTCCATCTCTACTATTTTACCTTAAGAAAACGCAAGGTTCCTCTCCCATCTTACGTTGTCCCACCCTTACGTCCATCCCTCTGTGTGCTACCCCACCTTGATCTCCACCCCATTTTCTCCCCCTCATGATTTTCTATTTAAATTGGTTTTGATCTGGCCGAACAAACCATGATCAGTATTTGGTAATACAATCAATTCTCATATGGTAATCAATCTCTTATTTGCCAACGCATAGTGCAATCAATTCACGCCAATCACGTACATATTCTTCTCTTCCTTATATTGGTTTATTTTCTTCCTTTTCTGCTTATTCATTTTTCTCTATATATATGTCTCCCTTCCTTTGCAGATGTATTCTCATTCATCCCATGATTCTGTGCCTGCCGCGCTAGGACACGCAAGACCCTAGGTGCGCCGCCGCTGGGATCCCGCTCGCACCGCGCCGGGAGACCTCCACCCTCTCTAGGAGAAGAGGCCGGAGCACCATGACCAGGGAAGATCATTGCGTTGTCAAGTACTCGCATCAAGTCCACGGCTCTATGCCACACACTCGAGGCCCAGATCCGTGTCTCCTCTCACAAGACCTATGTTGAGTGCTGCCGCCGAGCCCTTTTCTCGACGTCATCGCCTGACCATCACTGCCGAACCGGGCCTCCCCACAAGCCTCATGCCCTTCTCCATTCCAGCATAGAACCATCACCAAGCCTTTTTCATCATCGAGTCACCGGGAGACGGGAAGCAGTAAGATGTCGCGGGAGGCCGTGCATCTTTTCGAAGGATGGAGGTTGGTTGCACCACACGCTCCATGCAAACGACTCGATCGTCAACTGCTACAAGGAGGCGGGGGCGAGTGATTTATAAATGCTTTCATGTTTATAATTTTCAGTTATTTGTCTTGTCTGCTTCATTGCCATATCTGATGTATTTTTTCCTTGATATAGTTACAGGGATCTTCAAGGGGCAATGCCCTGATGGCAAGCTAACATGCATGATGCAGTTATGTACTTTACTTGCTCCCATGAATATATTTGTCATATTTCTCATGAAAATCAGATGCTCGATACACACTGATTTATCTTAGCTATATTCTGTTCGTGTTTAGGAAAACGTGAATTATTTGTGATCTAGAAGGGACTCATTATCCTTGTAATCCCACATTTTTGCCATTATATATATATATATATATATATATATATATAATAATGTCTGAACTCTCTCTAACCAAACATACAATCTAGACTTTGTCCGCTTCAGTTATTAGTCGTGTTTTTTATACCATAACCTATGGCATATCTACTTTATGATCTTGACCTTTACTCCACATTAATATAACCTAATTGTAAATTAGTTTGATGGATTGTATATCATCCTCTGACTTCGCTTTGATTATAATGCCGCCCTTGGTTATATATATAAATTTTGGTAATTTCCTTTAGTCCTCTGCAAGTGAACTTACCTATTTTACAAAACTCAATTTTATTTTGAAGTTTGATTATTCCTCTATTTGCGACTGGCCTTATAGTCAGTTGTACATATGAGTTCACACACAACATTACTTATCGGATACTATACAATGATGCCGGCAAGGAAATGGTCGAACAAGTTATTCATGAATATTTTGATTCCCGTTGATGGATGGAAATTTTGCATGTGATAAAAATTAAGAAAACTGGGACAGAAGATGTACAGAGCAACAATCAAGAGAGGAATCTCACAAACTTCACAATGGACCGCAAAAGATTGACTGAATGGTATCTTTCTTATTACACATCATTTGTTATGTTTGAAAAGATGCGCCCCTTCATCAATGTAACCTGAAGAATATTTGTATGAGTTGCGCGTAATAGTAACGTAGAAATATAAAGAAAAAATGGACGTTGTTGAACCTAGCATGTCCGCAAACAAGCAACATATGGCGATGGACATATTCTCTGCAATATGAATATGAGTTGGTTATTTGTTTTCACAAGTTTCTTAATTTCAACTTGTGATGCAATGTCTTTCCATTGTTTTCTCCGTAAGAGTTTATTATTTAGTCTATCGGTGTATTATGTATTTGCATGATCATTGAACACAATGAGGCCATGCTTGTGCATCATCACCAATAACAGTCACTGTGGGCATGTATGTGATTTAAGAAGAAGAATATCATTTGGGACAATATTTGTGTGAGTACAATTTCATAGAAGGGTTGATGATGTTATTTCTTTCATGACGAGCCAACTGTAAAATTTCATAGAACGATTGATAACATGCATTTTCATGTGCGGTAACTCGGAGCTAAAAATATTATTCGTTTGAGCTATATGTATATATATTCCCGTGGCAGCGCATGGGCAATTACCTAGTCTCTCTACAGACGAGTAGCTCATAGAAGATGCCACGCATCCTTTTCTGTTGATTTGGAAAACAGACAGATGGAAGATTATCTTTGCCTGGTGAAAGAATATCTCCTCACTCTTTTTTTAAGTGTCTATATTCCTTCACACATGAGAAGCTACTTGTCTTCCATTCTAGATAAGGCGGATCCGTAATAGGCCCAAGCCCAAGGAGGACATATTTTTCATAAATGTATTTGCTTTCATCAAATCATGTGGTCGTTTGATCCCAAGCCCATGGTTATGGTCCTGTTAAACCTAGACTTTGGCTATGGTAAAAAAACCTAGACTTTGGTCTGCATCTGTTTATGTAACGAAAAAGATGTCATCTCTTCATCATATGTTTTGTAATTTAATTTTTTAGTGGGTTAAATTAATTGTTGTTATTTTGTTTCATGTGAGAAATTAGTGCCAAATAAAAAGCTACAAAATCCATTATGCAACAGTTTTTATTATGTTCTATATGTGACATGAGGGACATACCAACAAACTATCCTATAATCTTATCCTAAATAATATAGCATTTTCTATGGCGTAGGTGGCTGCCTTTCTTTTCAGTAAAGCCGTGGCAACTTCGCCCTCACTTGTCCGCTAACTAGTATGAGGTGGATGCACCAAGGCGTAACGAAGAAGATCTCGCATGAGTAGCTGAGGTAGCGGGAGCCAAGCCTTCGACAACCATCGAACATGATGAGATGGAGGTGGTGAAGACATGATTGCGGGACATCAATGGAGGCAAGGCTGGATTGAGAGAACAACATGATTGATGTAGAAAAAGAAAGATGTCTCCAACAGCCCACATGATCGATTTTGATTTAGGAACAACAAGTAAGCGCCCATGTCACGGGAGGTCTAAAACAAGAAGCATTTTTGGTTGCTTTGGTTCAACCTTTTCGCGTTTATATGTATATTTATCAGAATAACTTGGTTGTGCGCATTGTGAATGTCTCGATAGTTTCTCACCATTGTATTGCTGCAGGAGCCGGGCATATACTGGTATCGAATACTCCCTCTGATCCATAATAAAATCATGACAAGAATTTTGTTTTTTATTACATAAGAAGGAAATGCTAAATAATTTCGATGAAAGACGTGCTATGTTTGTGGCCCGACCGAGATATTTCAGCTTTGATTGATGAAAGGGAAACGTGCCCAATTATCCAATCGGAGCAGCCGAAGCGAAAGCAACCGTGTGGCCGGGACGGATGTGAGCTATATGATGGGTAACTCGCTTCTTTCCCTTGGAAAAAAACCGAGCTTCTTCCCGATAATTCTATTCTGGAGTTTTCCCCTGCTCTGTTCCTTTCTGTACCTTGTCCAGCTCGATGCGGGAAAACGTCTGTGCGCGCGGCACGCCGTACGCTGTGATCTTGAGCCAGGTGGGTTTGCACCAATGGGGACGCAGATGCAGATTACCACGCCAGCGCCTTCTCATCCACGAGGTCAGGACGCGCTCGCTTCGCTTGGATTGTTGGATTGGACTCTGCCGACGGCGACGCCGCATCTTTGTTTGGTGGTTGGTCACTCGAATTTTACCCATCTTCTCATCCACTTACCATCAAGTACTAGCAAACTGAACCTCGCGGATCTCTGTGAAGTGCGGTAAATATGAAAAACTCCTCACGTGCTTATAGTTAGGACAACTCTAACCGATACCCTATTAAAATCCGGCCGAGTAAAATTTAGTGGAGTATGTTTACTCCATTAACTTTCCATTTAGTAGAAACTCCGCATGTTCATATAGTTAGAGCATCTCCAACCGCTGTTCTCCCCGGCCATAAAAATCGCTGCCTAGGGGCGAGCCGGCGGTAGAATCGGCGCGGGCATCCAGCCGTCGCCCCCAGACACCGATATCGGCCCATTCCTGGCCGCTTTTCGGCCCACTTTCGGCAAAAATGGCCCGATCTCAGCGAGAAACGGCTCATATTCGGCGTGGTTCGGCGTTGAATTCTCGACATAAATAATTTTTTTATCACATAGTTTATTACACAAAATCAAATAGTTCAACAAAATAGTGCAACAACAAATAGTTCAATACAAATTATATAGTTTAACAAATAAAAACTCATATTTCATCACACATCGAGCTAGGCGTCGCCCTTGATCCTCCATAGGTGCTCCACCAGATCCTGCTGTGATTGAGATAGTCTTCACAAATATCGACCATCTCGGATAGATGCCATCAACTAGGTAGTACCCCTTGTTGTAGTGCCGCCCATTGACCTCGAAGTTCACCGGAGGAGAATGACCTTCAACAAGCTTTCCAAAGACAGGGGAGCACTGCAGCACGTTGATGTCATTGTGAGTTCCTGGCATACCAAAGAAGGAGTGCTAAATTCAGAGGCCCTGTGTGGCCACCGCCTCAAGTACCACACTGCCACCGCCTTTGGCGCCTTTGTACATCCCCTGCCAAGCAATGGGCAGTTCTTCCATTTCCAATGCATGCAGTCGATGCTTCCAAGCATCCCAGGAAATCCTCTTGCTGCATTCTATGCTAGGATCCGAGCAGTGTCTTCCGCATTGGGCGTTCGCAAGTATTGTGGTCCAAACACTGCCACTACTGCCCGACAGAACTTGTAGAAACACTCAATGGTGGTGGACTCGGCCATGCGCCCATAGTCGTCGAGTGAATCATCGGGAGCTCCGTATGCAAGCATCTTCATCGTTGTCGTGCACTTCTGGATTGAGGTGAATCCAAGTTTGCCGGTGCAATCCTTCTTGCACTGGAAGTAGCTGTCGAACTCCCAGATGGAATTCACAATCCTGAGGAAAAGCTTTCGGCTCATCCGATAACGGCGCCGAAATACTTTGTCGCCGTGCAGTGGAGTGTCGGCGAAGTAGTCAGAGTAGAGCATGCAGTAGCCTTCGAGACGATGCCGGTTCTTTGCTTTGATCCGCCCTGGCGCCGAGCCATCTCGCCGCAGTTTTTCATTGCTCGCCAGCAGGCCGGTGAGGGCGGCAAGGACCATGAGATGTTCCTCTTCTTGGACGTCGTCCTCGGCTTCCTCCTCCAGCAGCGAGGCGAGCGCCTCCTCGTCGTCCGAGTCCATTGTCGAGGCAGGAAAATCGCCGAACACCTTGCAGGCGCGGTGGGGCGCACCAGCCGCTACACTGCCCCTCCGCGGTCGGAACGCCGGAAAAATCGCCGAGCCGGTGGTGGAGAGGCTGCCTCGGCGAAACCTCTGCTCTTTTTCCGGCGGGGAATGGGCAATCAAGCGGTGATGGGCGGTGGGCGGCGCCGGGATCAGCCGGTTGGCGGCCGAGCGCGCGGGGGTGGGATGCGAATATGGAAGATATGCTTGACTTTTCGCCTGACGGTGTGGGCCAGACGTGCTTTTTCCTTGCGCCGGAGTCCCGAGCGCCCCCAGTGCGTCGGGTTCGACCTGCGATCGCCTGACCAAAAACAGGCCGAGCCGGCGAATTTCGGCGTCCGGGGGGCGCGACTGGGGCGTTTTTTCGGCACGGTGCGGAAAAAGAGGGGGGAGGGGGGGCTGTTGGGGGCGCGGCTGAAGATGGGGCATCTAAAACATGGTGGGCAAGCACTTAGCTCCAACAGTGTAGGGTGAGACCGTGAGACTCTAAACAGACTCTTACGTGTAAAATTTTCATTTTTGTTTTTCTGAAGCGTCTAAGCAGACGCATTGTGTTGGACATGGCCTTGGAATAGCATGATGACAATACGTTTCTCCTTTAAAGAAAACTCCACCCATAAATTAATTAACTAACAAGATTCTTACAATTATTGATTGCATAGTTTGTCATGCACGGCGAAACACTATTACAGAACGCCCCTCAGACCTGCTATCAAAACTAAATTTCACAATCTAATGCTCCATCCTATTAGCCTGCCTATCAATCTTCATAATCTTGAAATCCTCAATAAACTTTGAGACGCTCAACGACTCCTTTTTTCAGATCCACAAGAGGAGACATGTCAATTTATTCTTTTGCCAGAAAAGATGCAACAAATGAGCAGTCAATTTCTAACTTAATTGGTTTGTGAAGTGCAATACCAATGTATAATTCAGCGTGGCACACAGGAGTTCCGCTTCATCCACACAGGTATACGAACGGATAAATTCCCATGAACAAACCAAGACTTCACCAAGATGATTTCTAGCGACAACCCCAACACTATCTCATGTTGTCCACAAAACTAGCATCAATGTTTATCATAATATACTCAGGATCCGGAGGCTCCCAAAGAGCACGACCATTCGTGGGCGGAATAATGTACCTCCAATTATCTATCATCCGCTTGCCTTTGTTGCTTAAGTCGACCTGCACATAGGTGTTAGCTGACGAGAAGGTTTTTCAATAATTTTCCATAAAAAAATAACAGAGGTGGACAAAGATTCTTTCCCCCTCCAAAAATCAAATTATTTCTCATATGCCAAGCTCTCTAGAACATGAATAAAAATTGCTGGCGTATCAGTCTCCTCAGATGGTCAAGCAGAATAAGAAGCCAGTCCGGCCCCGTAAATCTGAAAAACTCCTCGCCTGGGATATTCGACACTTCCCCCGTGGCGAAACAGAAAGCACGCGCCTTAGGACAAGTCACAAGGGCATGAAAAATACGTTCATCCTCAACACCACATATAGAGCACAAACCTGACACCGTTGGTGATGAGATACTCTATTTACCTGGACCACCAAACTGTTGGACGTAGCTCGCGAGGCAAAATTCTTATTCTTTGCGAAACGTTGGCCTTCCAAATAACATCTCACAACCTTCTTTCCTCATTAACGGCACTACTGGACATTCCTGTCTCGCCCTTGCAATTTTTTAGGTTTAAGGCCAGTCTGTACATACTTTTAACAGAGAACATACCATTTTTCTCAAAGTGGAAAGCAATTAGACCCCCCCCCCTCCCACAGACTAAATACGTAACTTTAGGGCAAAAGACATAAATTTGACCTCAGGGCGAAACTATTTCACAAACTAAACTATGTTTGAAAGTATTTCACCCAGCTGACCTCTAATGTGCAGCGCCTAACAGCAAGGCGCTACACTCTATTGTGCAACGCCTAACACATAGGCGCCACACTGTGCAACGCCTAACTGTAAGGAGTTGCACTACAATGTGCAGCGCCTAGCTGTAAGAAGTTGCATAGTAGAGTGCAGCGCCTTACTGTTGGGAGCTGCACAAAAGGGTCATCGGTGTGAAATATTTTCAATAAAAGTTTAGTTTGTGAAATACTTTCGCTTTGAGGTCAAATTTGTCAATTCTGCCTAACTTTAGGGTCTCCTCGGCATCATGGTGATAGAACAAGTGCCCAATCAATTTTTTATCCCATCATCTTGTCCCGCTCATGAATAATTCAGAGACCCATTTTAGTCTAGTTCAATTCTTTTTGGCTATAACTTTTAGGCCCGGATTTCTAGGTAGCCAATTATCTCTCTAGATATTAACATTTTTGCCATCAACCACTCTCCAGATGACCCCCTTTTTTAGCATATCCAGGCCATGCATAATACCTTGCCAACTCACCGACGTCGCTTCATGACTTTAGACGGCCAGTTTGATCCGTCGGGGTAATGCTCGGCTTTGGGCTCGAAGCTAGATACGAGGTGTAATTCGCGTTGTGGTCCTGATCCGAGGTTGAATCTGAGATCGACATGGAGGCGTTAGTGTGGTATTCAGCCTGGTCTGACACCCAGCCCGAAAACGCAAGCTCGCCGCGGGCATCCGCAACATACTCCAGGTTTCCAAACCCGATGGTCTGCCTTGGAGCAAAGTTCTTGATTTGGCCGAGGTGGCCAGTCGAATCGGCGTAAAGCGTGACCATACCAAAGACAAAAAGTTGTACGGGGAAGAAATTCCTCCCACAGTCAATCCTGTCGTTGAGCCAAAGGTGATCCATCATGCCATCTTGACCACATAGAGGGACCTACATGGGCCAGCAATGATAGAGCTAAATCTGGCAGATCTCGGGTAGGGGGTCCCGAGCTGGTGATCTTAGCCCGATGGTAACAGACAAAGAAGATGATGGAAATATGCACTAGAGGCAATAATATTGTACTATTATATTTTCATGTTCAAAATTAAGAGTATATATTCTATGCTATAAGCTGTATGATCCTGGAATATGAAATTTAGTGGAAAACTCATATGCACGTATGGAATTATAAATGGCAAAATAAGATTCCTAGTCTTGCCTCTAAGACTAGCTCAAATGTTGTTTGTGATCATGTTTTCCAGATTTTAGGAAATCGTTAGGTGTAATGATAGTCCTAAAACAACTTTGAGAGTATGACGTTGGAGGAATGATCATATTGAATCGACCAAAGTTGTTTGTTATATTTTGAGATAATATCGCATGAAATCAATTGTATAACACAGAGTGTTAACATGTGTTTTAGTTCCTTAGACCATGAGAGTATTGTATTCACTTCTTACCGTACGGTGGACTTTGTGCTTGCTCAAACATCATCTGTAAAATGGTGATCATAACGACAACTTACACGTTCCTCGGAAAGTTTGATAAGAGACTAGGTAGCTTAATAGTGGAATTTGCTCCTCCGACGATGAAGAGATATTCTTAGGGCCCTCTCGGTGTGACGACATCAATCATCATCTAGCCAGACACAAGTGACTATGTCACAAGGATGCCAGAACACTTCAACGAGAAAGAAGAACAAAACCGGCAACGTGGATAACGGTATAGTGCGTATGTGGATGGCTCGAGAGGATACCGACACTCCTCGGGTTCTGTAAAGTATCATGAATCAAAGGTAACATCACATGATAACCAAAGGTTCACTCGAATGTCATTCGTGTAATCATAGGGATCGATATGGACATCTATGGTTCCGCTATCGGTCATTGAACGAAGGGGTTTCGTTCATGTCTATGTTTTACCGAACCTATAGGGTCACAAGCTTAAGGTAATCATGATTTGCTGAGTGCTACTAGGACGGGAGTATCGAGTATTTATTTGTGAAATAGTTTCATTAATAATTGAAATAGTTTCGAGAGGAACCGGAGCGTTTCTGGGTCATAGGAAGGGTTTCGGAGTTTATCGGGCAATATCGGGTATCACCGATGTAAGGGCATATTTATCCCTAAGGTGTTTTGGTGATTGATGACAATGCTTTTGCGGACCAATCGTGTGCCTTGAGTTTCTCAGACATTTCATCGCTAGGCACAAGACAGTTTGGTGCCTCGAAGACTATTGAAGACGGCGTTTTTCTACGTTTCTTTTTGGTGGATTTGAGTCATACAAAAGACGTACTATTAAGAGGGGGTCCACGTCAGAAAGGTTCAGGTGGAATCATCACATACACGTCTTCTTCCTTGTCTCCACCTTTCCCCTGCGCTTTGGAGCATCCTCTGTTTGTCCTCTATGCATTGTCCTGGTTGCTGATGTTGGGCTTGCGGTAGTACTGCTCCCTGGAGCGGTAGTACCGCAGGCACCTGCGGTAGTACCGTACTTCGGCGCGGTAGTACCGCAGGAGCCCACGGTAGTACCGCTCCTCTGGAGCCGTAGTACCGTGGCCCCCAGGCCAAGTGCCGCTGCATCGCGGTAGTAGGGGCGGATGTAATTTTTTACATCCACGCCTACGCGGTAGTACCGCACTTCATGCGCGGTAGTACCGCGCGCGGCCTGGTTCAGCTCCCATGCGGTAGTACCGCTCCCCAAGCGGTAGTACCGTGTCAGATTTTTTGCATCGTTTGTTTTCCAGCGGAAGTAGGCACGGATGTATTTTTATTCATCCGCGCCCTTCCCAGGCTAGGAATTTCCTGCCTTGCGGTAGTACCGCAAGGGGGAGCGGTAGTACCGCGCTTGCGGAAGTACCGTTCTAAGCCTCTGTGCTTCGGGTTTGTTCTAGTTCTTGCCCGTTGCAGCGGTAGTACCGCGGTCCCTCACGGTAGTACCGCATGGCCTTGCGGTAGTACCGCTTGTCAGGGGCGGTAGTACCGCAAGTCGCGGGCTGGTTAGGTGGATAACGGTTGGATTTTGTCCACAGCTATAAAAGGGGTGTCTTCTTCCTCTAGTTGACTACCTCTTCCACCCCTAAGCTCCATTGTTGCTCTAAGCTCCATTTTCGCCTGATCTCACTCCCTAGCCAGTCAAACTTGTTGATTTGCTCGGGAGTGGTTGAGAAGGCCCCGATCTACACTTCCACCAAGAGAAATTTGATTCCCCCACTAATCCCTTGCGGATCTTGTTACTCTTGGGCGTTTGAGAACCCTAGACGGTTGAGGTCACCGCGGAGCCATAGTCCATTGTGGTGAAGCTTCGTGGTGTCGTTGGGAGCTTCCAATTAAGTTGTGGAGATTGCCCCCAACCTTGTTTGTAAAGGTTCGGTCGCCGCCTCCAAGGGCACCAATAGTGGAATCACGGCATCTCGCATTGTGTGAGGGCGTGAGGAGAATACGGTGGCCCTAGTGGCTTCTTGGGGAGCATTGTGCCTCCACGCCACTTCAACGGAGACGCATTTCCTTAAAGGGAAGGAACTTCGGTAACACATCATCGTCTTCACCGGCTCCACTCTTGGTTATCTCGCGCCTTTACTTGTGCAAGCTTATTTGTGTTATGTCTCTTGCTTGCGTGCGTGCTTATTTTTGTTGCATCATATAGGTTGCTCACCTAGTTGCATATCTAGACAACCTACTTTGATGCAAAGTTTAAATTGGTAAAGAAAAGCTAAAAATTGTTAGTTGCCTATTCACCCCCCCTCTAGTCAACTATATCGATCCGTTCAATTGGTATCAGAGCCTCGTCTCTTTATTAAGGACTTAACCATCCAAAGAGTATGGTTGACGTCATAGACGAGGTGGAGGAGCACTCTGGTGCGAATCCGGTCTCGTCTACTGGAGATGGGGGTATTGCGGTCTCTCGTGAGGAATTCAATGTGGCGTTGGACACATTGAAAACCTCCATGATGACCGAGGTCGAAAGCATGTTTAATAAATTCTTAGAAGGGCTTAAACTTTCCACCGCACCGTTGAGAGTGGGTGATCCCGCTGACAAGGTGACGGATGCTACCTCCGACAAGGGGGAAGCTAATAGCGAGAAAGCTCCTTCTTCTAGTGGTAAAAATGGCACCGGCATCTTTGCCCATGTGGAACCTCCACTTGTCTATGGTGGACCGCTTCCTTCCACTCATTTGAATCATGCCGGCCCGGCCCCTAAGATTGAGAAGAATGTAGATTTTGATTCTTGGGTCTATCGTTTTAAGCGTCGTTTAAATCATGTGAACACTAACCTTTGGAGAATCATTAAAGAAGGTTTTTATCCGCATGACCGATGCAACTTCACCCCTAGAGAAGCCGTGGATAATTAATTCAATGAGAATGCTCTCTTCATCATCCTAGAAGCAATCCCACCCGAAGACCTTCCTCATCTCCGGCCCTACTCCTTGGCCAAAGATGCTTGGCACCAAGTGGTTTCCCTCTATCGGGGAAGCGCAAGCATTCAACGTTCCAACTATGAAGTGGTGCAAGATGAAGCCGATGAGTTTGCAATGAAAGAAGATGAAGAACCTCGTGAGCTTTGTCGGAGGGTAACCAAACTCCCGGTCTCTCTCCGAGATCATGGAAGTAAGGACACGGATGACAATTGGATCAAGCGCAAATTCCTCAAGGCAATGATGCCTTACCACAAAGCCATGTCCTCGGTCATTCGTCAAAGGCCGGACTTCCACACCTTGTCCTCAAGTGATGTGTTGGATGAGTTTGTTGCTATGAGCATCTTGGACAAGACCGCCGACAATGCGGTACTTCGCTCTCAAAGAGTAAGAAACCCAACCTTGCTCTAAAGGCCAAGGTTAGTATGGAGGAAGAGGATGAAGAGGAAGAAGAGAAGAGCAACCTCGAAGATACGAAGTATGCCTATCATGAACACATGGCCCTTGCTTCAAGGCAATTTTGGAGCAAGAAGAACTCAAGGCCCAACTTCAATAAGAACAATTCAAGTGGCACAAAGGGCAAGCAACGAGTGAGGACTTGCTTCAATTGTGGCAATGTAAGCCACTTTGTTGCGGAGTGCCCTTATGAGAAGAGGGAAGACAATGGTGGCAAGCTCATCCGGAAGGACAAGGCCAAGTCGTTCCCCAACAAGAGCAACTTCACCAACAAGACTCCTCCCAAGGCATTGGTGGTACAAGAAGAGTACAATGAGGATGATGACGATGATGAAGATGGTGAGTCGGTTGCCATGGCCTCCGTTGCCATTGCGACGACTCCACGGGTGTCTCTCTTCGACTCACCCAATGAGAGCATCACCGCGAAGTGCCTCATGGCTAAAGCCACCAACAAGGTAACCCCCAACATCAAAACTACCATCATTAATCATCCTTCTTCGACGGATAGCATTGATGAACATGAGGGAACTAATGTGGAGGAGAATGAGTTTGAGGCCTTTATGGGTAAACTCAAGGGTAAATCCAAGAAGCACTTCGTTGCTCTCTTGGAACAACTCGGTGAAGCCAATGTCATGATCGAGGCTCACGAAGATACCATCTCTAAGATGGAGGGGCATAGTCGTGACTATGCCGATGAGATTTCCGATCTTTCCAATGCTCTTGAGGAAGAGCGTGGTCTTCGTTTGGCTCTTGAGGAGTCAACAACGATGATCATGCTAAATTAAAGAAAGATCTTGATCATGCTCTTGTTGTTTCTCGTGTGCTAAACTTCGAGAAGGCAAAGCTTGGGATTGATCTAGCTAGACTCAAAGAGGAGTTTGACATACTCGACAAGGCTCACAAAGTCTTGAAGGGTGTTCATGCTAGCCTCAAGGAGTCTCATGATCAACTCCAAATGAAGCTAACCAAGGAGAAAGCCACCTTTCCTCATATGGTGTTGATTGATAATGCAAATGCTACTAACCCTTGTTGTGAGCATGTGCATCTTGTTGAAGAGAATGCTAAGTTGAAGGAGCAACTTGAGAAAGGCCTTGTGTCATGCATACAAGGTGAGAAGAACCTCAACGACCTTTTGAGCAATCAAAAGTAAGTTGTGGCCAAGGAGGGGATTGGGTTCGCACCCAAGCCCAAGAACAAGAAGAAGAACGACAAGGCCAAACGACCTCCTCCTCTCAAGCAAACATTTGTAAAGGAGGGAGAGGGTGCTTCCAAGGAGAAGAAGAACAATGCGAAGGGTGGCGGTGTCAAGAAGGGCAATGCCACCCCTCCCAACAAAGCCGGCGACTTTAATCCTTCTTATGTGTTATGCCGTGCTAGTGATGGGCATGTTTATGCCAAATTTGTTGGTTCTCCTCATGAATATATTGAATGGTCTATTTGGGTTCCTAAGACCCTTGTTACTAACATCAAAGGACCCATTACAAAATGGGTACCTAAAACCAAGCATTGATCTCTTGTAGGTGTTTGCTTTCGGTGGAGGATCATGGTTGCTCGATAGTGGAGCTACAAATCATATGACCGGAAGCAAGGACTTGGTGGTGGACGTGCACAAGATTCCATCTATGCCCACCAATGTCGAGTGGGGTGATGCCTCGTCTTCTAAGGTATTGGGACTCGCAAGGTTGTCATTTCTCATGATCTCACGATCCGTAGAAGGTCATGCTTGTTGAGTCCCTTGCATACAATTTACTTTCCGTTCGTCAACTTGCAATCATGGGCTTTGCCACTTTCTTTGATATTGATACCGTGGCCCTCTTGTGGAGCAAGACTCTTAAAGTAGCCTTTTTTGGGCATGTCAAGAACGGTCTATATGTGATTAACTTTTCGGAGCGACCCACTAAGACCGCGACATGCCTAATGGCTAAAGTTGACGTGGGATGGCTTTGGCATCGCCGTTTAGCCCATGTCAATATGAGATCTTTGCAAATTCTTCTCAAGGGGGACCATGTCCGTGGACTAACGAATGTTAGTTTTGCTAAAGATCGTGCTTGCGATACTGTATCGAAGGAAAGCTACATGAGAAGGCTCACCCTCCCACGACTATCATTTACTCGAAGAGGCCTTTGGAGCTCCTTCATTTGGATCTATTTGGGCCTCCATCCTTTGATAGTCTTGGGGGTAGGAAGTATTGCTTGGTGATTGTGGATGAATATTCAAGATACACTTGGGTGTATTTCTTCAAGAGGAAGAGCGAGACCCAACAAACCGTCATTGACTTTGCAAATGAAGCCCAACGTCAACACAATGCAAAGATCTTGACAATAAGAAGTGACAACGGCACCGAGTTCAAGAACTACACCTTGGATGAGTTCCTTAGTGATGAGGGGATCAAGCATCAATATTCCGCACCTTACACCCCTCAACAAAACGGTGTTGCGGAGAGGAAGAACCGGACGTTGATGGATGCGGAAAGGACCGTGATGGCGGAGTTCAAGTCTCCATGCAACTTTTGGGCCGAAGCCATCAACACCGCATGTCATGCATCCAATCGCATCTACCTCCGCAAGGGCTTGAACAAGACTCCTTATGAGATAGTCACCGGTAACAAGCCCAACCTCAAGTACTTTCGGGTGTTCGGGTGTAAGTGTTTCATTCTCAAGAAAGGTGTTCGATTGTCTAAATTTGAGGCTAGAGCTTATGAGGGCATATTTGTTGGTTATGCTACAAACTCTCATGCTTACCGTGTCCTCAATAAATGTTGGAAATATGCCCTAGAGGCAATAATAAATTAGTTATTATTATATTTCCTTGTTCATGATAATCGTTTATTATCCATGCTATAATTATATTGATAGGAAACTCAGATACATGTGTGGGTACATAGACAACACCATGTCCCTAGTAAGCCTCTAGTTGACTAGCTCGTTAATCAATAGATGGTTACGGTTTCCTGACCATGGACATTGGATGTCATTGATAACGGGATCACATCATTAGGAGAATGATGTGATGGACAAGACCCAATCCTAAGCCTAGCACAGATCGTGTAGTTCGTATGCTAAAGCTTTTCTAAATGTCAAGTATCATTTCCTTAGACCATGAGATTGTGCAACTCCCGGATACCGTAGGGAATGCTTTGGGTGTACCAAACGCCACAACGAATCGGGTGGCTATAAAGGTGCATTACAGGTATCTCCGAAAGTGTCTGCATTGGGTTGGCACGAATCGAGACTGGGATTTGTCACTCCGTGTGACGGAGAGGTATCTCTGGGCCCACTCAATAGGACATCATCATAATGTGCACAATGTGACCAAGGGGTTGATCACGGGATGATGTGTTACAGGACGAGTAAAGAGACTTGCCGGTAACAAGATTGAACAAGGTATCGGGATACCGACGATCGAATCTCGGGCAAGTACAATGCCGCTAGACAAAGGGAATTTTATACGGGATCGATTGAGTCCTTGACATCGTGGTTCATCCGATGAGATCATCGTGGAACATGTGGGAGTCAACATGGGTATCCAGATCACGCTGTTGGTTATTGACCGGAGAACGTCTCGGTCATGTCTGCATGGTTCCCGAACCCGTAGGGTCTACACACTTAAGGTCTGGCGACGCTTAGGGTTATAAAGGAAGTTTGTATGTGGTTACCGAATGTTGTTCGAGTCCCGGATGAGATCCTGGACGTCACGAGGAGTTCCGGAATGGTCCGGAGGTAAAGATTTATATATAGGAAGTCTTATTTTGCTGCCGGAAAAGTTTCGCGTTATCGGTATTGTAGGGAGTGCCGAAGGGGTCCGGGGTCCACCGGGTTCCACCTGCCCGGGGGCACATGGGCTGTAAGGGGTGTGCCTTGGCCCATATGGGCCAAGGGCACCAGCCCCAAGAGGCCCATGCGCCAAGGAGACTTGGGGAGGGAAGAGTCCAAGGGGGAAGGCACCTGAGGTGCCTTGGGGAGGATGGACTCCTCCCCCCCTCTTGGCCGCATCCCTTCCTTGGAGGAAGGGGCAAGGCTGCGCCCTCCCCCCCTCTCTTGCACCTATGTAAAGGGAGGGGAGGGAGGGGAAGCCACACCTGAGTCCCTGGCACCTCCCTCCCTCCCGTGACACCTCCTCCTCTCCCGCAGGCGCTTGGCGAAGCTCGCAGGATTGCCACGCCTCCACCACCACCACCACGCCCGTTGTGCTGCTGCTGGATGGAGTCTTCCTCAACCTCTCCCTCTCTCCTTGCTGGATCAAGGCATGGGAGACGCCACCGGCTGTACGTGTGTTGAACGCGGAGGTGCCGTCTGCTCGGCACTAGGATCATCGGTGATTTGAATCATGACGCAGTACGACTCCATCAACCCCGTTCACTTGAACGCTTCCGCTTAGCGATCTACAAGGGTATGTAGATGCACTCTCCTTCCCTCGCTGCTGGTTTCTCCATAGATAGATCTTGGTGACACGAGGGAAAATTTTGAATTTCTGCTACGTTCCCCAACAGTGGCATCATGAGCTAGGTCTATTGCGTAGATTCTTTGCACGAGTAGAACACAAAGTAGTTGTGGGCGTTGATTTTGTTCAATATGCTTGCCGTTACTAGTCCATTCGCGGGTATTGTGGGATGAAGCGGCCCGGACCGACCTTACACGTACTCTTACGTGAGACAGGTTCCACTGACCGACATGCACTTGGTGCATAAGGTGGCTAGCGGGTGCCGCCTCTCCCACTTTAGTCGGATCGGATGCAATGAAAAGGGTCCTTATGAAGGGTAAATAGCAATTGACATATCACGTTGTGGTTTTGCGTAGGTAAGAAACGTTCTTGCTAGAAACCCATAGCAGCCATCAGAAACATGCAAACAACAATTAGAGGACGTCTAACTTGTTTTTGCAGGGTATGCTATGTGATGTGATATGGCCAAGAAGAATGTGATGAATGATATGTGATGTATGAGATTGATCATGTTCTTGTAATAGAAATCACGACTTGCATGTCGATGAGTATGACAACCGGCAGGAGCCATAGGAGTTGTCTTTATTTATTGTATGACCTGCGTGTCATTATACAACGCCATGTAATTACTTTACTTTACTGCTAACCGGTAGCCATAGTAGTAGAAGTAATAGTTGGCGAGACAACTTCATGAAGACACGATGATGGAGATCATGGTGTCATGCCGGTGACAATGATGATCATGGAGCCCCGAAGATGGAGATCAAAAGGAGCAAAATGATATTGGCCATATCATGTCACTATTTGATTGCATGTGATGTTTATCATGTTTATGCATCTTTTTTGCTTAGAACGACGGTAGTAAATAAGATGATCCCTCATTAAAATTTCAAGAAGGTGTTCCCCTAACTGCACCGCTATGCGAAAGTTCGTTGCTTCAAGCACCACGTGATGATCGGGTGTGATAGATTCTTACGTTCACATACAACGGGTGTAAGCCAGATTTACACACGCAGAACACTTAGGTTAGCTTAACGAGCCTAGCATGTACAGACATGGCCTCGGAACACAAGAGACCGAAAGGTCGAGCATGAGTCGTATAGTAGATACGATCAACATGAAGATGTTCACCGATGATGACTAGTCCGTCTCACGTGATGATCGGACACGGCCTAGTTGACTCGGATCATGTAATCACTTAGATGACTAGAGGGATGTCTATCTGAGTGGGAGTTCATGAGATGAACTTAATTATCCTGAACATAGTCAAAAGATCTTTGCAAATTATGTCGTAAGCTCGCGCTTTAGTTCCACTGTTTAGATATGTTCCTAGAAAAATATAGTTGAAAGTTGACAAGAGCGATTATTATGCGGACAAAGAGAAAGCTTATGTCCTTAATGCACCGCTCGGTGTCTGAACCCCAAACGGCATTTGTGGATGTTACGAACATCGGACATACACGCTTTGATAACTACGTGCTAGTTCGGTTAAAAGGTTTAGAGTTGAGGCACCAAAGACGTTTTGAAAGGTCGCGAACATATGAGATGTTTCGAGGGCTGAAATTGGGATTTCGGGCTCGTGCCTGTGTCAAGAGGTATAAGACCTCCGACGATTTTCTTAGCCTGCAAACTAAGGGAGAAAAGCTCAATCATTGAGCTTGTGCTCGATTGTCCGAGTGCAACAAACACTTGAATCGAGTGGGAGTTGATCTTCCGGATGAGATAGTGATGTTTCTCCAAAGTCATTGCCACCAAGCTGCTATAGCTTCGTGATGAACTATATCATGTCTGGGATAGATATGATGATCCTTGAGGTATTCACGATGTTTGACACCGCGAAAGTAGAAATCAAGAAGGAGCATCAATTGTTGATGGTTGGTGAAACCACTAGTTTCAAGAAGGGCAAGGGCAAGAAGGGACACTTCATGAAACGGCAAATCAGTTGCTGATCCAGTGAAGAAACCCAAGGTTGAACCCAAACCCGAGACTAAGTGTTTCTGTAATAAGGGGAACAGCCACCGGAGTAGAATTACCCTAGATACTTGGTAGATAAGAAGGCTGGCAAGGTCAATATAAGTATATTGGATATACATTATGTTAATGTGTATTTTACTAGTACTCCTAGTAGCACCAGGGTATTAGATACCGGTTCGGTTGCTAAGTGTTAGTAACTCGAAACAAAAGCTACGGAATAAACGGAGACTAACTAAAGGTGAGCTGACGATACGTGTTGGAAGTGTTTCCAAGGTTGATATGATCAAGCATCGCACACTCCCTCTACCATCGAGATTGGTGTTAAACCTAAATAATTGTTTTTTGGTGTTTGCGTTGAGCATAGACATGATTGGATTATGTCTGCATAATACGATTATTCATTTAAGGAGAATAATGGTTACTCGTTAATTTGAATAATACATTCAATGGTCTAGCACCTAAAAGGAATGGTTTATTGAATCTCGATCGTAGTGATACACATTTTCATGCCAAAAGATATAAGATAGTAATGATAGTACCACGTACTTGTGGCACCGCCATGTAAGTCATATTGGTATAAAACGCATGAAGAAGCTCCATGTTGATGGATCTTTGGACTCACTGCTTTTTGAAAAGTTTGAGACATGCAAACCATGTCTATTGGTGTATACGCATGAAGAAACTCCATGCAGATGGATCGCTTGGACTCACTTGATTTTGAATCACTTGAGATATGCAAATCATACCACATGGGCAAGATGATTGAAAAGCCTCGGTTTCAGAAGATGGAACAAGGTAGCAACCTGTTGGAAGTAACACATTTTGATGTGTGCAGTCCAATGAGTGCTTTGAGGCATGCAAAGTGGATATCGTTATGTTACGACTTCACAGATGATTCGAGTAGATGTTGAGTATATTTACTTGATGAAACACAAAGTCTGAATTGTTGAATGGTTCAAGTAATTTCAGAGTGAAGTTAAAGATCATTGTGACAAGAGGATAAAATGTCTATGATATGATCATAGAGATGAGTATCTGAGTTCTGAGCTTTGGCATGCAATTAAGACACCGTGGAAATTGTTTCACAATTAATACCGCACTGGAACACCATAGTGTGATGGTGTGTCCGAACATCATAGTTGCACCCTATTGGATATGGTGCGTACCATGATGTCTCTTATCGAATTACCACTATCGCTCATGGGTTAGGCATTAGAGACAACCGCACTCACTTTAATAGGGCACCACGTAATTCTGTTGAGACGACACCGCTTGAACTATGGTTTGGAGAGACCTAAGTTGTCGCTTTCTTAAAGGTTTGGGGCTGCGACGCTTACGTGAAAAAGTTTCAGGTTGATAAGCTCGAACCCAAAGCGGATAAAATGCATCTTCATAGGACACCCAAAACGGTTGGGTATACCTCCTAATTCAGATCCGAAAGCAATAGGGATTGTTTCTAGAACGGGTCCTTTCTCGAGGAAAAGTTTCTCTCGAAAGAATTGAGTGGGAGGATGGTGGAGACTTGATGAGGTTATTGAACCATCACTTCAACCAAGCAGTGTAGCAGGGCACGTGAAGTTCTGTGGCACCTACATCAATTGAAGTAGAAGCTTATGATAGTGATCATGAAGCTTCAGATCAAGTCACTACCGAACCTCGTAGGACGACAAGGACGCGTACTGCTTCGGAGTGGTACGGTGATCCTGTCTTGAATGTCATATTGCTAGACAACAATGAACCTGCGAGCTATGGAGAAGCAATGGTGGGCCCATATTCCAACAAATGGTTAGAAGCCATGAAATCCGAGATAGGATCCATGTATCAGAAGAAAGCATGGACTTTGGTGGACTTGCCCGTTGATCGGCAAGCCATTGAGATAAATGGATCTTTAAGAAGAAGACGGACGTGGACGGTAATGTCACCGTCTATGAAGCTCGACTTGTGGCGAAGAGTTTTTCACAAGTTCTAGGAGTTGATCATGATGAGATTTTCTCATCCGTAGCGATGCTTAAGTCCGCCGGAATCATGTTAGCATTAGCTGAATTTATGAAATCTGGCAGATGGATGTCAAAACGAGTTTCCTTACCAGTTTTGTAAGGAAAGGTTGTATGTGATACAATCAGAAAGTTTTTGTCGATCCTAAGGATGCTAAAAGGTATGTTGGCTCCAGCGATCCTTCTAAGGACTGGAGTAAGCATCTCGGAGTTGGAATATACGCTTTGATAAAATGATCAAAGATTTTGGGTTTATACAAAGTTTGTGAGAAACTTGTATTTCCAAAGAAGTGAGTGGGAGCACTATAGAATTTCGATGAGTATATGTCGTTGACATATTGATGATCAGAAATGATGAAGAATTTTCTGTAAAGCATATAGGTTATTTGAAAAGTGTTTTTCAAGTGAAAACCTGGATTAAGCTGCTTAAACATTGAGCATCAAGATCTATGAGAACAGATCGAAAACGCTAAGTGATACTTTCAAATGAGCACATACCTTGACATGATCTTGAAGGTGTTCAAGATGGATCAGTCAAAGAAGGAGTTCTTGCCTGAGATGTAAGGTATGAAGTTAAGACTTAAAGCTCGACCACGGCAGAAAAGAGAGAAAGGACGAAGGTCGCCCCTATGCTTTAGACGTAGGCTCTATAGTGTGCTATCTGTGTACCGCGACGGAAGTGTGCCTTGCCATGAGTCGGTCGAGGTACAAGAATGATCCAGGAATGGGGATCATTGGACAGCGGTCAAAATTGTCCTTGGAGTAAATAAGGACATGTTTCTCGATTATGGAGGTAATAAAGAGTTCGGGCGTAAAGGGTTACGCCGATGCAAGCTTGACACCTATCCGAATGACTCTGAATAGCAAACCGGATCGATATCGGAGCATCCATTTGGAATAGTTTCAAATGGAGCGTGGAAGCAGCATTTATAATATGACCTAGAAATTTGCAAAGAACACACGGATCTGAAAGGTTCAGGTCCGTTGACTAAAACCTCTCTCACAAGCAGAACATGATCAAACCCCAGAACTCATTGAGTCTTAATCACATGATGATGTGAACTAGTAAACTCTTTGGATGTTGGTCACATGGCGATGTGACCTGTGAGTGTTAATCACATGGCGATGTGAACTAGATTATTGACTCTAGTGCAAGTGGGAGACTGTTGGAAATATGCCCTAGAGGCAATAATAAATTAGTTATTATTATATTTCCTTGTTCATGATAATCGCTTATTATCCATGCTATAATTGTATTGATAGGAAACTCAGATACATGTGTGGGTACATAGACAACACCATGTCCCTAGTAAGCCTCTAGTTGACTAGCTCGTTAATCAATAGATGGTTACGGTTTCACGACCATGGACATTGGATGTCATTGATAACGGGATCACATCATTAGGAGAATGATGTGATGGACAAGACCCAATACTAAGCCTAGCACAGATCGTAGTTCGTATGCTAAAGCTTTTCTAAATGTCAAGTATCATTTCCTTAGACCATGAGATTGTGCAACTTCCGAATACCGTAGGAATGCTTTGGGTGTACCAAACGTCACAACATAACTGGGTGGCTATAAAGGTGCATTACAGGTATCTCCGAAAGTGTCTGTTGGGTTGGCACGAATCGAGACTTGGATTTGTCACTCCGCAGACGGAGAGGTATCTCTGGGCCCACTCGGTAGAACATCATCATAATGTGCACAATGTGACCAAGGGGTTGATCACGGGATGATGTGTTACAGGACGAGTAAAGAGACTTGCCGGTAACGAGATTGAACAAGGTATCGGGATACCGACGATCGAATCTCGGGCAAGTACAATGCCGCTAGACAAAGGGAATTGTATACGGGATCGATTGAGTCATTGACATCATGGTTCATCCGATGAGATCATCGTGGAACATGTGGGAGTCAACATGGGTATCCAGATCCCGCTGTTGGTTATTGACCGGAGAACGTCTCGGTCATGTACGCATGGTTCCCGAACCCGTAGGGTCTACACATAAGGTTCGATGACGCTAGGGTTATAAAGGAAGTTTGTATGTGGTTACCGAATGTTGTTCGGACCCGGATGAGATCCCGGACGTCACGAGGAATTCCAGAATGGTCCGGAGGTAAAGATTTATATATAGGAAGTCTTATTTTGGTCGCCGGAAAAGTTTCGCGTGTTATCAGTATTGTACGGAGTGCCGAAAGGGGTCCGGGGTCCATCGGGGGTCCACCTGCCGGGGGCCACATGGGCTGTAGGTGCGCCTTGGCCCATATGGGCCACGGGCACCAGCCCCAAGAGGCCCATGCGCCACGAAGACTTGGAGCGGGGCGAGTCCAAATAGGGGAAGGCACCTCCGAGGGGCCTTGGGGAGGATGGACTCCTCCCCTCTTGGCCGCATCCCTTCCTTGGAGGAAGGGGCAAGGCTGCGCCCTCCCTCTCTTGCACCTATGTAAAGGGAGGGAGGGAGGAAGCCACACCGAGTCCTCGGCACCTCCCTCCCTCCCGTGACACCTCCTCCTCTCCCAGCGCTTGGCGAAGCCTGCAGGGATTGCCACGCCTCCACCACCACCACCACGCCCGTTGTGCTGCTGTTGGATGGAGTCTTCCTCAACCTCTCCCTCTCTCCTTGCTGGATCAAGGCATGGGAGACGTCACCGGGCTGTACGTGTGTAGAACTCGGAGGTCCCCTAATAAATAAACAAGTATAATCGGTGATTTGAATCACGACGAGTACGACTCCATCAACCCCGTTCACTTGAACGCTTCCGCTTAGCGATCTACAAGGGTATGTAGATGCACTCTCCTTCCCTCGTTGCTGGTTTCTCCATAGATAGATCTTGGTGACACGTAGGAAAATTTTGAATTTCTGCCACGTTCCCCAACGATGGCATCATGAGCTAGGTCTATTGCGTAGATTCTTTGCACGAGTAGAACACAAAGTAGTTGTGGGCGTTGATTTTGTTCAATATGCTTGCCGTTACTAGTCCATTCGCGGGTATTGTGGGATGAAGCGGCCCGGACCGACCTTACACGTACTCTTACGTGAGACAGGTTCCACCGACTGACATGCACTTGGTGCATAAGGTGGCTAGCGGTGCGATCTCTCCCACTTTAGTCGGATCGGATGCAATGAAAAGGGTCCTTATGAAGGGTAAATAGCAATTGACATATCACGTTGTGGTTTTGCGTAGGTAAGAAACGTTCTTGCTAGAAACCCATAGCAGCCACGTAAAACATGCAAACAACAATTAGAGGACGTCTAACTTGTTTTTGCAGGGTATGCTATGTGATGTGATATGGCCAAGAAGAATGTGATGAATGATATGTGATGTATGAGATTGATCATGTTCTTGTAATAGAAATCACGACTTGCATGTCGATGAGTATGACAACCGGCAGGAGCCATAGGAGTTGTCTTTATTTATTGTATGACCTGCGTGTCATTATACAACGCCATGTAATTACTTTACTTTACTGCTAACCGGTAGCCATAGTAGTAGAAGTAATAGTTGGCGAGACAACTTCATGAAGACACGATGATGGAGATCATGGTGTCATGCGGTGACAATGATGATCATGGAGCCTCAAGATGAAGATCAAAAGGAGCAAAATGATATTGGCCATATCATGTCACTATTTGATTGCATGTGATGTTTATCATGTTTATGCATCTTATTTGCTTAGAACGACGGTAGTAAATAAGATGATCCCTCATTAAAATTTCAAGAAGGTGTTCCCTAACTGTGCACTGCTATGCGAAAGTTCGGTTGCTTCAAGCACCACGTGATGATCGGGTGTGATAGATTCTTACGTTCACATACAACGGGTGTAAGCCAGATTTACACACGCAGAACACTTAGGTTAGCTTAACGAGCCTAGCATGTACGGACATGGCCTCGAACACAAGAGACCGAAAGGTCGAGCATGAGTCGTATAGTAGATACGATCAACATGAAGATGTTCACCGATGATGACTAGTCCGTCTCACGTGATGATCGGACACGGCCTAGTTGACTCGGATCATGTAATCACTTAGATGACTAGAGGGATGTCTATCTCGAGTGGGAGTTCATGAGATGAACTTAATTATCCTGAACATAGTCAAAAGATCTTTGCAAATTATGTCGTAAGCTCGCGCTTTAGTTCCACTTGTTTAGATATGTTCCTAGAAAATATAGTTGAAAGTTGATGAGCGATTATGCGGACAAGAGAAAGCTTATGTCCTTAATGCACCGCTCAGTGTGCTGAACCCCAAACGGCATTTGTGGATGTTACGAACATCGGACATACACGTTTTGATAACTACGTGCTAGTTCAGTTAAAAGGTTTAGAGTTGAGGCACCAAAGACGTTTTTCGAAAGGTCGCGGAACATATGAGATGTTTCGAGGGCTGAAATTGGGATTTCAGGCTCGTGCCCACGTCAAGAGGTATAAGACCTCCGACGATTTTCTTAGCCTGCAAACTAAGGGAGAAAAGCTCAATCATTGAGCTTGTGCTCAGATTGTCCGAGTGCAACAATCACTTGAATCGAGTGGGAGTTGATCTTCCGGATGAGATAGTGATGTTTCTCCAAAGTCATTGCCACCAAGCTGCTATAGCTTCGTGATGAACTATAACATGTCGGGGATAGATATGATGATCCTTGAGGTATTCACGATGTTTGACACCGCTGAAAGTAGAAATCAAGAAGGAGCATCAATTGTTGATGGTTGGTGAAACCACTAGTTTCAAGAAGGGCAAGGGCAAGAAGGGACACTTCATGAAACGGCAAATCGATTCTTGATCCGGTGAAGAAACCCAAGGTTGAACCCAAACCCGAGACTAAGTGTTTCTGTAATAAGGGGAACAGCCACCGGAGTAGAATTACCCTAGATACTTGGTAGATAAGAAGGCTGGCAAGGTCAATATAAGTATATTGGATATACATTATGTTAATGTGTATTTTACTAGTACTCCTAGTAGCACTGTGGTATTAGATACCGGTTCGGTTGCTAAGTGTTAGTAACTCAAACAAAAGCTACGGAATAAACGGAGACTAACTAAAGGTGAGTCGACGATACGTGTTGGAAGTGTTTCCTAGGTTGATATGATCAAGCATCGAACACTCCATCTACCTTATTGATTGGTGTTATAACTAAATTATTGTTTTTTGGTGTTTGCGTTGAGCATAGACATGATTGGATTATATGCATGCCATAATACGGTTATTCATTTAAGGAGAATAATGGTTACTCTGTTAATTTGAATAATACATTCAATGGTCTAGCACCTAAAAGGAATGGTTTATTGAATCTCGATCGTAGTGATACACATTTTCATGCCAAAAGATATAAGATAGTAATGATAGTACCACGTACTTGTGGCAATCGCCATGTAAGTCATATTGGTATAAACGCATGAAGAAGCTCCATGTTGATGGATCTTTGGACTCACTCGTTTTGAAAAGTTTGAGACATGCAAACCATGTCTATTGGTGTATACGCATGAAGAAACTCCATGCAGATGGATCGTTTGGACTCACTTGATTTTGAATCACTTGAGATATGCAAATCATACCACATGGGCAAGATGATTGAAAAGCCTCGGTTTCAAAGAAGATGGAACAAGGTAGCAACCTGTTGGAAGTAACACATTTTGATGTGTGCAGTCCAATGAGTCTGAGGCATGCGATGGATATCGTTATGTTACGACTTCACAGATGATTCGAGTAGATGTTGAGTATATTTACTTGATGAAACACAAAGTCTGAATTGTTGAATGGTTCAAGTAATTTCAGAGTGAAGTTAAAGATCATTGTGACAAGAGGATAAAATGTCTATGATATGATCATAGAGATGAGTATCTGAGTTACGAGCTTTGGCATGCAATTAAGACACCGTGGAAATTGTTTCACAATTAATACCGCTGGAACACCATAGTGTGATGGTGTGTCCGAACATCATAGTTGCACCCTATTGGATATGGTGCGTACCATGATGTCTCTTATCGAATTACCACTATCGTTCATGGGTTAGGCATTAGAGACAACCGCACTCACTTTAATAGGGCACCACGTAATTCCGTTGAGACGACACCGTTTGAACTATGGTTTGGAGAGACCTAAGTTGTCGTTTCTTAAAGGTTTGGGGCTGCGACGCTTATGTGAAAAAGTTTCAGGTTGATAAGCTCGAACCCAAAGCGGATAAAATGCATCTTCATAGGACACCCAAAACGGTTGGGTATACCTCCTAATTCAGATCCGAAAGCAATAGGGATTGTTTCTAGAAACGGGTCCTTTCTCGAGGAAAAGTTTCTCTCGAAAGAATTGGGTGGGAGGATGGTGGAGACTTGATGAGGTTATTGAACCATCACTTCAACCGGTGTGTAGCAGGGGGCACGGGAAGTTCTGTGGCACCTACATCAATTGAAGTAGAAGCTTATGATAGTGATCATGAAGCTTGAGATCAAGTCACTACCGAACCTCGTAGGGCGACAAGGACGCTGCATCGCTCGGAGTGGTACGGTGATCCTGTCTTGAATGTCATGTTGCTAGACAACAATGAACCTGCGAGCTATGGAGAAGCAATGGTGGGCCCATATTCCAACAAATGGTTAGAAGCCATGAAATCCGAGATAGGATCCATGTATCGGAAGAAAGCATGGACTTTGGTGGACTTGCCCGTTGATCGGCAAGCCATTGAGATAAATGGATCTTTAAGAAGAAGACGGACGTGGACGGTAATGTCACCGTCTATGAAGCTCGACTTGTGGCGAAGAGTTTTTCACAAGTTCTAGGAGTTGACTGCGATGAGATTTTCTCATCCGTAGCGATGCTTAAGTCCGCCGGAATCATGTTAGCATTAGCTGAATTTATGAAATCTGGCAGATGGATGTCAAAACGAGTTTCCTTACCAGTTTTGTAAGGAAAGGTTGTATGTGATACAATCAGAAAGTTTTTGTCGATCCTTATGATGCTTAAAGGTATGTTGGCTCCATCTATCCTTCTAATGACTGGAGTAAGAATCTCGTAGTTGTAATATACGCTTTGATAAAATGATCAAAGATTTTGGGTTTATACAAAGTTTGTGAGAAACTTGTATTTCCAAAGAAGTGAGTGGGAGCACTATAGAATTTCGATGAGTATATGTCGTTGACATATTGATGATCGAAATGATGAAGAATTTTCAGAAGCATATAGGTTATTTGAAAAGTGTTTTTCAAGTGAAAACCTGGATTAAGCTGCTTAAACATTGAGCATCAAGATCTATGAGAACAGATCGAAAACGCTAAGTGATACTTTCAAATGAGCACATACCTTGACATGATCTTGAAGGTGTTCAAGATGGATCGACCAAAGAAGGAGTTCTTGCACGAGATGTAAGGTATGAAGTTAAGACTTAAAGCTCGACCACGGCAGAAAAGAGAGAAAGGACGAAGGTCGCCCCTATGCTTTAGACGAGGGCTCTATAGTGTGCTATCTTTGTGTACCGCATCGAAGTGTGCCTTGCCATGAGTCACTATAAGGGGTACAAGAATGATCCAGGAATGGGGATCATTGGACAGCAGTCAAAATTGTCCTTGGAGTAAATAAGGACATGTTTCTCGATTATGGAGGTAATAAAGAGTTCGGCGTAAAGGGTTACGTCGATGCAAGCTGACACCTATCCGAATGACTCTGAATAGCAAACCGGATACGTATATTTGGAGCAACCATTTGGAATAGTTTCAAATGGAGCGTGGAAGCAACATTTATAATATGACCTAGAAATTTGCAAAGAACACACGGATCTGAAAGGTTCAGTCCGTTGACTAAAACCTCTCTCACAAGCGTAACATGATCAAACCCCGAACTCATTGAGTCTTAATCACATGATGATGTGAACTAGTAAACTCTTTGGATGTTGGTCACATGGCGATGTGACCTGTGAGTGTTAATCACATGGCGATGTGAACTAGATTATTGACTCTAGTGCAAGTGGGAGACTGTTGGAAATATGCCCTAGAGGCAATAATAAATTAGTTATTATTATATTTCCTTGTTCATGATAATCGTTTATTATCCATGCTATAATTGTATTGATAGGAAACTTCAGATACATGTGTGGGTACATAGACAACACCATGTCCCTAGTAAGCCTCTAGTTGACTAGCTCGTTAATCAATAGATGGTTACGGTTTCCTGACCATGGACATTGGATGTCATTGATAACGGGATCACATCATTAGGAGAATGATGTGATGGACAATACCCAATACTAAGCCTAGCACAGATCGTGTAGTTCGTATGCTAAAGCTTTTCTAAATGTCAAGTATCATTTCCTTAGACCATGAGATTGTGCAACTACCGGATACCGTAGGAATGCTTTGGGTGTACCAAACGTCACAACATAACTGGGTGGCTATAAAGGTGCATTACAGGTATCTCCGAAAGTGTCTATTGGGTTGGCACGAATCGAGACTGGGATTTGTCACTCCGTGTGACGGAGAGGTATCTCTGGGCCCACTCGGTAGAACATCATCATAATGTGCACAATGTGACCAAGGGGTTGATCACGGGATGATGTGTTACAGGACGAGTAAAGAGACTTGCCGGTAACGAGATTGAACAAGGTATCGGGATACCGACGATCGAATCTCGGGCAAGTACAATGCCGCTAGACAAAGGGAATTGTATACGGGATCGATTGAGTCATTGACATCATGGTTCATCCGATGAGATCATCGTGGAACATGTGGAGTCAACATGGGTATCCAGATCCGCTGTTGGTTATTGACCGGAGAACGTCTCGGTCATGTATGCATGGTTCCCGAACCCGTAGGGTCTACACACTTAAGGTTCGATGGCGACGCTTAGGGTTATAAAGGAAGTTTGTATGTGGTTACCGAATGTTGTTCGAGTCCGGATGAGATCCCGGACGTCACGAGGAGTTCCGGAATGGTCCGGAGGTAAAGATTTATATATAGGAAGTCTTATTTTGGTCGCCGGAAAAGTTTCGCGTTATCGGTATTGTACCGGAGTGCCGAAGGGGTCCGGGGTCCATCGGGGGTCCACCTGCCGGGGGGCCACATGGGCTGTGGGAAGTGCGCCTTGGCCCATATGGGCCAAGGGCACCAGCCCCAAGAGGCCCATGCGCCAAGGAGACTTGGGGAGGGAAGAGTCCAAAGGGGGAAGGCACCTCAGGGGGCCTTGGGGAGGATGGACTCCTCCCCTCTTGGCCGCACCCCTTCCTTGGAGGAAGGGGCAAGTCTCGCCCTCCCCCTCTCATGCACCTCTAAAAAGGGAGGGGAGGGAGGGGAAGCCACACCTGAGTCCCTGGCACCTCCCTCCCTCCCGTGACACCTCCTACTCTCCCGCAGGTGCTTGGCGAAGCCCTGCAGGATTGCCACGCTCCTCCACCATCACCACGCCGTTGTGCTGCTGCTGGATGGAGTCTTCCTCAACCTCCCCTCTCTCCTTGCTGGATCAAGGCATGGGAGACGTCACCGGGATGTACGTGTGATGAACGCGGAGGTGCCGTCCGTTCGGCACTAGGATCATCGGTGATTTGAATCACGACGAGTACGACTCCATCAACCCCGTTCACTTGAACGCTTCCGCTTAGCGATCTACAAGGGTATGTAGATGCACTCTCCTTCCCCTCGTTGCTGGTTTCTCCATAGATAGATCTTGGTGACACGTAGGAAAATTTTGAATTTCTGCTACGTTCCCCAACAATAAATCCACGAGACTTATTGAGGAGACATGCAACGTGGAGTTTGATGAGAATAACGGCTCCCAAGTGGAGCAAAGTGGCACTTGTGATGTAGGTGATGGTTTTATCCTACCCATTGAGGAACCCCTTGTGGCCGAAGGAGAAGGACAATGCTCCACTCAAGTGGAGCCATCACCAACCCAATGCCCACACGCTTCCGAAGAACAAAGTGAAGGCCCTCAACCTCATGAACAAGACCAAGGGCAAGATCATGCTCAAGAAGGTGTTGACACACCAAGTGATGCCCAAGGTCAAGTTCTCTCCCCCGAGCAAGTTCTAGATCAAGAACAAGCTCAAGACGGCGCTCAAGATGATCAAGTGACCGCTCCTCAACTCACCACCGAGGAGGAATTAGAGCGCCGTGCCGCCAAGATTGCATCCAAGCTCTCCACCAAGGGTCATCTCATGAAGAATGTGCTTGGAAGCATTCAAAAGGGGTAAGCACTAAGAGACAATTGGCAAACTATTGTGAACATCGCGCGTTTGTCTCTTGTGTTGAACCCCAAAAGGTATATGAAGCACTCGAAGATCCGGATTGGCTTAATCCCATGCATGAAGAACTCAACAACTTCGAGTACAACAAGGTGTGGAGATTGGTGCCAAGGCCAACGGGGAACCACAATGCCATTGGAACCAAGTGGATATTCAAGAACAAGCAAGATGCTCATGGGACCATCATTCGCAACAAGGCAAGATTGGTGGCACAAGGCTACTCCCAAGTCAAGGGTATCGACTACGGTGAAACCTTTGCTCCCATTGCTCGCCTTGAATCCATTCGTTTGTTGATTGCTTACGCTTCTCATCACAACTTTAAGTTGCAACAAATGGATGTGAAGAGTGCTTTTCTTAATGGTACTATTAATGAGTTGGTTTACGTCAAGCAACCCCCCGGGTTCAAGGATCCCTACTTTCCCGATCATGTGTATCAACTCGATAAGGCACTCTATGGCCTTAAACAAGCCCCACGTGCGTGGTATGACCACCTTACCGAGTTGTTACAAGATCGCGGGTTTGAAGTTGGGCTAATTGATCCCACTTTTTTACTAAGAAGGTCAAAGGAGTTGTTTGTGTGCCAACTATATGTTGATGACATTATCTTTGGTTCCCCTAACAAAGCTTTCAATGAGGAATTTGCCGCATTAATGACCTCAAAGTTCAAGATGTCTTCCATGGGAGAATTGAAGTTCTTTCTCGGTTTCGAAGTGAAGCAAAGAAGAGAAGGAACCTTCATCAACCAAGCCAAATACACTCAAGACATGCTCAAGAGATTCAAGTTAAGTGATGTCAAGCCGGCCTCCACTCCAATGCCCACCAAGTGCCAACTTGACATTGATCCCAATGGTAAAGCGGTGGATCAAAAGGTATATCGTTCCATGATTGGATCCTTGCTTTACCTTTGTGCATCTAGACCGGATATCATGCTGAGTGTGGGAATTTGTGCACGGTTTCAAGCCGCACCTAAGGAAAGCCACTTTGTGGCGGTCAAGCGAATCTTTCGATATTTGGCTCATACCCCAAGAGGAGCAAACTTCAAGCTTGTAGGATATTCAGACTCTGATTGGGCGGGAGACAAAGTGGATAGGAAGTCCACTTCCGAGGGTGCCAATTCCTTGGGTGCTCTTTGGTAAGTTGGTCTTCTAAAAAGCAAAGTTGTGTGTCTCTCTCGTCCACCAAAGCGGAGTATGTGGCGGCCGGTAGTTGTTGTGCACAACTCTTATGGATGAGGCAAACTTTAAAGGATTACGGTGTCATTTGTGACCAAGTGCCTCTTTGGTGTGACAAAGAAAGTGCCATCAAGATTTCTCTCAACCCGGTGCAACACTTCAAGACGAAGCATATTGAGATTCGGTATCACTTCATCCGGGATCACATTAGGCGAGGGGAGATCGAGCTCAACTATGTCAACACTCATGATAACCTTGCAGATATTTTCACGAAGCCTTTGGATGAAGCAAGATTTCATGAGTTAAGGCATGAGCTAAATATCATTGATTCGAGCAATGTTGCTTGAACCCTTGCACACCCCACCATACTCAACTTGTTGTCTTGTTTAGGTGTAGGCATGGACATAGGGGGAGTGTTGTTCTCTCAATGAACTCTCCCTCCTCCCATTATGCATAAATTGATCAACTCTTCCACATTACCCATTTTTGATGGTACTTGTGCTTCAAAGACGAGTTTTGGTCATGGGCCCAAGGATAATTCTTCCCGGTGCCATACCAATTGACTCAAACATAGGTGGCTCCGGCCACCGCCCTCTCTTTGGAGAAGTGGTGTCTCGTGGTTGTCTCTTGTTGTCGTTTTGCCCCTTTTTCTCTTCGTGTTGAGCGTGTTCTTGTGGTGTCTTGTTTGCTTGAAGTTTCCATGCGAAGACCTCTCTTTTCTTGTGTTTGAAACCTATATTTTCTTGAGCTCACGGTACTACCGCGGCCTGCCACGGTACTACTGTGTGTGGAGAGTACGGATTACCGTTTCAAAGGGCAGTAATTTTTACTTGCCGCTGGAAGAGCTATACTACCGCTTTGGTGCAAGATACTTCCGCCCAAATGGTAGTACGCGATAGCTGGGTACTACCAGCTACCGATGAGTCTTGGCGTGGGGGTTATGATTTCGGTCGGGGAGTTCCAACTCCCCATACCCATTCACTTGTTTCTCTCCCTGTCACCTCTCTCTCTCTCTCGCTCAAGAATGGCGCCGGAGATCCTCGCTGGATCTCCATCTCCGGCCACTCTCCTCGGATTCCGACCAGTAGGATCGTTCCCCACCACCTCCTCTTGCCATGGAACAAGGTTTCTCCCCAAATCCCTCTCTCTTTTGGTTGTTCTTTTGCCTCTAGGTTTTTGGGGAGATGCATGTGTTCTTGAGATTTTTAGGCCAAATCTATGCAAGAGTAGGATTTAGGAGAGTAGTGCTGCATAGAAATTATACTTGATATGTTGTCCCGTGGTAGATTTGATCAACCGTAGTACCGCCATGTTTTCGCGGCTTTTCTCAGATTCAAAGTGATTTGGATCTGCCGCCGTGCGGTACTACCGCATCTAGTATGCGGTACTACCGCAGGTCCGGTACTACCGCCTATCAGGTGCGGTACTACCGCACGAGCTGTGGCACTAAGATCCTACTACCGCTCCAAGCCCCGGTACTACCGTGCCCTCACACGGTACTACCGCGACTAGGAGCGGTACTAAAATTTTAGTACCAAGACGACTGGCAAAGATTACCGTTGGTGTCCAATCTTTCTCTTGGCAACTACCACGTATGCTTTCTACTTGTTTCTCTTGTCTTGCTAAGGTCTATGCATTGATTCTTCTCGCTCTTTGTGTGTGCTTTTTCTTGTATCTTAGGTGGTGGCTCTCATTGCTCCAATCCCAAATCGTGACACTTTGGTTCCAAGCGATCGCAAGAATCAAGATGAAGCACCAGAGGGCTGCAGTGCCCCCAAGTGCAATGTCAAGACCTCCGCTAGCAAGTACAAGGAACCCGCTAAGGGCATGGACGAGATTCCCCTCGCTGAGTTCATCCATCGCAGGCAGATCAACCCTTATGTGAATGCTCGTGCTACCTTCAGAGGCAATGACTTGTTTTGGACCAAGCAGCAGACTCTCATTTAGGACTGGGCATTCGGTTAGACCGAACCGATCGGTTCGGTGTTCGGTTTGTGTTGAAATTCGGTTTCCTAAATTTCCTAACCGTTCGGTCGCGTGAAAAATCAATTACCGAAGTTCCGGTGCACCGATAGTTTGGTTCGGTCCTCGGTTAGAACCGAACAGAACTGAAATATTGGGAGTCAAAGAAACAATAAATCAAGATTCAATTCCCTCAAAACAAGAAAGAAATTGGGAGTCAAAGAAACAATGAACAACCGAACGTGGGATTCTCCGGTTATTGCTGCCGGCGTGAAGGAGCGATGGTGGCTGGCTCGCTGCCGCATGGGAGGCATGTACGTCGTCGGCCGCCGCCGCCTGGGAGCCAGCTGCTGCCTCGGGCGTCGGGCCCTCGGCCGCCAACGCGTGGGAGCCAGCTACCGCCTTGGGCCCTCGGCCGCCCGCCGCATGGGAGCATGATCGTCTTGACCCGACGCGCGTGCAATCTGGGCCTTGCCGCCGCCGCCGCTGCCGAGTGCGAGCCATGGGCCGACTCGGTGGGATTGAGCGAGGCGATCAAATGGGAGCGGCGGCGCTGCCGCTGCTTGATATGCGTGCGTGAAGTTTATTTTTTGGGGGGGTTCCATTGGGGATAAGTTGCGGGGCTGTTTGCTTTGAGAAAAAGGATGGAAAAGCTTCATGTGGATGGGTTACTGGGCTTCGTTTTGATGGGCTTTATACAATATTCAGTCAATTCGGGGAATTCGGTCAACATGGTCCAGTGACCGAACTAACCGAAGTATGTTCGGTTTTTGAGTTTTGCCAACCGAATAAACACCCACAGTTTCGGTCCTCGGTTTTTTCGGCTTCGGTCCCGGTTTTTTCGGCTCTGGTCTTCGGTTCTCGGTTTTTTTGCCCACCCCTACTCTCATTTATCTGGATGTGATCAAGGCCAAGCAAAAATAACTACGTGGATGTCAAGTGGATTGACATGAATCACCTGAGGAAGGACAAGTTTCGTGAGTACTTTGGAGAAGCTCTGGATTTGGTGGAGCAGTTTGGTATTGAACATGAGATCTCTTTCCACCTGGACTATGACCCTGAGCTTATCTGTCAGTTCTTTGCCTCTGTTCACTTTCATCCTGGGGAGGAGCGGAGGATGACTTGGATGTCCAATGGCTGCCAGTTGACTGCTACCTGGAAGTAGTTCATGGATCTGCTACATGTTCCTGATGACGGGCTCACCACACCCGTTGGTGTTCACCCCCATGCCAATCCTGAGTCCGCTAGCAAGAACAAGATCCAGCACTACTATGTTGAGAAGGTGCTTCCAAGTGGCAAGTCGACGTGGGTGCTGAACCCCTTTCTGGATATCATGTATCGCATCTTCCGCAACTCTCTGTTTCCTCGCATTGGCGACAAAGGCAAGGTTCATGCCTATCTGGTGGATATGATGCTCCTGTGCGAGGAGGCACGTGTGTCTCAGACTCAACCACTTGATGTCTCACACATCATGTGGTGTGAGCTTCGGTTCGCGGTGTTCAACCGCAAGGTACCTATCTGTGGACCATACCTGTTTCTGTTGATCTCCAAGACTTGGGAGAAGTTGTTCCCGGGTGATGAGTTCCTTGCTCCAGACTGGATTCGGCATGAGTCCATCAGTCTCCGTGTCAAGCCCAAGTGGGCCAACACTACTACTCGTGCTGAGGCGTCTGCTGCTAGGAGGGCTGTTGATGAGGAGGAGGCTGGAGCAGAGGATGTTGCTGAGGACCGTGGTGCTGGGCATACCCATCATTCCTCTGAGCCCTCGTGGGCCAAGAAGCTGAAGGACAAGATGAAGACTCTGTTCTGCATGCAGGCAAAGGGGCAGTACAGGACTCACGTTGCCTCCAAGGAGGCTCGCCGCCGTGACAAGAGGATCATGAAGGTCTTTGGTGAGGCAGAGTCTAGCGGGTCAGAGAGGCACATCACTCCGGAGGCCGAATGGATGGCGAAGCAAGGCTACAAGTGGACTGATTATGAGGAGGACTTCGAGGAGACCGTCCCCACCGCCGAGTCTGACGAGGAGCGTTGGGATGATTTCTCTGCCTGAGCCACCCCTTGTGTGTAGGTGTCATATCTGCCTTTTTGGCGTCTCGATGCCAAAGGGGGAGAGTGTGTAGGGATTTGCGTGCTTGCGAGTCGTGTGTCGTGTTCGGGGTGTTTGCTTTCTCGTTTGAACCTCGTTTGCTTTGGTTTGGTTTGCGCCCTTGAGACTTATCCTTCATATGGTGTAAGACATATGCACTCTATCCTATCTTAATGAGCTTATGACATATGGTGCTACTTATGTTATGCTCTTGGCTAATGTTAGCCTTACTATTGCAAGATATGCCTTGTCTCTAAAATATAGGGGGAGTGTTGATCCTAGTTTGTGTGTTGTGCAGTCCAAAGCATCCATCTAGATTGCACACATCTAGGGGGAGCCCGTCTATATTTTAGAGAGTAGGGGTTTGCGTTTGCTAAATATTATTTCCCTTTGTGCAAATCCCGTATTGTCATCAATCCACCAAAAAGGGGGAGACTGTAAGGGCATATTTATCCTAAGGTGTTTTGGTGATTGATGACAATGCTTATGCGGACTAATCGTGTGCCTTGAGTTTCTCAGACGTTTCATTGCTAGGCACAAGACGGTTTGGTGCCCCTCGAAGACTATTGAAGACGGCGTTTTTCTACGTTTCTTTTTGGTGGATTTGAGTCGTAGGAAAGTCGTACTATTAAGAGGGGGTCCGCGTCGGAAAGGTTCGGGTGGAAACATCACGTACACGTCTTCTTCCTTGTCTCCACCTTTCCCCTGCGCTTTGGAGCATCCTCTGTTTGTCCTCTATGCATTGTCCTAGTTGCTGATGTTGGGATTGCGGTAGTACTGCTCCCTGGAGCGGTAGTACCGCAGGCACCTGTGGTAGTACCGTACTTCGGCGCGGTAGTACCGCAGGAGCCCACGGTAGTACCGCTCCTCTGGAGCCAGAGTACCGCGGGCCCTGTGCTGCGCCGCTGCATCGCGGTAGTAGGGGTGGATGTAATTTTTACATCCGCCTCTGTGATAATACCGCGCCGATGCTTGTAGTACCAGGCTGCCTGGTTCAGCTGCCATGCGGTAGTACCGCTCCTCAAGCGGTAGTACCGTGTCGGATTTTTGCATCATTTGTTTTCCAGCGGAAGTAGGCACGGATGTATTTTTATTCATCCGCGCCCTTCCCAGGCTAGGACTTTCCTGCCTTGCGGTAGTACCGCAAGTCGCGGGCTGGTTAGGTGGATAACGGTTGGATTTTGTCCACAGCTATAAAAGGGGTGTCTTCTTCCTCTAGTTGACTACCTCTTCCATCCCTAAGCTCCATTGTTGCTTTAAGCTCCATTTTCGCCTGATCTCACTCCCTAGCCAGTCAAACTTGTTGATTTGCTCGGGAGTGGTTGAGAAGGCCCTGATCTACACTTCCACCAAGAGAAATTTGATTCCCCCACTAATCCCTTGCGGATCTTGTTACTCTTGGGCGTTTGAGAACCCTAGACGGTTGAGGTCACCGCGGAGCCATAGTCCATTGTGGTGAAGCTTTGTGGTGTCGTTGGGAGCTTCCAATTAAGTTGTGGAGATTGCCCCAACCTTGTTTGTAAAGGTTCGGTCGCCGCCTCCAAGGGCACCAATAGTGGAATCACGGCATCTCGCATTGTGTGAGGGCGTGAGGAGAATACGGTGGCCCTAGTGGCTTCTTGGGGAGCATTGTGCCTCCACGCCACTTCAACGGAGACGTACTTCCCCTTAAAGGGAAGGAACTTCGGTAACACATCATCATCTTCACCGGCTCCACTCTTGGTTATCTCGCGCCTTTACTTGTGCAAGCTTATTTGTGTTATGTCTCTTGCTTGCGTGCGTGCTTATTTTTGTTGCATCATATAGGTTGCTCACCTAGTTGCATATCTAGACAACCTACTTTGATGCAAAGTTTAAATTGGTAAAGAAAAGCTAAAAATTGTTAGTTGCCTATTCACCCCCCCCTCTAGTCAACTATATCGATCCGTTCAACCGATAAATAATATATATGTGGAAAATGTTTTGGGAGATGTTAAATTAATAATAAAAGTTTCTAGTAATAGTTAGGAGGCTTTTATATTTAATTTAATATCAACGGATCTTAAAAGACCAGGTGGTGGAACGCTACTTGGGCCACTTGGGCCCAAGTGGAGGTGGCACCCTCCTTTCCACTTGGGAAGGGAGGCGAGGCCGAATTGGAGGGGAAACTCCCCTCCTCTTGGCCGGCCAAGGAGGGGAGTCCTATCCCTCCTTGTGGCGCCTCTCCATCTCCCCTCCAACCTGTATTTAAGAGAGGCTTTTGGCACTTTTAGACACAAGTTTTGGAACCTCCTCTTGTTCTCTAGTTCTAGTTGATCCTAGTTGATCAATTAGAGCTTGATCTCGATTCTCTAATCCTCATACTATGAAGCCCAGGGTGGTTCTAATCTCCTTCGTCTAATTCTCCGGCGGCGATTAGCTTTGGACGACGAAGCGCTGCCGGATGGTGAAGACCGTGCGCTTGCAACTCTAGAGAGGTCGTGCTTTCGATCTTACGTTCGAGGGACTATTCGTGGGCGGTTCGCGGGATTTTTCATCTATGGTTCGAGGGACTCCAAGTACGATCTATGCGGACTCGTCTACTTCCGCTGCAACTCGGAGTCGGTAACGATCTGAACCTAACCGTTCATCGTATCTTCATAGTGTTCCAGGTTGATCGTAGGGCGATTTTTTTTGTTTTCTACTATGTTTCCCAACAGAAGAGGCAATATTTATTAAGGTTCGGGCCCTCTCGAAGAGATAAAATCCTACGTCCTGTTTTTATTGTATTGATTGTGGATGGGATACGAAGTACATGTTGATCTACCTCGAGATCACATGTGTGAATGAATCTAGCTCTATGGTCTAAACCCCTCGGCAAATATACACCAGGGGTACCTAGGGTTATACCTAAGTCGGTTACATCGGAGGATAAACATGTCGATGATCACATCTTGTCTTGGAGCATGCCTCAAGTCTTCTGACGATTCCATCTTGAGTACGCCGTGGAGCCTAGCAGGTATGGCCCACTTGGTGGATAGTTTGGGGGTCCTCGGCCCAGCCCATGCTTGGGGGCTGTCGTGATTACCACCCCCCTATGTAGGACACCATAATCGACCCATTCTTCCCACGAGTTGTTTCTCCTTTTTCCTCTTCGATTTTTAGTCTCTTTTTGAAAAGAAAGCATGTTGTAATTTTCTAGGAGTTAGATATTCAAATCCCTACTAAAATGGAAACATATATTTTATAAAAAAATCAACATGTGTTTATAAAAAAGTTCAGTGTATATATCATGTAGTAAAAAACTGTTCAATTTGTATTAAAAAATGTTTGATGTATACTATTAAAATGTTCATCATATATTAATTTTTTAGATGCATACAACAAAGATGTTCATTGTATATAATAAACAAAGTTTAGTGTATATTAAAAAATAGTTCACTGTGTATTACAAACTATTCAATTTTCATTAAAAAAAAGTTCAGTGTATACAACAAAAACTTCATCGTGTATCATAAAAAAATGTCCAGTCTATATATGTGAAATGTTCACCATAGACTAAATAAGTTCATTGTATGGTTAAAAAAACATTCACCATACATTACAAATGGTATAAAAATGGAAAAGTGAAAAAATCGAAAAGTAAAAAAAGAAATGAAATGGAAAATAGAAGCTGGAAAAAGAGAAATAGAAAGAAAAACCGGATCCGAAGGAAAATAGAAAAATGAAAACAGAAAAAAAAATTGAAAACAGCAGCGAAGGAAGGACACTTGGGCCAGCCTATTCGTTGCTGCGCTTAAAGGCAAGGCCGACAAATAGCTCGGCTCAGCAGCAGCATGGTGTTGGCATTTTCTATTTAGTATTTCAGGCACCGGCCCATTCCCTCTTTTTTCTGGTTTAATACGTCGGAGAGATTCGACCTCGCGACCTACATCTCAATTCTAACTAGCCAACCAGACAGAAACCAACCACACAGACCACATATTGTGATAATGTATTTCTGGACTGATTTTCGTGGTGGACTTTTTCTGGAGCGGTTTTTGTTTTGGTTTTCTCACTCTTTCTCTGTTTTCTTTTCTTTCATCTTTCTTCCTTTTTATTATTTATTTTAGTTTTTTCAAAATTCACAAAAATGTTTCAAATTTGATTAATTTTTTTAAGTTGTTGCACTTTTTTGAAATTTTGATGCACTTATTTTTCAAATTCATTGAAATTTTCTTTCCAAATCGATGGACTTTTTTCCAAACCTGATGAACTTTTTCAAATTTGATGAAGTTTCTCAAAATCGATGATTTTTTGGCAAAACCGATAAACTTTTTTCAGAGTTGATGAACTTTCTCAAAATTTGATGATTTTTTCAAATACAATGAAACGTTTTTTCTAAATCAATGAACTTTTTCTTCAAAATTGGTGGAAAATTCCAAATTTATGTACATTTTTTGGAACTTTGTAACTTTTTTTGGAATTTTATGAACTTTTGTGAAATTTTATGAATAAGTCAACAATCAACAACTTGGCCAGTGGTCTACTTGAGCTGAAGCAAACACCTGGATACGCCTCCTTATCTCATGAATGATAGCAGCAGAAGATCCCAAATATGCCTCCTTAATGTGCTGGGTGAATTCCGTATATGCCACTGAAAACTTGCCCGTACCCCCATCTGTCATTGGCAATTTCCCTCTGTTAAATATGCCACCGAAAATTTGCACCGCGTACAGATATGCCACTATGGCCAGTTTGACCATTAGTTGACCGTCAAGTGGAAGGTGAAAAGACAATTTTGCCCCTGACCTACACTGTAGCAACAGGGCGACACTGCGGCGTCTGATGCACTGTAGCGCCCACTTTTTAAAAAATGTGAATATCTGTACCGCCCACTTTTTTCAAATTGTGTTCACTTTAAAAAAAATGTTCGCAATATGGGACGGAGCCTGCTGTAGCAACAACATACTGTAGCACACGATTTTTTAAAAACTGTGCCGCCCACTTTTTTCGAATTTTGTTCACAACACAGGCTCCGTCGCAGTAATTGTTCACTTTTAAAAAAATTATTATAAAAAATTGTTCGCAATATAGAAGGACACATTTTTAAAAAAATCATGCGCTATAGTAATTGTTGCTACAGTGTGTTGCCCGCTGCACTAAGTTGCTCCAGTACTGGACGCGAAAGTATTCTGCACAGTGCATCGAACGCTACAGTACTGGATCAATAAAGTTGGTGCTGCAGTGCACAAGAACACGCCCAGGGGCAAAATCGTCTTTTCACCTTCCATTTGACAGTCAACTAACGGTCAAACTGGCCATAGTGGCATATCTGTACGCGGTGCAAATTTTTGGTGGCATATTTGACAGAGGGAAATTTCCAATGGCATATACGGATATGGGCAAGTTTTGAGTGGCATATACGGAATTCACCCTAATGTGCTTTACATCGACTACATTACCTCAGTGGCGGCATGTGTGGCTCATTGATAGACCAGAAATTATTTGTATTCCTCAAAATATTTCCAGCTAATAAAGGTCTATCAATCCTAAAAAAAAAAACTTGGCCAGTGGTCCAAGCTTGTTGTCAAAGTCAACCAACAACTTTTTTTAGACAAGTTAACTAGCAATCAGGGGGATGAAGCGCCAAGTGACCTACTACATTGAAGGGGCGTATGTGAGCGTTGTTTCCCTTTACGAGCGCAGAAAGACGCGGAATAGGAGCTCCGCACGGCATTGACGATGGTCGTGTTGGGAAATCCCTATTTGCCGATCATTGCGGCAAGTTGTCGAGGCGACGCACAGGCAGATTGAAGATCACTCGGCATGTGCCGGAGGTTTCAGCGATTACAGTTTTGGGAACCTTCTATGTGGTTCGCAGTTGGGGTTTTTCTAGTGCGGAACTTTCTAGAAGGTTTCCAAGCCGTTTCCGCCCTTGTTTTTCCTCTATCTTTTTTGTTTTCTTCTTTCCTTTTTCTTTTCCTTCCTTTCACTCCTTTTCCTTTTTTTTCTGATTTTTTTCTTTCCTTTCATTTCTCATTTTTAATTTTGAGTTTATTCTTGCTTTTTCAAGAAATGTTCATAAATTTTTTTAAAATCATTATTCCATAAAAGATGTTTCTGTTTTCATATTTTGGTCAGAAATTTCAAAAACGTTTAGCATTCCCGAATTTGTTCACTTATTTTCAAAAAATGTTCTTCAAAGAAAAATAAATATTCCAGAAAAATTAAAGTTTGAAGTTTTGTTCACAAATTCAAGAAAAATGTTCGTGAATTACAAAAAATGTTCGCAAAAAATGTTACTGTTTTTAAAAATTGTACATAAATTAAAAAATGATTATTTTCTAAAAATGTATTCGTAAATGAAAAAATGTTTGCGCAATTTCATAAAATATTTGTGTTTTTCAAAAAAATGTGCGTGTTTTCGAAATTTGTTCCCTAATTCAAAAATGCTCATGTTTTCATATTTTTTTCACAAGCTAAAAAAATGTTTGGGGAATTTCATAAAATTTTTGGGTAACCCTTTTTTGTTCCTATTTTGCGGAAAATGTTCACATTTTCAAAAAGTTATTCATAGTGTCAAAAAATGTACTTGTTTTCAATTTTGTTCCTTCTTTTTCCATTTTTTTTGAGATTCCCCAAAAAATGTTTGAGTCTTTACCAATTTTGTTCGATTTTCTAAAAGTATTGACTTTTGTGTAAAAGCAAAATTCTGTTTAAATTTCCAAAAAAAAAGATAATTCTTTCGCTGCCTATAGTTTATGTAAACTGAGCTTCCAGATTTAGACAACAAAATTTAGATATTGCGGTGGGTAGGGGCGTGGTTCACTCACTATAGATCGTGTGTTTGATCGTACTCACGCACACTCTTTTGGGTGCTGGTCTTTAAGTTTTGCTGTTGTTGTTTGTTTCTTTAATGATCGCCTTATTATATTTGCATGAAAGTAACCGTGTTGCATAGGCTAGCAGCTTTAGCTTTCCTGATGCAGGTCTCGGGTTGGATTCCCACCTATGGCATAAATTTTTGTTCATTTTAATCGAGGCAGCCAAGAATGGGCCGGCCCAGATTAGCCGTCCCCTGTGTACCCTATGCGAAACCCCAGCATCCTGACGCAGAACGCGTCACATAGGACCTCCCGTCATGTTGTGTCAGTGCCGCCGTAGATGACCCCTCACCCTGACCCTGCACATACTGGTAGCCTGGCTGGGCCGCTGGCCCATTAGCGTGGGGCAGTAGAGATTCTGTAGCGAGGGCTATCTGGGGAGCTAGAAGAAAAGCAATATATGAAGGAGTTTTCCGCAGTCCTCAGTCCATCGATGGATTCATAAACTCTTATCTGTCGGAGATCAAGATGATCTACTCCCAGAAAGCTTCAGTGGTCAAGGCAAATACGCAAGGCCGCGACGGTGGTTGCCGCCCGTTGAGAATCACGCTAAAATAAACACGGATGCAGCAGTCGGTGGCCGGGGACGATTTGGTGCAGCCGTAGCAATCTGCCGTGATGGTGGGGGAACTTTTGCAGGTGCGTCGGCAGTCGTATACAGAACAATTGGAGACCCGGCTACGCTCGAAGCCTTAGCCATCCGAGAGGCTCTCTCCCTTGCTGATGATCTATACCTCCAGAGAATTCACGTGGCCTCGGATTGCAGGGAAGCAGCGGAGGAGTTTTCCAGCGGTGGCGCATGGATCTATGGTGCAGTTATACAAGAGATCAAGTTGCATGCTTTGTCCTTTAATTCTTGTAAGATACTTCATGAGTTTAGGAGCTCAAATTATGATGCTCACAACCTTGCGAAATATGCGTTGGGTCTCGGGCCTGGTCGCCATGTTTGGTTAGGCCAGCCCGAGGGAATTCCCTTCGTCCATGTAAACATTGTGACGAATGAATAAAAAGTTTCGCAGGGTTGCCTCAAAAAAAAAACAATAGCAGTGTTTTTTAAAACGCAAACAGTTTTGAAAAAAGTAAACATTTTGAGACGCGAACTTTAAAAATTTGGAAACATTGAAAATACGAACAAATTTTGCTACAGTAGGCGGTTGTGGTCTGGCCGAGTAGATATTCGTCAGGCCGATGCCACGACGATCACACGTCTTTTTTCCGTTTCTATTTTGTCTATATCTCAAAAAATAGTAAATACATATATTTCAAAAAAATCTAATTAAATGTTTAAAGAGTTCATTGCACATTTTAAAAACGTTCATCCAGTGCAAAATAATGTTTTTGTCAACTTACAGGAAATGATTGTACCATACCAAAAAGATGTAAGACCGTGATATTTTTAGAAATGTTTATACAAGTAAAAAAATCGTGTAATAGAAAAATCATACCATTCGAAAAATGTATGTATTATTGATAAACTGCTAAGTGTTGCAAAAATATGTTCATGACATTTTTAGAAATGTTTATGAAAATGTAAAAAATGTTATCACAGTTTAAAAGCCCTTTTGTACCATTCAAAAACATGTTTCAACATGTATTTGCAAAATGTTCAAAACATATACAAAAAGTTCAAAATATGCAGCGGAGAAAATGTTAAACATGTATAAAACATATTTTAGATGTATACCCAAAATGTACAATATGTATGAGAAAATATACATCAAAACAAGTGATTGAAGAAAAATATGTTAGTCATGTATTTGAAGTTTTTAAACATGTTTAAAGTAATGTTCCTGATGTAAAAGAACATTGTACAATATGTAGGGAAAATTTATACATGTTTTAAAAAAACATTAAAAAGGAAAACCAAATACAAAACCATTGAGAAACCGATGAAAACCGAGAAGAAACAAAGAAAACTGAAAAAACAAATAAAAAGAAAAATAAAAACAGAATAAAAACCAAAAAGCAAAAAAATGCTACATACAGTGAGAAAACCAATAAGAAAAACCAGAGGGATAAAACTCGCGCACCACAGCTACAGTAGAGGGTCTGCTCAATAGCGCGCCGATAATGCTCCATCTACGAAGGAAGCTACGTAAAGTAACGTAACCTTCCTAACCCTAATTCTCTTCCCCCCCTCCCCCTGATTTTCAGGGGGTGGGCCCCTCAATCCTCTTTAATCCAATCCCACTTGTCCATGTTGGCTATTACGTAAGGTACATAACAATTTTTACGTAAGTATAGCATTGCCCATAGCGCGCTCGCCCGTGGCGAGACAGAGCTATGTCCCGTAGCGGTCGAGACATAGCTCCTTCATTGCAAAAGCCGTGTGTTCTGCTGTCCCGCTAACCAAGCTTGCCCACAAATGGTTGACTCTCCCATCATATATATGTATACTCACGTAAAAAATTATGTACCCTAAAAAGACGTGACAAAATATATAGTTCTAAAAGAACTTAACAAACATATTCTTGTAAGTTCTAAAAAACTTCACACACTTTTAAAAGTGCTCACACGTATTTCAAAATACGTAGGTGTTGCGAACTGAGTGTGTCTCAGATGATTAGTTTCCTTGTAGTGGAACTAGCCAATCAGGGTTGAGGTTCTGCACTTGACACTGTTGCTGACATTTTTCTGGATTTATTTCAGACATTCTGGCGATGTTCATTTAATGGGAGGATACTTTTCCGTCAACTACGAAGCGTCTATGGTGATTTCATCAATCTCAGTGTCGGCTAAGTATCTCAAAGGTGCTCATAAGGATAGAGGGTGCATGCATGCGTACATAGGGGTGAGTGTATATGACCATCCGTGATTGTAGTGTGTTAAAAAAACCTAGGTGTTTCCGTGTTTGTTTTTGTGAGGGAAAAATATTTTCCAAAAAATAAAAATAAAAACACAACAATAATTTTGGAAAAATAATAAAAAAGTAGATTGAGGTAAAAAAAAGAACCATAAAGGGAAACAAAAAAAATAAAGGTAAACAAAAGAAGCCAAGAAAAAACAAAAAGAACTGATAAAGAAAGGAAAATAAGCATAAAAACACATTTGAGCTCGCAGACCATTAGTAGCGGGTGTAGGCGATTCTCCTGCAGCTCGCTACAGTTAGTAATAGCATTTCTGGAAAACACACCCCTTAGGCCTCGTTTGGCAGAGGTGGATTTCCAGCCCCAAACGGGGTGGGGATTTAAGAGGATTTATTGATCCCTCTCTTCCACCTAATCCCCTCAGATGCCCAAATCTTCCTCCAGCCAGAATCCCCTTTGTATAAAACTTTTGTTTGGAAAGTAGGGTTTGCCATATTGAGATAAGATGGTGCAAAACATCTAAAAATCCAACCTTTACAAATAAAACAACATCAATGACCAACGGGAACATGTACAACGCAAGGTATACAGAATGTTTGTAAAGAACCATTCATCAAACCGAACATGTGCAACTGAATAAGAATCCGATAATTTCACTATGCCAACATAACCGTCTACCGATGCCATTCAACTTCTACGTGCCCGAGAATCTGTAGAGCAAAACTGGATTAGCTTTGCCCTTCGATGCTTTCATCAGCAGGAACCAATTGAAATGAGAGAATGTGTTCAGTCCTAGACTATTGTGAGATAATCAGTACTACCTATGTAAAGAAATATAAGACTTTCTTTATTTCTTTGCACAATATGAGAATCGTCATTGTAAACCAACATAGTATTACTCCAACATTGCTTCGAACAAACCACAGTTTAGCCTTTTCGCAAAAAGATAAATCCCACATCTTAGCTAGTTTTTTTTTGGCACACTTCGCGTGCACTTAAATGTTGCACAACTGAATGTTAAGAAGAAACTTATCAGCTATTCGTGTTGAGTAATCTTGGATATTAACTGGTGGTCAAACTGACTATTGTCGTCTCGGGGCTACCTTCTAATACAAAAGACACACTTTTAGTTGGATGATCCAGACCTGAACTAGAAACATATAATGGTTAAGCATTTTTTTTTGGAGAAAAGGCTTATCGCCCAACTTTATAAATAATTCCCAACATAGCCAATACCACAAACAAAGAGGTTCGAGAATAAAGCAGGGGCAACCAACCAAGGTCGCAAAAGTACGTTACAGCCACTAGGGCAAACAGCAAGCAGGCCAGAGACTACAAAAAGGAAGAGGATAAACTAAGGCACTTGGGTAGCTTGAGGAGGCACGGATTGATGACTAAGGCTGATGGCAGCCGCGCGGATCTTGGAGATAAGGGAGTTGAAGGCATCCACGTCACAAGCTTTAAACAGAGGCGCCCACAGCTGTAAGAAGGCAAACATTTTAAACAGGCAATCAGAAGGCTTGTTAGGAAAAGAATGCTCAATAGTAAATTTATTCCTAGTCGTCCAGAGACACCAACAAAAGGCCGCACAGACCACCCAGAAGACCCGGCGTGGTTACCCCGACAAGTTGTGCGTAAGGTCGAACAAGTTGGTGAACCCCAGAGTGTTCCAAGTATAATTTAACCAAGAGCGAACGCAACTCCAACCAAACTGGGCCATGGAGCGTTTGAAAAAAATGTGCTCAGTGTCTTCCACCTCTCCACAAAGAGTGTAAGCCGGATTTGCATTACCATGCCGTTTAACAATCTGGTCGCTAGCAGGGAGTTTACGTCTAATAGCTTGCCAAAGAAAAATCCTGATTTTAAGAGGAATACGGGCCTGCCATAGCCCCTTAAAGCGATCATCAATCCTACCAGGAATAAGTTTATCATAAAGAGATTTGACAGAGAATCGGCCAGAAGCCGAATGATGCCAGACCAGTTCATCGGGGGACTCGGAGAGTGAGGGTAACAGGGCAATAAGCTCTTGCCAAGAGGCCAACTCTGCAGGAGTCAGGGTCCGACGGAAGGCAAAGTCCCAGTTCACCGCCACAAGCAAGGCCACAGAGACATTCAGATAAGAAATGTAAGCGAATAGAGTAGGGAAAGAAGCTGCAAGGGGGCCGTTCCCGGTCCACCAATCAAGCCAAAAGCGGTTAGAGGCCCCATCTCCTACCCTGAAATGGACCAGGCTCCTAAAGACGTCCCGGAGTTTGATCAATGACATCCAAAATTGAGAGCCCGTCCTGACAGACGACATGGGGGCGGGGCAATTGGGGAAGTATTTGGCTTTCAGAATCTTGATCCAGACAGAGTTCGAAGGTTCAGAGTAAAGACGCCACCATCATTTCAACATGAGGCATTAACAGAGATGTTAGTAATGCCAAGCCCGCCTAGCTGCTTAGGTCTGCACATCAGTTTCCATTTCACCATTCTATATTTCTTCTTGTTCTCAACCGTGTTCCAGAAAAAGGCGCTACGGTCTTTATCAAAGAAGGCATGATTGCGCGAAGAGACGGTAAAAACCCATGATGAAGGTCGGTAGAGAGGAAAGGCTAGAGTTAGTAAGAACCACTTTACCAGAAGTAGACTGGTAGCGGCCCCTCCAAGACGCTACCCGTTGTCGGTGTCAAAACCGGCGGATCTCGGGTAGGGGGTCCCGATCTGTGCGTCTTAGGCTGATGGTAACTGTAAGCAAGGGACACAGATGTTTACCCAGGTTCGGGCCCTCTCGATGAAGGTAAAACCCTACTTCCTGCTTGATTAATATTGAAGATATGGGTAGTACAAGAGTAGATCTACCACGAGATCGTAGAGGCTAAACCCTAGAAGTTAGCCTATGATGATTATGATTGTGTATATGTTTATCGACTAGCCTGGCCTCGGTTTATATAATGCACCAGAGGCCTAGGATAACAAGAGTCCTAGCCGAATACGCCGGTGGGGAGGAGTCCTTGTCTTGATCGCCAAGTCTTGTGGAATCTTCCTTGTATGCGGCAGCTGTCCGGACTGGCCCATGAGTATACGGCCATTGGGGTCCACGGCCCAATCTAACAGATCGGGACACGACATGGTTAGTACCCCCTAGTCCAGGACACCGTCAGTAGCCCCCTGAACCGGTCTTCAAGTTAGGGACGCTCCTTGATTCTTCCAGACTGTTCTTCATCTTCGGTCGTCGGTCTTGAAAACTGCTTCAAAAAATCTTTTCATCTTCGATCTTGAGGATCGCCGAAGTGCATACGAAGAGTTTACACGTTGGGTATCCGAGGAGCCCCTTTAAATTTCCGGCCTTTATCAATGCCTTGTTATTTTTATGCCACGCCTCGGGTTTGAAGCTGTTCCCGGGAGGCAGTGTCCTCTTGCGTCCGAGCTCTAACGCCGGACTGCATTCGAGGTATCTTTTGCAGCCGAGCACCAATGCCGGACTGCTTCCGAGCTCCAACGCCGAAATGTATCCGAGCTCCAACGCCGGACTGTGTCCAAGCTCCAACGCCGGACTATATTCAAGATGCCATAGATCATCTTGGTTCAAAAAAGTTGAAGGAGTTCAGCTGAGCTTAATGCCGGAAATGCCCTCTATGGAGCTAGCCGCTAGTGCCCGAGCTCTATGCCGGACTGCTTCCAAGGTGGTGCACCACCCCGACCGCGGGCTAATTTTTGTGAATATTTTTAACTGGTGCGGTCTATTCTCTGCCGATGTATATCTAGTAGCCCTCAAGGTGTGTATCAGTCTAAAACCCGAGATGCACCTGAAGGCAAGCGTAAAACCGTTGTTCCTAGTAGCCCCTGAGACTCAGGTCGATGCGCGAAGTCGGCCTGAGGATCAACTCCTAGCTCGACAGCATACATAGGAATAAAAACACAATGTAATATATTAGAGATAATAGTGATCGGCGAACGGGCCCCTGAGAGAGGGTCGGGAGAAGTCGCCGCAATATACTAGCTTGATGCCGGATAGGTCCATATGGTACCTATTATTGTCCGAAGATGCGTATGCGCATAGTTAGGTCAAGCCGAACACCGAGCACTTTGAATTCTCTGCATTGAATAAGCAAAGCAGTAGCCCCCGAGACACTGGTCGGGTGGCAACACCAAATCAGGGGATCGAAGTGCCCCTTTAATATTTATAAATAATGAGCACAAAGCCCAGTAGCCCCCGAGCCTTAATGTGGGCATGGGTGGCCGAATTAAGGATCGATATCCAGAGTAAAATCACAGATTATGTGTAATGATTCTATGTATCCAAGTACTTTACATCATTATTTTGACTCCATTGTGACTGTTTATCAATTGAAAGTGGCCCATCGTCGGCTTCTACCCCTTGGTAGATACTACGCAGGGTGTTTCCGCACTAACAAGACAACCCTTAGCCGAAGTCTCGGTGCCCGGAGGCGGTTGTGTTAGCAGAAACGAAGCAATCAGATATGCGGGCTTTATAACTTTCTCTTAGTCATAGGAGCTTTAAACTGGGAAAGCTAGCTATGAGCCCCGGTTACTGTTCGGCGACATCCGAGGTCAAGCCGTAAACACTTCGGCCAATGTTATGAACGGCCCGTCATTTAACATAGTCATCGGATCGCTGACCAGTTTACGCCTATTGTGACAATCAGTTTTCGTCTTTCTCCACTGAGGTGCTTGACCATGCGAACTGGAAGCACAATCGCAGTGGTTCTCCCTTTGCACACCTAGCCGAACAAAGCGGAACGTAGGAGGTAAGCACAGGAGCCGGTCAACCCAAATATTGACCGAAGATACAATTCGAAACCGATGCATATAAAGCAATATCCAAGAATGTTTTTGCCAAATCCCTAAAGGTGTCCGGCGTTGCATTGCGAGACTAATGTTGGAAACACACAAATAGTTTAAAAGTGCCATAGGCTCGAAAAGCCAAAAAACGTATTCAAAAGTTTAATGTCTGAACTAGATCAAGTGTTCGGTGCCAAATCGAAAATTGGTCTTAGCAAAAAAAAAAGGTGCTTCTGTCGTGCTTTAACATGACACATCCTATCTCGAGACTTCAAGCGGGTCAGCCTATGGCTTCAACCTCCTATCCCGAAGGCGGAGTACTTCTGGTTAGGCCAGTTTAGCAAACTTTAGCGGCTTTGAGAGAGAAATTAGGCGCCCCGGCTATTGACCGCACACTTGCGTCGAAAAAAGGAGTGATAGAAAAAAGACTTTTCAACGACTAATAAGAAGAACACTTATTATAAAATAGCTCACATAAATTTAAGAGCCCCCGAGTGACTTGGGTAAAAGAATGATTGTAAGTACCGAAGTACTTATATCATATCTATGTTCACCCGAACTTTAAACGCGTCTTAACCGACCGTCGGCTTCTCCCTCTTCGGTCAAGGACCGAAAAGTGTTATGTACTCCACCTGTCGAGAATATCGACGGTGTTTCCGATAACCAGGCAATCAGGTCATAAGGCTGTAACAGACAAAGCGCGCTTAGGGACTTATGCTATATTGCTGATAAAGTGTAAGAAGCATCTTCGAAGAAAATAGTACCCCCACCGATACCTTTCTTCGGTGCTCATTGTTAATATGAGACTTGTGCAATAGATTTTTTGTACTCATGAGTTCCGTTGTGTGCTGACCATAATTGAAAACAGTAAGAGCGCTAGCTTTCGCTTCACCGGTCCGAGGTCCAGCTCGGGTGACCCGATCGTGACAATTGCAGAGGTGCTCCCTTTACTCCCTAGCCGAACAATCGGGAACGTAGGGGTAAACACAGGAGCAAGGCAACCCAGCTTGCAAATCACTTAGGTCAATATGGTGCATATTGTGGCGTAATACACGAATAAGGAACGAAGCCGTACAAGTATAATCATATGCAAGAGGAAAAACTCCAGCAAGGGAGCCCCCAAGTAAACGAGGTATTTGAATTTGTGCGTCACAAACAAAGTTTGGACAAGAATTTTTTTTTACAAGCAACTTTTTTCCAAAAAAAAGTATAATGCTTGGTCGAACCGAACATAAATTAAAAATTTAAAACTTTGAGCATGAAGGCAACTTAGCTAGTTAATGTGTGCGGTATTGATGACGCGGTCCGAGCTTGATGCGGGACAAGGTTCCATCCCCCAAGCCGGTCCCGAGGTGGCGGAGCAAAGAGCTCGACGCTCCGAAGTGGTGACATAGCACGGTCGATGCAGGCCGGCAGAGTGATGCCGAAGTCCCCGGCATGGGGTAATGAAGTGTTGACAAAGCCCCCCGTCTAGCCGAGGTGACGCCAAAGGATATAGTCCGGCTGGATCATTTTCCTGTGCTCAAAAAATAGTGCAGACCGGGGATAATAGTAATAATAAAAAAATGTTGCATAATAAATAATTTATGCAAAGTGAGTAATAAAAGAAATATGGCTTGGCGCCGAAGTCAATGTCGATGCAGGGCGTCAGCGTGATGCAGTAAAGGCGTGGCAAAGCCTGAATTCACAGGTCGGTCTGAGTTCCGGATGCGGCATTCGCCGGACTATGTACGGAAACTGACTGAACCGTCATGCGACCGTCGATAATGCGGCCACCATTTGATAGACCTGTGTACATATGATGGACAAACCAAAGTAATAATTCCTTGGGAAGAATGAACCCAAACAAGAGAAAAATACTAGGATTAATAGCACCTGGTTTGTTTGTTGTAGCAATCCGAAGGAAGGTGATTCCCAAAGTTGGGACTCGATCCGCACACCCATTGCCTGATGGGCGATAAAGCGGCGGCATGGCAATGCTGGCAAAGGTTGGCTTGCCGAGGCAAAGCCCTCTTTCTAGTTAATCGTGACGAAGCTGGTCGGCTGGTGACACCAAAGTCACCGGAGTAGGTTGATGAAGAGATGATGAATCCCCTGGTCCAGCCGAGATGTCGAAGCCTCGATGTCAGCCGATGAGTCGAAGTAGGTCGGCGTGATGGACACCGGCTTGAAGGAGCAACAGTGCGGCCCTGCAGATGCAGGTCGTGACGTGGTCCATGCTGGCTTGATGAAGTGACCGTGCGGCGATGCCGGTGTGCCCGCTCCGTGTAATCCGTGGGGCGGCGATGTTGGTGATGATTTATCCTTTGCGATGCCGAACTCTTGTTCGGCTTGCCGAGATGATGATCCGAAGAAGTTGAGCTCGACTCAACAAGGTGACGACGTGTCTAGTGCAGGTCGGCAACCGTGGTGCAATATTGCCGGACTGGTTTGACACCAGCATGATGTTGAAGATCATGTTCAAAGGATTTTTAAGTTAGTGGGATGTGTTCGGGAACAAAACACAATACCCCATACAAAACTTCCTTCAAAAAGGATGTCCGAAATCCCGTTCAGAAAAAGACGAACTCGGGTCGGATTCGTTTTCGCCCAGAAAACGACACTTGAGGAGGTGGCGGCGGCGGACACAAGTTCCTGTCCAGAAAAACAGCACGGTCGCCCGAGGGCAATGTTGACGTCGAGCCCCCGGGCTCCCTGGATGATTCGTCCATGATCTTGATAGAGATCGGAGTTGATATTGATGAAGGCCCTCATCCAAACATGACGATCGGAGGTAGGGCGCAGTCCTTGGTCGAACCAAGGTGACCAGTCGAGCTGGTGACGAAGATGCCAAAGTCGCAGTTGATCTGCAAGCGAGCCATCGACCTTTTGCCAAACACACAGCGGAACTCTCAATGAAAGCACCAATGTCGGTGTCAAAACCGGCGGATCTCGGGTAGGGGGTCTCGATCTATGCCTCTTAGGCTGATGGTAACAGGAAGCAAGGGACACAGATGTTTACCCAGGTTCGGGCCCTCTCGATGGAGGTAAAACCCTACTTCCTGCTTGATTCATATTGAAGATATGGGTAGTACAAGAGTAGTTCTACCACGAGATCGTAGAGGCTAAACCCTAGAAGTTAGCCTATGATGATTATGATTGTGTATATGTCTATCGACTAGCTTGGCCTCGGTTTATATAATGCACCAGAGGCCTAGGATAACAAGAGTCCTAGCCGAATACGCCGGTGGGGAGGAGTCCTTGTCTTGATCGCCAAGTCTTGTGGAATCTTCCTTGTATGCGGCAGCTATCCGGACTGGCCCATGAGTATACGACCATTGGGGTCCTCGTCCCAATCTAACAGATCGGGAGACGACGTGGTGAGTACCCCCTAGTCCAGGACACCGTCACCCGTCCTCCAACTTTCTTTTCTAAAGGCCAAAAGGCTTCGGCTTTCAGCCGACAGGGAGAGACTGGGACGCCAAGGTAAGTCGTCGGGAAGGCGCCCAGAGAACAATTAAGGAGGTTAGCAACTCGCTGTTTCTCAAGGGCATCGCATCCAATGATGAAGGCCTCGCTTTTGCTAAGATTGATCTTGAGCCCGGCATGGATTCGAAAAAAAGAAGGATAAACTTAAGGTTGGCCAGCTGGAGATCATTTTTCTCGACCAAAATGATGGTGTCATCCACGTACTGCAAGTGGGATATGCCATTCGGAAAGAGATTGGAGTGTGGCCACAAGCCGCAGCGGAATCAAGCATTTTGGCTAGGCCATCAACGACAAAGTTGAACAGGAGAGGGGAGCTGGGGTATCCTTGCCGAAGGCCCCTACCATTCTTAAAAAACGGGCCAACAACCCCGTTGATCGTGATTCAAGTATGGCCACCAGAAACTAGCCGCATGACCCGCATGACGAAGGAGCTCTCAAAACCCATGGCAAGAAGGATCTCTTGGAGAAAATACCAACGCACACTGGTCCCCTGACCATGCATTAGAGGCAAAGCTGATACCATGATCCGGGCGGCCACTAAGTAGAGTGGAATAAAAGTCATAGATGTGTCTGGATATAACTTGAATGTCAGAGCAGGGAAGGCCATCAATGATCAAGTTAGAGATGTTGCCGCGACGGTGCCGGCCATTGGCAATAGCCTGAAAATGCGTTGTGTTCACGCCCGTTTCAGAATCCACGTGATGTTGCGCCTACGTTTCCAATACACCTCATCCGCATGGTGAAGATTTACTAGTTGGGATTCAAGGGAGTACCGACTCTCCCAGCCGGTGGAATCGAGGCCCGTGAAATCGGCCAAGGAGTCGAGGAGCTTGATCTGGGAGGTTAAAGAGGCCTTAGAACGAAGGGCCTCAGCATGAAGATTGGCGCTCCATCCATGAAGGAATTGGCGCAGCCTCTATGAGCAGTACCGCTAGACATCGAGAGGGCCAAAGGATCTAACACAGTTATGTTCAAGTTCAGCCCATCTACTTGCTAAAAGAGGCTTAAAGTCCTCATTAAAAACCATCTAGTCTCAAAATGGAACCGGGAGGTGCAGCCTCTGGCCCTAACGCCCCCATCAACCAACAGAGGCGTGTGATCCGAGCGAATGCTAGGGAACGTAGAGAGAGAGAGACCATGGGTAAGTGGCTTTCCCAGTTCGTCGACATAAAAACTCTATCAAGGACACAACCCACAGGGTTAAGTTGTCTATTGGACCAAGTGTATCGAGCCCCAATTCTAGGGATCTCACGCATATCAGCAAGGTTAATGCAATCATTGAAGAGGTGGGCAAGACTCCAATTGAATTGGTAGTTGTTCTTGTTAGCCGGGTCACGGAGTAGGTTAAAGTCACCACCAACCAACACAAGTGTGCTACATCTCGCAATCATGGAATAAAGCTCATCAAGGAAAACCAGGGGGAGGGAGTGGTCAGCCAGTCTGTAAACGCCCATCAACTCCCAGGAAAAGTTATCGAGCTTGTTACGTATGGTCGCACTAATAAAGAACCGAACAAGGGAGGAGGAAAGCAGTTATCACTTATCATTGCAAGTCCCAATCAACATACCCCCAGACAAACCTAGAGGTAGATACCAAACCCAAGAGAAGAGATCAGAGGATAGCGAATCCAATTCTTGGGGTCAAAAACTAGGGAGAGGAACATGGCAACAGGCAAGACAACCCTGCTGAACATGCCATAGAAGACGACTCGGAGGACAATAGTTACCATCCTCCCTCCGAGGAGGAGACAAGCCTCGACAACGACGACTTCATCGTGCCCGAGGATCCTCTGGAGCAGGAGCGCTTTAAGCTTCAGCTCATAGCCACTGCAAGGAGCCTGAAAAAGGAACAACAACAACTTCAAGCTGAACAAGATCTGCTCGTCGATAGATGGACTGATGTCCTGACAGCCGAAGAATACGGCCTCAGGCGCCCAGCCAAGAGCTACCCGAAACGCAGACTGCTACCTCAATTCGACGAGGAAGCACCGGAGCACACATCTCCCTTGCGTAATGCAGAACGACCACCACGTTGTTGAGACAGGGCGGCCGACCGGCCACCCCGCGGCCAGGATAAAGCGGCAACTCAGGACGAACAGCAGCCTGCCCCACCGCCTCATAAAAATAGAGACGGAAGAGTTCGGGGTCACACGTACGACCTCCGGCAGATCCTGGATGATAGAGCAGGACATACAAGATCGATCTACGGATCGCGAAGGCGTGCCTCGAGGCACGATGACAACTATCTATTCAGACATGATAAACCTAACCACGCCCGGGCCGAATACCGCAGACGGACTCCATTAGAGCTATGCCATGACGCGGCCCGATATAGAGGCACCGCACACCCTCTCTGCTTCACAGACGAAGTACTGGATCACGAATTCCCCGAGGGGTTCAGCCTGTCAACATCGAATCATATGACGGCAAAACCGATCCCGCAGTATGGATCGAGGATTTCATTCTCCATATCCATATGGCTCGAGGAGATGACCTCCACGCCATCAAATACCTCCCATTAAAGCTCAAAGGGCCAGCTCGGCACTGGTTAAACAGCCTGCCTGAGAATTCCATCGGCAGCTGGGAGGACTTGGAAGAGGTTTTCCTCGATAACTTCCAAGGAACTTATGTCCGGCCACCAGATGCCGATGACTTAAGCCACATAGTTCAACAACCTGGAGAATCAGCCAGAAAATTCTGGACTAGGTTCCTAACCAAAAAGAACCAGATTGTTGACTGTCCGGATGCCGAGGCCCTAGCAGCCTTCAAGCACAGCATCCGTGACAAATGGCTAGCACGCCACCTCGGCCAAGAAAAGCCGAAGTCTATGGCAGCCCTTACGGCACTCATGACCCGCTTTTGCGCGGGTAAGGACAGCTGGCTAGCTCGTAGTAAAAACACAGCCAGCGAGGCAGGCCCCACTGAGGCCAAGAACAACACCGGAAAGCTCTGGCACAATAGACACAAACGCCGAAGCTATGGCGACAACACTGATGACACCACAGTCAACGCCGGATTCAGTGGCCCCATGTCCGGCCAACGGAAGAAGCCCTACAAAAGAAACAATGAAGGACCTTCCAGCCTAGACCGCATACTCGACCGTCCGTGCCAAATTCATGGCACCCCGGATAAGGAAGCCAATCATACCAACAGGGGTTGTTGGGTCTTCAAGCAGGCCGACAAGTTAAATGCCGAAAACAAAGAAAAGGGATCACAAAGTGAGGACGAGGAAGAAGAGCCCCGGCATCCGAACAATGGGGGGCAGAAGAAATTTCACCCTCAAGTCAAAACGGTGAACATGCTATACGCTATGCACATCCCCAAAAGGGAGCGTAAGCGAGCACTTAGGGACGTATGCGCGGTAGAGCCAGTCGCCCCAAAATTCAATCTGTGGTCATCATTCCCGATCACCTTCGATCGCCGGGATCACCCAACTAGTATCCGCCATGGCGGTTCAGCCGCACTAGTCCTCGACCCAATTATTGACGGGTTTCACCTAACACGAGTCCTGATGGACGGTGGTAGCAGCCTCAACCTGCTTTATCAGGACACAGTGCGGAAGATGGGCATTAACCCCTCGCGAATCAAACCAACAAAGACTACCTTTAAAGGAGTCATACCAGGCGTAGAGGCCCGCTGTACGGGCTCAATCACGCTGGAGGTGGTCTTTGGTTCTCCGGACAACTTCCAAAGCGAAGAGTTAATTTTCGATATCGTCCCCTTCCGCAGCAGCTATCACGCACTGCTCGGACGAACCGCGTTTGCTAGATTCAACGCAGTGACACACTATGCTTATCTCAAGCTCAAGATGCCCGGTCCACGCGGTGTCATAACAGTCAATGGCAATACGGAACGCTCCCTCCGAACAAAGGAGCACACCACCGCCCTAGCAGCATAAGTACAGAGTGGCCTTCTCAAGCAGCACCATAGTACGGCTGCCGAGCCCTTGGACATCATCAAGAGGTCCCGGACTACACTGCAACAGGACGGCGTCGCTCGTCAAGAGCTCGACTAGCAATTCGGCCTCCGTCCCAGTCCCAATGAGGTAGTGGCATTCGTACCACGCGTACACAATTACGCACTCAAAATTCCATGGACTTCGACGGAGGCACAAGATAACCCGGGGTCTACATATCGGCCAGACAGACCCCAGACACACATACTTTTACCTTTTTCTTGTTTCAGGTTCCTTTTTCCGCGGGCCTGATCGCAAGTCCTGTAGAAGGATTGGCATACAACGGAGGCAAGCACCACAGGTGTGTAGGGTAACCTTTATACGTTCTTCTTGACGGTATTCATACTTATTTCTCAGGAACCGCATGCTGCGCCCTACTAATTCTGGCATGTTAAATAGCCCAGATACTTTTCACACCATCTGTACAGGATACGCCTTGAGGTATCCTTCCATTTATAATAAAAATGGCTCGTGGCCCAGTTTCTGTGGTTTTCGCTTCTTACTCCGTTTTATTTTGATCTGCTTATTTGCTGCATCGATACTATTCTGTACGTTTCATATCCGCCAGGGGCTACTTTGTCGGGGAACGTAGTAATTTCAAAAAAAAAAATTCCTACGCACACGCAAGACCATGGTGATGGCATAGCAACGAGAGGGGAGAGTGTCCGCCCACGCACTCGTGAGACCGTAAGCGAAGCGTTATAACAACGCGGTTGATGTAGTCAGACGTCTTCACGATCCGACCGATCCAAGTACCGAACGACGGCACCTCCGTGTTCAAAGACATCGCTCAGCTCGATGACGATCCCCGAGCTCCGATCCAAAGAAAGCGTCGGGGATGAGTTCTCACAAGACGACGGCGTGGTGGCGATAATGATGCTCCACCGACGCAGGGCTTCGCCTAAGCTCCGCGACGATATGACTTCACCGGGCGCCCAGGGCTTCGTCTAAGCTCATGACGATATGACCAAGTGGAATATGGTGGAGGGGGCACCGCACACGGCTAAGGAACGATCCGTAGATCAACTTGTGTGTCATGGGGTGCCCCCGCCTCAGATATAAAGGAGCAAGGGGGGTGCGGCCAGCCCTAGGGGGCGCGCCTGGAGGAGTCCTACTCCCACCGAGTAGGACTCCCCTTCTCCTAGTTGGACTAGGACTTGGGGGAGGGAAGAGGGAAGGGGTGCCGCCCCTCTCTCCTTGTCCTATTCGGACTAGAGGGGATGGGGCAGCGGCCTGCCCTGGCCGGCCCTTCCTCTTCTCCCTTATGGCCCATCAAGGCCCATTGACCCCCGGGGTTCCGTAACCCGGTGTTCCGGTAACGCCCTGCTTTTCACTCGGAACCATTCCGAAGTCCAAACATAGGCTTCCAATATATCAATCTTTATGTCTCGACCATTTCGAGACTCCTCGTCATGTCCGTGATCACATCCGGGACTCCGAACTCCTTCGGTACATCAAAACTCATAAACTCATAATATAACTGTCATCGTAACGTTTAGCGTGTGGACCCTACGGGTTCGAGAACTATGTAGACATGACCTAGAAATATTCTCGGTCAATAACCAATAGCGGAACCTGGATTCCCATATTGGCTCCTACATATTCTACGAAGATCTTTATCGGTCAAACCGCATAACAACATACGTTGTTCCACTTTGTCATCGGTATGTTACTTGCCCGAGATTCGATCGTCGGTATCCAATACCTAGTTCAATCTCGTTACCGCAAGTCTCTTTACTCGCTACGTAATGCATCATTCCGTAACTAACTCATTAGCTACATTGCTTGCAAGGCTTATAGTGATGTGCATTACCGAGAGGGCCCAGAGATACCTCTCCGACAATCGGAGTGACAAAACCTAATCTCGAAATACGCCAACCCAACATGTACCTTTGGAGACACCTGTAGTACTCCTTTATAATCACCCGATTACGTTGTGGACGTTTTGTAGCACCCAAAGTGTTCCTACTTTAAACGGGAGTTGCATAATCTCATATTTACAGGAACATGTATAAGTCATGAAGAAAGCAATAGCAACATACTAAACGATCAAGTGCTAGGCTAAGAGAATGGGTCATGTCAATCACATCATTCTCCTAATGATGTGATCCCGTTAATCAAATGACAACTCATGTCTATGGCTAGGAAACTTAACCATGTTTGATTCAACGAGCTAGTCAAGTAGAGGCATACTAGTGACACTATGTTTGTCTATTTATTCACACATGTATTATGTTTCCGGTTAATACAATTCTAGCATGAATAATAAACATTTATCATGATATAAGGAAATAAATAATAACTTTATTATTGCCTCTAGGGCATATTACCTTCAGTCTCCCACTTGCACTAGAGTCAATAATCTAGTTCACATCGCCATGTGATTTAACACCAATCTTCCTAACTGTATATGCTTAACACCCATAGTTCACATCGTCATGTGACCAACACCCAAAGGGTTTACTAGAGTCAAAAATCTAGTTCACGTCGCTATGTGATTAACACCCAAAGAGTACTAAGGTATGATCATGTTTTGCTTGTGAGAGAAGCTTAGTCAACGGGTCTGTCACATTCAGAGCCGTTTGTATTTTGCAAATATTCTATGTCTACAATGCTCTGCACGGAGCTACTCTAGCTAATTGCTCCCACTTTCAATATGCATCCAGATTGAGACTTATAGTCATCTGGATCGGTGTAAAAAGCTTGCATCGATGTAACTCTTTACGACGGGCTCTTTTATCACCTCCATAATCGAGAAATATTTCCTTAGTCCTCACTAAGGATGTTCTTGACCAATGTCCAGTGATCTACTCCTAGATCACTATTGTACTCCTTGCCAAATACTGAGCAAGGTATACAATAGGTCTGGTACATAGCATAGCATACTTTATAGAACCTATGACTGAGGCATAGGGAATGACTTTCATTCTCTTTCTATCTTCTGCCGTGGTCGGGTTTTTGAGTCTTACTCAATTTCACACCTTGTAACACAGGCAAGAACTCTTTCTTTGACTGTTCTATTTTGAACTACTTCAAAATCTTGTCAAGGTATGTACTCATTGAAAAATTTATCAAGCGTCTTGATTTATCTCTATAGATCTTGATGCTCAATATGTAAGCAGCTTCACCGAGGTCTTTCTTTGAAAAAAAACTCCTTTCAAATACTCCTTTATGCTTTGCAGAATAATTCTACATTATTTTCGATCAACAATATGTCATTCACATATACTTATCAGAAATGTTGTAGTGCTCCCACTCACTTTCTTGTAAATACAGGCTTCACCGCAAGTCTGTATAAAACTATATGCTTTGATCAAATCATCAAGCATATATTCCAACTCTGAGATGCTTGCACCAGTCCATAGATGGATCACTGGAGCTTGCACATTTTGTTAGCATCTTTAGGATTGACAAAACCTTCTGGTTGCATCATATGCAACTCTTCTTTAATAAATCCATTAAGGAATGCATTTTTTGACATCCATTTGCCAGATTTCATAAAATGTGGCAATTGCTAACATGATTCGGATAGACTTAAGCATCGTTACGAGTGAGAAAATCTCATCGTATTCAACACCTTGAACTTGTCGAAAACCTTTTGCAACAAGTCGAGCTTTGTAGATAGTAACACTACTATCAGTGTCCATCTTCCTCTTGAAGATCCATTTATTTCACATGGCTTGCTGATCATAGAGCAAGTCAATCAAAGTCCATACTTTGTTCTCATACATGGATCCTATCTCAGATTTCATGGCCTCAAGCCATTTCGCTGAATCTGGGCTCATCATCGCTTCCTCATAGTTCGTAGGGTTCATCATGGTCTAGTAACATGACTTCCGAACATGATTACCGTACTACTACAGTGCGGATCTTACTCTGGAAGACCTACGAGGTTTGGTAGCAACTTGATCTGAAGTTTTATGATCATCATCACTAACTTCCTCACTAATTGGTGTAGGAATCACTAGAACTGATTTCTGTGATGAACTACTTTCCAATATGGGAGAAGGTACAATTACCTCATCAAGTTCTACTTTCCTCCCACTCACTTCTTTCGAGAGAAACTTCTTCTCTAGAAAGGATCCACCTTAGCAACGAATAACTTGCCTTCGGATCTTGTGATAGAAGGTGTACCCAATAGTTACCTTTGGGTATTCTATGAAGACGCACTTCTCCGATTTGGGTTCGAGCTTATCGTGTGAAAACTTTTTCACATAAGCATCACAACTCCAAACTTTAAGAAACGACAGCTTAGGTTTCTTTGTTAAACCATAGTTCATACGGTGTCGCCTCAACGGATTTAGATGGTGCCCTATTAAACGTGAATGCAGCTGTCTCTAATGCATAACCCCAAAGCGATAGTGGTAAACTGATAAGAGACATCATAGATCGCACCATATCCAATAAAGTGCGGTTACGACTTTCGGACACACCATTATGCTGTGGTGTTCCATATGGCGTGAGTTGCGAAACTATTTCACATTGTTTCAAATCAAGACCAAACTCGTAACTCAAATATTTATCTCCGCGATCAGATCGCAGAAACTTTATTTTCTTGTTACGATGATTTTCCACTTCACTCTGAAATTCTTTGAACTTTTCAATTATTTCAGACTTATGTTTCATCAAGTAGATATACCCATATCTGCTCAAATCATCTTGTGAAGGTCAGAAAATAACGATACTTGCCACGAGCATCAACACTCATTGAATCGCATACATCGGTATGTATTATTTCCAATAAGTCAATAGCTTGTTCCATTGTTCCGAGAACGGAGTTTTAGTCATCTTGCCCAAAAGGCACGGTTCGCAAGCATCAAATGATTCATAATCAAGTGATTCCAAAAGTCCATCGACATGGAGTTTTCTTCATGCGCTTTACACCAATATGACCTAAACGGCAGTGCCACAAATAAGTTGCACTATCATTATTAACTTTGCATCTTTTGGTTTCGATATTATGAATATGTGTATCACTATGATCGAGATCCAATGAACCATTTTCATTGGGTGTGTAACCATATAAGGTTTTATTCATGTAAGCAGTAACAACAATTTATTCTCTTACTTAAATGAATAACCGTATTGCAATAAACATGATCAAATCATATTTATGCTCAACACCAAATAACACTTATTTAGGTTCCACACTAATCCCGAAAGTATAGGGAGCGTGCGATGATGATCATATCAATCTTGGAACAACTTCCAACACTCATCGTCACTTCCCCTTCAACTAGTTTCTGTTCATTCTGCAACTGCCGTTTCAAGTTACTACTCTTAGAAACTGAACCAGTATCAAATACCGAGGGGTTGCTACGAACACTAGTAAAATACACATCAATAATCTGTATATCAAATATACCTTTGTTCACTTTGCCATCCTTCTTATCCGCCAAATACTTGGGGTAGTTCCTCTTCTAGTGACCAGTTCCATTGCAGCAAAAGTACTTAGTCTCAAGCTTAGGTCCAGACTTGGGCTTCTTCACTCGAGGAGCAACTTGCTTGCCATTCTTCTTGAAGTTCCCCTTCTTCCCTTTGCCCTTTTCCTTGAGACTAGTGGTCTTGTCAATCATCAACACTTGATGCTCTTTCTTGATTTCTACCTTCGTTGATTTCAACATCACGAAGAGCTCGGGAATCGTTTTCGTCATCCCTTGCATACTATAGTTCATCACGAAGTTCTAGTAACTTAGTGATGGTGACTAGAGAATTCTGTCAATCACTATCTTATCTGGAAGATTAACTCCCACTTGATTCAAGCGATTGAAGTACCCAGAAAATCTGAGAACATGCTCACTAGTTCACTACTAGAAAAAGGGCTATAGATGGGATTGACACTAATGGCGCACCAGAAAGCTGGTGCGCCATTAGTATATACTAATGGCGCACCACCATCTGATGCGCCATTAGAGTTTAAACTACTAATGGCGCTTTCGGCAAAGGGTGCGCCATTAGTATCAAATTTTTAACTAGTGCGCAGTCCAAACATACTAATGGCGCATCTCGCCCAAGCGCGCCATTAGTAGTTGTAACTACTAATGGCGCACTGTGCAATGGGTGCGCCTTTAGTATAGAATTTTTTTGAACTAGTGCGCCTATTCAAACATACTAATGGCGCATCCTGCCAAAGTGCGCCATTAGTAGTTGTAACTACTAATGGCGCACTGCAGCGGGTGCGCCATTAGTATAGAAATTTTTTGAACTAGTGCGCCTATCCAAACATACTAATGGCGCATCCTGCCCAAGTGCGCCATTAGTAGTTGTAACTACTAATGGCGCACCAGGCAGCGGGTGCGCCATTAGTATAGAATTTTTTTTTTGAACTAGTGCGCCTATCCAAACATACTAATGGCGCATCCTGCTTAAGTGCGCCATTAGTAGTTGTAACTACTAATGGCGCACCATGCAAGAGGTGCGCCATTAGTAAGTGGGAAGCAACAAGATATTTGGGACAGCCTCTCCTACCCACACACTCACTTTCTCCCCACTTCATTCTCTCCACCTCCTCCTTGTCTCGGGTGCCTCCTCTTTTTCACCTCATTTCCACCATAGATTCATTCAAATTAAGTGGTTAAATTACCTTGTTTTAATAGGTAAGTAAGGGGAAGCTATATTTAGGTTGTTCTCCCTACAACAATGTGCACATGCACTTTTTACGGCCTAGCTAGATCTATGTATGTTCGTGGTGTTGCATATGTTTGTGGTGTTGCATATGTGTTTGTGTTTGGAGGTGTGCGGTATTTGAAATGCGGTAGTTGCCAATATTTTGCGGAATGTTGATTCATTTCGCTTTCAAGCGAGAATTTTGGCATTAAGCATTCTTTTGGTCCTATTTTAGGGAAAGTCATGCCAAATTTTTGTTTGGTTCTAAAATATCGTTTTGCTCTACCTCATGCAGCGACCATAGTCCGCACGATGACCGAAGGCATCGTGAATAGGTTTTTGAGGTCCGCGAAGGCCGAGATGCTTCAAAAGAACGAGATGGAGATAAGATGTCCGTGTCGAAGATGCAAGTGAAGAGCCTTATTGCGGACCCGGATTCCGGCAGGTGCGGGACCACCGCTGTTGCGTGGTTTCATGGATGGCTATCGGTGGCAAGGTGATGAAGATGACTCTGAAGTCGTCCATGCGGGCCGGCAAGAAATGAGGAAGGGCAGCAAGACAACCACCGCGGCTCGGGCGGGCGAGAAGACAAAGAATCCTCAGGAGATGATCACGGTTGTGATCTTGCATACACAGTCATCATGTAGAAGATGCAGGACATGATGATGAGGAAGATGCGGAGTAGGCGACGGGCATGATCATGAACATGATGATGCCGGCGGAGCAGACGACGCTGGACCATCGATGGGCTGGGTGCAGGACCCTCATATTCAAGAGCTGCTTCTCAAGCAGATGGATAACGCAAGAGCTGCCGCCCGAGAGAAAGCCAATATGGATCAACTTGAGTTAGACGTGGTTACTCCATTGTATGAAGGATGCAGGCCCGAGGATACCCGCCTGAAAGTAACGCTCATGGCTCTGGAGATGAAGGTAAAACACAAAATGACCGACGATGCTTCGACGAGAACATGTCATTCGCACGAACGTCTTCCCAAGGGGAACAAGTGCCCGACCAGTTTGGAGGAGGCGAAGAAAATCGTGTGTCCTCTCGATTTATCCGACGTGAAATACCATGTGTGCATGAACAATTGCATCATTTATCGGGACGAGCACGCGGAGTCTACCATATGTCCGGTGTGCGGCGTCACTCGATACAAGAAGAGGAAGAAAGCTCCTCGAAAAGTGGTGTGGTACTTTCCGATCACTCCTCAAATGCGCAGCGCTATTTCGCGGACCCTAAGGTAGCAAAGCTCCTGCGTTGGCACGCGGATAGGGAGGAGAAGAAAGCGGGAAGATGACGCAAATGATCCGGAGATAGATAAAAAGACAAGATGCTGAGTCACCCTAAGGATGCGAGCCGATGGCAAGCGTTGAACTTCAAGACTCGAATTTGGGAACGATCCAAGGAACATCGTGCTGGGCGCGAGCACCGATGGAGTCAATCCGTTTGGCAGCCGGAGAAGCACACGTATCACCTGGCCTGTGTTTGTGTGGATGTACAACCTTCCCCTGGTTGTGCATGAAGAGGAAGTACATTCACATGAGTATGCTAATTGAAGGGCGAAACAACCAGGGAACAACATCAATCAGACCGGGGCTGCCGAAAGAGGAGCTTGACACGCTGTGGAAAACGCCACCAATACGTGGACGCCGCAGAGAAAGAATATTTCCCTATGAGAGCCGTGATCGCTCACGCCGGTGCACGACTATCTCGATTCACGGATATCTCACAAGCAGGTAGTCCACGGATTTTACGGATGCGTAAGGTGCATGGATGACACAACGTATCGCCAGACTAGATAGAGATCCCGGGTCTTGAAAACCGTGTTCATGGGACCTCGAAGGTGGCTTCGCGACGATGACCCGTGGAGGAAACGCAAGGATCTGTTCGATGGTGAAACCGAACTCAAAACGCCTGTCACGAGGAGCGGCGAGGAAATAGACAAGCTGTTGAAAAATTGGATAGACTGCCCACCGCCGGAAAGAAGCAAAAAGGCGCCCGAGCGGGAAAGAAGCGAAAGGCGCCCGAGAGCCGCTTGAAGGTATGGAAAACGAGGTCATTTTACGGGACTTGCCGTCTTGGAAGATCCACCGTGTGCCTCACAGCCTTGATGTCATGCATATCACGAAGAACGTGTGCGAGAGTCTGCTTGGTACCCTGCTCAACATGCGGAGAGGACCAAAGATGGGCCGAAAGCAAGGGCAGACTTGAAATCAATGGGCATCGTGCAGGAGCTTCACGCTATATATGATGATGATGATGATGATGATGATGATGATGATGATGAGGCGAAGCAGGACACGAAAAGTCGTCGCAAAAGGCAAAAAGGCCAAGAAGACCGGAAATGACTACCCTCCCGCGTGCTTCACTCTAAGTCGAGGAAATCGAGCAGTTTTTCACCTGCCTCCTAGGAGTAAAACTTCCTTACGGTTACGCGGGGAAGATAAGCAGATACCTAGACCCAGTGAAGCAGAAGTTCAGCGGGATGAAGTCTCACGACTATCACGTGCTGATGACGCAGATACTTCCAGTTGCAATCCGTGGGATCATGGACGCGCACGTCCGTGAAACGCTATTTGGCCTATGCAACTTCTTCGACGTCATCTCTCGGAAGTCGATTGGCGTGAGGCAACTCAGAAGGCTACATGAAGAGATCGTGGTGATACTATGCGATCTTGAGATGTACTTCCCGCCCGCATTCTTCGACGTTATGGTGCATCTGCTGGTCCATATAGTGGAGGATATCATCCAACTCGGCCGGCGTTCCTGCACAGCATGATGCCGTTCGAAAGGATGAATGGTGTCATCAAAGGATACGTTCGCAACATGTCACGTCAAGAAGTAAGCATAGCCAGGGGCTTTACGACCGAAGAGTGCATCTCCTACTGCACGAATTATCTAGGCATCGAGAACCCCGTTGGTACGCCCGTCAACAGGCACCTCGGCAGGCTCGGCTGGATGGGGTCACCGTGAGGGTCGCCGCCAAAATGCATGTCGACTTCGACGGTCGACTCGCCGACTTTGAAAGAGCAAACCTAGTCGCGCTACAACACATAGATGTGGTCGATCCTTGGGTGGTAGAGCACAAAACCTTTATTAAAAAGACGCATTACAATGACCGAGGCCAACAGAGGACGGACGGAGATACACTCAAAGAGCACAACTCATGTTTCACGCGTTGGTTCAAGCAGAAGCTTCGTCGTACCCTTTACATGAGGATTCTTCCGCGGAAGAACAACTCATATTCGCCTTGTCACAGGCGCCGAGCACAACCTCGATGACCTATGAGGCGTCACGATATCAACGGCTACACATTCTACACCGAGGCCAAGGACATGAAGAGCGATGGTTATCAGAACTCCGGGTAACGATGGAATCCTACACCGTAACGACAAGGACAGATACTACGGAAGGATCGAGGATATTCGGGAGCTGAGCTACGCTGGAGAGAAGGTCCCGATGTTCCGTGTCGATGGGCCAAGAACGTCATAAAAGAAGACCGGTATTTCACCACCATGGTTATACCCGAAGCCAAATCCAAGATCATGGGCGCAAAGCGTCACCGCTAAAAATGAGCCATGGGTACTGGCTTCCCAAGTGGACCAATGCTTCTTCATTACCGACCCGCCAAAGCCCGGTCGTGTTGTCGTGAGGAGAGGCAGAAGGAAGATCATCGAATGGATGGAGTAGCCAATGAGCAAGACTTCGACAAGTACGGGCGACCCGAGGATCGAACATGTCGATTTATGATGAAGTAGCAGCATACACCACAAGAAGAAGCAGGACCACCCTACCTAAAGGACGTCCGTTCCACGTAAGAACTCCATTTGCGAAAAAGAAGGGCAAGAAAATTGTGAACAGATAGCTTGCTAAGATCGATTGTATTTAAATCGTAGCCTTCATTTCTCGATTGTATTTCATGGGTACTTTTGAACTATCATGAATATTTTTAAATTTCATGGACACTCGATCTCGATCCCTCCATCTCGATCGCTATCCCACCTCGCCAGATCCGGTCCCTCGCCGAGCACCCCAGATCCACGGCCACGCCGACCCCCGCACCTCGATTCCCCTACTCAACCGGCCTTGACCCCCCCGCACCCAGCACCGTCTTATAAAAAATTAGTATAAAAAACTTTTTAAATGCTACTGTCTTATAAAAAATATTACTGTTATTATTTAAACAAGTTTGAACATATTTAAACACAAATAAGTATCAAACAGCTTTTTAAATGCTAAAAAATTTGTGGAGCCCACCTCGATCCCCCTCCATCTCGATCGCTATCCCACCTCGCCAGATCCGTCCCCTCGCCTTGAGCACCCCCAGTCCACCGGCCGCCGCCTTGAAGCCCCCGCACCGTCGATTCCCTACTCAACCGCCGCCGACCCCTGCACCTCAAGCACCGTCTTATAAAAAATAAGTATCAAACAACTTTTTAAATGCTACTTGTCTTATAAAAAATATTACTGTTATTATTTAAAAAAGTTTGAACATATTTAAACATAAATAAGTATCAAACAGCTTTTTAAATGCTAAAAAATTTGTGGAGCCAGGGAGTCGAACCCAGGACCTCCTGGTGTGAGATCTGGCTGCTGACCAGTCGAGCTAGTAGAGTGGGCTTGACGTGGATAGGTTCTGGTAGTACATAACCTTTTGGCTCGAGTTGAAATAAAAAAATACTAATGGCGCACCACGGTGAGGTGCGCCATTAGTATGGACATGCTAATGGCGCACCACGGTGAGGTGCGCCATTAGTATTGTGCCCGATCCCCCCTGCCCTCTCCCCCTTCGCCCGATCCCCCCTTCCCTCTCCCCCTCGCTAGTTCCCTCTCCCTATCGATCCACCGCAGCCACCGCCGCTGCCCTGACCCTCGCCCTCTCCCTCGCCCTCTCCCTCCCTCGCCCTCTCCTCGCCTTCCCTCTCCCTCGCCCGCCTCCCTCGACGCCACCGTCCCGCCACCTCGACGCTTGCCCGCCGCCTCGTGCGACCCGCCTTGACGCCGCCCAGCGCGCCTCGGCGCGACCCGCCGCCCAGCGCCGCCTCGGCCGCGACCCCGCCGCCCGGACGCCGCCCAGCGCCGCCTCGACGCTGACCCCGCCGCCCAGCGCCGCCTCGGCGACCCGCCGCCTGACGCCGCCCGACTCCGCCTCGGCGCTGCCCGCCCGCCCAGCGCGCCTCGACCCGCCCAGCGCGCTGCCCCACCTCGACCCCGCCCGTCCACACCACTGTCGCCGAGCACCACCATCCCCGTGAGCTCCCTCCTCCTCCTCCTCCTCCTCCTCCTCCTCCTCCTCCTCCTCCTCCTCCTCCTTCTCATATTGATTCTTCATGCTTCACCATATCTTGTTTTCAAATATTTGTAGATTACTTATATTGATTTAGTTATATCGAACATCATCCGTGATTCCGCCATTGATCATCAAAACTAAATCAATGGAGATGACATGAATTAGTCTTATCATTTCTGCTATTCAAGGTGCTTGCATATTTAAGTATCTCATCACAAAATTACATTTATTTATTTCTGCTGCTGTGTCTATCATGAAACTACATGTATATCAATTTTTCAAAGCTTGAAAGCTCAGCCCAATTTTCGGCTCTGAGCAGACCTGCAAGTCTTTCCACAACACTGACGCCATCTATGGCCCATTCTCCATCCTGACATAAGTAGCAAATTGTTGTGTTTAGTGATCAATTATGTGTTGTGGTCATGTTCAATGGTTTCAACAGGGCTAACTATCCACTCTACTATTCCATACCATGATATATATCATTCTGTTGAGATCGATGAGTCAAGATTCCTCTGCTAAAACTCATGAAAGATACTTGTGATTGATGACACGCTCATTTCAGTCCAAAAGAAAAAGAAGAACACTTTTGCATAAAAACTCCAAATGTCAACAGGCGATGATTGGCAAGATTAACAATACCATATGTTCAGTTAAAACAAAAATTACAGTAATGCCCATTGATGAGTATTAATTACCACCCAGCAATTCATTTTGCAATTATAGTTTCCTTGCCTTTGTAGGGATTAAAAATATGTACATTTTTCATTACCAATAAATGATTATCTCCGTGAACATTCAAAGTTATGTGGTAAGAGCAAGAAGTGTTTCAGATGTGGGGATTGTAGCTGAATTTTATTTTGCGATTGTTGTGCAATTTGTATCCACTTTTTGTCACACTTGTGATATGAGAACTGAGATAAACCTTGGAGACTATGCTGAAGCTTGCAGAGGGGTAGTTACGACTAGATTCAGACTTACATGAACCAAGGACGGGCTATGGAAATTGATTACTGTGGTATGATATGACAGAGTTCTTACCATGCCTAGGAAGCTAGTAATCACATTAGATCTTTCGCCTAAATAGATGAAGATTTTATGCTGTAGAATGTATGCTAATTGCTGGTTTGGTCGTTGCTAATGCCTAAAGAAACTGACAATTTAATTCTTGAGCCCTGAAGTGTTAATGTTGTCATTAAGTAGACAAGAAAGCATCGGCTACAATCTTTGAAAATGAGCGTCCATGCATATCTCGACTGCCATTTTTAGGATAATGGCAGACTAATTCATGTTTTCAAATATCTTGTCTGATTTAGTTTTCACCATATTTTCTTATATTGATTTAGTTTTGATGATTAATGGCAGAGATACATGGCGACCCAAGTTATATCTATTTTCTCATATTTGTAGAGAAGATTTTCACACGTGTAAAAGTTTTTTTTCAAATATATTTTCAGTTAAAACAGAGTGAAGGTTCAGTTATTTGCTGCCATGGTGGTTTCTTCAATCAAATAATCTTTTCATTCCTGCTTGGCGATTTATTATTTCTAAGAAAAGAGAGAGCTAGGATCTTACTAACAACTCTACTAGATTGTTAAGTTGGGTGGGATGTAAAAGCAACTCTTCTTCTAAGTGCAATATACTTAGTGCTGCTATATGAGTGTATAAATATTTGTTGCTATATAAATGTGAACAAAATTCGTGCTTGTATATGATATTCTGCCATGAAGCTTCACTAGCTCCTGTGGGTGTGGGATCCATGTGACATGTGACATTGCATCCATGTCCACAGGATAATGATTTTGCAGGTACCCGAGAGGCCCTTGAGTTTGCCGGAATGTCGATTAACTTCCGCTCCGGCAAATTCGGGTACTCCATATGTCCTATTTTCAGCAAAGGTCATGCTGAAATTTTCCGTAAATTTTAGCATGACTTTGCTAAAAATTGGACATATGGGGTACTTGTGACTAATGCATGGGCCGGGTATCTTAGTAGTTAATTAAGTAGGATCAACTGCCCCGGCGCATTTGTGACTAATGCATGGCTTTTAGGGTGCCTCGGTGTCGATAAAAACCGAAATGATGAAAGCTTAGGCTTTTAGGGTGCCTCGGCGTCGAAAAACCCTCAATGATAAAAGCTTAGATTTTAGGATGCCTCGTGTCGAAAAACCCTAAATGATGAGACCATGATCTTGTTCCTTGACAATAACCAACTTTTGACCAAACTTTGTTTCTATTTAGAGAGAAACATGGCCCACAACGATGAGGCCGGGGTTCAAGCGGCAAGGCATTCTCGGGAGCTGTCCCAGGAGATGGAGGAACAACCTCACTTGTATGAGGCCGCCGCCTTCCCCACCGATCCCGAGACCACCGATGGTACCGCCGAGGATGACCCCAATCGATGCCACCACCGATGGTGCCGCCGAGGATGCCACCATCGATGATGGCGGGCGCAACGCAGATGGCAGCCAACCGAAGAGGCAACGGAAGGACCGGCGCCCGATCGTGCTCCGCGACCTCAAGGAGGAAGTTATCAAGTGGACTCCAACGGGAATCCAACGGCGCCCGAACGAATAGTCAAGGGGTACTCGCTTCAGCTCGGGTGCATTCTCCGGAGCACCGTCTCGATCAACACCGAGAACCTGAGGCATCCCGACCGAGGGAATTTGCGCAACCTCCTCTTCACGAAGCTGCACGAACGATACAAGTTCCCCGCTGAATTTGAAAACACAAGCCTCAAAGGGAATAAAGTGAACAATGCTGCCCTCACGAAGATGAGCAAGGCCCTGTCTACTTGGAAAAGCAATGTGAAGAGAATGATCGAGAAAGGTGATAGTTATCAAGATCAAGGAGAAAAATCCTTCGATCACCGAAGATGACTACAACGACTTCAAGATCAATTGCTCGAGCACCGCAAGCTCCCAATCAAGTGAGTGGGGAAACAAATGCGGAGCTGAACATAGGGGAACACACACTCGGTCCCGGGCGGTTACAGAGTGGCGGAGCCTATATGGGACAAGGAGGAGGCGGAGCGTGCCGAGCAAGGCCTACCGCCTCTTCGATACATACGGTGACAAGCGGATCAGGAACTTTGTCGGGGCCGGTACAAGAAGGACCCAAAACAAAGGAGCTTACCACGGATCCGAAGACCGGGCAGCTTCAAATTGTTCTCGTAAGGAATACACCCAGCGTAATTAGCTCCATATGGTTGCATTCTAATTAATGAAGCCGAATTTCTAAATGGTTCACATTCCTTCCGCAGCGCATCGAAAGCGATGGCTGGGTCGACTCGAGCAACCCTTGGGACACCACTCTAAATAGGGGGTTGAATGTAATGAAGAACAAGGATAAGATCAGTAAGCCGACGTCGGTCGTGGTCGTGTGGCGGCAAAGGCTTGTCGACAAAATGGGGTCATACTATACCGCTGGTGTGCGGAAGGAGAAAAGACCAGCTCGGAAAGCCAGCGCGAGAGGTTCAAGAACTCAAGGCACAGTGTGGCGCGGATTCGGAGATTGTCCAAGAGCAAGTGGAACAACGACTCGGAGCGACGATCACCGCCCTTGTGCCTACCTTTGATCTCGGGGTTGAGTGCGTGGATTGCGAAGCGGCCAACAGGGCCGCCCCGATTCCTAGCTTCACGGCCAGCAACTCGCATAATGCGATGGCGGGTTATTGGTGCCTCGGCGGAGGCGGCATTGGTGTCTCCGACGCCGACACGGAGCTTAATGCACCCGGTGTACGCCAGCGAGCACCTCTGCAGCAAGCGGCCCCTCCGTCAATCGCACGCTACCGCTGGCGGTGCCTCTACATTAGCCGAGCTCGACGCCATCATCACGGTAACTAATTAAGCCTCTCTCGCCGAGGACTTCATCTCCTTGCCTTTTGATCGGCATCCCCGACGCCCTACATGTTTTCGCGGGCGCCGCCGACGTTCGCGTGCAGTCCTCCACTTCGTGAACAACGAGATGGTCGATGTCGCCAAGGGCAAAATCGTTCAACCGTGCAACCCCTAGTTCCACGGTACCCAGATGACAGCCAACTTGTTTAGGGTTCAACAGGTTCGCGTGCTGCCAGGCTGCGACGACTTGTTACCTCCGAATCGACCCGTCGGGCCGACGATGATGACGTGATGACCCTCGCCGCTTTGCTGAGCTAGCCCTCGCTTTGGTCAAGAGCCAGATTCGCTTTGGGGCGGGGACACCACCCCAAAGACAACACCGCCATCGTGCCGGCGCCAAGTCGGCCCCATGGCAAGACCGCCAGAACGGTGCCGGACATCCCTATGCCATCGATCCAAACATGCATATGGCAGGATCGTAACGACGACGACGACGACTATGATACATTTGGCAACGTCGATCAAGATTTTGCCGAGCATGGGTGCGATGGCGACTTCATGGGGCCTCCTTCTCAAGAACCAAACCCAACAAAAGACGTGTGCGATCTAGCTTCGCACTGCTGGAGAAGCCAAGTTGCAACAGCGCCGTCCGGCGCTCAGCTCTCGTGGAGACGCCTCCACTGCCGACTTCACCGAGCCTCGAGATAGGCGAGGTGCGAAATATTATCAGCCCCAACACACTCAAGAAGGCGGTCTGTGAGCAAAACTCGGTCCCATTACAGGAGAAGAAGAAGGCACGCAAAAGAAAGACTAAGAAGGGTGCGAGCCAGCCGCACCGAGTACGATCCGTGCTCAGACGGGCCACCTTCACCGCAGGATATCTCGAGGAGGGTGCATGTGGCGGGTAGGGCGATGGTACCGACAAATATGCTCAATGCTGCAACCGGTGCTATGCGGAGTCTGCATGATGTTGTTCTTTCTTTGGAGAAGCTGCGCCTCGTGGAGAAGGATGTGGCATACCCGGTTTCGCGGCCAAGGTGCCAGAGGGCAATGGCTTTGTGGATAACTCCATCGGGCGACGATCGTCTCCGCTGCTTTGATGACATCCACGCTTATGTTGAACCTTCATCCGCTGCACTACACCTTCGCTCGGCTATTTTATTTGAGTATGGAGATGCGGATCATTCGCGACAAGACCCGGACATCGTGATAGTTGACCCTTCTACATGCGTGCAAGATCTTGGGCAGCTGGGACCGCAAGTCGCGAAGTTCTTACCTCGAAGGCGCCATTCGCAAACCAAGATAAGGATAACTTCCTCGTGCCTTACTTTCCCGAGTAAGTCCTCCCTCAACCGCCCGTAACATATGAATTCTTACATTTCGATCGCTTTTCTTTTAACATTCCGTGTTTTCTGCAGTGACACACGTTGCACGCTCATCCTCCTAAGCCCCAAATATTCCATGGCCACGTATTTCGACCCGGACCGTTAGTCGAACGTAGACTACACAAATGTCAAGAAGGTTCTTGATGATGTTCTCCCCGGCTACGCCAAACCTGGAGGCACCTTCACCAGGCCTATTCGTAAGTACGGCAAGCACATGTTCTCCCACAATACGACGTTCTGCTGCGTCAAGCAGCCCCGGGCGGTCGGAAAGGGTGCCTACTACGCCATCCATCACATGCGGGCGATCGCACGGGACCATCATCAACTTCGCTACCGAGTAAACTCCAAGATTGGGCCGCGAGCGTGTCGGCAATCCAGGACGCGGACCTCCGACAAGAATAATTTCGCATCCAGATGGAGATTGCGGAAATCATCCATCAAGATGACATTAGTACCTCTCGTCAGTTCTACAACAGAAATCAACCGTCCAAAGTGACATCGACACAATGCTACAAATGCAGGATGACAACGCCCGTTCTTTCATGACTCCCACGATAGACGGCGGCTTCATCCACGCTCCGGTCCCTTGAGTCGAGTTATCTAGTTCTGAAACATCGATTGGCTCATGTTGTAATTAAACTTTAATGAACTTGTAGTATGTCTCTTTGGTTTCGAGAGTCATTCAACTTAGATGTAATCGATGCTATTAATGTCTTGCTTTTCTCTTCCGATCGCTCGCTTGCATACTTATATATTGCTTATGTATTGTGCGTGAATTGGTACTAACGTTTCGCTTGGCTAGTGCATAGCGATGCCGACGTATGTCGTGTACAAGGGTAAGGTTCGGAGTCTACGATGATCGGGAGGAGTGTCGGAGACAGGTTCACCGATTCAGCGGTAATAGTTACAAAGGGTACACCACTAGGGCCGAGGCCGAATCTAGATACGCCCGCTATCTAGCGGGAGAGGGAGGAGCGTTGGAGGAACCGGATGAAGACGAAGTTTCATCGTGATGATGCTCATCGTGATGACCGCAGCTCTTCTATGTGATGGTAGTTTAGATGATCGATATCGACTTGTAATGTGAAGACAAACTCGCTACTCATGGTCTCGAGACTTGTAATATAATGTTCTATCTTTGTTCGGTCTTTTCAATTCGGAGACTAATATGATGAATTGTATTCGGAGACTAATATGATGAATTGTATTAAAAGACTAATCTTCTATTGTATCTGATGAATCTATTGTTGATGTGTGCTGTCTATATTTTGTCAAATTATACAATTTGTAACCTGTGAAAAAAAAAGAAAATAAAAAATAAAAACCTAATATTCATACTAATGGCGCATCACATGATAAAGGCGCCATTAGTATGACAGTGCATACTAATGGCGCATCATTGGTAGTGCGCCATTAGTATGCCATGTTACTAATGGCGCATTCAGGTGGTGCACCATTAGTATGCCAAAGCACTGGGTATACATGCCCTCGGGAGGCATACTAATGGCGCAATCAAGCATATATTAATGGCGCACCAGGTGGTGCGCCATTAGTATATCAGAGATACTAATGGCGCACCAGGTGGTGCGCCATTAGTAAAAATTACTAATGGCGTGCTGTTAATGGCGCACCACAGATGCGCCATTAATAGCCAAATTAGGTGCGCCATTAGTAGTGGTTTTTCTAGTAGTGATTTGAGCGATTCTCTTCCATCTTTTAGCTATAGAACTTGTTGGAGACTTCATATCTCTCAACTCGGGTATTTGCTTGAAATATTAACTTCAATTCCTGGAACATCTCATATGGTCCATGACGTTCAAAACGCCTTTGAAGTCCCGATTCTAAGCCGTTAAGTATGGTGCACTAAACTATCAAGTAGTCATCATATTGAGCTAGCCAAACGCTCATAACGCCCGCATTTGCTCCTCGCAATAGGTCTGTCACCTAGCGGTGCATTAAGGACATAATTCTTACGTGCAGCAATGAGGATAAACCTCAGATCACGGATCCAATCCGCATCATTGCTACTAACATTTTTCAATACAATTTTCTCTAGGAACATATTAAAATAAACATATGAAAGCAACAAACATAGGGAAGCAACAACACGAGCTATTGATCTACAACATAATTTGCAAAATACTACCAGGACTAAGTTCATGATAAATTAAAGTTCAATTAATCATATTACTTAAGAACTCCCACTTAGATAGACATCTCTCTAGTCATCTAAGTGATTACGTGATCCAAATCAACTAAACCATGTCCGATCATCACGTGAGATGGAGTAGTTTCAATGGTGAACATCACTATGTTGATCATATCTACTATATGATTCACGCTCGACCTTTCGGTCTCCGTGTTCCGAGGCCATATCTGTTATATGCTAGGCTCGTCAAGTTTAACCTGAGTATTTGAACGTAGAGCCTATCACACCCGATCATCACGTGGTGTCTCAGCACGAAGAACTTTCGCAACGGTGCATACTCAGGGAGAACACTTCTTGATAATTTTAGTGAGAGATCATCTTATAATGCTACCGTCAATCAAAGCAATATAAGATGCATAAAGGATAAACATCACATGCAATCAATATAAGTGATATGATATGGCCATCATCATCTTGTGCTTGTGATCTCCATCTCAAGCTAATCGTTATGATCACCATCGCCACCGGCGCGACACCTTGATCTCCATCGTAGCATCGTTGTCGCCTCGCCAACTATTGCTTCTACGACTATCGCTACCGCTTAGTGATAAAGTAAAGCAATTACATGGCGCTTGCATTTCATACAATAAAGCGACAACCATATGGCTCCTGCCATTGTCGATAACTCGGTTACAAAACATGATCATCTCATACAATAAAATATAGCATCATGTCTTGACCATATCACATCACAACATGCCCTGCAAAAACAAGTTAGACGTCCTCTACTTTGTTGTTGCAAGTTTTACGTGGCTGCTACGGGCTGAGCAAGAACCGTTCTTACCTACGCATCAAAACCACAACGATAGTTTGTCAAGTTGGTGCTGTTTTAACCTTCGCAAGGACCGGGCGTAGCCACACTCGGTTCAACTAAAGTGAGAGAGACAGACACCCGCTGGTCACCTTTAAGCAACGAGTGCTCGGAGCGGTGAAACCAGTCTCGCGTAAGCGTACGCGTAATGTCGGTCCGGGCCGCTTCATCTCACAATACCGCTGAACCAAAGTATGACATGCTGGTAAGCAGTATGACTTATATTGCCCACAACTCACTTGTGTTCTACTCGTGCATATGACATCAACGCATAAAACCTGGCTCTGATACCACTGTTGGGGAACGTAGTAATTTCAAAAAAAAAATTCCTACGCACACGCAAGACCATGGTGATGGCATAGCAACGAGAGGGGAGAGTGTCTGTCCACGTACGCTCGTAGACCATAAGCGGAAGCATTATAACAACGCGGTTGATGTAGTCGTACGTCTTCACGATCCGACCGATCCAAGTACCGAACGTACGGCACCTCCGTGTTCAAAGACACGCTCAGCTCGATGACGATCCCCGGGCTCCGATCCAGCAAAGCGTCGGGATGAGTTACACAAGACGACGGCGCAGGACGATAATGATGCTCCACCAACACAGGGCTTCGCCTAAGCTCATGACGATATGACTTCACCGGGCGCAGGGCTTCGCCTAAGCTCCGCGACGATATGATCAAGTGGAATATGGTGGAGGGGGCACCGCACACGGCTAAGGAACGATCCGTAGATCAACTTGTGTGTCATGGGGTGCCCCCTGCCCCGTGATATAAAGGAGCAAGGGGGTGCGGCCAGCCCTAGGGGGCTGGCCGAGGAGTCCTACTCCCACCGGGTGTAGGACTCCCCCCTTCTCCTAGTTGGACTAGGACTTGGGGAGGGGGAAGAGGGAAGGGGGCGCCGCCCCCCCTCTCCTTGCCCTATTCGGACTAGAGGGGGAGGAGGGCGCGCGGCCTGCCCTGGCCGGCCCTTCCTCTTCTCCCTTATGGCCCATCAAGGCCCATTGACCCTCGGGGTTCCGTAACCCCGGTGTTCCTAGAACGCCCTGCTTTCATCCGAACCTTTCCAAGTCCAAACATAGGCTGCCAATATATCAATCTTTATGTCTCGACCATTTCGAGACTCCTCGTCATGTCCGTGATCACATCCGGGACTCCGAACTCCTTCGGTACATCAAAACTCATAAACTCATAATATAACTGTCATCGTAACGTTAAGCGTGCGGACCCTACGGGTTCGAGAACTATGTAGACATGACCTAGAACTATTCTCGGTCAATAACCAATAGCGGAACCTGGATGCCCATATTGGCTCCTACATATTCTACGAAGGTCTTTATCGGTCAAACCGCATAACAACATACGTTGTTCCACTTTGTCATCGGTATGTTACTTGCCCGAGATTCGATCGTCGATATCCAATACCTAGTTCAATCTCGTTACCGGCAAGTCTCTTTACTCGTTACGTAATGCATCATTCCGTAACTAACTCATTAGCTACTGTGCTTGCAGGGGTTATAGTGTTGGGCAGTAGCGAGAGGGCGCGGAGATTCCTCTCCGACATTCTGAGTGACAAAACCTAATCTCGAAATACGCCAACCCAACATGTACCTTTGGAGACACCTGTAGTACTCCTTTATAATCACCCGATTACGTTGTGACGCTTTGGTAGCATCCAAAGTGTTCCTCCGTAAACGGAGTTGCATAATCTCATAGTTTCATGAACATGTATAAGTCATTAAGAAATATATATCAACATACTAAACGATATAGTGCTAGGCTAACTGAATGGGTCATGTCAATCACATCATTCTCCTAATGATGTGATCCCGTTAATCAAATGACAACTCATGTCTATGGCTAGGAAACTTAACCATCTTTGATTCAACGAGCTAGTCAAGTAGAGGCATACTAGTGACACTATGTTTGTCTATTTATTCACACATGTATTATGTTTCCGATTAATACAATTCTAGCATGAATAATAAACATTTATCATGATATAAGGAAATAAATAATAACTTTATTATTGCCTCTAGGGCATATTACCTTCATACTTGTCGCCCCACAATACGGCTGCAAAGTCCGAACACTTCTTATATATAAGTTCGGCACCCCGAATTTAGCATTATATGCATTGGCTCCAAATCATGTCTTTGGTCAATAGTTGGGTGTCTGCCCTCGTGCTTGCTATCCTACGTTCCGCTCTATCGGCTAGGGTAGTAAAGGGAGAACTACTGCGATTGTGCGCTGGCCTTGACCAGATGAGCACCTCAGTAGAGAAAGCCGAAAACTGACTGTCATGATACGGCGAGAACCGTTCAGCTGTTCGAGGTTTACAAAATCGTTGGAGATTTTTTCTACGTCATGCGAAGGATCGGCACTTCCCGATCAGATGCTGACAGCACCCTGGCCTAGACCAAAGGCTGTACACTTGCTTAATTATAAAACTCCTGTGGCTAACTGAGGGCATTCAAGCCGTACAGTCCGATTGCCTTGTTCGTTGCACTAAACAACTACTCCAAAGGACCATATAATTGGATCAAGATTGTTTAGAATCCATCCCGAACACCTCCGTACTACCTACGTGAGGGCAGAAGCCGACGACTGGCCAACCCTCAGATTACAAATAACACGGCCGCACAGGAGGAAACAATTCAAAGCATAATAAAATTATTTTACAAACACCGGCTTTGTTCCCATAGTACAAGGCAAAGGCAACATGAATACATTTATTCAAATACAATGTCCTGCGAACATTGCGCCGCCACAAGTCGAGACCCCTCTACGACATCCGCGAAATATCGCTCGGGTGTGCCGTGCTCCTTGCCCTCCGGCGGCCCACTGGCAACTTCAACAACGTTCATCTTCGCCCACCACATCTTGCAGTGAGCGAAGGCCATACGAGCACCTTCAATACAGGCGGAGCGCTTGATGACGTCCAGCCGCGGACAGGCCTCCACCAGACGCCTCACGAGTCTGAAGTAGCTGCCGGGCATAGGTTCGACTGGCCATAGCCGGATTGTCAAATCCTTCATGGCTAGTTCGGCCACCCTATGCAGCTCCACCAGCTGCTTCAGCTGATCGGTGAAGGACACGGGATGCTCTGGCGCTATGCGTCTGCGATCAGTAATAGCTTCTCAGAGAACCTCCTCCTTCGGCTCGATTGAACTCTGCAGCGTCTGATATGTTGCGTGGTAGATCCGCAAAAGCCCCTGGGGAACTCCGAACCCGGGTTAGTAAAAGACATTGCTTCTCCGCATACTTGCTTTGCATCTTAATGCCTTACTAGCCGTGATCTTCTTGGCCTCCTGGATCTCCTGGAGGGCGGCCTGGGCCTCATCCCGTGCGGTCTCCGTGCTCCGACGAGCCTTTGTGAGTTCGGCCTCTTTCGCCGATGCATCATTCTCCAAGGTCTCACATTTTTTCGCCGCATCTTGAAGCTCCTGCTGGACTTCTTTGACCCGGGCCTTGAGGTTCTTACGAGCGGCCTGCTGCTGGACAACTTTCTCCTCGGCCTCACCTAAGGCCTTCTGTCGGTTCAATATCCGGCGTATCTCGTAGTAGGGGTCCTAAGCTAGGTGTCTTGGAACGATGGTAACATGGACACGGGGTTTTACCCAGCTTCAGGCTCTCTTCATGAGAAAATACCCTACATGCTGCTTTTGATTGTATTCATATGGGGTGTAGTACAGAGTACATGTATCTACCACGAGATTGTAGTAATGAATATGAGATCGTCTATTGACTAGCCTGGCCTCGGTTTATATAAGACACCGGAAGCCTAGGGTTCAGGAGAGTCCTTGTCTTGGGCGCCAAGTCTTGTGGAGTCTTCCTTGTATGCGGCAGGGGCTGTCCGAACTGGCCCATGAGTATGCGACCATGGGGTGCTCGGCCCAATCTAACTGATCAGGAGATGACGTGGTGAGTACCCCCTAGTCCAGGACACCGTCAGTAGCCCCCTGAACCGGTCTTCAAGTTGGGGACGCTCCTCGATTCTTCCGAACTGTTCTTCATCTTCGGTCGTCGGTCTTGAAAACTGATTCAACAAATCTTCCCAAAGTGCATCCGAAGAGTTTACACGTCGGGTATCCGAGGAGCACCTTTAAGTTTCCGGCCTATATCAATGCCTTGTTATTTTTAGGCCCACCTCGGGTTTGAAGTTGTCCCCGTGCGGTGGTGTCCTCTTGCATCCGAGCTCCAACGCCGGACTGCATTTGAGGTATCTTTTGCAGCTGAGCACCAACGCCGGATTGTATCCAAGCTCCAACGCCGGATTGAATCCAAACTCCAACGCCGGAGAGTATCCGAGCTCCAATGCCGCACTATATCCGAGGTGTCATAGATCACCTTGGCTCAAAAAGGTCGAAGGAGTTTAGCCGAGCTTAATGCCAGAAATGCCTTCTACGGAGCCAACCACTGGCGTCCGAGCTTTATGCCGGACTGCTTCCGAGGTGTCTATTGTAGTCGAGCACCAACGTCGGACTGTATCCGAGGTAGTGCACCACCTCGACCATGGACTGATTTTTATGAATTTAATTTCGAATTGTGCAATGTAATCTCTGCTGAGATGTATAGCCAGTAGCCCTCAAGGTGCGAGTTGGCCTAATATCCGGGATGCACCTGAATGAAAAAAAAAATCAAACCGCTGACCCTAGTAGCCCCTGAGACTCAGATCGATTCACAAAATCAGCCCGAGGATCAATTCCCATCTCAATAGCATACTTAGGAATATAAATGCGGTGTGCGAAGTCCTTGAGACTCAGGTTGGGTGCGGCCGACCAACCTGAGGATAATAATCTCCTCGAAAACTATATTGCACTTTAAATTTTCTGCGTTGGATTGTCAATGCAAGAGCCCCGAGACATCGGGTCGAGTGGCAACACTGCATCGGGGATCGATGTTCCCCTTTAATATTTGTAAATAATAAGCACGAAGCCCAGTAGCCCCCGAGCCTTAATGTGGGCAAGGGTGGCCGAATTAAGGATCGATATCCAAAGTAAAATCACAAATTATGTGTAATGATTCCATGTATCCAAATACTTTACATCATCAATGCTCGAATCCGCATTGTACAAAACTTTGTTGGCCGACCATCGGCTTCAACCTCCTCGGCCAGTAGCTGGGGAGTGTTTGTCCTACTTTATAAAGCCTTTACAAGGGCAAAGATTTACGACAAACAAGGCAATTCAGCCATACGGTTTCATAAACAAAGGTACGCAGAGAGATATGTTGTATTACTGTTTAATGTAAGAAACATCTTCCAAAGAAAATAGTCCCGCTGTCGGTTCCTTTCTTTGGGTTGTCATGCCAACCATGGTCATGAAACCTCACCTCCGATCAATGCAGGAGAAAAATGTTGAGGATTTAGTTTGGGGAAAGTTCCCGAATTCTATGGTATTTTGACTCCATTGCGACCATTTATCAGTTGAAAGTGGCCCATCGTCGGCTTCTACCCCTTTGTAGATACTACGCAGGGTGTTTCCGCAAGAACAAGACAACCCTTAGCCGACGTCTTGGTGCCCGAAGGCGGTTGTGTTAGCGGAAACGAGGCAATCAGATATGCGGGCTTTATAACTTTCACTTAGTCATAGGAGCTTAAAGTTGGGAGGCCAATTACTAGCCCCCGGTTAGTGTTCGGCGACAGCCTAGGTCAAGCCGTAAACACTTCGGCCCATGTTATGAACGACCCATCATTTAACACAGTCATCGGATTGCTGACCAGTTTACGCTTATTGTGACAGTCAGTTTTCGGCTTTCTCCACTGAGGTGCTTAACCATGCGAGCTGGAAGCACAATCTAAGTGGTTCTCCTTTTGCACACCTAGCCGAACAAAGCGGAACGTAGGCGGCAAGCACAGGATCCGGGTAACCCAACTATCGACCGATGACACAATTCGAAACCAATGCATATATAGCAATATCCGAGAATGTTTTTGCCGGATCTCTAAAGGTGTTCGGCGTTGCACTGCGAGACTTATGCTGGAAACACACAAATTGTTTAAAAGTGCCATAGGCTTGGAAAACCAAAAATGCTCAGGAAAAACTTGACGTCCGAACTAGATCAAGTGTTCGGTGCCAATCCAAAAAATCGGTCTTAGAGAAAATAGGTGCTTCTGTCATGCTTTAACATGACGCGTTCTATCTCAAGACTTCAAGCGGGTCAGCCTTCTGCTTCAACCTCCCTATCCCGAAGGCGGGGTGTTTCTCATTAGGCCAGTTTAGCAAACTAAAACTCGAGCGGTTTGAGAGAGAAATCAGGCTACCCGGCTATTGACCACACACTCGCGTTGAAAAAGGAGTGATAGAAAAATACTTTACAACGACCAAGAAGAAAAATATATTGTAAAACGGCTCATGCAAATTTAAGAGCCCCCAAGTGACTTGGGTAAAAGAATTTTATGTATAATGATTGTATGTACCAAAGTACTTATATCATATCTGTGTTCACCCAAACTTTATACGCGTCTTAACCGACCGTCGGCTTCTCCCTCTTCGGTCAAGGGCCAAAAAGTGTTATGTACACCACCTGTCGAGAATATCGACGGTGTTTCCGATAACCAGGCAATCAGGCCATAAGGCTGTAACAGAAAAAGCGCGCTCAGGGAACTTATGGTATATTACTGACGAAGTGTAAGAAGCATCTTCGAAGAAAATAATATCCCCACCGAAACCTTTCTTCGGTGCTGATTGTTACTATGAGACTTGTGCAATAGATTTTTTGTACTCATGAGTTCCGTTGTGTGCCGACCATAATTGAGAACAATAAGAGCGCTAGCTTTCGGCTTCACCCAGTCTGAGGGCCGGCTCGGATGACCCGATCGTGACAGTCGCAGAGGTGCTCCCTTTACTCCCTAGCCGAACAATCGGGAACGTAGGGGTAAACACAGGAGCGAGGCAACCCAGCTTGCGGAACACTTAAGTCAACATGGTGCATATTGTGGCATAATACACGAACAAGGAACGAAGCCGTACAAGTATAATCATATGCAAGAGGAAAAGCTCCATAAAGGAAGCCCCCAAGTAAACGGGGTATTTGAATTTGTGTGTCACAAACAAAGTTTTGACAAAGAAGTTTTTCACATACAACTTTTTACCAAAAAGGTATAATGCTTGGTCGAACCGAACAAAATTTAAAACTGAAAGTTTTTGAGCATGAAAGTGACTTAGCTGGTTAATGTGCTCGGTGTCGATGCGGCCCGACCTTACGGCGGGACAAGGTCCCAGCCCACAAGCCGATCCCGAGGTGGCGGAGCGAAGAGCTCGGCATTCCGAAGTGGTGACGTAGCACGGCCGAGCGAGAAGTTCGGCATTCCGAAGTGATGAGGCGAAACTCCTAGTCCGACCAAGTTGACGGAGCAGGTCGATAATGCGACGACGGAGTCCCCACGTCAGCAAAGTGACGACACAATTTGGTCGACGAAAGTGGGGCGACGGCGTCGGCACGCGGAGGTGACAGCACAATTTGGTCGACGAAAGTGGGGCGACGAGCCCGGTCTAAGTCAATAGCCTGCACATATGAAATAGTGCGAGCCAGAGATAATAATAATAATAATAATAATAATAATAATAATAATAATAATAATAATAATAATTATTATTATTATTTAAGAAAATCCTCCACTTAAAATTAATTTGAACAAAGTAAATAATTAGCGAAATAAAGCCTGAGAGCCGAGGTTGGCTCGATGGCGTGCTGGTGTTTTGGCACGGCGATGTCAACACAGGTTGGTCGGCCTAGGTCATGGTGAGAGGCTTGCCAGACCGACGCCACGTACGATTGTCTGTAAAATACCTCTGCAAAAATAATGCAGCACAAAACAACGACAGAAAACATTCTATGTGTAATAATTAATGTTCTAACCAAATAAATTGGAAAAATAAAACCTGTTCGCAGGCGGCGACGACTGTAACAGACAGAAGCAAACGGATAAACTAATCCATACTGAACGTGTCCTTGTGGTGTGCTGTCGTCGAGCCGAGCTCTCATCGATGGACTGCTCCGCACTATCTCTCCGGTCAAGTGGAAGCTAGCTAGGCCACCACGTGATCAAAACAATAATCAAGGAAAGAAAGCTTAATTAGTAATTTGGACAGATCAGTATATGGCCAGAAAAAAGTGGTGATATTCATCCTTTAGATGTCAAGAAGCGTGCTAAAATTTGGCACGGTTAGGACTTCCCTTGCTGGTATTCCATAGACACTTTACTCTGTAGATGGATCGTCCCTGCCAATGTGTAAGAGATCCGTGGGGAGCGTCAGGGCCGCGTACCAAATATTGCATAGTTTCCCTGGAGCCTGATCTATCTGTGAACAGAATTATGCTAGAAGCAGTAATAATTCGTAAAGAAAAAGGCACATGTACGACCGCTCTGTTAGTCAACATCCCATCAAAACACGACGATCAATTTCGACACGAATAGGAGTCCACGGGATGACGACGGCTGTCTGATGATGGTTGCGCTGTGAAAAAAGTTTCCACGGTGTCGAGCAATAAAAAACCAGCAGCACCATTCACCAACCGCTCCTTGGAGACCACGTCCAAGATTAGTACTACTTGCACGGTATGGGAGTGCGTGCTCTAAGCATATTTAGCAGGAAGTAATGGCTTACGCCTTAGCACTTGATTTAAAGAGGGGGAAAAAACTTCCAGGGTGGCACGGTCATTGGAGACCGGATTTGCTGTCAGGACGGTTTTCTAATAAACCATTCATTGAAAAACTGACCATTTTATCAGATCAGTAGAGGAGAATCCTCCTTATTCGTAGACAAATCCTTGATACAGAAATCCAGAAGTACTAATATTATACAAGGTTGAGTTAAGGCTGCTCAACAATTTATTACAAACACGCCGATATTATACATGAAGGCGGATATGACACAAAGGGTATGGTGGCATAACTACTGACTCGTAATAAAAGTGGTGGTGGTTATGTCACAGTGAGGTGGGTGACATGACTCCAAAATCTTACAGCTCATCAAGCGCCAGAGTGAGGCTTGATGATTTTATTAGGGTAGCGGAAGCGTATATAATACAAGTGACCAACTCCAGGATCGCACGGGGCTGAATGGGACTCCTCTAGGTGTCGGACTCGCTATCATACTCTTCATCCATAAGATCACCTTCGTCAGCATCTGGCCAAATCAACAAGCCAGGTGAGTACTTTGAATGTACTCGCAAGACAGTTTGGACATAAGATATAACAAATGCAAACATGATGCACACGAGCAGACTAGTAATGCGCACTCAGATAATAAATTTGTATTGCACGATAAATAAAAGGAAGTCAGGCGGTAGTCCTCCCGAAATCCCCCAAAAAAAAAAAGCTGAAGACCGATCGGGTGTCTGAAGCGACGCCTCGAAAGGTAAAAATAAATTAACATGCCGCAGTCGGGCGTTAGGGCGACACCACATAAAGGGCTTATATTGAAACACAAATGACAGTGCGTGCCACAGTCGGACGTCTAAGCGACATCTCGAAAAGGGCCTATAACGAAAGTAAATAACAAGGATGCCACAGTCGGAGTCTGAGCGACATCACATAAACGGCTTATATCAAAGGTAAATAACAAGAATGCAACAGTCGGACGTCTGGGCGACATCACATAAAGGACTTATATCAAAAGTAATTAACAAGAATGCCACAGTCGGGCGTCTAATCGACATCACATAAAGGGCTTGTATCAAAAGTAAATAACAAGAATGCCAGAGTCGGACGTCTGAGCGACATCACATAAAGGGCTTATATTTCGTCATTACAATTCAAGTGGCTCATGAAAGTAATATCATCCCAAGGAATACTCGGTACATAATAATAAACTGGTTAGTCCATCCATAGGAATAACGTTCAGCCGGGTTTACCATTCTCAGTTTCATGCTTATACTCCGGAGACCGTCACTGAGACTGACACTGAGACTGACACTGATATGTTGATCAAAGTCCCTGACCATGGACATGGTTACTCGAGAATGGTTTTGACTCTGCAGAGTTTGTACTCTTTACCCACAGCCAACAGATTTCAGTAGTCACAAAGGACTAGTTCCGTTTACGGTAATTTAGAAGAAACACATCTAACCAGTACACACCCATTCCACATTCCGCTGCCAGGAATCACCCTAGGCAACATTCAAGAAAAACTCTAAGACGGGGAGGCTACAACCTCGAATAGCATGGGATAAAATTTATATCGCGCGCTCTAAGGGGTGCCCCCCTCTCGGTCCCAACCGGAAACACCCATGCCCCCTGACCGGACGACGGGCTTTAATCCAGGGCCATGGAACCCTCATCACGGCCCCTCTATTTGGTGTGTACAAGGAAAGAGGTTTGCAACTTACTAAACCGTATTCTTTGCAGAAAACATGTGGTAGCACGGAAGGGGACGAACGGGAACAAGACTTGATCCACGTTAATACTGGAGTTAAACAGTTGATATAAAACTGGCATGCTTTAACGATACCAGCTTGCAACCTATCATGCCACCACATGATTAGGTTATATCACTATCATAAGAACACATCAATATAGAAACTCACTCGCAGCTTACTTTGCATGAAATATAACCTTCACAAATGCTCATGTAAACATGCCATGCAAAAACCACTCAAGCAAACATGAAAAACACTCATCATATCAAAGGTTCAAACATGCTTGCCTGGTTCGGAGTAGTCAGAGTTTAGCTCGGCGAAGTTTGCGGCTCCGTCACCTCCTTCGGTATCTACGTTATAAAAAAAATCGGATACTAACGTAAATACCGTGCGTGCATAAAAATTGTTACAAATATTTTTCAAATAAATATGATAAAAAACTAGATAGAAAAATAAATATGATAGAAAAAGAATCAACTCAAAATCATCTTTTTTTTAAAAGTTATAAAGGTTTTAGGCCAGGGACTAATCTGTGATGAAACAGAAACTTCCGAGGGGCTAGTTTAGAAAAACAGAAAACGCTTCAGTTAGAAATACGCCAACCCAAAGGGAACACGTACTTTGGCCGAAGGCGCTTTCAGAAAACGTTTCGAATAAGAAGGGAGAGGCTGATGAGGGGGTCCCGCATGTCAGGTTTAAAAATCCCACCGTCGACCTAAGCGAACGATGATCGCCGGCGACGATCGACGGCGATCCAGAGGAAGGCAAGGGTATGGTAGCACTCACGGGACAGTTCCGCGTCGGTGGGTGGTGGAGTTGGTCATCGGCAAGCACCACGTCGACGGCGGCCTCCACTCCGGCGGGCGGTGGTTCGGTCGAGGAGGATTCCTCCGAAGAGAGCTGCAAACACCGAATTGAAGCGCGGGTTAGGGGAGTGGGTGCACTAGGAGGCTACTGGCACAGTTTGGGAGGCGGGGGTGCTCTCACCAGGGAGAATCTTGCCGGAGCCCGAAGCGGATCGGGGCAGCCGGAGTCGGGCAAGAAGGCTCTCCCGAGGCCCTCTGATGAGTGTGGCGAGGTTCTGAGGTGAGGAGGGGAGGTGCTGGGTCGAGAACGAGCTCGGGGCCTCCATTAATAGCCGGCCCGAGGCGGTTGCCGAGAACGGGATTTCTCCGGCGAGTGATTACGGCTAAGCAGAGGTTGGACGGGAGGTTAAGGTGAATGGACAGCTTCGTATTGGTCCACTGGCACCATTCAACGGCTAACCTGGTCTGATTTTGGCCTGCTCCCGTGGTTTCGACGGAACGGAGCTCACGGGCTCGTCGGCGGCAGAGAGCACGCTCTGCGCCTCTCAGGCCACGGCGACGGTTCTGCAGTGCGCACAGAGAAGAGGACGGCCACACGGAGGCTACTGGTGGTGTGGGCGGTGCTGGACGACACCTTTCCACGCTGAGCCCCTCTGGCAGCCGCAAATAACGAACGTTGCCGCGCCACACGGGCGATGTACCCTGCCACCATCACTGACGCCGCACTGGCCCGCACGATCGGCGCGCGATGGATAAGAAGGAGGAACAGGGAGCAAGAGGCCAGGGTGAGCACCGGCGAGATTGACGTCAAGTTCTGAAGAAAACGACACTGACGACTGAAACTAAACACTGAATTCTGAATTTGAATAGAAACAGTGCACTCCAGCTGTTCGACGAAATGATTTAGGCACGTGGAAAATTTTTCTTGAGCTGGGACTTGGTGAGGTGATCTCTTGATGCATCTGGAGACTGCCTAAATTATCTCAGAATTTTTGGACAAGGAAAAGAATAAATGTCACCAAAAATGGCAAATCTGGTCCAAACTTGTAGCAAGCAAATTTTGAAAAATTTGAACTATGGACTAGCAGATCTTGATGGACCTAGGTTGAGGGTACTAAGGACTAGCCAGAGGAATTTATTTGGAACCAAAACTCAAAAGAAATCCGGCAGTTCCTTTGTAAACCACCAAGGTTCAAATAAATGACAGAAAATGATTTTGAGGTTAAAATAAATAGAAATAAAATCTAGGAGAAGTTGAACCTTGCTGGACTTGATGCTTGACTTGACCCAAGGTAGGGAGGTGGGGTTTTGGAAGAAAGATTTTAACATATGTCATGGCAAAAGAGAAATTTTTGAATGGGGAAGAATAAAACCATAGTTTATAGGAATTCTTTTTAATAAGAAGAATTTTAAAAACCTTCCAAAATTATTTGTGTTGAGCCAACACAAGATGAAAAACCCTTAAGACCAGAGATCAAGATTTGGAAGAACCCATAAAAAAAATACTTGTCACAAATGAAAATTTTGAGAAGGAGAGTCTTTTTAGAAAAAAAAGATTTTTAAATAACCTCCTTCCAATTATATAAAGAATTTAATAAAACCAAATCAAAAATTTTGGAGTGTTACATTTGCTGCCGTATTGTGTCCGGATGCAGGATCATGGAGCCGAAGTGGTCCCGACAACTCGATGTTTTGGCACCGTCCATATCCCATGCGCTATTAAAATATTCCATCAAATCCCGTTCTACAACGAGATTCGAACTGTTCTGCGAATAAACTAGTACATAGCAGTAGAACTAATCTGTAAAAGGGATAATTTGCTTGATACAGATTTAGTTGAAAAAATATCACCTGATCATCCCACCGATCCGTGGCGATTACCTAACAGGCTCTCAATGAAAGCACCAATGTTGGTTCAATATCTGGCGTATCTCGTAGTAGGGGTCCTAAGCTAGGCGTCTTGGAATGATGGTAACATGGACACGGGGTTTTACCCAGCTTCAAGCTCTCTTGACGACATAATACCCTACATGCTGCTTTTGATTGCATTCATATGGGGTGTAGTACAGAGTACATGTATCTACCACGAGATTGTAGTAATGAATATGAGATCGTCTATTGACTAGCCTGGCCTTGGTTTATATAAGACACCAGAAGCCTAGGGTTTAGGAGATTCCTTGTCTTGGGCGCCAAGTCTTGTGGAGTCTTCGTTGTATGCGGTAGGGGTTGTCCGAACTGGCCCATGAGTATGCGGCCATGGGGTCCTCGGCCCAATCTAACTGATCGGGAGACGACGTGGTGAGTACCCCCTAGTTCAGGACACCGTCACCTTCCTCAGGGCCTCGACCTCGATCGCGGATCCTGCACATATTACGACATTACAGTCAATACGCAACGCCTATGCCTTCCGAACACACAGCAAGACGTCACTCACCTTGCTTCTCCCGAAGCCGAATTGTAACCTCGCCGAGCTCGTTCTCGGTCCGCTCCAGCCTCTCCTTCAATTCAGAGACTTCGGCAGCATGCGAGGTTGCAGCCAACAGAGACGCCTGCTCATGCATACATGCTATGTTAGTCTCCTACAATAGATCCTCTGTCCGATTCTTCTTGCCGAACGCCAGACAGTGTCTCAGGGGCTACGGACTACACGGGGTTTTTTCTCTTTCTATGTCACTTACCTTGAAACCTGTCAACAGGTTGCTGCAGGCTTCGTTCAGTCCACTCTTGGCATACTGAACCTTCTCAATCACCACGCCCATAAGCACACGGTGCTCGTCCATAACGGAGGCGCCTCGTAGTGTCTCCATCGGGTTGTCCGGCGCCCCTGGATGGACAGGGACAACCGGCGGAAGTGGCGCACCCCCCTCCTTCAAAGGGGGCTGCTCGCTCGACTCCGGAGCCATATGGGTCTCCAGAATCGTATTCGGCTGAGGGCCAAACTGGATGCGACCCTCTTCGCCAGTCTCCATGGGGATCATCTCCTCCATGTGTCCAGCAGTGGAGGCTTCGCCTCGTAGTGCCTCCCAGACAGCGTCCTGGGCTCCTCCTTAGTTCGGACCGGCCCTCCGAGACAGCACTTCGGTGTCGTCCCTGGCCTCGGGGGAGTAAGCAGGCGGTGGCGACTGGCTCGCCATCTCCGATGGAGCCAACGAACCTCCAGACGAGGATCGCTGGATCAGGTTGCGGGCCAGACTGCAATAGTGTAGTTAACCATGTTAGAATAATAAAGAGAAAGGGCTGGAGGTGCGCATAAATAAACCGTGTCACTTACGATGCGGCCTGGGGCTTAGTGCGGGGGCGCCGTTCCGGACTACTGTCAACGTCCCACGCGGTATTGACCGCTAGGTCGCCCTTCCCCTTTTTGGGCGGTTTCGCCTCCGGATGTGCCGAGTCCGCCCTCTTCTTCTTCTTCTCCTCAGGAGAAGGGTTGTTTTCCTCCTCCTCTTCCTCTTCCTCGTTATTGTCCTCAGGGACAGAGGAATGGGCCTTGTCGTCTTCGGACGTCACGTCCGAAGTGCCCTTGCGACGGGGCCACTCTTGGCCCCCTTGGCCTTCTTCTCTGGCGGCTTATACGGCGCCGACACCACCATCTTCGCCAGGCACGGGATGACCAGTTCTTCGGGCAGCGGAGCCGGACACTAGATCCGCTTTGCCCTCTCCATCCAGTCCTGAGGGAGCAATAATAAAATCTCAGACATCATCCTCGAAACATTTAAGTTGGGGATACGTCAAAAGTAACATACCTCGCTGGCGGGGTGTTTACAGTCGTGACCACGGTCTGAATCCGTGGCCGGCGGTTTCTCGTTGCCCTTAAAGAGCAACTTCCAGGCATCTTCGTGGGTGGTCTCGAAGAGCCTCACCAGGGTTCGATGCTTCTTCGGGTTGAAATCCCACAGAGGTCGTCCTTTGCGCTGGCACGGAAGAATCTGACGAACCAGCATCACCTGGATTACATCGACGAGCTTGACGTTCTTGGCTATCATGCTCTGGACGCGCGTCTGCAACACCATCAGCTCATCGGACGAACACCAGTCCGGACTCTTCTCGACCCAAGAGGTGAGCCGTATGGGAGCACCGGAGCGGAATTCGGCAGCTGCAGCCCAGGTGGTGCCGCGGGGTTCTGTGATGTAGAACCATTATCTCTGCCACTCCTTTACCGTCTCCACAAAAATACCTTTCGGCCAGGAAACGTTGGGCAGCTTGCTCACCATAGCTCCTCCGCACTCCGTGTGCTGGCCGTCCACCACCTTCGGCTTCACGTTGAAGACTTTGAGCCACATCCCGAAGTGGGATTGGATGCGGAGGAAGGCCTCACACACGATGATAAACACCGAGATGTTGAGGAAGGAATTCGGGGAGAGATCATGAAAATCTGCCCCGTAATAATACATTAGCCCGCGGACGAAGGGGTGGAGTGGAAACCCCAGCCCATGAAAGAAATGGGGGATGAACACTACCCTCTCTGTGAGCTCCGGCGTGGGGACGACCTGTCCCTCGGCCGACAGACGATGGGCGATCTCCTTCGCCAAATATCCGGCCGCCCGAAGCTCAGTAATGTCCTCCTCCTTGACGGAGGAGACCATCCACTTGCTCTGACCACCGGATCCGGACATGGTTTCTTGAGTGGAAAGGAGATGAGAACTTGGGCGCTGAAGCTTGAATTCGGAAAGGCGAAGACGGAGAGAGAGCGTGAGAAGAGGAAGAGGGAATCCTTATCCCCTTATAAAGGCAGCCAATATTAAACGCCTCCTCACTCACCTTAGGATTCGCTTGTTCCCAAGGGCTGTATAAACGGCATGGTTGGGTTACCCATGCCCGCATTGATGAGAATCCTGCAATAAGGGGACACGATCTCTGCCTCGACAGGACGTGCCAATAGCGACCGCGTCTCGAAACATGGGGAGGGCAGATGAAAAACGGTTTGAAATTATGACCGGACAGACGGGATGTCGTGTTGCAAAGAAGCTGTCAACAGATTAGATTCGTGCAAATATTATATTCTTTCTGTGGTGGTGTGTGGTGTATAATAGGTCCGGATACAATCATCACGTCCGAAGACTATCTCGGAGTTTGGAAAAAGGGGAACCCGCCTTGCAATGCCGAAGACAATCTGCGGCCGGACTCCTCGTCATTGAAGCCAGGTTCAGGGGCTACTGAGGGAGTCCTGGACTAAGGGGTCCTCGGGCGTCTGGCCAGTTACTCATTGGGCCGGACTGATGGCTATGAAGATATGAATGCCGAAGACTATACCCATGTCCGGATTGGACTCTACTTGGCGTGGAGGGCAAGCTTGGCGACCAACTATGAAGATTCCTTCTTATGTAACCGACTCCATGTAAACCCTAGATCCCCCCGGTGTCTATAAAACCGAAGGGGTTAGTCCGGAAAGGATATATTCATTACATATACACATAGGCTAGGCTCCTAGGGTTTTAGCCATTACGATCTCGTGGTAGATCAGCTCTAGTCACACTCATATTCATCAAGATCAATCAAGCAAGAAGTAGTGTATTACCTCCATAGAGAGGGCCCGAACTTGGGTAAACACCGTGTCCCCCGTCTCCTGTTACCATCGATCCTAGACGCATAGTTCAGGACCCCCTACCCGAGATCCGCCGGTTTTGACACCGACAGGAGGGTCGAGGTTTTTGGCGGCCGCCACCCTCTCCACCCGCTGCATCGCAGTCTCACTTGAGCGCTGAATGGGCGAACTCTTGCGGGCACTAGAGGCGGGGGTCGTGATCTTCTGGATGGGCGACGAGAAGAGACAGATACATCATCAGCATCCTCAATGGACTCATCCAATTGATCAATCTTCTCCTTGATCTTGTCCGCCGAGAACTCCCGGCGTGGAGGCTCACCCATCCAACCTCAGCCCTGGATCAGGGAGACAGATTGTGGGCCTTGAAGGAATTGACTGACGCTCGGAAAGGGGAGCCCTCATGCTCGCGCTTCGGTGAATCAACAATGCCAGAGAGGGAGGGGGAGGTCATCTGTGTCGGCATATTAGAATAAACCAAGACGTACCCATCCACAAAGGCACCCAATGGCTCTTGTCCGCCCTCCAAAGCATCATTACGATCACCCCCCTTGGGGGCCGGCTTGCAGTTGGGGTAGAGCCCCATGTCAACTAAGCCCGGTTGTTCCACGTCGATTCAGAGAAGGGGGAAGCAAAGGCCACACCTCCACACGGACGGGACTAGGGAGACCAAGGGAGTCCACGTCCACCTACATGGGTTTACCGATGAGCTCAGCAAAGGCCAACATGGAAGGAGGAATATGGAGCAGAGGGGGCACATCGTCTAGGAGCACCCAGGGATCAGAGAGGTTATTGAAGCCTTTGGGCTCCGAAGAGGTAGCCACAACTTTAACAAATATGTTGTTGATGGCCAGAGTGAAATTAGCTCTGCGGGAGGACCAGGTTAGGCTTTCAGCCGAAGGGAAGATGAGGGAGAATTCTTTGGGACCCGTTTGCTCGAGGTGCCAGTCCCAGCCATCGGCGTCCCATGCCTTGAGCTCGTCCTGGATGAGCTGGATAGGAACCTCATCAGAGAGCACCCTCATGACAACAACATTCAGAGGAGCGACAGGAGGACCAAGGTCATCGATCGACCCCACCATGCCAAAGAAGTCACACCCATATAGGGAATACCCGAACATTTTGAAGAAGGGGGAGCGACGCGGTTAGGGCACTCGACAGTAAGATGGCCTTCAGAATGACAGATCAGGCAGAAGGGGGGGGGGGGAATTTGCACCCCGCCTGGAAGTGGCCGGGGCGGTCACAGCTGAAGTACGTCATCCTCGACGAGGCTGAAGGCGGGTCAAAGCCCGACGTGGATTTGGAAGTAGGGAGGGAAGGATCAAAAACCCCTGAGCTCTGTTCCCTATCACGTGGAAGATCACGAGGACGAGATTTACGCGACATAGGATTGTTACCAGACTGATTGCCGAAGCCGCCGTTGTTGTTGTAGGCGCGGGTGGGACCACCAGATCTGGCAGCATCACCATAGCCCCGATACAAATTCGAGCCCGAAGGAGTGAAGTGGCGGTTATCGTTGGGAACTTGAAAAGAAGCAACAGGGAAGGTAGGGATGGCCGGCCCCGGAGGCGTGTGAAGCAGAGGCGCAAGACTGGAGAAGAAGGTGTTAGCATTGGGGTAGCCGAGTGGGTGGTCATTGATAACCCACAAGTGTAGGGGATCACAACAGCTTTTGAGGGTAGAGTATTCAACCCAAATTTATTGATTCGACACAAGGGGAGCCAAAGAATATTCTCAAGTATTAGCAACCGAGTTGTCAATTCAGCCACACCTGGATAACTTAATATCTGCAGCAAGGTATTTAGTAGCAAAGTAATATGATAGTGGTGGTAACGGTAATAAAAGAAACGGAAGCAAAAGTAATATTTTTGGTGTTTTGTAGTGATTGTAACAATAGCAACGGGAAAGTAAATAAGCGTAAACCAGTATATGGAAAGCTCGTAGGCATTGGATCGGTGATGGATAATTATGCCGGATCACGGGTCATCATGTAACAGTCATAACCTAGGGTGACACGTAACTAGCTCTAATTCATCAATGTAATGTAGGCATGTATTCCGAATATAGTCATACGTGCTTATGGAAAAGAACTTGCACGACATCTTTTGTCCTACCCTCCCGTGGCAGCGGGGTCCTAATGGAAACTAAGGGATATTAAGGCCTCCTTTTAATAGAGTACCGAACAAAGCATTAGCACATAGTGAATACATGAACTCCTCAAACTATGGTCATCACCGAGAAGTATCCCGATTATTGTCACTTCGGGGTTGTCGGATCATAACACATAATAGGTGAATATAGACTTGCAAGATAGGATCAAGAACTCACATATATTCATGAAAACATAATAGGTTCAGATCTGAAATCATGGAGCTCGGGCCGTAGTGACAAGCATTAAGCATAGCAAAGTCATAGCAACATCAATCTCAGAACATAATGGATACTAGGGATCAAACCCTAACAACACTAACTCGATTACATGATAGATTTCATCCAACCCATCACCGTCCAGCAAGCCTACGATGGAATTACTCACGCACGGCGGTGAGCATCATGAAATTGGTGATGGAGGATTGTTGATGATGACGACGGCGTGAATCCCCTCTCCAGAGCCCCAAACAGAATCCAGATCAGCCCTCCGAGAGGTTTTAGGGCTTGGCGGCGACTCCGTGTCGTAAAACGTGATGCTTTCTTCTCTGATTTTTTCTCCCGAAAGCCAATATATAGAGTTGGAGTTAGCGTCGGAAGGTCTCTGTGGGGCCCACAAGGTAGGGGGCGCCCAGAGGGGGGGGCGCCCCACTTCGTGGATGTGGTGTGGCCCCCCTGGTCTTCATCTTTGGCGAGGATTTATTATTATTTTTTCTAAGATGTTCCGTGGAGTTTGAGGTCATTCCTAGAGCTTTTGTTTTCTGCACATAAAACAACATCATGGCAATTCTGCTGAAAACAACATCAGTCCGGGTTAGTTCCATTCAAATCATACAAGTTAGAGTGTAAAACAAGGGCAAAAGTGTTTGGAAAAGTAGATAATGACGGAGACGTATCAACTCCCCAAGCTTAAACCCTTGCTTGTCCTCAAGGAATTCAGTTGACAAACCGAAGAGAAAAAGAAAAACTTTTACAAACTCTGTTTGCTCTTGTTGTTGTTGTAAATATGTCAAGCCAGCATTCAATTTTTCAGCAAAGATCATAACTAACCACATTTGCAATAATTCTCAGGGTCTCATGTTTACTCATATCAATGGCATAATCAACTAGCGAGCCATAATAATAAATCTCGGATGACAACACTTTCTCAAAACAATCATAATATGATATAACAAGATGGTATCTCGCTAGCCCTTTACGAGACCGCAAAACATAAATGCAGAGCACCTTTAAAGATCAAGGACCGACTAAACATTGTAATTCATGGTAGAAGAGATCCGGTCATAGTCATACCCAATATAAATTAACGATAATGAATGCAAATGACAGCTGTGCTCTCCGACTAGTGCTTTTGATAAGAGGGTGATGACTCAACATAAAAGTAAATAGATAGGCCCTTCGCAGAGGGAAGCAGGATTTGTAGAGGTGCGAGCTCGGTTTTGAAATAGAGATAAATAATATTTTGAGCGGTATACTTTCATTGTCAACATAACAACTAAGAGATGGAGATATCTTCCATGTCACACACATTATAGGCGGTTCCCAAACAGAATGGTAAAGTTTATACTCCCCTCCACCAACAAGCATCAATCCACGGCTTGCTCGAAACAACGAGTGCCTCCAACATACATCAGGTCCCAGGGGGAGTTTTGTTTGCAATTAATTTTGATTTAGTTTGCATAAAGCATGGGACTGGGCATCCCGGTGACCAGCCATGTTCTCGTGAATGAGGAGCGGAGTCCACTCCTCTTGAGAATAACCCACCTAACATGGAAGATAAGGACAGCCATAGTTGATACATGAGCTATTCGAGCATACAAAACAGAATGTTTATTTGAAGGTTTAGAGTTTGGCACATACAAATTTACTTGGAACGGCAGGTAGATACCGCATATAGGAAGGTATAGTGGACTCATCTGGAATAACTTTGGGGTTTAAGGGATTGGATGCACAAGCGGTATTCCCGCTTAGTACAAGTGACTGCTAGCAAAAGACTGGTAATCGAACAACTAGAGATCGAAAACAGTAATGATCATTCACTAAAATTAATAACCATTGGTTACAAGCATGTGTAGGATATAATCCACCATAAACATAAATATCGTGAAGGCTATGTTGCTTTTGTTTCAACTACATGTGTGTACATGTGCCAAGTCAAGTCACTTAAATCATTCAAAGGAGGATACCACCCCATCATACCACATCACAACCATTTTAATAGCATGTTGGCACCCAAGGTAAACCATTATAACTCATAGCTAATCAAGCATGGCATAAGCAACTATGATCTCTAATTGTCATTGCAAACATGTTTATTCATAATAAGCTGAATCAAGAATGATGAACTCATCATATTTACAAAAACAAGAGAGGTCGAGTTCATACCAGCTTTTCTCATCTCAGTCAGTCCATCTTATATCATCATAATTTCCTTGAGAATATTCTCAAACTATGGTCATAACCGAGAATTATCCCGATTATTGTCACTTCGGGGTTGTCGGATCATAACACATAATAGGTGAATATAGACTTGCAAGATAGGATCAAGAACTCACATATATTCATGAAAACATAATAGGTTCAGATCTGAAATCATGGAGCTCGGGCCGTAGTGACAAGCATTAAGCATAGCAACATCAATCTCAGAACATAATGGATACTAGGGATCAAACCCTAACAACACTAACTCGATTACATGATAGATTTCATCCAACCCATCACCGTCCAGCAAGCCTACGATGGAATTACTCACGCACGGCGGTGAGCATCATGAAATTGGTGATGGAGGATTGTTGATGATGACGACGGCGACGAATCCCCCTCTCCGGAGCCCCAAACAGAATCCAGATCAGCCCTCCCGAGAGGTTTTAGGGCTTGGCGGCGGCTCCGTATCGTAAAACGTGATGCTTTCTTCTCTCTGATTTTTTCTCCCCGAAAGCCAATATATAGAGTTGGAGTTGGCGTCGGAAGGTCTCTGTGGAGCCCACAAGGTAGGGCGCCCAGAGGGGGGGGGCGCCCACCCGTGGGACAGGTGTGGCCCCCCTGGTCTTCATCTTTGGCGAGGATTTATTATTATTTTTTCTAAGATGTTCCGTGGAGTTTCAGGTCATTCCTAGAACTTTTGTTTTATGCACATAAAACAACATCATGGCAATTCTGCTGAAAACAACATCAGTCCGGGTTAGTTCCATTCAAATCATACAAGTTAGAGTGTAAAACAAGGGCAAAAGTGTTTGGAAAAGTAGATACGACGGAGACGTATCAACTCCCCCAAGCTTAAACCCTTGCTTGTCCTCAAGGAATTCAGTTGACAAACTGAAAGAGAAAAAGAAAAACTTTTACAAACTCTGTTTGCTCTTGTTGTTGTTGTAAATATGTCAAGCCAGCATTCAACTTTTCAGCAAAGATAATAACTAACCACATTTGCAATAATTCTCAGGGTCTCATGTTTACTCATATCAATGGCATAATCAACTAGCGAGCCATAATAATAAATCTCGGATGACAACACTTTCTCAAAACAATCATAATATGATATAACAAGATGGTATCTCGCTAGCCCTTTCTGAGACCGCAAAACATAAATGCAGAGCACCTTTAAAGATCAAGGACTGACTAAACATTGTAATTCATGGTAGAAGAGATCCAGTCATAGTCATACCCAATATAAATTAACAGTAATGAATGCAAATGACAGCTGTGCTCTCCAGCTAGTGCTTTTGATAAGAGGGTGATGACTCAACATAAAAGTAAATAGATAGGCCCTTCGCAGAGGGAAGCAGGGATTTGTAGAGGTGCCCGAGCTCGGTTTTGAAATAGAGATAAATAATATTTTGAGCGGTATACTTTCATTGTCAACATAACAACTAAGAGATGGCGATATCTTCCATGTCACACACATTATAGGCGGTTCCCAAACAGAATGGTAAAGTTTATACTCCCCTCCACCAACAAGCATCAATCCACGGCTTGCTCGAAACAACGAGTGCCTCCAACATACATCAGGTCCCAGGGGGAGTTTTGTTTGCAATTAATTTTGATTTAGTTTGCATAAAGCATGGGACTGGGCATCCCGGTGACCAGCCATGTTCTCGTGAGTGAGGAGCGGAGTCCACTCCTCTTGAGAATAACCCACCTAACATGGAAGATAAGGACAGCCATAGTTGATACATGAGCTATTCGAGCATACAAAACAGAATGTTTATTTGAAGGTCTAGAGTTTGGCACATACAAATTTACTTGGAACGGCAGGTAGATACCGCATATAGGAAGGTATAGTGGACTCATCTGGAATAACTTTGGGGTTTAAGGGATTGGATGCACAAGCAGTATTCCCGCTTAGTACAAGTGAAGGCTAGCAAAAGACTGGGAAGCGACCAACTAGAGAGCGACAACAGTCATGAACATGCACTAAAATTAATAAACATTGGATACAAGCATGAGTAGGATATAATCCACCATAAACATAAATATCGTGAAGGCTATGTTGCTTTTGTTTCAACTACATGTGTGAACATGTGCCAAGTCAAGTCACTTAAATCATTCAAAGGAGGATACCACCCCATCATACCACATCACAACCATTTTAATAGCATGTTGGCACCCAAGGTAAACCATTATAACTCATAGCTAATCAAGCATGGCATAAGCAACTATGATCTCTAATTGTCATTGCAAACATGTTTATTCATAATAAGCTGAATCAAGAATGATGAACTCATCATATTTACAAAAACAAGAGAGGTCGAGTTCATACCAGCTTTTCTCATCTCAGTCAGTCCATCTTATATCATCATAATTTCCTTGAGAATATTCTCAAACTATGGTCATCACCGAGAAGTATCCCGATTATTTTCACTTCGGGGTTGTCGGATCATAACACATAATAGGTGAATATAGACTTGCAAGATAGGATCAAGAACTCACATATATTCATGAAAACATAATAGGTTCAGATCTGAAATCATGGAGCTCGGGCCGTAGTGACAAGCATTAAGCATAGCAACATCAATCTCAGAACATAATGGATACTAGGGATCAAACCCTAACAACACTAACTCGATTACATGATAGATTTCATCCAACCCATCACCGTCCAGCAAGCTTCACGATGGAATTACTCACACGGCGGTGAGCATCATGAAATTGGTGATGGAGGATTGTTGATGATGACGACGGCGACGAATCCCCTCTCCTGAGCCCCAAACAGAATCCAGATCAGCCTCCCGAGAGGTTTTAGGGCTTGGGCGGCTCCGTGTCGTAAAACGTGATGCTTTCTTCTCTCTGATTTTTTCTCCCCGAAAGCCAATATATAGAGTTGGAGTTGGCGTCGGAAGGTCTCCAGGGGGCCCACAAGGTAGGGGGGCGCGCCCAGGAGGGGGGGGGGGCGCCCCCACCCCCGTGGACAGGGTGTGGCCCCCTGGTCTTCATCTTTGGCGAGGATTTATTATTATTTTTTCTAAGATGTTCCGTGGAGTTTCAGGTCATTCCTAGAACTTTTGTTTTATGCACATAAATCAACATCATGGCAATTCTGCTGAAAACAACATCAGTTCGGGTTAGTTCCATTCAAATCATACAAGTTAGAGTGTAAAACAAGGGCAAAAGTGTTTGGAAAAGTAGATACGACGGAGACGTATCAACTCCCCCAAGCTTAAACCCTTGCTTGTCCTCAAGGAATTCAGTTGACAAACTGAAAGAGAAAAAGAAAAACTTTTACAAACTCTGTTTGCTCTTGTTGTTGTTGTAAATATGTCAAGCCAGCATTCAACTTTTCAGCAAAGATTATAACTAACCACATTTGCAATAATTCTCAGGGTCTCATGTTTACTCATATCAATGGCATAATCAACTAGCGAGCCATAATAATAAATCTCGGATGACAACACTTTCTCAAAACAATCATAATATGATATAACAAGATGGTATCTCGCTAGCCCTTTCTGAGACCGCAAAACATAAATGCAGAGCACCTTTAAAGATCAAGGACTGACTAAACATTGTAATTCATGGTAGAAGAGATCCAGTCATAGTCATACCCAATATAAATTAACGAGAATGAATGCAAATGACAGCTGTGCTCTCCAAATTAGTGCTTTTGATAAGAGGGTGATGACTCAACATAAAAGTAAATAGATAGGCCGTTCGCAGAGGGAAGCAGGGATTTGTAGAGGTGCCAGAGCTCGATTTTGAAATAGAGATAAATAATATTTTGAGCGGTATACTTTCATTGTCAACATAACAACTAAGAGATGGCGATATCTTCCATGTCACACACATTATAGGCGGTTCCCAAACAGAATGGTAAAGTTTATACCCACCCCTCCACCAACAAGCATCAATCCACGGCTTGCTCGAAACAACGAGTGCCTCCAACATACATCAGGTCCCAGGGGGCGTTTTGTTTGCAATTAATTTTGAGTTAGTTTGCATAAAGCATGGACTGGGCATCCCGGTGACCAGCCATGTTCTCGTGAGTGAGGAGCGGAGTCCACTCCTCTTGAGAATAACCCACCTAACATGGAAGATAAGGACAGCCATAGTTGATACATGAGCTATTCGAGCATACAAAACAGAATGTTTATTTGAAGGTTTAGAGTTTGGCACATACAAATTTACTTGGAACGGCAGGTAGATACCGCATATAGGAAGGTATAGTGGACTCATCTGGAATAACTTTGGGGTTTAAGGGATTGGATGCACAAGCAGTATTCCCGCTTAGTACAAGTGAAGGCTAGCAAAAGGCGGGAAGCGACCAACTAGAGAGCGACAACAGTCATGAACATGCACTAAAATTAATAAACATTGGATACAAGCATGAGTAGGATATAATCCACCATAAACATAAATATCGTGAAGGCTATGTTGCTTTTGTTTCAACTACATGTGTGAACATGTGCCAAGTCAAGTCACTTAAATCATTCAAAGGAGGATACCACCCCATCATACCACATCACAACCATTTTAATAGCATGTTGGCACCCAAGGTAAACCATTATAACTCATAGCTAATCAAGCATGGCATAAGCAACTATGATCTCTAATTGTCATTGCAAACATGTTTATTCATAATAAGCTGAATCAAGAATGATGAACTCATCATATTTACAAAAACAAGAGAGGTCGAGTTCATACCAGCTTTTCTCATCTCAATCAGTCCATCTTATATCATCATAATTTCCTTTCACTTGCACGACCGAACGATGTGAATAATAATAAGAGTGCATGTGCATTGGACTAAGCTGGAATTGCGAGCATTCAATAAACAGGAGAAGACAAGGCAATATGGGCTCTTGGTTAAATCAACAATAATGCATATAAGAACCACTTCAACAATTTAATTATGGTCTTCTCCTATCGACTCCCAAAGAAAAGAAAAGAAATAAAACTATTTACATGGGAAAGCTCCCAACAAGCAAAAGAATAACGGGAAATATTTTTGGGTTTTCTTTTTAATTATTATCGCTACAGCAGTAAAAGTAAACTACTACTATTTTTTTTGTTTTTCTTAAATTTTAACAAACAAACAAGAAGAAAGCAGGAAAAAGAAAATAAACTAGCATGGATATTACAGTGAAAGAGTATGAGCACCGACATCTAGCAATGAGTGTGTGTGAACATAAATGTAATGTCGGTGGGAAATACGTACTCCCCAAGCTTAGGCTTTTGGCCTAAGTTGGTTCATTGCCGAGGATAGCCTGGCGGATACCCATAGGTGTAGCTGGGTCGCATCTTTGCGATGAAGAGGACTCGATCGCATCGACCGGCAGCCACCTCCGGATCCCAAGAATAAACAGACTGGCGTGGAGGCTCATATTGGGGTTCCGGTTCCGGGGCTGGTGCAGGATTCCGATAGGCTTGAACGGCCTCCCACGGAACGAGGTAAGGACCTGCAGACAAATTAAACAAAGAAGGAGCAGGCAAAGTAATAGTCTCAGGGTGATGTTTATCAAAGTATAATTTATATTTGAGCTCCCCATCACGACTCTTAACAATAAAATCATGTGCTAGCATACTCTTATAATCTAGATAAGCACTAGGTAGCAATTTTTCTTCTTTCTCAAAATGCCTAATAGGTATGCTAAAGTATTCAGCTAGACGTGAAGCATAAATGCCTCCAAAGATGGGGCCTTTAGTATGGTTCAGACTTAACCGTCTAGCAACAATTCCACCCATACTAACAGACTTATTGCGGTATAAACCATGGAACAGAATGATAATATCAGGAACACTAAGGTTTCCACAGTTTCCGCGACCAATCAAGCAACAACTAGCAAATAAGGCAAAGTAGCGTAAAACAGGAAAATGTATGCTAGTAATTCTTGCATCAGAAACCTTCCTGGTTTCTCCCACAGTGATAGTGTTAATAAATGCTTCCACTTCATTACGGTGTGGTTCATCTAAGGTGCCCTCAAAGGGTATTTTGCAAACCTCGCAAAATTCAGCTAATGGCATCTTCTTAACAACGTCATATAAATGAAACTCTACTGATGGAGGTGATTCCTTAGGAAAATAGTAGAAGTTTTGCAGAAAAGTATTTGTGAGTAAGAGATACTGATGACGTTGGTCGCGGAGGAAGTTGGTGAGGCCAGCATTCTCAATCAATAAATAAAAATCCTCATAAATTCCGGCTCTCCTCAAGAAGTCATCGGAAGGCCATTCACACGGCCTCAAAAGTCTCTTCATTATTTTCTGAAACAATCTGAAATTTTTAGTAACTTCAAACAAAAGTGAACCAACTTCAATAAAATTGATAGCAACTACTCCTACAAGTGCCTAGAGCCTATATCAAGCATTAGAACTAATTGGAACCATATAAATTTGACATGCAAGCTCAAGAACATGGTCACCTATGCAGCACAAATTTGCAATGAATAAAGCACTAGAACAAAAACTAATTGGACCAATGGAGGAGCCACATACCAAGGAACAATCTCCCCAAGCAATTTTGTGAGAGGTGCTTTGAGCAAAGAGATTGAAAATCACAGCAACGGGGGCTGGAACTCGTGTTTGAGCTAGTTATTCGTGTTTGTGGGAGGAAGAAGAAGAGGATGGGTGCAGGAATAAGTGGAGGAGGGCCACCGTGGGCCCACGAGGCAGTGGGGCGCGCCCAGGGGGTAGGGCGTGCCCTCCACCCTTGTGGCCACGTGGCAGCTCCCCCGCGGTAATTTTTGCACTAAAAATCCTCAAATATTCCCGAAAAAATCATATTAAATTGGCATGGCATTCTGAGGACTTTTATTTTCGGGATATTTTTATATTGCACGGATAAATCAGGAAACAGACAGAAAAATACTATTTTTACTTTATTTCAACTAAATAACAGAAAGTATAAAGAGGGTACAAAAGGTTGTGCCTTCTAGTTTCATCCGTCTCATGATCATCAAAAGGAATCCACTAACAAGGTTGATCAAGTCTTGTTAACAAACTCATTCCGATTAACATGGAACCGGAGAAATTTCGAATAACACTATGTTACCTCAACGGGGATATGCACATCCCCTATAATAAGAATATCATATTTCTTCTTGACAGTAGGAAGAGGAAATTCAAAACCTCCAAAAATAATCGATGTAACTTTTCCAATAGAGTTGATGCTATAAACTTGAGGTTGTTTCCTCGAAAAGTGTACCGTATGCTCATTACCATTAACATGAAAAGTGACATTGCCTTTGTTGCAATCAATAACAGCCCCTACAAGATTCGTAAAAGGTCTTCCAAGAATAATAGACATACTATCGCCCTCGGAATATCAAGAATAACAAAGTCCGTTAAAATAGTAACGTTTGCAACCACAACAGGCACATCCTCACAAATACCAACAGGTATAGCAGTTGATTTATCAACCATTTGCAAAGATATTTCAGTAGGTGTCAACTTATTCAAGTCAAGTCTACGATATAAAGAGAGTGGCATAACACTAACACCGGCTCCAAGGTCACATAAAGCAGTTTTAACATAATTTCTTTTAATGGAGCATGGTATAGTGGGTACTCCTGGATCTCCAAGTTTCTTTGGTACTCCACCCTTAAAAGTATAATTAGCAAGCATGGTGGAAATTTCAGCTTCCGGTATATTTCTCTTATTGGTAATGATATCCTTCATATACTTAGCATAAGGATTTGTTTTGAGCACATCAGTTAAACGCATACGCAAAAAGATATGTCTAATCATTTCAGCAAAGCACTCAAAATCCTCATCATCCTTTTTCTTGGATGGTTTGGGAGGAAAAGGCATGGGTTTATGAACCCATGGTTCTCTATCTTTACCATGTGTCCTAGCAACAAAGTCTCTCTTATCATAACATTGATTCTTTGATTGTGGGTTATCAAGATCAACAGCAGGTTCAACTTCTACATCATTATCATTACTAGGTTGAGCATCATCATGAACATCATCATTGGCATTTTCACTAGGTTCATGTTCATTACCAGATTGTGTTTCAGCATCAGAAATAGATATATCATTTGGATTATCAGGTGGTTCAGCAATAGGTTCACTAGAAGTTTGCAAAGTCCTATCATTTTTCTTTTTCTTCCTTTTAGAAGAACTAGGCACATCGGTTTTATTTCTCTGAGAATCTTGCTCAATTCTCTTAGGGTGGCCTTCAGGATACAAAGGTTCCTGAGTCATTCTACCAGTTCTAGTAGCCACTCTAATAGCATAATCATTTTTCTTACTATTCATTTCATTGAGCAAATTATTTTGAGCCTTAAGTACCTGTTCTACTTGAGTGGTAACCATAGAAGCATGTTTGCTAATGAGTTTAAGTTCACCTCTAACATTAGCCATATAATCACCCAAGTGTTTAATCATAAAGGTATTTTGTTTTAATTGTCTACCAAAATAAGCATTGAAGTCTTCTTGCTTAAACATAAAGTTATCAAACTCATCCAAGCACTGACTAGCAATTTTAGTAGGAGGGACTTCAGTTTTATCATATCTAAAGAGAGAATTTACCTTTACTACCTGTGTCGGGTTATCGGGATCAGGAGGTTCTTCAATAGGTAATGGATTAAGATCATATGTTTCTTCAACAGGCGGTAAATTAAGACCATGTATTTCTTCAATAGGAGGTAAATTCTTAACATCTTCAGCTTTAATGCCTTTTTCTTTCATAAATTTCTTTACCTCTTGCATATCTTCAGGACTGAGAAATAGAACACCCCTCTTCTTCGGAGTTGGTTTAGGAATAGGCTCAGTAATTGGCTCAGGAGCTGGCTCAGGAGGTGACCAATTATTTTCATTTGTCAACATATTATTAAATAGAATTTCAGCTTCATTCGGCGTTCTTTCCCTGAAAAGAGAACCAGCACAACTATCCAGGTAATCTCTGGAAGCATCGGTTAGTCCATTATAAAAGATATCAAGTATTTCATTTTTCTTAAGAGGATGATCAGGCAAAGCATTAAGTAACTTGAGAAGCCCCCCCCAAGCTTGTGGGAGACTCTCTTCTTTAATTTGCACAAAGTTCTATATTTCCTTTAAAGCAGCTTGTTTGTTATGAGCAGGGAAATTTTTAGCGAGAAGTAATAAATCATATCACGGGACTACGCACACAACTAGGATCAAGAGAATTAAACCATATCTTAGCATCACCCGTTAATGAGAACGGAAATATTTTAAGGATGTAAAAGTAGCGAGATCTCTCATCATTCGTGAACAGGGTGGCTATATCATTTAATTTAGTAAGATGTGCCACAACAGTTTGATTCATAACCATGAAAAGGATCAGATTCAACCAAAGTAATTATATCAGGATCAACAGAGAATTCATAATCCTTATCGGGAACACAAATAGGTGAAGTAGCAAAAGGTGGTCAGGTCTCATTCTGTCTCTAAGAGAATCTTTACTCCATTTAACTAACAGCCTCTTAAGTTCGTATCTATCCTGGCAGGCAAAAATAGCTGCAGAAGATTCCATATCAAAAAGATAACCCTCAGGAATAGCAGGCATATCCTCATCATCACTTTCATCGATATTATCAGTTTCAGTAGTTTCTCTCTCTCTAGAACTAGAAATTTATTCATCAAGAAATTCACCAAGGGGCACATAGTATCAAGCATAGAAGTAGTTTCATCATAAGTATCATGCATAGAAGAAGTGGCATCATCAATAACATGCGACATATCAGAACGAATAGCAGAAGCAGCTTTAGGTGTCGCAAGCTTACTCATAACAGAAGGTGAATCAAGTGCAGAGCTCGATGGCAGTTCCTTACCTCCCCTCGTAGTTGAGGGATAAATTTTTGTCTTAGCGTCTTTCAAATTCTTCATAGTGTCCAGCAGATATAAATCCCAAGTAACACAAAGAATAGAGCTATGCTCCTCAAGAACGGCGCTAGAAATTGTTCTTGATAACCCACAAGTGTAGGGGATCGCAACAGCTTTCGAGGGTAGAGTATTCAACCCAAATTTATTGATTCGACACAAGGGGAGCCAAAGAATATTCTCAAGTATTAGCAACTGAGTTGTCAATTCAGCGACACCTGGATAACTTAATATCCGCAACAAGGTATTTAGTAGCAAAGTAATATGATAGTGGTGGTAACTGTAATAAAAGTAACGGAAGAAGAAGTAATATTTTTGGTGTTTTGTAGTGATTGTAACAATAGCAACGGGAAAGTAAATAAGCGTAAACCAGTATATGGAAAGCTCGTAGGCATTGGATCGGTGATGGATAATTATGCCGGATGCGGGTCATCATGTAACAGTCATAACCTAGGGTGACGTAGAACTAGCTCCAATTCATCAATGTAATGTAGGCATGTATTCCGAATATAGTCATACGTGCTTATGGAAAAGAACTTGCACGCCATCTTTTGTCCTACCCTCCCATGGCAGCGGGGTCCTAATGGAAACTAAGGGATATTAAGGCCTCCTTTTAATAGAGAACCGGAACAAAGCATTAGCACATAGTGAAGACATGAACTCCTCAAACTATGGTCATCACCGAGAAGTATCCCGATTATTGTCACTTCGGGGTTGTCGGATCATAACACATAATAGGTGACTATAGACTTGCAAGATAGGATCAAGAACTCACATATATTCATGAAAACATAATAGGTTCAGATCGGAAATCATGGCACTCGGGCCCTAATGACAAGCATTAAGAATTGCAAAGTCATAGCAACATCAATCTCAGAACATAATGGATACTAGGGATCAAACCCTAACAAAACTAACTCGATTACATGATAGATCTCATCCAACCCATCACCGTCCAGCAAGCCTACGATGGAATTACTCACGCACGGCGGTGAGCATCATGAAATTGGTGATGGAGGCTGGTTGATGATGACGACGGCGACGAATCGCCCTCTCCGGAGCCCCGAACGGACTCCAGATCAGCCTCCCGAGAGGTTTTAGGGCTTGGCGGCGGCTCCGTATCGTAAAACGCGATGATTTCTTCTCTCTGGTTTTTTTCTCCCCGAAAGCCAATATATAGAGTTGGAGTTGGTGTCGGAAGGTCTCCAGGGGGCCCACGAGGTAGGGGGCGCGCCAAGGAGGGGGGGCGCGCCCCCCACCCTTGTGGACAGGGTGTGGGCCCCCTGGTCTTCATCTTTGGCGAGGATTTTTTTTATTTTTTCGAAGATGTTCCGTGGAGTTTCAGGTCATTCCGAGAACTTTTGTTTTCTGCACATAAAACAACATCATGGCAATTCACGAAAACAAGATCGATCGGGTTAGTTCCATTCAAATCATACAAGTTAGAGTCCAAAACAAGGGCAAAAGTGTTTGGAAAAGTAGATACGACGGAGACGTATCAGTCATCGAAGCCAGGGCCCGACGAGGCCACACCAGATCCCCCCACACCAGGGCTGCGCCAGCCACCTGCGAACCCCAGCTGCCCTCTTTGATGAACCATGACGGCGGCGTCCCCCAGTGCTCCTGCTTCCGCGCCTCCAAATCGCGCTGATGTTTGGCCCGGAGCTCAGCCTCATAGCGCATCTCGGCCTCCGAGGCCGACCCCTGCTCCATTGGCCGCTTGCGATTGGCATTGTGGTCCACCCATGGCTCGCGACACATGACAGCCGCAGCGAAGGAGAGGGAGAGCAGGGGAGGAGGAAGGAAGGGGGGCACGGCTCTGGCGAGGTGGACGAAGCGACACATTTGGGAAAGAGAGGCCGGAAACCCTAGGATTAGTTCACGGGCGCCCTTCGGCACCCATATATATCCACGCGGGGTAGGTCGCGGCCCAGGGCGAGGGGAGGGGATGGGCCAGGCTGGGCCAGGCCCAAGGAAGGGGGGTAGGGGGAAAGCGTCAGACAGAGGGGCCAAGGGCGGAGGGGCCTGCGGCTGGGCTTGGTGGGCCAATCGCGGCCCAGCGGGTGGAGATGGCCCATGGATCAGCCCAGACCCCCGCGCAACCGCGTCCACCCACGCGGCTAGGGTTCCATCCGCCTGAGGAGGCCTCGCCGTTGGTGACCTAGCCATCGCAGGAGGAGAGAGGGGCGGCGCGCCAGACGAGCAGGACCCGATGACGGGAGGTAGGAGGTGACCGAAAGAAGCCACCGGTCCTGAGAGCCGATGCAGAGGAGACACGGCCTTGCGGCGGCGTCGCCGCCCCACCTGCACCCATGGCCGATCTATCGAGATCTGAGGCGCAGACAGACCAAAACCCACCTGGGGATCACGAGAGCAAGGTCGGAGAAAGGAAGGGGATCTAGACAGCCGCAACACAGCAACCCTCCCCGCGGATCCCCCAAGATCCAGAGGAGGCAAAGGCTCATCGTCGTCGAACGAGTCCTCGTCGGGTGAAGATACCAGAGACCAGAAGCGATTAGAGACCGCAGGGCTAGGGAGACGGCACGAGGGTAGCACCGGCGAGGTGAACCACGGCGACCCAGAGGGAAGCCAGGGGCGAAGGAGGGGACATAAAAGAGAGCAGGCGGGAGGGAGGCGCGACCACTCCAGATCCAGCGGACCAGCCCACCTGGCTCAGCGGGGAAGAGGGAGAGGACTGTGACAGGGGAAGGAGTCGCGAGGCGAAGGAGGAGGCCACCGGCACCGGGCGGGGTAGGGGTGAGGGGGAGGAGGGAGCTAGGCAGGAGAGGGCTGAGGGAGTCCTGGACTAAGGGGTCCTCAGGCGTCCGGCCTGCTATCCATGGGCCGGACTGATGGGCTGTGAAGATATGAAGACCGAAGACCATACTCGTGTCCGGATTGGATTTTCCTTGGCGTGGAAGGCAAGCTAGGCGACCAGCTGTGAAGATTCCTTCTTATGTAACCGTCTCCATGTAACCCTAGATCTGTCTGGTGTCTATATAAACCGGAGAGCATAGTCAGGATAGGACAGATTCATTACCATATACACATAGGCTAGACTTCTAGGGTTTAGCCATTACGATCTCGTGGTAGATCAACTCTTGTAACACTCATATGCATCAAGATGAATCAAGCAGGTAGTAGGGTATTACCTCCATAGAGAGGGCACGAACACAGGTAAACATCGTGTCCCCCATCTCCTGTTACCATCGATCCTAGACGCACAGTTCGGGACCCCCTACCCGAGATCCGCTGGTTTTGACACCGACATTGGTGCTTTCATTGAGAGTTCCACTGTGCCGTCGTCAAAAGGTTTGATGGCCCCTTCAATCATCGATGATAACGCTGTCCAGGGAGAAACCTTTCTCCCTAGACAGTTCTTCGTGTTTGGCGGCTTCGTACTGCGGGCCAACTCGCTTGGCCATCTGAAGCAGACCGACAGCTACGCCGCAAGCCATCAGGTCAGATTCGGAAGCTTGAACTACGTAGCGGACATCCGTGGAGATTTGATCTTCAACGGATTCGAGACCGCGGCAATCACTCCCCGCTGCCCCGATGGACATGGCTTAAACCTGTCATCGGGCGCATCCAGGAGAGAGCTCATGTAGCAACTCTGGCCTTAGATCCGGAGTAGATCAAGTCCCCCAAAGATGGGAAGCTTAACCCCATCGCGGGGGCTACCGATTCTGCAGCGTTGGAGCCGCTGATACGTCCGTTTTGCATCATGCTTTTATATCAACATTTATCACATTATGGGCTGTTATTTCACGTTATGTCACAATACTTATGGCTATTCTCTCTTATTTTACAAGGTTTACATGAAGAGGGAGAATGCCGGCAGATGGAATTCTGGGCTGGAAAGGAGCAAATATTGGAGACCTATTATGTGCAACTCCAAAAGTCCTGAAACTCCACGGAATATCTTAAAATAAATAAAGAAAAATCGTCGCCAAAGATGAAGGCCAGGGGGCCCCCCCCCTAGGGCGCGCCCCCTACCTCGTGGGCCCCCTGGTGCCTCTCCGATGCCCATCTTCTCCTATATGAAGTCTTTCAATGAGAAAAAAACATTAAGCAACCTTTCGGGATGAGACTCCGCCGCCACTAGGCGGAACCTTGGCGGAACCAATCTAGGGCTCCGGCAGAGCTGTTCTGTTGGGGACACTTCCCTCCGGGAGGGGGAAATCATCGTCATCATCATCACCAATGCTCCTCTCATCGGGAGAGGGCAATCTCCATCAGCATTTTCACCAGCACCATCTCATCTCCAAACCCTAGTTAATCTCTTGTATCCAATTCTTGTCTCCAAGTCCAGGATTGGTGCTAGTAGGTTGCTAGTAGTGTTGATTACTCCTTGTAGTTGATGCTAGTTAGTTTATTTGGTGGAAGATAATATGTTCAGATCCTTTATGCATATTATTACCCCTCTGATTATGAACATGAATATGCTTTGTGTAGTTCCGTTTGTTCCTAAGGACAAGGGAGAAGTCTTGCTATTAGTAGTCATGTGAATTTGGTATTCGTTCGATATTTTGATAAGATGTATGTTGTCTAGCCTCTAGTGGTGTTATGTGAACGTCGACTACATAACACTTCACCATTATTTGTGCCTACAGGAAGGCATTGGGAAGTAATAAGTAGATGATGGGTTGCTATAGTGATGAAGCTTAAACCCTAGTTTATGTGTTGCTTCGTAAGGGGCTGTTTTGGATCCATATGTCTCATGCTATGGTTAGGTTTACCTTAATACTTTTGTTGTAGTTGCGGATGCTTGCAATAGAGGTTAATCATAAGTGGGATGCTTGTTCAAGTGAGAACAGCACCCAAGCACCGGTCCACCCACATATCAAATTATCAAAGTACCGAACGCGAATCATATGAACGTGATGAAAACTAGCTTGACGATATTCCCATGTGTCCTCGGAAGCGCTTTTCCTATTATAAGAGTTTGTCCAGTGTCGGGGATATACCCCGCGGTGTTGACCGGCCGGAAGTTAACCCGGCCGGACTTGGCGGTTTATTTGAGGTCCCGCTGACACTTGGCGGTTAACAAGTCCGACTAAAAAAAATATCTGGATTACCACGCGGCACGATCCGTTCTGAGGCAAATCCAGTACCTTCCATACGCGTGACTATTGTTATACCTGCGAAGAAAATCAGGTGGAGCAGTTTTGATCAAATCGTCGTCTACTCCCGAGGAGATCAGGCGTGATTTCTGCTGCTATTTTCCTATGGATCCGATCGCTACTAGATACACAGGAAAAAACCTACCAAGAGGATTAATCGCTGTTCCGATGGGGGTCCCAGTCCATGTGCGTTTTCGGAAATTAAAGTCACCTAAAGTCATTGCTAGTCTGGGTGGTCGCCGTGGCCCGCAGTGGCCCTGCCTCTGCGTTGCCGCTGCACCACCAGGCCAGGCTCCACCCCGCGCGCCCTGTACTGCCTTGCAGCTCCGAGCGCCCGTGACTAAGCCGTCCCAATCTCGACTCCGAGTCGTTTCAGCACGCCACCACCTGACCCCCTCGATTGTGAAGTCCCGAAGGAATTAATTATTGCTCCTATTACTTTGGGCGTGGAGGACAAATCCAATCCAAAAGTATTTCCACCAGTATGTAATGAAGATTTAGTACGGATGAGTATTAGATCGTCTTTCTTCTTTGATCCAATTACCTGGTTCATTGAGCGCTATAGGTACACACAAGGAGGCGGGCTGTATGAGGAAACACGAGCTGCAGGGTCCAGATCCGTACGCCAATGTACAGTCAAATTTATATATGAAAAAATATCGCAGGCAGGACATTGATTCGCCTCCTGAAGCTGGAACAAAAACTTTGAGCTGCTACCTTCGGATCAAGGAAAGTACTGAGCACATGCACAGATTAGATGGAGAAAATAAACCACCTGGCCGCATCGCCGAGATCAAACAAGATTTTTTCAGCTACCGCCAAGCAGAAGCAGTAACACCGAGCTGTACTGAAGTCGGATTCAGTCCCACGCCCGTATTGAGTACTCAAGCTGGACGATGCATACCAGATTGATAAAAAAAGAAGGCGAGCGCGTTATTGCGAGCGGTCAGTCTAAACTGATTGATTTGACAGTGATCAGGATTCAGGAGGCTTCGATCTGAATAATAGCAATTATATCAGCGATAACCAGTGGTTGCGTGTGGACAGCGACAGCAAAAAGTAATGAGTGGCGGCAGAAAATCTGCTATTATTGTTGTCGCCTACGACAAAAAAAACTACGGCAGCAGACGCCCAAGGCAGCCGGACAAAAACGTGTTCAAGGCATGTGTTCGCTAGCCCCATTTGATGGTGCACGTACATGCAGGAGTACATGCATGTTCTTGGAGTAGTACAATACTACGACCGGTTCATCATCACATCAAGACAAGAGAAGACCACACGGGGTTAGTGTAGTATGTAAGATCATCTGAGCTAGACGTACGTTTCAGTGCGAGCTATTTTGTTCGTCTGACTATGTCCAGCATTATCTAGCATCAGTCTGCGTTCATCCAACAAATCACCAGGTGCTTTTTATATATCTTATCAGTATATATTAAATTATTTGAGAACAATTACTCTGGTCTCTAGTATTTTTTCGCAGGACCATTGTTCTTTACAAAGGTGTTGCAAAGGGGCGTGCGCCAATATTATTTTTGCACTAGCGCTTGTCCGTGCCGTGCTGCTGGACGGATACGTGAGCAAGTCGTCGCCCCCGCTACATCCGCACGCGTGATTGACTCATCGTCCGTGTCCACGTTTTTCTCGCCCGGGTCCGGGCCGTTCCCAACACTGTTGTCGTTTCTCACGACTGCACCGGCTTACAACGCCACGGATAACTCGCCCGTCCGCTCTCGCGGCCGGTTCACGCGTCCGCACCGGCTTACAACGCGGAGAACAACTTGCTCGTCTGCACCGGCTTACAACACCGGGCCGACTCATCTGTCTGCTCCCGCGGCCGACTCACCCGTGAGTGGCTTCAGTTGCACCTGCTGATCATCAACTTCATGGCAGGTTATTTCCGGCCTAAAAGAATCAGGTGCTATCCATCTAAAGTCTATTTTTAGCACGTATTATTTTTGTCAAGAACAATTACTTTGATCTGTGTATTTTTATATACAGGACAATCATTCGCTACAAATGTGGTTATACCATGGGTATGGAGCATGGGCTGACAATATTCCGCCCGGCGATAGTCCGTAACATATTACCCGATGAATAGACGCGCACAAGCCGCCGCCCGTACGGCCCGGTCTACATCAACAAACCGGGCCGCACCTATCTGCATGAGACTGTTTGTTGAGTATGAGCAAGTCATAGCTTGGGTAGCCCGGTTTTCTTTCAACAAAATGGAGGCAAATTATCATATACTATCAACCTCCGTCTGCACTGGGTGGCTCAATGGGCAGGAGCACAAGTCGCCACCCCTACAGTTTGGTTAATTTCAAATCGCCAGTGGGAAGGAACCATTGGCCGAGTTGCTGGCACGGCTCATACTGGATCGTTTATACCCGCCGCAGTAACTTCAACCTTCTATGGACTCACATCGTGCTATCAACGCCGATGATATACAAGTTATGCCAGTTTACATCACGGTCAAATATGGAGAGTCTCAAGCCAACTCCTCGAGTCACCTTTGAGACTCGGGGGCTACGATGACATGACTCAAAGAAATCTTGTCGGCCAAAGAATTTAAAGAACGCCAGGACGATGGAGGAAAAGATAACCCGGTCCCGGAGGCTACTGATATATTGATGAAAATTTAAAGGCCGTCAGAAAATTTCCGGCTTAGAAAGTATATGACAGTTACAAAATCCTGGCTCAATGAAGAAGTTCCGGGTCATCAGAAAGGATTCCGGTTTAAAATCCGGTTCAACGGAAGTCAGTCTCACTGAAGCTCTCAAATATCCGGTTTACAATCCGGTTCAAGGGAAATCTGTCTCCGACAAAGGTCTGAAGCTCTCAAATCCGGTTTAAAAATGTCCGGTTCAAAAAGGAATTAACTTCTCGCAAGTTCGAGTTAAAAGGCTGTCAGAAAATTTCCGGCTGAAAATGAAGAATCCGGTTTGCAATCCGGTTTAAGGGAAATATGTTCTCCCACAAAGCTTTGAAGCTCTCAATATCCGGTTCAAAATCCCGGTTCAAAAAGAATTTATCTCTTGCAAAAAGTTAAAAGTTGCCGAAGAGGACCTGCTGCCATGGTGCGCGGTTCAAACATGGGTATCAGGCCTTATTGGTTTATCATATTATTGATCGCTTGGGGGCTTGGTCGTATCCGAACCATAACTACATCTCTTGATCGGCGCAATGCCACAACATCACTTGGGGGCTTTGGTCGTGTCCGAACCATAGCAACACCTTTTGATCGGCGCAATGCCACAACATCACTTGGGGGCTTTTGGTCGTGTCCGAACCATAGCAACACCTTTTGATAGGCGAAAAGCCACAGCATCACTTGGGGACTTGTGGTCACGTCTGAACCATAGTCACGCCTCTTGATCGGCCTAAGGCCACAGAATCACTTGGGGCTTTGGTCGAACCCGAACCATCGTCACCCTCTTGATCGGCATAATGCCAATGCATCATTTGGGGACCTGGCTGACTTGAACCATAGCCACGCCTTATCGGGGCTTGGTCGTGTCCGACCATGGTAATGCCACTTGATCGGCTCAATAGCCTCTTTTGCAAATGGTTTTATCATTGCCTTTGCTTGAAATTTTCTTTAATAAATATTTCTTCTTTGTTGCGTTCTTAAACCGACAAAATTCGCAGACCGGTTCGACTATCAATTGACGGAACACGGTCAATTCCTAATCCGGAGACTATTTGCCCGGTTTGATTTTTTGATTTTATGTTACCATCTTATTATGGAGTAAACCGGTGTTCATTAATCCGGCTTGACTTTCAATTACAAGTTGTCAGTACACGATCAAGTTATAATCCGGAGACTATCAGCCCGGTCTGGTTTGACTACGAGTCGCCGGTATTATATATGGTTAAACCGGTGTTTGTCACAACCCGGTACGGTTTTATCATAAATCGGCACAGTATGAAAGGAGTTATCATTACTCAAGATTGGGGTTATCACTCTTACTACAAAAAGTTGGTAAACCAACAATGTGATTCAATGTCACAGGTATGATATATTTCATATTTGATTATCCTTAAGTGCAGCCTTGGTTATAAACCCAGGTTATATGTTGGCATTATGACCCGTCCGGCGGTAAACCGCCAGGACACTTTAAAATTGTTGCATGCAGAAACAGGTTGAATAAAGCATGATTATAAATCACTGGTGTTTATTAACCCGGCCTGGCTTTTGACTATAAGTCGCCAGTATGATGATAAATTATCCGGTGTTTTAAACCGGCCTAGCTTTAAGACAATAAGTCGCCAGTATATTATGAGAAATTATCCGGTGTTTTGTTAAACCGGCCTGGCTTTTGACTATAAGTCGCCAGTATATATCTGGATTGCGCCATTGCAATCATGCGCTTATAAATCATTGGGTTATATTATTCAAATAGCCAAACTTGGCTGAATTTTCATTATGATATTGAATGAATAAGGTTTTCATACTGGATTATATTATCTTGAATAGCCAACATGGCTGGATTTTTATTATGGTTTTTAACAACCGGTATTATTGAGGTTTTCAAAGTCGCTTTAGCGCAATGGCTATAATTTTATCAAAGGATATGATTTATTTTGCAATGGAAGGAATAGTCCCGAATCACTGCAGGCTTACAACCCGGCACTTGGGGGCTACATTATTCAAGTTGAGATTATATCAAATATGCAAGTCTCATGTCGCTGCAAGCATGTGCCATGATACTTGGGGGCTAATGCAAAGTCATTTTTATTGGCCTTATTGAAGACCCGACTCATCATATCATAATGAGCCGACCCTTGGGGGCTACCAATTGCTCCTGTCAACAATTCAAGTTTTTTGGGCATCAGTCAATTACAAGTCCCAGGTTGCTGCAAGCATGACAACCCAGCACTTGGGGGCTACATAGTATGGAGTATTCAGTTTTTACTAGTAACTGGGATGAATAACATGGGGGCTACAGGTATTATATTATTATCGATGGCAGTATTTATATTGAAGCAAAGTCTTAAGCCACCACTTTGTTCTGCTCAAAGACTTGGGGGCTACAGGTATTATATTATTATCGAAGAAATATTTTCAAATTCTCTGATTGAGCAAACTAGGTTGACCCGACGTCATTAATAATCATGAACCGGCGTTGGCAGCAATCATGAACCGGTGTCTGCAACAATCATGACTCGAAATTATCAAGTTTTTACCCGACCGTCTTTGGCAATGATAAAACCGGCAAGTTCTGCATCTTCAAACCGGTTGAATATCAGATGAGTATTTCAAGACCAATATTTCTTAAACTGGCGCTTTGGAAGTCGACTCAAGTGGATTATTCTTCACAATATTTTTTCTATAAGAAGCCAACATCAGCAATTTGAGTATGAAGCTGGTTATTGACCCGGATTTTCTAGAAGGAGGAAATGACAAGGACTTAAGGACGATCAGGTGCCGGTCTACAAGAATTCTTAACCCGGAGCACAACCTGCCAAATTTGTTACGGTGTTTATTTTGCAGCATAAGTTTACCATGGATAAATCCAAGCTAAACTTGGGGGCTAATGTCGGGGATATACCCCGCGGTGTAAACCGGCCGGAAGTTAACCCGGCCGGACTTGGCGGTTTATTTGAGGTCCCGCTGACACTTGGCGGTTCACCGGCGACCCGTTTGGATCCGCCGGTTCACGACTCATTGGTAATCCGGCAGGCGGGTCAGAGGAGCGACAAGACCCGGTGGCCCAACGAGCGGTTTATGGAAGGCCGGATCACGCTATGGTGGGCCGGTTTAAAAGGAAAGGCGTGAAGAATATTTACCTTACAAGGAGTTAAGACCTGGACTTGTATCCGGTTTGTATTAGAGATAAACTAGTCCTAATCCTAATAGGACTCCACATGTAACCCGCCCCTTCAACATATATAAGGAGGGGCAGGGCTCTAAAGAGGGACAAGCTACAAGCAAGAAGAAACAATCTTAGGGCTAGACACAAAGAGGAGAGCCGGTTTACGGTGACTCCCCCGTGATGATAATGAGACCTAGCCTCAAACATCATGTAGGGTTTTTACCGGATGATGTTTCCTAGGGCCCGAAGCTGTCTAAATCCCTGTCTAGTGTTGCATCTCTCGATTCCGCTCAACCCCTCTCAAGCTACCACATAGATGCGTTGGCCTCGCGACTAAGTCCTGACACTAAGGACATCTGCCGTGACAAAACCATGACATCCAGGCTTGTCCTTTGCTAAAAAAAAGGATTGGGCCACCTTGCTGCACTTTATTTACTCTTGTTACTTGTTGCTCGTTACAATTTATCTTATCATAAAACTATCTGTTACCACTTATTTCAGTACTTGCAGATAATACCTTGCTGAAAACCGCTTATCATTTCCTTCTGCTCCTCGTTGGGTTCGACGCTCTTACTTATAGAAAGGACTACGATAGATCCCCTATACTTGTGGGTCATCAAGACTCTTTTCTGGCGCCGTTGCCGGGGAGTGTAGTGCCTTTGGTAAGGAAAAAATTATATAGTGTGCTGAAATTTTCTGTCACTTGTTACTATGGAAAGTAATTCTCTGAGGGGCTTGTTCGGGGTATCTTCACCCCGTCCAGTAGAGCAAAGAGTTTCTCCTCAACCTACTGAACCTATTGAAAATGAAACTCCTTTTGAAGTTCCTTCGGGTATGATGGAACAAAGCATCCTGATGAACATCTACTCTATGTGGATGAAGTTTGTGGATTATTTAAGCTTGCAGGTATACCCGATGATGTTGTTAAGAGGAAGGTCTTCCCTTTATCTTTGAAGGAAGACACATTGACATGGTATAGGCTATGTGATGATACGATATCATGGAACTATAAAAGATTGAAATTGGAATTTCATCATAAGTATTACCCTATGCATCTTGTTCATTGTGATCGTAATTATATATATAATTTTTGGCCTCGCGAAGGAGAAAGCATCGCTCAAGCTTGGGGGAGGCTTAAATCAATGTTATATTCATGCCCCAATCATGAGCTCTCAAGAGTGAAAATTCTTTAGAATTTTTATGCTCGGCTTCGATAACAATCGCACCATGCTCGATACTTCTTATTTGGCTCTTTTATGATGAAGAATATTGAATTTAAATGGAATTTATTGGATAGAATTAAACGCAACTCTGAAGATTGGGACCTCGACGAAGGTAAGGAGTCAGGTATGACGCCTAAGTTTGATTGTGTTAAATCTTTTATGGATACCGATATTTTCCGTAAGTTTAGCACTAAATATGGACTTGACTCTCACATAGTAGCTTCTTTCTGTGAATCTTTTGCTACTTATGTTGATCTCCCTAAGGAGAAGTGGTTTAAATATCATCCTCCCATAGAAGTAAAAGTAGCTACACCTATTAAAGTTGAAGAAAATACTGTCACTTATAATGATCCTATTGTTCCTACCTCTTATTTTGAGAAACCACCTTTCCCTGTTAGAGTAAAGGACCATGATAAAGCTTCAACTGTTGTTCGTAAAAGCAATATTAGAACCTATACACCTCCTGAGCAAGTTAAAGTAGAACCTAATATTGCTATTGTTAAAGATCTCTTGTCTGATAATATTGATGGGCATGTTATTCAATTCTGTGGTGAAACTGCTAGAATTGCTAAACCGTGTGCTAAAAATAAACATAGACCCATGGTAGGCGTTCCTCTTATTCCTGTTAAAATAGGAGATCATTGTTATCATGGCTTATGTGATATGGGTGCTAGTGCTAGTGTTATACCCATTGACTTATACAAAGAAATTATGCATGATATTGCACCTGCTGAGTTAGAAGATATTGATGTTACAATTAAACTTGCCAATAGAGATACTATATCTGCAATGAGAATTGTTAGATATGTTGAAGTCTTGTGTGGAAAAACCAAATATCCCGCTGATTTTCTTGTTCTTGGTTCTCCACAAGATAGCTTTTGTCCCATTATATTTGGTAGACCCTTCTTGAATACTGTTAATGCTAGGATAGATTGCAAAAAGAATGTTGTTACTATTGGCTTGGATGATACGGTTCATGAGTTTAATTTCTCTAAATTTAGTAAACAACAACGTGAGGAAGAATTGCCTAGTAAGGATGAAATTAGTGGTCTTGCTTCTATTGCCGTACCTCCTAGTGATCCTTTAGAACACTATTTGCTAGACCATGAAAATGAGATGTTCGTGAATGAAAGAAGGGAAATAGATGAAGTATTCTTTAAACAGGAACTTGTTCTGCAACACAATTTACCTGTTGAAATCCTAGGGGATCCTCCTCCACCCAAGGGTGATCCCGTGTTTGAGCTTAAACCGTTGCCTGATAATCTTAAATATGCTTATCTTGATGAAAAGAAAATATATCCTGTTATTATTAGTGCTAAACTTTTAGAGCATGAAGAAGAAAGATTATTGAAAACTCTGAAGAAGCATCGTGCTGCTATTGGGTATACTCTTGATGATCTTAAGGGCAATAGTCCCACTCTATGTCAACATAAAATAAATTTGGGAGCGGATGCCAAACCAGCTCGCGATCCTCAATGACGCTTGAATCCTAAAATGAAAGAAGTGGTAAGAAAAGAAATAGTTAAGCTTCTGGATGCAGGTATAATTTACCTCGTTGCTAATAGTCAGTGGGTAAGTCCTGTCCATTGTGTCCCTAAGAAGGGAGGTATTACTGTTGTCCCTAATGATAAAGATGAATTGATTCCGCAAAGAATTATCACAGGTTATAGGATGGTAATTGATTTCCACAAATTAAATAAATCTACTAAGAAAGATCATTACCCCTTACCTTTTATTGATCAAATGCTAGAAAGATTATGCAAACATACACATTATTGCTTTCTAGATGGTTATTCTGGTTTCTCTCAAATACCGTGGTCGGCTAAAGATCAATCAAAGACTACTTTTACATGCCCTTTTGGTACTTTTGCTTATAGACGTATGCCTTTTGGTTTATGTAATGCACCTGCTACTTTTCAAAGATGCATGATGGCTATATTCTCTGACTTTTGTGAAAAGATTTGTGAGGTTTTCATGGACGATTTTCTGTCTATGGTTCCTCTTTTGATGATTGCTTGAGCAATCTTGATCGAGTTTTGCAGAGATGTGAAGAAACTAATCTTGTATTGAATTGGGAAAAGTGCCACTTTATGGTTAATGAAGGTATTGTGTTGGGGCACAAAGTTTACGAAAGAGGTATTGAAGTTGATAAAGCCAAGGTTGATGCTATTGAAAAGATGCCATGTCCCAAGGACATCAAAGGTATAAGAAGTTTCCTTGGTCATGCCGGATTTTGTAGGAGGTTCATTAAGGACTTCTCAAAAATTTCTCGGCCTCTGACTAATTTATTACAAAAAGATGTACCATTTGTCTTTGATGATGATTGTGTAGAAGCATTTGAAATACTTAAGAAAGCATTAGTATCTCACTTTTGTTGTTCAGCCACCGATTGGAATTTACCCTTTGAAATTATGTGCGATGCTAGTGATTATGCTGTAGGTGCTGTTCTAGGGCAAAGAGTTGATAAGAAATTAAATGTTATCCATTATGCTAGTAAGACTCTTGACAATGCTCAAAGAAACTATGCTACTACCGAAAAGGAACTTTTAGCAGTTGTGTTTGCTTGTGATAAATTCAGACCCTATATTGTTGATTCTAAAGTAACTATTCACACCGATCATGCTGCTATTAAATATCTTATGGAAAAGAAAGATGCTAAACCTAGACTTATTAGATGGGTTCTCTTGCTGCAAGAATTTGATTTGCATATTGTTGATAGAAAAGGAGCTGAGAACCCGTTGCATAATTTATCTAGGTTAGAGAATGTTCTTGATGACCCACTACCTATTGATGATAGCTTTCCTGATGAATAATTAAATGTCATAAGCACTTCTCGTAGCACTCCATGTTATGCTGATTATGCTAATTATATTGTTGCTAAATTTATACCACCTAGCTTCACATACCAACAAAAGAAAAAGTTCTTTTATGATTCGCGACATTACTTTTGGGATGACCCACATCTTTATAAAGAAGGAGTAGATGGTGTTATTAGACGTTGTGTGCCTGAGCATGAACAGGAACAGATCCTACGAAAGTGTCACTCCGAAGCTTATGGAGGACACCACGCTGGAGATAGAACTGCACATAAGGTATTGCAATCCGGTTTTTATTGGCCTACTCTCTTCAAGGATGCCCGTAAGTTTGTTTTGTCTTGTGATGATTTTCGAAGAATTGGTAATATTAGTAGACGTCAAGAAATGCCTATGAATTATTCACTTGTTATTGAACCATTTGATGTTTGGGGATTTGATTATATGGGACATTTTCCTGCCTCTAATGGATATACACATATTTTAGTTGCTGTTGATTACGTTACTAAGTGGGTAGAAGCTATTCCAACTAGTAGTGCTGATCACAATACCTCTATTAAAATGCTTAAGGAAGTTATTTTTCCGAGGTTTGGAGTCCCTAGATATTTATTGACTGATGGTGGTTCACACTTTATTCATGGTGCTTTCCGCAAAATGCTTGCTAAATATGACGTTAATCATAGAATTGCATCTCCTTATCACCCGCAGTCTAGTGGTCAAGTAGAATTGAGTAATAGAGAGCTCAAATTAATTTTCCAAAAGACTGTTAATAGGTCTAGAAAGAATTGGTCCAAGAAACTTGATGATGCATTATGGGCCTATAGAACTGCATATAAGAATCCTATGGGTATGTCTCCGTATAAAATGGTTTATGGAAAAGCATGTCACTTACCTCTCGAACTAGAACGTAAGGCATATTGGGCTATTAAAGAGCTCAACTATGATTTCAAACTTGCCGGTGAGAAGAGGTTATTTGATATTAGCTCACTATATGAATGGAGAACCCAAGCTTATGAAAATGCCAAGTTGTTTAAAGAAAAAAGTTAAAAGATGGCATGACAAAAGGATACAAAAGCGTGAGTTTAATGTAGGTGATTATGTATTGCTATACAACTCTCGTTTAAGAGTTTTTGCAGGAAAACTTCTCTCTAAATGGGAAGGTCCCTACGTTAGAGGTCTATCGTTCCGGTGCCATAAAAATCAACAACTTCGAAGGCACAAATCCGAAGGTGGTAAACGGTCAAAGAATCAAACATTATATCTCAGGAAATCCCATAAATGTTGAAACCAATATTATTGAAACCGTAACCCGGAGGAATACATAAGGGACACTTTCTGCACCGTTTGAGACTCGAGAAGGAATAGGTATGTGGTACGGTAAGTAAACCGACTCCAAAACAATTTTAAGGCAATATTTCTCCATTTTGGAATATTTAGAAAAATAGAAAAATAAGTGGAAGTCCGGGAAGGACACGAGGGCCCCACGAGGGTGGTGGGCGCGCCCTACCCCCCACCCCCCCCGGGCGGGCCCCCCTACCTAGTGAGCACCTCGTGTGCCCTCCGGACTCCGTTTTCTTGCATGATGCGTATTTTGGTCGGTAAAAATTCATTATATATTCTCCCGAAGGTTTTGACTCCCGTATCACGCAATTATCTCCTGTTCTTGTTTCGAGCTGTTTTTCTGGCAGATTTAGATCATCATGACGTCCCCAAGTGCTTCCAAGGACAAGTTCTTCGAGAAGGTGATCAACCCTTACCTCGCGGAGGTGCTGCGACACCCTCAAACCATTGAGATGCGTGATGGGTTGCTGCACATCCGCGATGTTGAGGAACCAAAGGGAACCGGAAGCATGGAGGCGAGGCTCGAAGCAATGGAGCAAAATTTTTTCAAGTGCTAGGGGATGGTGGAACGTGGAATTAACGCTAGCCACAAGATGCTCGCGGAGTTCACCAACAACTACGAGCCGGATGCCAAGAACTCCGAGAAGGCCATCTTCAAGCTACATGAGAAGATCGAGCACCTCCAAGCCCAAATCTATGATTTGCAAAATCAAAACTGTGAGTATGAATATAGATTCAAAAGGATGAGTTTGGCTGCAGATTTGAGGATTCCGGAGACTCGATCATACTTCTATGATGGTGAGCCTATGCCATGGAAGGTGGACGACAAGCCTGCATCATCAACAACACCTCCACCATCACCGACAAAGGAGACATAATCACATGGGTATGGGCACTCCCCTTGGCAACTGCCAAGCTTGGGGGAGGTGCCCCGGTATCGTATCACCATCAAACTCCTATCTTTACCGTTTTTCTTAGTTCGATCCTATTAGTAGTATCTTGATCTAGTAGAATAAAGGTTATGGCATGATCTAGTTTTGATTTTTGCTTTATGATCCCTCTATGTAATCGAGTCCGTGAGCTATATATATAATAAAGATTAGTGTTGAGTCAAGGGCTTGATTATTTTGCCATGATCTTGGGTGGATAATAGAAATAAAAAGAAAACGAATAAAAAGAAACAAAGAGTTCATATTGATCTTATTGAAAGTAATGACTTCACATAGAAAGAGTATGATGATTAAAAGTTGTTGGGAGTTGGCAAATATAGCTTTGGTCATCGTTGCAAATAATAGGAAGTAATAAGGAGAGAGAGGTATCACATATAGATATATTATCATTGACATCTTTTATGATTGGGAGCACTCATTAAAATACAACATGCTAAAGAGTTGATGTTGGACAAGGAAGACAACGTGATGAGTTATGTTTTCTTATATCCGAGATAAAGTATGTTGTCATGGATCCTCTAACATGTTAAGCTTGCCTTTCCCCTCATGCTAGCCAAATTCTCAGCACCCAGTAGAGATACTACTTGTGCTTCCAAATACCCTTAAACCAGTTTAGCCATGAGAGTCCACCATATCTACCTATGGATTGAGTAAGATCCTTCAAGTAAGTTGTGATCGGTGCAAAGCAATAAAAATTGCTCTAAATATGTATGATTGATTGGTGTGGGAGAAATAAGCTTTATACGATCTTGTGATATGGAAGAAATAAAAGCGATTTAACTGCATAATAAAGGTTCATATCACAAGGGCAATATAAAGTGACGTTCTTTCGCATTGAGATTTTGTGCATCCAACCATAAAAGCGCATGGCAACCTCTGCTTCCCTCTGCGAAGGGCCTATCTTTTATTATTATCCTCTACCTTATGCAAGAGTCACGGTGATCTTCACCTTTCCTTTTCATTTTATCCTTTGGCAAGCCCAAAGCATGTTGGAAAGAACATGATATATATATCTAATTGGATGTAGGGGAGCATGAATTATTATTGTTGACATTACCCTTGAGGTAAAAGGTTGTGGGGCAAAACTATAAGCCCCTATCTTTCTCTGTGTCCGATTAAAACTCCGTAACCACAAGTATTGCGTGAGTGTTAGCAATTATGAAGGACTAAATGATAGTTGAGTATGTGGACTTGCTTTTAAGCTCTGACATAGACTCTTTCCGATGTTATGATAAATTGCAATTGCTTCAATGACTGAGGTTATAATTTGTTGTTCCCCAATAAGGTTTCTGATTAAAACTTTTGCATTGTGAAAAGATCATCACTTGAACATAAATAATCATATGACAAAATCTATATGTTGTTGTTATGAGAATAATCATGATGCCTTCATGTCCGTATTTTATTTTGATCGACGCCTCTACCTCTAAACATGAGGACATATTTATTGTTATCGGCTTTTCGCTTGAGGACAAGCGAGGTCTAATCTTGGGGGAGTTGATACGTCCATTTAGCATCATGCTTTTATATCGACATTTATCGCATTATGGGCTGTTATTTCACGTTATGTCACAATACTTATGGCTATTCTCTCTTATTTTACAAGGTTTACATGAAGAGGGAGAATGCGGCAATTGGAATTCGGCTGGAAAAGGAGCAAATATTGGAGACCTATTACGTGCAACTCGTAAGTCCTGAAACTCCATGGAATATCTTAAAATAAATAAAGAAAATCGTCGCCAAAGATGAAGGCCGGGGCCCACACCGCTCACGAGGGTGGGGCGCCTACCTCGTGGCCCCCCGGTGGCTCTCCGATGCCCATCTTCTCCTATATGAAGTCTTCGATGAGAAAAAACATTAAGCAACCTTTCGACGAGAATCCGCCCGCCACGAGGCGGAACCTTGGCGGAACCAATCTCGGGCCCCGGCAGAGCTGTTCTGCCGGGGACACTTCCCTCCGGGAGGGGGAAATCATCGTCATGATCATCACCAACGCTCCTCTCATCGGGAGAGGGCAATCTCCATCAACATCTTCAGCAGCACCATCTCATCTCCAAACCCTAGTTCATCTCTTGTATCCGATTCTTGTCTCCAAGTCCAGGATTGGTGCTAGTAGGTTGCTAGTAGTGTTGATTACTCCTTGTAGTTGATGCTAGTTGGTTTATTTGGTGGAAGATCATATGTTCAGATCCTTTATGCATATTATTACCCCTCTGATTATGAACGTGAATATGATTTGTGAGTAGTTCCGTTTGTTCCTGAGGACAAGGGAGAAGTCTTGCTATTAGTAGTCATGTGAATTTGGTATTCGTTCGATATTTTGATAAGATGTATGTTGTCTAGCCTCTAGGGGTGTTATGTGAACATCGACTACATAACACTTCACCATTATTTGGGCCTAGAGGAAGGCATTGGGAAGTAATAAGTAGATGATGGGTTGCTAGAGTGATGAAGCTTAAACCCTAGTTTATGCGTTGCTTCGTAAGGGGCTGTTTTGGATCCATATGTCTCATGCTATGGTTAGGTTTACCTTAATACTTTTGTTGTAGTTGCGGATGCTTGCAATAGAGGTTAATCACAAGTGGGATGGTTGTTCAAGTGAGAACAGCACCCAAGCACCGGTCCACCCACATATCAAATTATCAAAGTACCGAACGCGAATCATATGAACGTGATGAAAACTAGCTTGACGATATTCCCATGTGTCCTCGGGAGCGCTTTTCCTATTGTAAGAGTTTGTCCAGGCTTGTCCTTTGCTACAAAAAGGATTGGGCCACCTTGCTGCACTTTATTTACTCTTGTTACTTGTTGCTCGTTACAATTTATCTTATCACAAAACTATCTGTTACCACTTATTTCAGTACTTGCAGAGAATACCTTGCTGAAAACCGCTTATCATTTCCTTCTGCTCCTCGTTGGGTTCGACACTCTTACTTATTGAAAGGACTACGATAGATCCCCTATACTTGTGGGTCATCAGCCGCTCGCAGATTCCACTGCGTACGACATCTGCATCAACGGAACCCCAAACTCTTCTTCGGCGTCGAGTTCCGAACCCTGCGAGCCCGCGAATACCGAACTCGATCGGTTATCGATCTTTAATTTCAGCGCCGCAGATGTCTTCCAACACTCGCCCATGGGCGACCTACTAAACTCATTAAAAAACCTATCTCTGGCAGATGGCTCGTCGCCGAACTAAGTTCGGTTCGAACTTATGGTGGATGATAGAGAATTTTACTTCCCACCCGCCACCCACTTTATAGCCACCGTCGAAGACCCAACCAACATGCCTGACCCCCGCTCCGAAGACATCGCTGGTATGGACGACGATGAGGGGCAGGGCCAGAGCTCGCTACCTGCTAGATACGGGATGGCCACTTCCTGGTATGATGTGTGTATGATAGACACACCCGATGATGAGAAGGATCCAGTCGAGAATAAACCTCCTGGTACACAGTCCGAACAGCGGCGCACACTGTGCCTCTCCAAGCCACATCGCCCAAGAGAAAACACTGCTAGCACCAGAAAAGACGACACTCCGGACAATGAAGACCATGTTGAGGTAGAATCCGAAAAAGAGGAACAGGAAGGCGGGCAAGACATCCCTGATGAACAGGCCACATATGGAGACTCGGAGGACAACGATTATCTCCCACCCTCCGAGGAAGAGGAGATCCTCGGCAGCGAGGATTTTATCGTGCCTAAGGAACCTCTCAAGCAGGAACGCTTTAAACGCCGGCTTATAGCCACTGCAAGGAGCCTAAGGAAGAAGCAACTACAGCTTCAAGCAAGCCAGGATTTGCTCAATGACAGATGGACCGAGGTCCTGGCCGCCGATGAATACGGCCTTAGCGGCCCAGACGAAAGCCACCCCAAGAGTAGGTGGCTCCCTCGATACGATGGCAGGGCGTTGGAGCCCACATCACTATCGAACAATAATGCGGCAGGCCGGCCACAGTTTGGTCCAGACAAAGCAGCAGCCAAAGCAGAGCAACATACTATCCCATCCGGCCGTCAAATCAAGAGTAAAACAACTCGAGAGAATACTCACGACATCAAATAAGACCTAGAGGACAGAGCAGGACGCACAAGATCGATGTACAGATCACGGAGATACACCCCGACCGACGATGATGGTCACCCATTCGGACACTACAAAGCCGACCATGCCCGGTCCGAACTCCATAACCGGAGTCCGCCAGAAGTGTTTCATAGTGTGGCTCAACATAGAGGAGCCGCACACCCTCTCTTCTTCACTGACGAGGTAATGAAGCATGAATTTCCAGACGGGTTTAAACCCATTAACATCGAATCGTATGATGGAACAACAGATCCCGCGGTATGGATTGGGGATTACCTCCTCCATATTCACATGGCTCGGAGAGACGACCTTCATGCCATTAAATACATACCTCTCAAGCTTAAAGGGCCAGCTCGCTATTGGCTAAACAGTTTACCAGAAAATTCTATTGGTAGCTGGGAAGATTTGGAAGACGCCTTTCGAGACAACTTCCAAGGACATATGTCCGGCCGCTAGATGCCGGTGACTTAAGTCACATTGTCCAGAAGCCCGGCGAGTCATCCAGGGAGCTCTAGACTAGGTTCTTAGTCAAAAACAACCAAATTTTCGACTGTCCGGACGCAGAAGCCCTCGCAACCTTCAAACATGGCGTCCGGGATGAATGGCTAGCGCGTCACCTTGGCCAGGAAGGACCTAAGTCCATGACAGCCCTTATCGTTCTAATGACCCGCTTTTGTGCGGGAGAAGACAACTGGCTCGCTCGTAAAAGCAACAACACCAGCGACCTGGGCACTTCTGAAATTCGAGACGGCAACGACAAGCCACGATGAACTGAACCCAACAGTCACAGTAATATATGCGACACAGCGGTGATCGCTGGATTTCATAATCCGAAGCCCGGACAACGAAAGAAGCCTCTAAAGGCAAACTAGGATGGATCATCCACCCTTGACAGGATATTGGACCGACCTTGTTAGATTCACGGTCACCCTGATAGGCCAGCTAATCATACCAACAGAAACTGTTGGGTCCTCAAGCAGGCAGGCAAGCTCAACGCCGATCACAAAGGGAGGAGGCCACCAGGCGATAGAGGCGACGGATCGGCTCGCCAGCCGAGCACCAAGGGCCAGAAACACTTTTCCTCTGAAGTTCGACCACTCCCAGAACGGAATAGCAGTTCGGCTTCCGCCGCCCACCTACTGTACTGGCAATGTTCACACCACGCGTACATCACTATGCACTCACGATACCATGGGCATTGGCAGAAGCACAATATGGACAACCCTGCAAGAATCCCCGTAATGTTCTTATCCGTCTTTCTTATTTTTCTGTATCATTTCTTAAAAACAGGTGACCATTAGGACAGCATCTAAATCGGACTCTCTTGAAGTTCGGATCCGCACACTCACCTACAGGGCCACTCCCGTTAAGGATTCCCCTCCCTGAGGACGGGCAGCGCAGACGTGCGACAGGAGGTCCAAAATAAGCTTTTGTAGACCGCACTCTTTCTTTTGAGCATGTACCATGCCCTTTTCCTCTGTTCCCAACCCCGAGCATGTCAAATAGCTGGGTTGTGGTTTTTACTCTTTATATATATATATTTTTATCATTGGCATATTGCTCCGCTCCATGTAAACTTTATCCGAACTAATCTTTGATGCTCTTTCTACAATGAGTCCGGCCGTAACGACTGCCTTACATGACGCGCCTCGGCATAACTTGCCAGGGGCCCGGTATGGGAACAAACGAGCCGCCAGTAAAAGTCCGAAAAAACTCTATAGCGTACTTCGGCGTCGCAAGTTTGGCCTTATATGCATTAGCTCCGAATCATTGTCTTTGGTCAATAGTTGGGTTGACCGGCTCTTGTGCTAGCTACCCTACGTTCCGCTCTATCGCCTAGGGTAGTAAAGGGAGAACTACTGCGATTGTGCCATGGCCTAGACCGGATGAGCACCTCAGTAGAGAAAGCCGAAAACTGACTGTCATGATGCGGCGAGAACTGGTCAACCACTTGATGACTTATTCGAATCTTTAGCGATTCTCCATGTCACACGAGGGATATTTTTTAGATCAACATATGTAAAGCACTATGCACCGTATACATACCAGGGGCTATGTCGTAGCCCCACCATAAAACTCCTATGGCTAAGTGAAAGTGTTAACGCCCTATAGTCCGATTGCCTGGTTCGCCGCATTATCACCTCCTTTATGGACCAAGACGCTGGATAAAGAGTGATTAGATGCTTTTTCGAACACCCCTGTACTTCCTACGAGGGGGCTGAAGCCGACGACTGGAAAACTTTCAGATTATACTAAAACGGCCACACAGGAGGAATTCAAGTTTTTGAGCAAAATATAAATAGATTAACTATAAAGTTGTCTGTTACATCATTATATAAATCACTCGAACATTATATCTTTCGAGCATTGACCCTCTATCAAGCGGGAGGCATCCAAGACGTCTTCAAAAGTGCTCCGGCTCATTACGGTCCTGGCCCTTGGGTGGAATCCTCGCCGCAACATCGATGGCCTTCATCTTTCCCCAAAATGTTTTGACTCGGGCAAAGGCCATCAGTGCATCCTCAATGCACACCGATCGCTTAACAGCGTCGATATGTGGCACCGCGTGAACAAGCCGCCGCACCAGGCCAAAATAACTACTCGGAATAGGCTCACTTGGCCACAACCGGATTATGACGTTCTTCATGGCGTCGCCAGATATCCTATGAAGCCCGGCCCACTGGGACATCTGTTCATTGAGCAACAGAGGGCACTTCGACGTACCAAATTGTGACCAGAAAAGCTTATCCGTTGCATACCCCTCTTGTGCACGGTAAAATTGTGCCGCATCGGAAGAACTCTTCGGCAAGTCCAAAAATTCAGCCGGAGAACTCTAGACCTGGTTTAGCTGAGCATAGTCCGGATCGCCAAACTTGGTTTGAAGCAAAAAGGGCTTACCGGCTGCTATCTCCTTAGCCTGCCGAATCTCTTCACGAGCTGCCCTAGATTCAGACCGAGCTTCACTCGCCTCTCGTACGGCCTTATCAAGCTCAGCCATTTTGGCTTTATTCTCCTTCTCAAGGAATTCACATCGGCTGGCAGTATTCTTCACATCAAGCGCCAGTGCGGATATTTTCTCCTCGCTTTGGCGCCGAGCTACTTGTTCGGCTCTTAGATTAGCCGATGCCTTCTCGACAGTCGCATCACTACGCCGGGCCTGCTCCTTGGCCCGGGCTAGCCCGCCTGAAGAGCTTCAACGGCGGCAGCACCATCTGCAATCATGCACATTTCATATAAACCATTTTCGGCATCAGGCCTACATCACAAGCACATTGGTGTAAGGAATGCTCGACATATATACCTTGCGAGTTGTCAAGACGCCTGTTGATCAATGCAATGTCATTTTCCGCAATATCCAGCTTTCGCTGCAATTCGGCCACTTCCGTATTTCGGGTAGCCGCAGGAGGGGAGGCAGCATGTATCCAAGTTAAATCAAGGTTAGCAACTGAGCATATCTTTTTGATCCTCCGATCGCTTTCGTTGGAAGGAAATCCAAGTCTCAAGGGCTACTGCATATACAACAGGTGCATTTTGTCAATATTATTCAATTGGCAAAACTACATCACAAACCTCAAAACGCCTTAGGAGGCTCGTGAAGGCCTCGTTCAACCCGCTCTTCGCGGATAGAACCTTTTCGACCATCATAACCATCAAGGCACGGTGTTTCTCCGAAACGGACGCTTGTCGCAGCATGTCCGTCAGCATTTCCGGCGCTTCTGGGTCTTCAGAAGCCGCCGCTGGAGTACGGTATTCCTTTGAAGGAATTTGCCCACTCGCCCCCGGGATCATCTCCGGCTCTAAACCGGATAGGGCGGGGCCTCCATGCTTGATTCCTGAACCCTGAGTGACAGGGACACCACCTACGGGTAATGCCCTCTTCGTTTCCTGCACTGCTTGTCGACCAGGAGGAGCTCCCCCCGGGACGATACCTCAGAATCATTCGCCCTGTTGGGCGAGGGGGACGGAGAAGGCGTGTCACTCTCCATCATTTCTGGAAGAAGGTCTCCCGAGGAGGAGAACGATTGGGTAACCCCAGGCGTTAACCTGCGAGGACATACGTATGTCGGAGGATTACTTCAGTAATAAGAAAGGAATGAGGTATGGTTTAAGTACCCTGCTGCACTTACGGTTTGGCAAGAGGTTTATCCTCATCATAAAGCTCCACGTCAACATCGCTTTCGCCCAAGCCGCCCGTCGATGGCGTTTTCCTTTCTTGGAAGGTTTCCTCCTCGACCTTGAAGCGGCCCTTTTCTTGCCATGGAAGGCCTCCTCTGCACCTTTGCCCTCGGGCAAGAGGGTTTCGATTTCCCCGAACACAATGTCTGATTTATCCTTGGGGCAGAGATCACCTCCGGCCTCACTGTTCTCGCCCTCTTCCGCAGACACCTGGTACGGTGTCGGAGTCAGCATCCTCGTTAGCAGGGCGTTCGCAGAGTCTTCGGAAGGGGCGCCGGACACCAGACCAACACCGCTTTCTTTATCCAGTCCTGTGAAGGGACGGATTGTTCAATGTCTTACCAAGAGATACTCGAATAAAGGGTGTGCGGAGATCAAATACTTACCGCGGTGTCCGGATGATTGCAGTCGGGGCCCACATCTTCGGTGGTGTCCAGCCATTGCTCTCGTTCCCCGAAATATAATTTCCACATTCCCTCGTGCGTAGTGTCGAGGAAGTGCTGAAGAGTCCACCGTCCTTTGGGATTAAACTCCCACATACGGAGAGGCTGCCGCTGACATGGCAGGGTATGGCGGACTAGCATTACTTGAACGACGTTCACAAGGCCGACACCCTTCTCGGTAAGGCTTCGGACGCGACCTTGCAGAGTCTGCACTTCATTGACGGATCCCCAGTCCAGTCCTTTATTGATCCATGAAGCAAGCTGAATTGGACGGCCGGGTCGGAACGCAGGCGTAGCCCCCCACTTGGAGCCCCGCGGCTCGTTGATATAAAATCACCCCTGCTGCCATAGGTCGGAAGACTTGGCGAAAGATCCTTCAAACCAAACCGCGCTGGCAAGCTTGCCTATTGTGACGCTGCCGCACTCTGCCTGCTCCTCCTCTGTCACCTGCGGCCTCACGTCAAAGGTCTTGAGCCACAAACCAAAGTGCGGAGGAGTCCAGAGGAAGGCCTCACATGTGACGATAGATGTTGAGATGAGGAGAATAGAGTCCGGGGCCAGATCGTGAAAGTCTAGCCCATAGTAAAACATGAGCCCCCGGACGAAGGGGTTAAGCGCGAACCCTAACCCATGGAGGAAGTGGGACACAAACACTACCCTCTCGCCGGATTTGGGGGTAGGAACGACCTGCCCTGTGCAGGAAGCCGATGGAGGATTTCCGGGGTCAGATACCTCGCTACGCGGAGCTTTGCAATATCCTCCTCTATGACAGAAGAAGCCACCCACTGGCCTGGACGGCTGGATCCGGACATGATTGGGGCTGGTGGCGATGGGAACCCGAGGGTTGGAACTCGGGGTGGCTAGGGTTGAGGAAGAAGCGAGCGCAAAGGAAGAAGACGAGTCTGGGACCCTATATAAAGACCCCAAGTATTAAGCGAATCCACCTGGGTCTCGAAACTTACCAATCTCCACAGAGTTGTACCTGGGGGATGGTTGGGTTACCCATGCCTGGATTAATAAAAATCCCGTGAATAAGGGAACACGATCTCTGCCTTGGCAAGACAATCCAGTGAAACCGCGTCCCGAGACGTGGGGCGACGCGCCAGCCAACGGTTGGAAATAGTGACTGGGCAGGCGTGATGTCATAAACAGTTATCAATAAATTAGGCTCGTATATTTCCTGCAACTATATATACAAGTCCGGATATATCTACTACATCCAAAGACTATCTTGGAGTTTGGAGAAAGGGTAACCCACCTTGCAATGCCGAAGACAATCTGCACGTCGGACTCCTCGTCATTGAAGCCAGGTTCAGGGGCTACTGAGGGAGTCCTGGACTAAGGGGTCCTCAGCCGTCCGGCCTGCTATCCATGGGCCGGACTGATGGGCTGTGAAGACATGAAGACCGAAGACCATACTCGTGTCCGGATTGGACTTTCCTTGGCGTGGAAGGCAAGCTAGGCGACCAGCTGTGAAGATTCCTTCTTATGTAACCGACTCCATGTAACCCTAGATCTCTCCGGTGTCTATATAAACCGGAGAGCATAGTCCGGATAGGACAGATTCATTACCATATACACATAGGCTAGACTTCTAGGGTCTAGCCATTACGATCTCGTGGTAGATCAACTCTTGTAACACTCATATTCATCAAGCTCAATCAAGCAGGAAGTAGGGTATTACCTCCATAGAGAGGGCCTGAACCTGGGTAAACATCGCGTCCCCGTCTCCTGTTACCACGATCCTAGACGCACAGTTCGGGACCCCCTACCCGAGATCCGCCGGTTTTGACACCGACATTGGTGCTTTCATTGAGAGTTCCACTGTGCCGTCGTCAAAAGGTTTGATGGTCCCTTCAATCGTCGATGATAACACTGTCCAGGGAGAAACCTTTCTCCCCGGATAGTTCTTCGTGTTCGGCGGCTTCGTATTGCGGACCAACTCGCTTGGCCATCTGGAGCAGATCGACAGCTACGCCCCTAGCCATCAGGTCAGATTCGGAAGCTTGAACTACGTAGCGGACATCCGTGGAGACTTGATCTTTGACGGATTCGAGACCGCGACAATCGCTCCCCGCTACCCCGATGGACAAGGCTTAAACCTGTCATCGGGCCGCATCCAGGAGAGAGCTCCTGTAGCAACTCTGGCCTTAGATCTGGAGCAGATCAAGTCCCCCGAAGATGGGAAGCTTAACCCCATCGCGGGGGCTACCGATTCTGTGGCGTTGGAGCCGCTCGCAGATTCCACTGCGTACGGCATCTACATCAACGGAACCCCGGACTCTTCTCCGGCGTCGAGTTCCGAACCCTCCGAGCCTGCGGATACCGAACTCGATCGGTTATCGATCTTTAAGTACAGCGCCGCAGATGTCTTCCAACACTCGCCCATGGGCGACCTACTAAACTCATTAAAAAACATATTCCTCGCAGATGGCTCGTCACCGAACTATGTTCGGTTCGTACTTACAGCGGATGATGGAGAATTTTTCTTCCCACCCGCCACCCACTTTATAGCCACCGTCGAAGACCCAACCAACACGCCTGACCCCCGCTCCGAAGACATCACTGGTATGGACGATGATGAGGGGCAGGGCCAGAGCTCGCTACCTGCTAGACACGGGATGGCCACTTCCTGGTATGATGTGTGTATGATAGACACACCCGATGATGAGAAGGATCCAGTCAAGAATAAACCTCCTGGTACACAGTCAAACAACGGCGCGCCCATCGTGCGCTTCCAAGCCACATCGCCCAAGAGAAAACACTGCTAGCACCAGAAAATACAACACTCCGGACAATGAAGACCCTGTTGAGGTAGAATCCGAACAGGAGGAACAGGAAGGCGGGCAAGACATCCCTGATGAACAGGCCACATATGGAGACTCGGAGGACAACGATTATCTCCCACCCTCCGAGGAAGAGGAGATCCTCGGCAGCGAGGATTTTATCGTGCCTAAGGAACCTCTCAAGCAGGAACGCTTTAAACGCCGGCTTATAGCCGCTGCAAGGAGCCTAAGGAAGAAGAAGCTACAGCTTCAAGCAAGCCAGGATTTGCTCAATGACAGATGGACCAAGGTCCTGGCCACCGAAGAATACGGCCTTAGCGGCCCAGACGAAAGCCACCCCAAGAGTAGGTGGCTCCCTCGATATGATGGCAGGGTGTTGGAGCCCACATCACCATCGAACGATGCGGCGGGCCTGCCACAGTTCGGTCCAAACAAAGCAGCAGCCCAAGCAGAACAACATACCATCCCATCCGGTCATCAAATCAAGAGCAAAACGGCTCAAGGGAATACTCGCGACATCAACCAAGACCTAGAGGGCAGAGCAGGGCGCACAAGATCGATGTACAGATCACAGAGATACACCCCGACCGACGATGATGGTCACCCATTCGGACACTACAAAGCCGACCTTGCCCAGTCCGAACTCCGTAAACGGAGTCCGCCGGAAGTGCTTCATAGTGTGGCTCAACATAGAGGAGCCGCACACCCTCTCTGCTTCACTGACGAGGTAATGAAGCATGAATTTCCAGATGGGTTTAAACCCATTAACATCGAATCGTACGATGGAACAACTGATCCCGTGGTATGGATTGGGTATTACCTCCTCCATATTCACATGGCTCACAAAGACGACCTTCACGCCATTAAATACGTACCTCTCAAGCTTAAAGGGCCAGCTTGCTACTGACTAAACAGTTTACCAGAAAATTCTATTGGTAGCTGGGAAGATTTGGAAGACGCCTTTCGAGCTAACTTTAATGCCCACGGGGAAGCTGGTGGGTCAAATACCTTATCCAGCGCACAAGAAGGGGATGAGGATGTGATAGCATTACCAGTGCCTATTACCCATCTTACCGGTGAAGGCCTTACACATGGGCTCTAAAGTTAGTGGATCCTAGGTAATTCTCACCCATACCCTCCCAATTTACACCCATCACGTCTCTTTGGCCCAAAAAGCCCAAAGAAAACCCTAACCTAGTGACAACATATTATTTATTGTATAAATGTTGCTTTTCTTTTACTAAAATGCTAACGAAGGTTCACTACTAGGGAAAACCCTAGTAGTAGCGCGGGTTTTGAGGCTATCAGCAGCGCCGGCAGCCGCGCTACTAATAAGGCGCTACAGCTAACTGTTAGTAGTAGCGGAGTGTGTACCCGTGCGACTACTATTGACTATATCAGCAACGCTTTTCCAGAACACGCTACTATTAGTTAGCTGTAGCGCTTTCCTAGCCCCGCGCTACTACTATGTGCTTCATCATTTCCCCCCAGCTTCCTACCCAGTTTTAGTTTCAGTAAACTGCAATTTCCAGATACTAGGTACTACTAGATATCAATTTCATAAAGCATTATAGGTATTAGGTAGTACTACCTCTGTTCCAAATTACTCGTCGTGGTTTTAGTTCAGAACTAAAACCACGACGAGTAATTTGGAACAGAGGGAGTACTAGATAACAATTTCATATATAGTCAACATGCATCCTCAAGCAGTACAAGGTGATATCGACGACGATCATCATATGTAGTTCTAGATGATATCGACGGCGATCATTATATGTAGTTCTAGATGATATAGCCACACACACATATGTAGTTCTAGATGATATCGACGACGATTATCATCCTAAAGCCTGGGCGGTGGGTGTTCCTCATAGTAATTAGGATGACCTGTCCAACCACGAAGATTCTTGCCAACGAGGAATCTCTTCCACCCAACCGAGTTTAAGTGTGTGCGACCGTCTGTGTCCATGCGGTAAGTACAGGTGGTGACGGAGCCCCTTGCAGTAAGGCGTAGTCCAGCTGAGCCTTCTTCATCAGGCTCGATACCACAACTCACAGATAGGTTCTTTGGCAATTTTTGAATAAGAAAAACATATCAATTAATAAATAACCTCGCACATACTCTTGCAAATATATTTCTATTAAGTATAGATTTCTACACTATCAAAAGACACAATACTACACATTTGTACTAATTAAGCATTAATTCTACTAATAAGTATATATGGATTATCTACACTATTAATAGTTCCTTGGATTCTACACTAATAAGCATGTGATTATACTCTACACTAAAGCATATCATCGACTAGATTCCACAAAGCATATCATTGGACTCTACACTAAGCATATCATCGTATTCACTAAGCATATCATCGGATAATTTGCATTTGTAAGTATAACAATAAAACATATATATATCATCAAATTACTACAGTCATTATAACATACCATTTCATGCCGATCGACCATGGTACTTGTTAGGCGGGTCACGAATGGCACCCCGACAAAGTCATCACGTGGCGGAATTATGTCCCATAGGTTGCACACCTCCTCCTCACTCAGCCTCATTCTTTGAGCTACGATGGCTTCATGAAGTGGGTTCTCGTCATCTTCATCGAGTGGGTCCTCATTATCTTCATCATCTTCGTCATATTCATCATCTTCACCATCTTCCACCAGGTTGATATAAATGACAGCCAGCTTGGGTCTTTCTGCTCTGAAGGAGAAGATGATCAACTCACCATCAGTAAGACGCATGCGGGCAAGGAAACGGGCCCATACATCTCCTCCAATCTATGACATATTGCGTCCTTTCTCGACCTCCATAGTGTACGGCCCCCTAGGAGCCTCAAATGTCACGGTGTCTCCTGTCAGCTTGTTGAATTTCAAACTCACAATGCATGGGACGATCTGTGTAAAAAACCAAAATGACACAATGCAGTAATGCCAACACTAAAAATAAAATAGTTGTTACATATTATCTCATTTCTTACCGCCGCATAACGAAAACTCGGCTGGAAGTAGATGCCGAATGATACGTCTCCAACGTATCTATAATTTTTGATTGCTCCATGCTATATTATCTACTGTTTTGGACAATATTGGGCTTTATTATCCACTTCTATATTATTTTTGGGACTAACCTATTAACCGGAGGCCTAGCCCAGAATTGCTGCTTTTTTGCCTATTTCAGTGTTTTGAAGAAGAGGAATATCAGACGGAGTCGAAACGGAACAAAATCAACTAGAGAAGTTATTTTTGGAACGAAAGCTACCCGATGGACTTGGACCCCACGTCAAGGAAGGAACGAGGAAGCCACGAGGGTGGGGGCGCGCCCACCCCCCCTAGGGCGCGCCCCTGCCTCGTGGGGCCCTCGTGGCTCCCCTGACGTGCTTCTTCCGCCTATATAACTCCACGTACCCTAAAACTTCCAAAACAGAGAATAGATGGGAAGTTCCGCCACCGCAAGCCTCTGTAGCCACCAAAAGTCAATCGGGACTCTGTTCCGGCACCCTACCGGAGGGGGGAACCCTCACCGGTGGCCATCTTCATCATCCCGGCGCTCTCCATGACGAGGAGGGAGTAGTTCACCCTCGGGGCTGAGGGTATGTACCAGTAGCTATGTGTTTGATCTCTCTCTCTCTCTCTCTCTCTCTCTCTCTCTCTCTCGTGTTCTTGATTTGGCACGATCTTGATGTATCGCGAGCTTTGCTATTATAGTTGGATCTTATGTTTCTTCTCCCCATCTACTCTCTTGTAATGGATTGAGTTTTCCCTTTGAAGTAATCTTATCGGATTGAGTCTTTAATGATTTGAGAACACTTGATGTATGTCTCGCCGTGCATATCTGTGGTGACAATGGAATATCATGTGATTCACTTGATGTATGTTTTTGTGATCAACTTGCGGGTTCCGCCCATGAACCTATGCATAGGGGTTGGCACACGTTTTCGTCGTGATTCTCCGATAGAAACTTTGGGGCAATTTTGGAGGTTCCATGTGTTGGTTGAATAGATGAATCTGAGATTGTGTGATGCATATCGTATAATCATACCCACGGATACTTGAGGTGACATTGGAGTATCTAGGTGACATTAGGGTTTTGGTCGATTTGTGTCTTAAGGTGTTATTCTAGTATGAACTCTAGGGCTGTTTGTGACACTTATAGGAATAGCCCAATGGATTGATTGGAAAGAATAACTTTGAGGTGGTTTCGTACCCTACCATAATATCTTCGTTTGTTCTCCGCTATTAGTGACTTTGGAGTGACTCTTTGTTGCATGATCAGGGATAGTTATATGATCCAATGATGTTATTATTGTTGAGAGAACTTGCACTGGTGAAAGTATGAACCCTAGGCCTTGTTTCCTAGCATTGCAATACCGTTTACGCTCACTTTTATCACTTGCTACATTTCTGTTTTTATATTTTCAGATTACAAAAACCTATATCTATCATCCATATTGCACTTGTATCACCATCTCTTCGCCGAACTAGTGCACCTATACAATTTACCGTTGTATTGGGTGTGTTGGGAACACAAGAGACTCTTTGTTATTTGGTTGCAGGGTTGTTTGAGAGAGACCATCTTCATCCTACGCCTCCCACGGATTGATAAACCTTAGGTCATCCACTTGAGGTAAATTTGCTACTGTCCTACAAACCTCTGCACTTGGAGGCCCAACAACGTCTACAAGGAGAAGGTTGCGTAGTAGACATCAAGCTCTTTTATGGCGCCGTTGCCGGGGAGGTGAGTGCTTGAAGGTATATCTTTAGATCTTGCAATCGAATCTTTTTGTTTCTTGTTTTATCACTAGTTTAGTTTATAAAAGAAAACAACAAAAAAATGGAATTAAGTTTGTCTCATACGCTTCATCTTTTTAATATGTTTCGTGAGTATGATGGAAAGTAAAATTGTGCCAAAGTACTAGAAGAAGAATTACATAGAATGCTTGGCATAAAATATGTGTATGAGCATGATTGCAATGTTGTTAGTATGAATTCCTTGAATATCCATGATGCTAATGATATGCAAAGCCACAAGCTTGGGGAAGCTATGTTTGATGAATATGATATTTTTAGTCACCCAAGCTTTGATGAGCAAATTTACTATGATGAAAGCATGCCTCCTATCTATGATGATTATTGTGATGACAAATATGCTATAAAGAATAATGATAACCATGAAACTTGTCATCTTGATCTTAATTTTCAATCACATGATAGTTATTTTGTTGAGTTTGCTCCCACTACTATTGATGAGAATAGATTTGCTTATGTGGAGAGTAATAAAATTTTTATGCTTGTAGATCAAGAAAAGAATGCTTTATGTGCTGGTTATATTGTTGAATTCATTCATGATGCTACTGAAAATTATTATGAGGGAGGAACATATGCTTGTAGGAATTGCAATAATATCAAGTTTCCTCTCTATGTGCTTAAAGTTTTGAAGGTATGCTTGTTTTGCCTTCCTATGCTAGTTCATTATTGTTCCCATAAGTTGTTTGCTCACAAAATCCCTATGCATAGGAAGTGTGTTAGATTTAAATGTTCTATTCATATTCTTCATGATGCTCTCTTTATGTTTCAATTCTTATCTTTTATGTGAGCATCATTGAAATCATCATGCCTAGCTAGGGGCGTTAAACGTTAGCTCTTGTTGGGAGGCAACCCAATTTTATTTTAGTTTCTTGCTTTTTGGTTCTGTTTAGGAAGAAATAATCCATCTAGCTTCTGTTTAGATGTGGTTTTATGTTTTAATTAGTGTTTGTGCCAAGTAGAACCTTTGGGAAGACTTAGGTGAAGTCTTTATGATCATGCTGTAAAAAACAGAAACTTTAGCGCTCACGAGATTTGCTTCAAATTTTTACTGGAGAGTGATATTTAGTTCATTATTTTTGCAGATGATTACTGGAAAAATTCCTCAGGTCCACCAATTTATTTTAGAATTTTTGGAGTTCCAGAAGTTTGCATTAGTTACAGATTACTACATACTATTCTGTTTTTGATAGATTCTGTTTTTCGTCTGTTGTTTGCTTATTTTGATGAATCTATGGCTAGTAAAATAGTTTATAAATCATAGAGAAGTTGGAATACAGTAGGTTTAACACCAATATAAATAAAGAATGAGTTCATTACAACACCTTGAAGTGGTGTTTTGTTTTCTTTCGCTAACGGAGCTCACGAGTTTTCTGTTAAGTTTTGTGTTGTGAAGTTTTCAAGTTTTGGGTAAAGATTCGATGGACTATGGAATAAGGAGTGTCAAGAGCCTAATCTTGGGGATGCCCAAGGCACCCCAAGGTAATATTCAAGGATAACCAAGAGCCTAAGCTTGGGGATGCCCCAGAAGGCATCCCCTCTTTCGTCTTCGTTCATCGGTAACTTTACTTGGAGCTATATTTTTATTCACCACATGATATGTGTTTTGCTTGGAGCGTCATTTTATTTTCTTTAGCTTTGCTTGTTGTTTGAATAAAATACCAAGATCTGAAATTATTAAATGGGAGAGTCTTCACATAGTTGCATAATTATTCGACTACTCAATGATCTTCACTTATATCTTTCGGAGTAGTCAGTTTTTGCTCTAGTACTTCACTTATATCTTTTAGAGCAGGGTGATGGATTTGTTTTAAAGAAACTATTGACTCTCATGCTTCACTTAGATTATTTTGAGAGTCTTAAACAGCATGGCAATGTGCTTAATCCTAATATGCTAGGTATTCAAGACTAGTAATAACTTTCTTATGAGTGTGTTGAATACTAAGAGAAGTTTGATGCTCGATAATTGTTTTGAGATATGGAGGTAATAATATCAAAGTCGTGCTAGTTGAGTAGTTGTGAATTTGAGAAATGCTTGTGTTGAAGTTTGCAAGTCCCGTAGCATGCACGTATGGTAAACATTATGTAACAAATTTGAAACATGAGGTGTTCTTTGATTGTCCTCCTTATGAGTGGCGGTCGGGGACGGCGATGGTCTTTTCCTACCAATCTATCCCCTAGGAGCATGCGCGTAGTGCTTTGGTTTTTGATGGCTTGTAGATTTTTGCAATAAGTATGTAAGTTCTTTATGACTAATGTTGAGTCCATGGATTATACGCACTCTCACCCTTCCATCATTGCTAGCCTCTTCGGTACCGTGCATTGCCCTTACTCACATTGATAGTTGGTGCAAACTTCGCCGGTGCATCCAAACCCCATGATATGATACGCTCTTTCACACATAAACCTCCTTATATCTTCCTCAAAACAGCCACCATACCTACCTATTATGGCATTTCCATAGCCATTCCGAGATATATTGCCATGCAACTTTTCACCATTCCGTTTATTTTGACACGCTTCGTCATTGTCATATTGCTTTGCATGATCATGTAGTTGACATCATATTTGTGGCAAAGCCACTATGCATAATTTTCATACATGTCACTCTTGAATCATTGCATATCCCGGTATATCACGCGGAGGCATTCATATAGAGTCATACTTTGTTCTAGTATCGAGTTGTAATCATTGAGTTGTAAATAAATAAAAGTGTGATGATCATCATTTTCTAGAGCATTGTCCCAAGTGAGGAATAAAAAAAGGAGAAAGGCCATAAAAAAAGAGAAGGCCCAAAAAAAGGGAGAAAGGCCATAAAAAAAGAGAAGGCCCAAAAAAAAGAGAGAAAAAGAGAGAAGGGACAATGCTAGTATCCTTTGCCAAACTTGTGCTTCAAAGTAGCACCATAATCTTCATGATAGAGAGTCTCTTGTTATGTCACTTTCATATACTAGTGGGAATTTTTCATTATAGAACTTGGCTTGTATATTCCAACAATGGGCCTCCTCAAGTGCCCTAGGTCTTCGTGAGCAAGCAAGTTGGATGCACACCCACTTAGTTTCTTTTGTTGAGCTTTCATACATTTATAGCTCTAGTGCATCCGTTCCATGGCAATCCCTACTCCTTGCATTAACATCAATCGATGGGCATCTCCATAGCTCATTGCTTAGCCTCGTTGATGTGAGACTTTCTCCTTTTTGTCTTCTCCACATAACCCCCCATCGTATTCTATTCCACCCATAGTGCTATGTCCATGGCTCGCGCTCATATATTGCGTGAAAGTTTATAGGTTTGAGATTACTAAAGTATGAAACAATTGCTTGGCTTGTCATCGGGGTTGTGCATGATGAGAGCATTCTTGTGTGTGAAAATGGAGCATGACTAAACTATATGATTTTGTAGGGATGAACTTTCTTTGGCCATGCTATTTTGAGAAGACATAATTGCTTAGTTAGTATGCTTGAAGTATTATTATTTTTATGTCAATATGAACTTCTGTCTTGAATATTTTGAATCTGAATATTCATACCATAATTAAGAAAAATTACATTGAAATTATGCCAAGTAGCACTTCGCATCAAAAATTCTTTCTTTTAACATTTACCTACTCGAGGACGAGTAGGAATTAAGCTTGGGGATGCTTGATACGTCTCCAACGTATCTATAATTTTTGATTGCTCCATGCTATATTATCTACTGTTTTGGACAATATTGGGCTTTATTATCCACTTTTATATTATTTTTTGACTAACCTATTAACCGGAGGCCCAGCCCAGAATTGTTGTTTTTTGCCTATTTCAGTGTTTTGAAGAAAAGGAATATCAGACGGAGTCGAAACGGAACGAAATCAACTAGAGAAGTTATTTTTGGAACGAAAGCTACCCGATGGACTTGGACCCCACGTCAAGGAAGGAACGAGGAAGCCACGAGGGTGGGGGGTGCGCCCACCCCCCTAGGGCGCGCCCCCTGCCTCGTGGGGCCCTCGTGGCTCCCCTGACGTGCTTCTTCCGCCTATATAACTCCACGTACCCTAAAACTTCCAAAACAGAGAATAGACCGGGAGTTCCGCCACCGCAAGCCTCTGTAGCCACCAAAAGTCAATCAGGACTCTGTTCCGGCACCCTACCGGAGGGGGGAACCCTCACCGGTGGCCATCTTCATCATCCCGACGCTCTCCATGACGAGCAGGGAGTAGTTCACCCTCGGGGCTGAGGGTATGTACCAGTAGCTATGTGTTTGATCTCTGTCTGTCTCGTGTTCTTGATTTGGCACGATCTTGATGTATCGCGAGCTTTGCTATTATAGTTGGATCTTATGTTTCTTCTCCCCTCTACTCTCTTGTAATGGATTGAGTTTTCCTTTGAAGTAATCTTATCGGATTGAGTCTTTAATGATTTGAGAACACTTGATCTATGTCTTGCCGTGCGTGATCTGTGGTGACAATGGGATATCACGTGATTCACTTGATGTATGTTTTGGTGATCAACTTATGGTTCCGCCCATGAACCTATGCATAGGGGTTGGCACACGTTTTCGTCGTGATTCTCCGGTAGAAACTTTGGGGCACTCCTGGAGGTTCCATGTGTTGGTTGAATAGATGAATCTGAGATTGTGTGATGCATATCGTATAATCATACCCACGGATACTTGAGGTGACATTGGAGTATCTAGGTGACATTAGGGTTTTGGTCGATTTGTGTCTTAAGGTGTTATTCTAGTACGAACTCTAGGGCTGTTTGTGACACTTATAGGAATAGCCCAATGGATTGATTGGAAAGAATAACTTTGAGGTGGTTTTGTACCCTACCATAATCTCTTCGTTTGTTCTTCGCTATTAGTGACTTTGGAGTGACTCTTTGTTGCATGATCAGGGATAGTTATATGATCCAATGATGTTATTATTGTTGAGAGAACTTGCACTAGTGAAAGTATGAACCCTAGGCCTTGTTTCCTAGCATTGCAATACCGTTTACGCTCACTTTTATGCTTCCAGATTACAAAAACCTATATCTATCATCCATATTGCACTTGTATCACCATCTCTTCGCCGAAATAGTGCACCTATACAATTTACCATTGTATTGGGTGTGTTGGGTACACAAGAGACTCTTTGTTATTTGGTTGCAGGGTTGTTTGAGAGAGACCATCTTCATCCTATGCCTCCCACAGATTAATAAACCTTAGATCATCCACTCGAGGGAAATTTGCTGCTGTCCTACAAACCTCTGCACTTGGAGGCCCAACAACGTCTACAAGGAGAAGGTTGCGTAGTAGACATCACGGAACAGCTTGCTAGTTGCAAGGCTGCTGGCGCACCTTGACTTGCACAGTCGACATGGTGGTGGTGGTAGTGGTGGTGGTGGTGGTGCAATTTTCCTAAAGCAATATGAGCAAAGGATTAACGATCCACTTCACAGGAAAGAAAAACAGTAGCATGTGATATTTTTGGTTCTTCCGCGAGAAGCAATTTGATGGACAATTATAATCCTAAGATCTAGTAACATATTAGATGACAAGGTACCACCTACCAAAGCATTTCCGTGGCACCTATTGCTGAAAAAACTTTTCACAAATATCTACCAAATCAGGGTACCACCTACCTGTTGGGGAACGTAGTAATTTCAAAAAATTTCCTACGCACACGCAAGATCATGGTGATGGTATAGCAACGAGAGGGGAGAGTGTATGTCCACGCACTGTGAGACCGTGAAGCGAAGCGTTATGACAACGCGGTTGATGTAGTCGCACGTCTTCACGATCCGACCGATCCAAGTACCGAACGTCACGGCACCTCCGAGTTCAGCACACGCTCAACTCGATGGCGATCCCGGACTCCGATCCAGCAAAGTGTCGGGATGAGTTCCACAAGACGACGGCATGGTGACGATGATGATGCTCTACCGGCGCAGGGCTTCGCCTAAACTCCGCGATGATATGACCGAGGTGGAATATGGTGGAGGGGGGCACCGCACAGGGCTAAGGAACGATCCGTAGATCAACTTGTGTGTCCATGGGGTGCCCCCTGCCCCCGTAGATAAAGGAGTGGAGGAGGGGAGGGCCGGCCCTCTCAATGGCGCGCCCTAGGGGAGTCCTACTCCCACCGGGAGTAGGATTCCCCCTTTCCTAGTCCAACTAGGAACCCTTCCATGTAGTAGGAGTAGGAGAGAAGGAAAGGGAAGAGAGAAGGAGAAGGAAGGAAGTGTGCGCCCCCCTCCCTAGTCCAATTCGGACTAGTCCAAGGGGAGGGGTGCGACCACTCTTTTGGCCCTTTCTCTCCTTTCCCGTATGGCCCAAAGAGGCCCAATACGAATTCCCATAACTCTCCGTACTCCCAAAAATACCCGAATCACTCAGAACCTTTCCGGACTCCGAATATAGTCGTCCAATATATCGATCTTTACGTCTCGACCATTTCGAGACTCCTCGTCATGTCCCCGATCTCATCTGGGACTCCGAACTCCTTCGGTACATCAAAACTCATAAACTCATAATAAAACTGTCATCGTAACGTTAAGCGTGCGGACCCTACGGGTTGGAGAATTATGTAGACATGACCTAGAACTATTCTCGGTCAATAACCAATAGCGGAACCTGGATGCCCATATTGGCTCCTACATATTCTACGAAGATCTTTATCGGTCAAACCGCATAACAACATACGTTGTTCCCTTTGTCATCGGTATGTTACTTGCCCGAGATTCGATCGTCGGTATCCAATACCTAGTTCAATCTCGTTACCGACAAGTCTCTTTACTCGTTCCGTAATACATCATCTCGCAACTAACTTATTAGTTGCAATGCTTGCAAGGCTTATATGATGTGTATTACCGAGAAGGCCCAGAGATACCTCTCCGACAATCGGAGTGACAAAACCTAATCTCGAAATACGCCAACCCAACATGTACCTTTGGAGACACCTTTAGTACTCCTTTATAATCACCCGATTACGTTGTGACGTTTGGTAGTACCAAAGTGTTCCTCCGTAAACGGGGTTGCATAATCTCATAGTTACCGGAACATGTATAAGTCATGAAGAAAGCAATAGCAATATACTAAACGATCAAGTGCTAGGCTAACGGAATGAGTCATGTCAATCACATCATTCTCCTAATGATGTGATCCCATTAATCAAATAACAACACATGTCTATGGTTAGGAAACATAACCATCTTTGATTAATGAGCTAGTCAAGTAGAGGCATACTAGTGACTATATGTTTGTCTATGTATTCACACATGTATCATGTTTCCGGTTAATACAATTCTAGCATGAATAATAAACATTTATCATGAAATAAGGAAATAAATAATAACTTTATTATTGCCTCTAGAGCATATTTCCTTCAGTCTCCCACTTGCACTAGAGTCAATAATCTAGTTCACATCATCATGTGATTCAACACTAATATTCACATCTGTATGTGATTAACACCCATAGTTCACATCGTCATGTGACCAACACCCAAAGGGTTTACTAGAGTCAATAATCTAGTTCACATCGCTATGTGATTAACACCAAAGAGTACTAAGGTATGATCATGTTTTGCTCGTGAGAGAAGCTTAGTCAACGGGTCTGTCACATTCAGAGCCGTATGTATTTTGCAAATATTCTATATCTACAATGCTCTGTACGGAGCTACTCTAGCTAATTGCTCCCACTTTCAATATGTATCCATATAGAGATTTAGAGTCATCTGGATTAGTGTAAAAAGCTTGCATCGATGTAACTCTTTACGACGGGCTCTTTTATCACCTCCATAATCGAGAAATATTTCCTTAGTCCTCACTAAGGATGTTCTTGACCAATGTCCAGTGATCTACTCCTAGATCACTATTGTACTCCCTTGCCAAATTCAGAGCAAGGTATACAAGAGGTCTGGTACATAGCATAGCATACTTTATAGAACCTACGGCTGAGGCATAGGGAATGACTTTCATTCTCTTTCTATCTTCTGCCGTGGTCGGGCTTTTGAGTCTTACTCAATTTCACACCTTGTAACACAGGCAAGAACTCTTTCTTTGACTGTTCCATTTTGAACCTTTTCAAAATCTTGACAAGGTATGTACTTATTGAAAAACTTATCAAGCGTCTTGATCTATCTCAATAGATCTTGGTGCTCAATATGTAAGCAGCTTCATCGAGGTCCTTCTTTGAAAAACTCCTTTCAAATACTCCTTTATGCTTTGCAGAATAATTCTACATTATTTCCGATCAACAATATGTCATTCACATATACTTATAAGAAATTCAGTAGTGCTCCCACTCACTTTCTTGTAAATACAGGCTTCTCCAAAAGTCTCAGATAAAACCATATGCTTTGATCAACTCATCAAAGCGTATATTCCAACTCCGAGATGCTTGCACCAGTCCATTGATGGATCGCTGGAGCTTGTACATCTTGTTAGCTCCTTTAGGATTGACAAAACCTTCTGGTTGCATCATATACAACTCTTCTTTAATAAATCCATTAAAGAATGTAGTTTTGACATCCATTTGCCAGATTTGATAAAATGTGGCAATTGCTAACATGATTCGGACAGACTTAAGAATCGCCACTGATTGAGAAAATCTCATTGTAGTCAACACCTTGAACTTGTCGAAAACCTTTTTGTGACAAGTCAAGCTTTGTAGATAGTAACACTACTATCAGTGTCCGTCTTCCTCTTGAAGATCCATTTATTTAACATGGCTTGCTGATCATCGAGCAAGTCAATCAAAGTCCATACTTTGTTCTCATACATGGATCCTATCTCAAATTTCATGGCCTCAAGCCATTTCGCGGAATCTGGGCTCATCATCGCTTCCTCATAGTCCGTAGGTTCATCATGGTCTAGTAACATGACTTCCAGAACACGATTACCGTACCACTCTGGTGCGGATTTTACTCTGGAAGACCTACAAGGTTTGGTAGCAACTTGATCTGAAGTTTCATGATCATCATCATTAACTTTCTCACTAATTGGTGTAGGAATCACTGGAACTGATTTTTGTGATGAACTACTTTCCAATAATGGAGAAGGTACAATTACCTCATCAAGTTCTACTTTCCTCCCACTCACTTCTTTCGAGAGAAACTTCTTCTCTAGAAAGGATCCATCTTAGCAACGAAAAACTTGCCTTCGGATCTGTGATAGAAGGTGTACCCAATAGTTACCTTTGGGTATTCTATGAAGACGCACTTCTCCGATTTGGGTTCGAGCTTATCGGTGAAAACTCTTTCACATAAGCATCACAACTCCAAACTTTTAAGAAACGACAGCTTAGGTTTACTGTTAAACCATAATTCATATGGTGTCGTCTCAACGGATTTAGATGGTGCCCTATTAAACGTGAATGCAGCTGTCTCTAATGCATAACCCCAAAACGATATTGGTAAATCGGTAAGAGACATCATTGATCGTACCATATCAAAATAAAGTACGGTTCTGACGTTTGGACACACCATAACGTTGTGGTGTTCCGTGGCGTGAGCTGTGAAACTATTCCACTTTGTTTTAATTGAAGACCAAACTCGTAACTCAAATATTCATCTCCACGATCAGATCGCAGAAACTTTATTTTCTTGTTACGATGATTTTCTACTTCACTCTGAAATTCTTTGAAATTTTCAACTATTTCAGACTTATGTTTCATCAAGAAGATATACCCATATCTGCTCAAATCATCTTGTGAAGGTCAGAAAATAACGATACTTGCCACGAGCATCAACACTCATTGGATCGCATACATCGGTATGTATTATTTCCAATAAGTCAGTATCTCGTTCCATTGTTCTGAAGAACGGAGTTTTAGTCATCTCGCCCAAAGGCACGGTTCGCAAGCATCAAATGATTCATAACCAAGTGATTCCGAAAATCCATCTTTATGGAGTTTCTTCATGCGCTTTACACCGATATGACCCAAACGGCAGTGCCACAAATAAGTTGCACTATCATTATTAACTTTGCATTTTTGGCATCAATATTATGAATATGTGTATCACTATGATCGAGGTCCAACAAACTATTTTCATTGGGTGTATGATCATCGAAGGTCTTATTCATGTAAACAGAACAACAATTATTCTCTAACTTACATGAATAATTGTATTGCAATAAACATGATCAAATCATATTCATGCTCAATGCAAACGCTAAATAACATTTATTTAGGTTTAACACTAATCCCGAAAGTATAGGGAGTGTGCGATGATGATCATATCAATTTTGGAACCACTTCCAACACACATCGTTATTTCACCCTCAACTAGTCTCTGTTTATTCTGTAAATCCTGTTTCGATTTACTAATCTTAGCAACCGAACAAGTATCAAATACTCAGGGGCTACTATAAACACTAGTAAAGTACACATCAATAACATGTATATCAAATATACCTTTGTTCACTTTGCCATCCTTCTTATCCGCCAAATACTTGGGGCAGTTCCGCTTCAAAGGACCAGTTCCTTTGCAAGAGAAGCACTCGGCCTCGTGCTTAGGTCCAGTCTTGGGCTTCTTCACTTGAGCAGCAACTTGCTTGCCGTTCTTATTGAAGTTCCCCTTCTTCCCTTTGCCCTTTTCTTGAAACTAGTGGTCTTGTTAACTATCAACACTTGATGTTTTTCTTGATTTCTACCTTCATTGATTTCAGCATCACAAAGAGCTTAGGAATCACTTTCGTCATCCCTTGCATATTATAGTTCATCACGAAGTTCTACTAACTTGGTGATGGTGACTAGAGAATTCTGTCAATCACTATTTTATCTGGAAGATTAACTCCCACTTGATTCAAGCGATTGTAGTACCCAGACAATCTGAGCACATGCTCACTAGTTGAGCGATTCTCCTCCATCTTTTAGCTATAGAACTTGTTGGAGACTTCATATCTCTCAACTCGGGTATTTGCTTGAAATATTAACTTCAATTCCTGGAACATCTCATATGGTCCATGACGTTCAAAACGCCTTTGAAGTCCCGATTCTAAGCCTTTAAGCATGGTGCACTAAACTATCAAGTAGTCATCATATTGAGCTAGCCAAACGTTCATAACGTGCGCATCTGCTCATATTGAGCTAGCCAAACGCTCATAACGTCGTGACCGCTCCTGCAATAGGTCTGTCACCTAGCGGTGCATTAAGGACATAATTCTTACGTGCAGCAATGAGGATAAACCTCAGATCACGGATCCAATCCGCATCATTGCTACTAACATCTTTCAACACAATTTTCTCTAGGAACATATCAAAATAAACATTTGAAAGCAACAACGCGAGCTATTGATCTACAACATAGTTTGCAAAAATACTACCAGGACTAAGTTCATGATAAATTTAAGTTCAATTTATCATATTACTTAAGAACTCCCACTTAGACAGACATCTCTCTAGTCATCTAAGTGATCACGTGATCCAAATCAACTAAACCATAACCGATCATCACGTGAGATGGAGTAGTTTTCAATGGTGAACATCACTATGTTGATCATATCTACTATATGATTCACGCTTTCGACCTTCGGTCTCCGTGTTCCGAGGCCATATCTGCATATGCTAGGCTCGTCAAGTTTAACCTGAGTATTCTGCATGTGCAAAACTGGCTTGCACCCGTTGTAGATGGACGTGAGCTTATCACACCCGATCATCACGTGGTGTCCGGGCACGCACGACGAACTTTGGCAACGGTGCATACTCGGGGGAACACGTCTTGATAATTTTAGTGAGAGATCATCTTAAAATGCTACCGTTAATCAAAGCAAGATAAGATGCATAAAGGATAAACATCACATGCAATCAATATAAGTGATATGATATGGCCATCATCATCTTGTGCTTGTGATCTCCATCTTCAAGCACCGTCGTGATCACCATCGCCACCGGGCGCGACACCTTGATCTCCATCGTAGCATCGTTGTCATTACGCCATCTATTGCTTCTACGACTATCGCTACCGCTTAGTGATAAAGTAAAGCAATTACAGGCGTTTGCATTTCATACAATAAAGCGACAACCATATGGCTCCTGCCAGTTGCCGATAACTCGGTTACAAAACATGATCATCTCATACAATAAAATTTAGCATCATGCCTTGACCATATCACATCACAACATGCCCTGCAAAAACAAGTTAGATGTCCTCTACTTTGTTGTTGCAAGTTTTACGTGGCTGCTACGGGCTTAAGTAAGAACCAATCTCACTTACGCATCAAAACCACAACGATAGTTTGTCAATTTGACTCTGTTTTAACCTTCGCAAGGACCGGGCGTAGCCACACTCGGTTCAACTAAAGTTGGAGAGACTGTCTCCCGCAAGCCACCTATGTGCAAAGCACGTCGGGGGAACCGGTCTCGCGTAAGCGTACGCGTAATGTCGGTCCGGGTCGTCTCGTCCAACAATACTGCCGAACCAAAGTATGACATGCTGGTAGGCAGTATGACTTATATCGCCCACAACTCACTTTGTGTTCTACTCGTGCATATAACATCAAACCATTAAAACCTAGGCTCGGATGCCACTGTTGGGGAATGTAGTAATTTCAAAAAATTTCCTACGCACACGCAAGATCATGGTGATGGTATAGCAACGAGAGGGGAGAGTATATGTCCACGTACCCTCGTAGAACGTAAGCGGAAGCGTTATGACAACGCGGTTGATGTAGTCGTACGTCTTCACGATCCGACCGATCCAAGTACCGAACGTACGGCACCTCCGAGTTCAGCACACGTTCAGCTCGATGACGATCCTCGGACTCCGATCTAGCAAAGTGTCAGGGATGAGTTACGTCAGCACGACGGCGTGGTGGCGATGATGATGCTCTACGGCGCGAGGCTTCGCCTAAACTCCGCTGACGATATGACCGAGGTGGAATATGGTGGAGGGGGCACCGCACACGGCTAAGGAACGATCCGTAGATCAACTTGTGTGTCCATGGGGTGCCCCTGCCCCGTATATAAAGGAGTGGAGGAGGGAGGGCGGCCCTCTCTATGGCGCGCCCCTAGGGGAGTCCTACTCCCACCGGGAGTAGGATTCCCCTTTCCTAGTCCAACTAGGAACCCTTCCATGTAGTAGGAGTAGGAGAGAAGGAAAGGGAAGAGAGTAGGAGAAGGAAGGAAGGTGTGCCCCCCCTCCTAGTCCAATTCGGACTAGTCCAAGGGAGGGTGCGGCCACTCTTTTGGCCCTTTCTCCTTTCCCGTATGGCCCAAAGAGGCCCAATACGAATTCCCGTAACTCTCCGGTACTCCCAAAAATACCCGAATCACTCGGAACCTTTCCGAACTCCTAATATAGTCGTCCAATATATCGATCTTTACGTCTCGACCATTTCGAGACTCCTCGTCATGTCCCCGATCTCATCCGGGACTCCGAACTCCTTCGGTACATCAAAACACATAAACTCATAATAAAACTGTCATCGTAACGTTAAGCGTGCGGACCCTATGGGTTCGAGAACTATGTAGACATGACCTAGAACTATTCTCGGTCAATAACCAATAGCGGAACCTGGATGCCCATATTGGCTCCTACATATTCTACGAAGATCTTTATCGGTCAAACCGCATAACAACATACGTTGTTCCCTTTGTCATCGGTATGTTACTTGCCCGAGATTCGATCGTCGGTATCCAATACCTAGTTCAATCTCGTTACCGGCAAGTCTCTTTACTCGTTCCGTAATACATCATCTCGCAACTAACTTATTAGTCGCAATGCTTGCAAGGCTTATATGATGTGTATTACCGAGAAGGCCCAGAGATACCTCTCCGACAATCGGAGTGACAAAACCTAATCTCGAAATACGCCAACCGAACATGTACCTTTGGAGACACCTGTAGTACTCCTTTATAATCACCCATTTACGTTGTGACGTTTGGTAGTACTCAAAGTGTTCCTCCGGTAAACGGGGGTTGCATAATCTCATAGTTACCGGAACATGTATAAGTCATGAAGAAAGCAATAGCAATATACTAAACGATCAAGTGCTAGGCTAACGGAATGGGTCATGTCAATCACATCATTCTCCTAATGATGTGATCCCATTAATCAAATAACAACACATGTTTATGATTAGGAAACATAACCATCTTTGATTAATGAGCTAGTCAAGTAGAGGCATACTAGCGACTATATGTTTGTCTATGTATTCACACATGTATCATGTTTCCGGTTAATACAATTCTAGCATGAATAATAAACATTTATCATGAAATAAGGAAATAAATAATAACTTTATTATTGCCTCTAGAGCATATTTCCTTCACTACCAAGACATTTCATCTAGTTTGGCCCCTATTGCCTAAGATAATTGATTAAAAAAACAAGTGGCAAATTTAACTAAATTGGCACCTACATTTTGCCAAAAAATAAGTTATTACAGAAAAACAAAAGCATCTAGCTATCCATGTATCGAAAAAAATAATAATAAAATGGTGCATACTAAATCAACTAAATCAACAAGCCTACTAAATCAACTAAATCAACTAGCCTACTAAATCAACTAGCATACTAAATCAACTAAAATGTTATAAATCAACTAGCCTACTAAATAAACTAAATCATATCAACTAAATCAAAATGTTGCATATGAACTAGCCTACTAAATCAAAATGTAGCAGGAAGAAATTCGTAAGGCCTCGCTGCATCTAGGTAGGGCAGCCCTCCAGGGGTGTTGTTGAGCGGAGGGGGGATGGCATGGTGACCTTGGTTCGGGGGTGCTGACGATGGGAAGGCCAGTGACTTTCCTACGAGAGGGGGTGACGACAGCGGCAGGCGAGGGGATCGAGGGCGGTCGGCCAAAGGCGCCCGGCCAGAGCTCGCGGCCAGTGGCAGAGTGGGCAGCGAGAGGGTGGAGGAGTAGCGGAGGGGCGGCGAGAGGGGGAAGGAGCATTACCTGCGGCGGCGGTGGCGGAGGAGAAACCCTAACCACAGCTGCCGGCGTCGGGCGGAGGGGGATGATTGAGAGACGACCGTGCGGGGGCCGGCCGGGCAGCGTGTTTTGTTTTGCTTTAGCAGTAGCGCGGGTACAGGGAGCGCGCTATTGCTAAGCCCAATATCAGTAGTGCTTTTTCCTAAAAAAACGCTACTGCTAAGTCTAAGCAATGTAAAAACATCAAAAATATACATTGTTCATCATTGATCTTTTTATGTAGAATCGAAATAGTCAACATGAATCCTCACAGTACCTGTATAGGTACAGGCGAGGATTCATATTGCAGCCACAAATCGTACACATATAGTTCAATGAAGACTAAGTGCTCGAGATAGTTTAAGAAGTAACATATTTAAGGTAGTAAACACCTTGTTCGCTTCGCAGTATGGGACTAAACTTAATTAGTGGCAAGGAGGTTGATACTTAGCAGCAGCGAGTTTTGAAGAAAAACGCTACTATTAAGTACTTTAGCAGTAGCGCGTCCAGAAGAAGGGCGCTACTACTATATCTAGCCTGGAGGCAACACCGTGGCAATTATAGTAGTAGCGCTTGTTTCACCTAGAGCGCTACTGCTACTGGGCTATTAGTAGCGCGGTTTCCTGAAACTCACTGCTGATAATTAGCAGTAGCATTTGTTTTTAAACAACGCTGCTGCTAAGTTTCTGTGTATAAGGTTTTCCCTAGTAGTGGTTGTTAGGACATCTCCAGCCATTGGCCCCCCAGGGGGCGTCTAAAAGCGCCGCCTGGGGGTGAGCCGGCGCAAAAAATGGCCCTGGGCGAAGTCGGTCCTCACCGGCCCCAGGGCCGCCCTAGGCGCCAGATTTAAAAAAAAACCGTTCGGCGGTTATGATAAAAACTAGTTAAATTTCGGCCAACCATGGCAAGTTTCGGCGAAATTCGTTCAAACATTACATTAACCTAATCTAAAAAAAAGAAAGGGGTTGAAGTCGTCGCCGTCGTCGCCGCCATCGTCGTCGTCGGCCTTCTCCTCCTGACGCGGTGCCCTCGCTGGACCCTGCCCGGCGCCGCCTTGGCGACCAGCGGCGGCGCGTCGTCGTCGTTGCCGTCATTGTCGCATAAGACGACGACCCGCCTTCCTCGCGGCCGCGTCGGCGCTCCTCGAAGCGGCGAGGGCGGCGATCCGGCGCTCCTTCTCCTTCTCCCGGCGGCGCCTTCTCCAACGCAATGGAGTCTGGCGTGCCCATTCGAGGGCCCGTCGCTGCGTCGCCGAACTCCGCCTTCACCGGCGCCAGGCCCGCTCCGTCTTCACCGGCGCCAGCCTGCTCCGTCTTTGGCTTGACGAAGCGTGGAGGAGCCGACGAGGACGAGGCGCGCCGGCCGCCCTCGTTGACGACGATGCCAGCGCTGCGAGTGCGCCGGCCGAGCGGCGTCTCCGCCGCGGGCTCGGCCTTGACGCCGAGCAGCGCCAGAGAGCCGGAGGAATGGGAAGAAGAGCGTGATGAGGAGGAACAAGAGGAAGCGCCGAACCTCCTTGGCGCCCATGGCCCGACGCGTCGGTGCTGCGCCGGGGCGGCCACCACCGCCGGTACGCTTAACGGCGGGTCATTACCGCCCTCGAGGTACGTGAGCACGCCCTCGAGTGTGCGGCCGGGACGCCCACTGCAGGTGGCGCCTCGCTGTTACGCCGCCGACCACCGGCGCGCCGTTAGGTGACGCCAAGCGCCGCCGCTGGCGGCGCTGAAATACGCCGCCAGGCAGCGTGGTTGTCGGGCGGCGATTTGGGGAGGGAGCATTGGGCGTCGGTGAGGGACGGCGACGATCTCGACCTCCTCGGCGAAGTACTCTCGGCCGCCACGGCGTCGAACAACGGGGAATGGGCACTTCGGCCGAGCCTCCACCCCGCTTGCCCGGCGCGCATGTCCGGCGGCGGCGCCGGATGTTCGGCCGAACAGAGCCAGACTGCTCGCGGAGCGAACGGCGTCGGCCGGTTGGCCGCCGCCTGCCTCCGGGAAGCGTTTCGCCATGGCGACGGCGGGCTGGGCAGGCTCGGGAGAGGTAGAGGAGGGCTGGGCGGCGCCCTCGGGAGAGGCAGGGAGAGGAGGGGCTGACGGCGGCGAGGGCGGGTGTGGGCACAGCGAGTGGAGGCCGCCTTTTTATAGCCGGGCCGCGCCCGTGTACGCTGCGGCGAGGGAGGGAGGCGTCGGTCGTCGTCTGCGTGAGGCATCAATGGCAAGGCTGACCGGGCGGCAGCCTTGCCATTGATTCCCAGCGGAACCGAGGCCGTTGGGAGAAGACGAGGCGCTGAAGTCGCCGACGCTGCTGGCCCGCCTTTTTTCGCTTAAAAACAGCCGCTTCGCCGGACGCTTCGGCCGGGTTCGGGCTGGGTCCGCCGGGCGCTTGTTTTCGCCCAAGCCGATGAAAATCGGGCTCGAGACGCTGATCGGGCTGCTTTTTGGCGCCGCGAAAAAATCGTCTGGGAAGGCCTTCCTGAGGACGTGGCTGGAGATGCCCTTATTGATTGCGTATATGGTTCTCCCCACCGGGATGAGGATGTGAAACTTTTTGTCCTCGCAGGGGTGCGGGGATGGTAACGGGTATGGTGTGACTGTCGCGGGGATGGGGATGAGAGTCCAATACCCGTCTGGGTAATCTCCATTGTCAGCTTGAATTTTTGTAGATGAGCAATAAGAACAGAATACACGACGACACACATAATCACAATGGGAGAAGATGTAAAAAATCACGTACTTTACTTGATACGCGGTACATACATGTGGAGCAAACTCTTATCTGTCTAATGACTCTAGTTTAGACTAAAACGCTTGGAAATTATTTGTTCATACAAATTCCAAACCAATAATTAAGCCCCCCTTTCCGTGGGAACCACCGCACACACCATGTGAACCAAGGAGGCTTCAGTGAGTTAATAGATTTGTTCTCTGTGGCCACGCCACCACCTTGACCTGAGATAAGTAATTATGGAAATCATCGGATCATATGCCATGCAAATGGTGAAAATTACTTCTACAGTAGTAAGCAAGGAAGATAATTGATAGTATGAAGGAGCTAGGGAGAGTAGGACGGACCAGAAGTAGTCCCATCGCGGGTGGATCTTGGACATGCGTCCGCCGTAGGCATACTCGGCGCGTCGGGCGTTGCGGAAGGCGCAGCAGCCGCAGGAGCAGACGGCGATGAGCAGCAGCAGCAGCACGGCGTTGACAATGGTGACGTTGTGCCACTGGCAGCGCAGCTGCTCCATCACGCCGGCCCTGCACGATTCGCGGTCGTAGCAGAGCACCGCCGGGTCGTTCTGCTACCGGAAGCAGTCCTCGTCCTGCACCGCCACCACCATCGGGCCCAGCCTCGTCACGCCGCCGCCGTAGACGCAGGATGTGGGCGGCTTGCAGCAGCCGGACTGGACGGGGGTGAGGTCGCGCCGCATGTAGTCGTCGGGCGTCCATCCGGCCACCTTGGGGCAGGCCCGGGAGCTGGCCACGCACGCCAGCGCCGTGCGCCAGTACCGGTCGGCGGACACGTGGCCCCGCAGCCACGGCGAGTAGTCCCGCATCCGGTACTCGCGGTAGGGCCTCCCGGGCACCGTCCGCCCGCCGCCGCCCGCCGTGACGGCGAGGCCGAACACGGTGGCGCCGAGGAGGAAGAGCACGAGGAGGAGCATGGCGAGCAGGTAGAGCCAGAGCGCCCAGGAGACGTGGTAGCGCGCGTCGACGAAGCCTGGGAGCGAGACGAGGAAGGCTTCGAAGCCGACGGCGAGGAGCGGGCTTGCAGCGCGGACTGGCAAGTCGGGCCCGGGACGGCGGAGGCGGCGTGCGCCAGCCAGAGGCCCGCGCCGATGATGGGGATGGAGGCGAGCAGCGTGAGCAGGTTGAGGTAGCCGATCACCGTGTTGCTCAGGTGGTACGGCAGCTGCTGCCCATGGTTCATCCTGAATTCTTGATGGAGTGCAATGCAGGTTTGCTCACTGCATATCAGTCCTCCCTACCAACGGCCTCTGGCTAGGCTCAAAGCTTACATAGCCAAGCTACCAACTTGCTTTCTTTTTTGCTTTATTTCTTCATCTGTTTTGACTGCTTTTAGCTTGTGTGGATCCGTGTGTGTATGATCTGGCAATGTATCTTTTTTGTGTTTTCAAACTTTCACCTTTTCCGAATTATTCATCGCATTCATATTTGTCCGCGTTTCCTTTTCTACTTTTTCTCCCGCAAAGTAATTTAAAACCATTTTGTGCACCTTTTTTTACATGGATTTTTATATGGTTCAACTGTCAAGAGCACTCCCACTGAATCACATTTCAGTTGCAACGCCAAATCTTCGTATCATACTGTTATGTTACTTATATCATCACAAACTCTGAAGGTGTTATGTTAATTATATGATCACCAACTCCGAGAACCCGGAATGCCGTCTCCTGAACACAATTTTGACACATGGTTTTGAGAATGCCAGACCTCAGAATGTCACTTCTTTTCACCACCCCACAGTTGCAGCAATGTCATGGAGCCTTAGGCGTGTACTCCTACATGGTAGTGCTTAATGATTAAGGTAATGTAGAGCTGGATCTGACGGGCATTTTAGAATAGAGGGGCCGACAAAAGCACCCCAAGCAAGCATGCAGCCACATTTGTTTAACAGAATCGGGCGCCAGTAAAGGAGATGGATTTGGTCCATGCCACGCCCTGTTTGCTTTACCTCCTTCTGCTTTAGTTACCCACTCGCTTTCCTACAGCAGGCTGCAGCAGTAAACACAAAAGCACTAGCGGCATATATGGGATGTGGCCTCCCTGTAATCAGGCCCTTCTTGATGCGTTCAAATGCCGCCTTTTACACGCAATTTCTTTCTTTTGTGCGTGTGTATGGATGAATGATGGATCGGATCGGATCGGCTTACGTGCGTGCGTAGCATAGATCGTTCATTCGAAGCGCTTTTCATTGACAAGGACTCGGCACCTTGTTACAAGCAAATCGCATTCCACCAAATCTATATATCCACCTTTCCGTCGGATCCTGCAACGATATTGCGTGGCGATGATGATGCGACTGACTCATGACAGCTCCACCTGAGGAATTTGGCACTATGGTCATAGGTTAAAGTTGATGGAACTTGTCTAACAACTTGGTAGTAGGCGGGTTTATCCCTTATCCAACTGTGAGCTGTTGATTTTTATATCAACGGTCCGGATGTTGTTACACTTGTACAATTTCACTTCTAGTCTTACTCCTTTTCAATAGTGATAGTGGCATATATATTCCACTTCTCCAATTTTAACATGTTTTAATAAATATGAAACATGTGAAATTAGATAGCGGAATATGTGACTTTGGTCGTTAGAGCTCTTGGTATGTTTGTAGGTACCTCGTGGATCTTCACCATCCCCATTCCTGTCCTTACACGCCACTCCACCCCTTCGTCGCTGTTCGTATAAATCTCTCTCCCTTTTCACGTTAATTTTTATATAAAAATACTTTTCCTTGAGATGATCCATTATTAAGAGTTACTCCCTATAATGTAAGAACGTTTTTAGAGCTATGTTGACTTGAAAAACGTTTATATATTATGAGACAGAGGGAGTAGCTACCTACTAGTGAGGTTCTTGGATCATTGCTCATCGATCCAATGGCACAAACGGCAATCAAGTGGAGCAAAGGTTGGGCCCTAAGCGCGAGGGAATAAGGCGGTACTGAGGGCAACTCGGCCAAGGTGTAGCAAGCGTGCAACTTGGCTGAGGTGAGGAGGTGGATATCAGGTGACAATCTGCATCAAGCGTGAGATTGTTGTGCTTAAGCGCGTGCCCCTCCTTTACATGCCAAGCTGTATATAAACGCCGAGATGCCGTGAATTCCATGATCTTTAATTGCAGGTACAACGATGCAAAATAAATAAATTTGCAGGTACAATATGTTCGTATTACGTAAAAGTGATGAGACACTCACAGGTAAGAAACAATCGCGAAAATAAAGCACATGCGGCAACAGAGTGATCTGACCCTGCCCACTGACACGTCGGGGCGTCTGACACGGCAAGCACATGTCCGCGTGAGAGCGCCTACGCTGACGGTGGCGGCGCCAGGAATGGCATAGGCACGTTCACGTTCGGGACAAACGGCATCGGCGGCAGCGTCACCTTGGGCACGATGACAGTGGCGGGCATTGGCGCCATCGTCACCTTGGGCATGGGCGGCGGCAGCACTGCCTTAGGCACGACGACGGTGGGCATGGGTGGCAGCATCACTTGCGGCACGGTGACCGCCGGCATTGGTGGCAGTAGGGTGACCGTGTCCGTGGGCAGCACGGCCGGAAGGCCAGGGACAGCGGCGGTGTCGGCAGCGGGAGCAGCAGCCGTCCGGATAGGCGCTCAAAGTGTCGTGCAACGTGGCTTCCATCGAGGAGCGTGCCCGCCATGATCACGGCCAACAAGCTCACACTGGAAGCCATGGGCACAAGCTTGGGAAGGTTTGGCGTCGTGTCTGGGCAGTGATTGCAAATATGCTTTGCTCTGCTGGGATGGAAGAACACAAATCGATAACAGGTGGTATAGCCCCGCAAACCATGTGATTAGATTGGTTGTTGGCCAGACCCGTCATGCATGGAGCATGGTGACCAGCACAGGTTTCTCTAGCTACGGTTGGTAATCGATAATTCTAGATTGCACCTACATTTGAATGGATTGAATTTTCTGCGTTTTGGTGCTGCTGCTTCTGCTCCTTGTTTAGGCATTAGCTTACATAGATTACTGCACAAGATTTCACTTACATAATATGCAGTCTGAAATTTTTGCAGGAAGATTACACCCATTGCCAAGGAACCCAAAAGATCCATAATTCTTAATGCTACGACATACTCCTACTTAGGGAGACCAACATTTTACATCAGATCGAGTTCCCCAGCAGATCATATTCATAACATAGCAACCAAGACGATACAATATCACTCTTCACTCAAAGAACGGACCCCAACGATAATTGGGTGACCTGTAACCTTTTGGAAGGAGAGCCAGCCTTGTTATGAATTCATCATCAAACCGCGCAGGAGGGATGGCACTCCACTCGACCTCTACTTCCAGTTTGTGGGAAAGGTTCTCCCACACAGCCTTACTCACAGGGTATTTGAGAGTGACAATATTCTTACGGCCTTCCTCTTCATCGCATTCTTCTTGGCCTTCTTGTTCGTCAAGCCCACCAATGTCATCATCGTCGTCCACATCCTCTTCGTCGGCACTGATATAATCCTCTTCCTCAGGACTAGTATAGTCCTCGTCCTCAATCTCAGAACCCGCGTCAAGGAAACAAACATAGAGCGTCATCTGTTCATCTTCCTCGAATGTTGTGTCATATACAGGCCCCTGGACAGCCACCAGATTACGATTCAACACAAGAGAGGCATTATCTCTCACTACCGCCGCCCCTCTAGGGCTAGGCAGACTGCTATCATAAACAACCATATGATGTCTATAATTTCTGCTAGTCCCAATTGTTATTTTCCCATCAAAGTGAACAAGAGCATCACGAGGCTGCTTGTTCACAACATTGACTTCGACGCTAGCTGCGACCGGAGCAGCCACATGTTGCAATACCAATTTCACCGTGCTCTCGAAACTAGGTAGCTGCTCAATGATGCACTTGTTATACGGGTTATGGTAGTACGCTATCACGCCTTTGCTAAACTGTGCATCCTCATCTGGCTCACCCTTGCCCTTGATCTTCAAATCAAACTCAAAAAATAACAAGCCCATAGTAACCAATGCTCGGCATGGACCTGTCAGAGCTAGCACATCCTGCTCCGAGTTGACCAGTTGGGCTTCGTCCCTTTCACGATCGAACAGAGGGATGCATTTGTAGTCAACCTCATCCCTCCCAATGATTTTGCCGTAAACCTCAACCGGGAAACTGGGACCGGCTTTAACAACCCTCACGGAGATGACAGTGATGGATGAAGCGGCCATCTTATATGCATCAGATTCTTCATATGGTGGCCCAAGAAGCTTGAGTTTCGACGTCTCGTCAAGGTCGAAGTTGGCAAGGTGGAAGCTGCAGAAGCGGCTCGGGACTTCGTCTTTCCTCTTGGGGTCCTAAACCATGAGCGCCTTCACTTTCTCCGCGTGCATCTCAGCCAAATTCAACATATCCGTGCGATCCACCAGTTCAAGGAACGTGAGCTGCTCACCAACCTGGGGGTTCGGACTGGCATGCCTAGCCACCATTGCCGTAGGGCTCTGCTCATCCTGCTTGACAGACGAACCGGCAGCTGAACGAGCAATGGGATCCAGATCCATTATGCCCTCAGCAGCCAGTTCATATTTATTCATGTTGATAGGCAGTGCAGACTTGACGTTGCGGGTCGAGTCCTCACATTTGTCGAAGATGAGCCTCTTCGTCCCCATGGATGATAACCCCTGGGAAATCTCATGATCCATCTCCTGCTTGATCCAATGGAGATTCTTCTCCGGCTCCTTGTCCACGCCCAACATCTTGCCGACGAAGAAGGGGTGGGCTTTCCGAGGGCTAGTGTAGAAGTGCATGATCTGGCCAATGCAACCAAAAGATCGATATGATACGCTCCCTCGGGCCTAAACGTGGACCGAAAGTGGGCTGCAATTTAATTGCGCCAGCCGGGTCTTGAACTCGAGACCTGTTGGCTCTGATACCATGTAGAAGTACATGCACTAGCTAATGCAACCAAAAGACCGATCTGATGAAAGAGACTAGGCAACACATTATACGTCAACAGATAGAAACTTTGCCGAGGGTCCGATTGCTGCCGCCGCCGCAGAGGGGATATGAAGCTTGCCGAGGATTCGATTGCCACCGGCGCCGACGTACGCCGCGAGAGCAGAGGTTAGGGTTTCAGTTGGAGAACGATTTGGGCTGTATTGGATTTGTTTGTTTGAGGGCGTTGGCTTTCCTTCCGTTTTTTTCTGTGAAAACCCGACTCCGCGAACTGCACCGCGTCTTTTGCTAATTTGTGTTACATCGAAAAAAGTGTTTTTGTCGACCACGGCATACGTACGGCACTATGATAGCTCGGTGCATGCCATTGTATTTGTCTCCGTCAGACCGTCAGCCTCTCTGTTCTCCGTGGCAACCAGGGACCCAGAGTTGACTCATATACGAACTTGATCTCCTTTCATACAGTAGTAAGAAGAAAACGTGGCTTGGTCTAAATTTAAGAAAATTTGGCGTAATTGTAACATACTCGTATATGAATATCACATACATTCAACGGGCAGCCTCAACAATCAAAGCACACTACTAATAATATACGCGCTGACGTAAAAGAGAATATCAACAACAGAGAATGACACGTGACATGTACTACATCGCAGAAACAAATACTCTGCCGTGGCATGGCAACGGAGTGATCTAGCGTCACTGCAACACGAAGAGCGTCCAACAGTCGACAGGACACATATAACGCACCACCACCGTAGGCGTGGAGATGTGCCTATGCAGAGGGGGGCGGTGCCAAGAACGGCATAGGTATGTTGATGCTCGGGATGGCAGGTATCTGCGGCATCGTCACCTTTGGAACAACAATGGCAGGCATCGGTGGCATCGTCACCTTGGGTACGGTACGGCGATTGTGGGCATCGGCGCCATGGTCACCATGGGCACGACGATGGCGGGCATCGGTGGCATCGTCACCTTGGGCACAGAAGGAACAGCGGGCATAGGCGGCAATGTCACCTGGGGCACAGTGACCACGGGCACGGTCGGCATGGGTGGCACGGTCACTGCCGGCATCGATGACACTGCCGGAAGGCCAGGGACAGCCGGACAGGACCAGAGGTAGGGGCAGCTGGCGGAGTCGTGTCGGCCAAGTTGCGTGCGCCCAGCGCCGTGGCATGTGCTGCCGGAGAGGAGCGCGCACGCCATGGTCACGGCCAACAAGCTCGCGGTGGAAGCCATAGCTAGCTAGCTCCTGGAGTTTCTCTGGGATGGCTCAATCGCTGGCCCTGTTTGGATCCCAGGGCTAGAGCTACTTTAAGCTACTTGGGGCTGAACTAACTCTTAAAGTATCCAAACACAAAGGCAAGTTTGAGTTAGATTGAAACTAACACATCAAAAAAACTATCCCTATGAAGAGATGCTAATTGGAGCTAGTTGTGATGGGGCCTTAAAAAAATTATGTCGCATGCAGCCGCACCGGATCCTATCCATTCGTCCCCGCTGCCTCTCGTTCTCCTCCCCCCGCTGCATCTCGTTCTCCCGCTGGCCCCTGTCGCCCTGCATCGCCGGCAAATGATTGAAAAAGTACATTTATTTTTAAACTTACCCTGTCATCCAAACACCACTAGAGTTAGTTTAAGGTTAGTCTAGAGTTAGAAAATAATTTTAACCTCTAACCAAGTTAGACACTGTTAGAGTATCCAAACAGAGCCACTGTCGTGTATGTAAACTGGGAAGCAACTGCAAGATGCTTTCTCTCCGTTGCGATGGAAGAACACGAGTCAACGACAGGTAGTATATAGCCCCAGACCATGTGATTAGATTGGTTGTGTTGGCCAGACTCACTCGTCATGCATGCATGGGATGGATGCACCTGCATTTGAATGGCTCAAATTTTTTGCGTCTAGGTGTGGAGCTGGCGCTGCTGCTCCTCTGTTCCGTACTTCTGTTCCTTCCTTCGTTGCCAACTGCTATTTCGAGCTGAAAACGTTTATACAGCCAGCTGAACCGTATCGTTTACCCGTGCCTTGCTAATTTCCTGCTGTAAAACGTGAGTGAAATGTTATTGTCCACCGCGATAGTCGTCAGAGCTCCCCGGCCCCTGTATTCGTACCTTTGGATTATGCTTCTCTCCATTACTCTCTTCTACGCTGCACTTGGCAATCATAGAGAAACAGTTCATATTGATTGGGCCACCTCAGATAGGTTAAAATACTGATGCTAACGGAGCTCAGACTCCATGAAGCCCAAATTTTGAAAATTCCAAAGAAAAAAAGTTTTAAAAAAATCTGAAAAAATTACACATGTACATAGGGATATACTACATGTCTGTTTCAAGATGAAATACATTTTGATGTGACCAACACTAGCACATGTACTATTCATCATGAAATTTACAGACATGAATATACATCCCTATGTACATGCGCATTTGTTTTGAAAACGTACACAACTTAAAAAGTTGGTTCTTTATTTTTGCAGGAGCCTAGGAGCCAAAAATCCTCACTCTACAAAAAAAAAAGTTAAAATAAACCCAATTGATAAGTGCCACACGTGTGGCACAAAGCAATCCGCCCATGACATTTTTTACAAATAAAGTTGTCATCCGAAAAACTAAAAACTGAAACTTGCCATCTGAAAAAAGTTGTCATGCTTGACAACTAAAGTTGCCATCCTTGCGTCACTAAACTTGCCATGAAAAATGTTCGGACTGGTCATGTGTTTGTGTGGCACGTGTGGCACTTATCAGGGTCCAATATATATACTCTCTTCATCTAAGGATATAAAGGTCTTTAATTGTGCATGCAGTCAACTTTTAGGAATTTTGACCACTAGTAAGTATGTAAACATATGGATTCGGCATCTAAGAACAATGTTGATTTTTTTATTGTGTTAAGAATAATATTGTTGTGTTTATCTTGCAAAACTTTATGTTATACACTGCATACATCCCTAAATGTATGTCCTATTTGAATGGCTTTTAAGTCAAACTTTCTTAACTTTGACAAAAATTTATAGAAAATATACCAGCAACTGAAATACCAAGAGATACATCATGAACTATATTTTCAAAGTAAGCTTACTTAATATTGTAGATACTAGTACTTTTTATGAACTTAGTCAAACTTTTCATATAAACTTAGTAATGTGACCTAAAAGAAATCCAAATAGAACCTACATTTGGGGACAGAGGGGATATCATTTTTACTATTATAGGCATATTACAAGCAAGTAGTATAGTCAAAGTCCTGCATTGGAAAATGTAAAAAGTCAAGTGCGTCTTATATTTTTAGAAAGATGGCCAAATTTAATATTTTCTACAATGACTAAAGAATTGAAGTTTTTTTTGCAGGAAAACTTTCGATCTATTCATTTTCAATCATGTCATTACAACGAACACCAAAAATAATAAAAATTACAACCAGATTCTTAGACCACCTAGCAACAACTACAAACACTGAAGTGAGCCGAAGGCGTCCCGCCATCATCGCCCTCCCTCGCCGGAGCCGGGCAAAGCTTGTTGTAGTAGACAGTCAGGAAGGCATCGTGCTAAGGCCCTATAGGACCAGCGCACCAGAACAGCAACCGCTGCCGTTGAATAGTAGTGTAGAATGGAAGGATCCAACCTGAAGACACACGAGCATAGACGAACTACGAGCTGATCCGAGCAAACCCACCAAGGACAGATCCGCCGCAGAGACACCTCCACACGTCCACCGACGATGCTAGATGCGCCACCGAGACGAGGGCTAGAAGGGGAGAACCTTATTCCATCTTCTAGGAGCTGCCGCCATCTCGACTTCATGAGTAGAACACAAACCCTAAAAAAACTTAAAGAAACATTGAAAAACAAAGACGAGGCGGACCGAAGGCAGCGCCGGTGGGAGGCAAAAGAACCCTAGGCCTTTTTTGAAGGAGGAGGCGGCTGAGACGTTTATCGGTCAACCAAATTACACATTGTAAAAGCTAGAGTTCCAGGCAACTTTAGTTACAGAAATGCATAATTAAGAAAGTTTCATATTGTAAACTGAAAGGAAGGGTTCAAACATTTCGGACGGAAAAAGTGACATGACATGGAGATGGATGGTTAGGACACCACCTGGCAATCAGATTAATCGCACAATTGTTGGAGTTTGATTATAAATATATTTGTTTATTTGTCAGGCGTTTATTTTTGATTTTGTATGCTGCCTACTTTTATAGGCCCAAAAGAAGAGAAACAATGTACCATTCCTCCTCATTAACTTTGATGTACAATAGTAAAAATAAGGATAAATATGATGAGAATGCGATGTAAATGTAACATATACACGTAGAAATATTGCATACCTACAATGGGACAACCTCAACCATCAATGGAAACTAACAGTACATATGTCGACGTGTATACAGAATTGAAAAACCTAAGGCTTACAATGTAAGACATACACTTGAAAAGAACAAATACTCTGTGGTAGCAACCACGGTGATGTAGCCATTGCAACATGAAGTGCGCCAAGTATCGACATGGCAAAAGAACCATCATGTGTGCTGAGAGGCGCCTATGCAGACGGAGGCGGCGCCAGAAACGGCATAGGCACATTGATGCTCGGGATGGCAGGTATCTGTGGCATTGTCACCTTCGGCACAACAATTGCCGGCATCGCTGGCATGGTCAACTTTGGCACGACAATGGCAGGCATCGGGGGCATCATCATCTTGGGCGTGGAAGGAACAACTGGCATAGGCGGTAGTGTCACCTGCGGGACGGTGGGCATGGTCGGCATAGGTTGCACGGTCGCAGCCGGCACCGTGGGAACAGGCATAGCCGGCATAGGCGGCAGTGCCGTCTGCGGCACCGTGGGCACGGTCATGGCCGGCACCGTGGGCACAGCCGGCATCGGTGGTACTGCCGGCAAGGTCGGCACCGCTGGGATGCCAGGGACAGGAGCAGCGGTAGGGGCAGCCGGAGGAGTAGTGTCGGCCAAGTTGCGTGCGCCATGGCACGTGTTGCTGGAGAGGAGCGCGCACGCCATGATCGTGGCCAAGAAGCTCGCCGTGGAAGCCATAGCTAGCAAGCTCCTAGCTGGAGTTTATCTCGTGTATGCAAACTGGGAAGCAACTGCAAGATATTTTTCCTCTGTTGCGATGGAAGAACCAATGTCAATGCATGTCAGTTTTATAGCCCAGGTGATGGCTTGCTTAGATTGGTCGTTGGCCAGACTCATCGTGGTAGGCAGCACAACTTCTATGGAACCATGGTTGGTAATCAGAATTGGGTGTACGTTAGTGAGAAAAATGCATGGATGGCTCAAATTCCCGGTGTTTAGGTGAGGAGCTGTCAATGCTAACGCGGCTCTGGTGATCTTTGGCCAAGTGAATGAGCTCGCTCCACGCCTCCACGGCATGCATTTGGATGTGCTTGGCGTTTTTTTTAAGCAGGACGATTTAATTACATCCTGACTGATTCTTTTCGGGACCAGTCACCTTTCCAAATTAACAAAAAGTTAATTAATAAAATTCAAAAAAAAATATAAACATAAATTTTTGTATGGACGAATGAAATAAGGGCACTGATATTACTTACTCGAAAACAAGAAATAAATTCAAATTAAATTAAATTAAATTGCACAGAAAAACTTGCATAGAAATTGCATATAGTTCGACAATGAGGCAAACCAGCGTATATGTTTCTGTCCGCTTGGCAGCTTGTCTTTGTACATTCTTAGCCCAACCACCCAAGCATATGTTTCTGTCCGACCTATCCACCACATACATTGATGATGGCCATCAAATTATCTCATTTTCACGGTCAGATGGATAGTCGGGGGTTGCCAACATGACGCGCAACAAACTGAGTAGACCAACTAAGAGAACAAACATGACCAAATAAATAATAATTGCTTCATTGAGTAGTTACTCCGAGAATGCGGTGAAAAACTACAGAATATCAAATATGCACTGGTTCGATGAGTTCGCCACCCTTAGACGTGAGAGCCTGAAATCATTAAAGGCAAGTGTTCCCCACCTACATATACGCCGGTTTGCCTCATTTTTGGCGGTCTTCTAGCCGCAAGAGACAGGATAACACCAAATCTTTGCATAGTGTATTTTTTTTCATCTTTTTGTGCTACTTTTATGTAGTCTTGGCAGCGGCGTCCTGGGTGCGGAGACGGTGTCATGTGGAATGATGGTTTCACACCCATCCCATTTGTGTACCTATCATGTCATCATCATCATCATCATCATCATCATCTTAAGCGCCCCGGTAATGAAGCAACGGTACACAACCTGGCATACAAGAGGTGTGTCATCAGCCAAGGTGGATTCAACGATTGTAGGACCTTGAAGTATGTCTAGAGGGGGGATTAGACTACTTGACCAATAAAAACTTAACATTTTCCCAATTTTATAGTTTGGCAGATTTTAGCTACTTTAGGACAAGTCAAGCAATCATCACACAATTCAAGCAAGCATGCAAAGAGTATATAGGCAGCGGAAAATAAAGCATGCAACTTGCAAGAAAGTAAGGGAAGGGTTTGGAGGATTCAAACACAATTGGAGACATGGATGTTTTTGTCGTGGTTCCGATAGGTGGTGCTATCGTACATCCACGTTGATGGAGACTTCAACCCATGAAGGGTAACGGCCACTGTGAGTCCACGGAGGGCTCCACCCACGAAGGGTCCACGAAGAAGCAACCTTGTCTATCCCATCATGGCCGTCGCCCACGAAGGACTTGCCTCACTAGCGGTAGATCTTCACGAAGTAGGCGATCTCCTTGCCCTTACAAACTCCTTGGTTCAACTCCACAATCTTGTCGGAGGCTCCCAAGAGACACCTAGCCAATCTAGGAGACACCACTCTCCAAGAAGTAACAAATGGTGTGTTGATGATGAACTCCTTGCTCTTGTGCTTCAAATGATAGTCTCCCCAACACTCAACTCTCTCTCATAGGATTTGGATCTGGTGGAAAGAGGGTTTGAGTGGAAAGCAACAGGGGAAGGCTAGAGATTAAGATTCATATGGTAGGAATGGAATATCTTGGCCTTAACACATGAGTAGGTGGTTCTCTCTCAGAAATGGTAAGTTGGAAGTGTAGGTTCGATTCGATGGCTCTCTCCACGTAATGAAGAGGAGGTGGAGGGGTATATATAGCCTCCACACAAAATCTAACTGCGTTACACACAATTTACCAAACTCGGTGGGACCGAATCGTTAAACTCGGTCGGACCGAATTAGTAAACCTAGTGACCGTTAGTGATTTTCGGTGGGACTGACATGCATCTCGGTGAGGCCGATATGGTTAGGGTTAGGGCATAACGTAATCTCGGTGAGACCGATTACACAAACTCGATGGGACCGATTTTGGTAATAAGCTTTCCAGAGAGTTGGTCAGGTAAACTCGGTGGGACCGATTTTCTCCTTCGGTGAGACCGAAATGTTACAAAAGGAAACAGAGAGTTTACATTGCAGTCTCGGTGGGACTGATCGCTCATTTCGGTTAGACCGAAGCGTTCTGAAGGAAAACAGAGATTGCAACCCCATCTCGGTGAGAACGAGATCCCTCTCGGTAAGACCGATTTGCTTAGGGTTTGTGGTAGTGGCTATGACTTTTGGAATCGGTGGCGCAGGATAGAAAGAATCGGTGTGACCGATTTTGGCTTTAGGTTTAGGTCATATGTGGATGTGGGAAAGTAGTTGAGGGTTTTGGAGCATATCACTAAGCACATGAAGCAAGAGGCTCATTAAGCAACACCTCATCCCTTCTTGATAGTATTGGCTTTTCCTATAGACTCAATGTGATCTTGGATCACTAAAATGTAAAATGAAGAGTCTCGAGCTTTTGAGCTTGAGCCAATCCTTTGTCCTTAGTATTTTGAGGGATCCACTTTCATCATCCATGCCATGCCATTCATTGAGCTTTCCTGAAATAATAGTCTTGGAATAGCATTAGCTCAATGAGCTATATGTTGTTATGAATTACCAAAACCACCTAGGGATAGTTGCACTTTCAACGATGTAAGATCTCACCCCTTGTGGTACGCATCCCACACGGTTATATAAAATCTTTAAGTTCGTTAAATATCGTGTCTTTTGTGGTTTTTTTACTTGGTGCATGAAGTTTTAAAAATGTGAGGATGTTAGCTTCTGGATGTTGTTCGGCAGATGTACAATATTTTGATGGTGTCAACTAGTTGTAAAATGGCAATTTAATTGTATCTAGTTGTTGTTTTTACCGCATATGCCCACATGTTGATACTGGTTCGTGTATATCCCGACTATGTCTAATACTGGATCCCCGAAATTCTTTACATCTTTCTTTTTATTGTGGGATCGTATGAGCATCTATCATTGTGATTGATACGGTAACGGTGCTATTTCCATAATTTTGTTGTTGAACATATTGTCTCTTCTCTCAATGTTCTAGCCTAATAGTTGGACCCTGTATCTATAATGAAAATTCTCATCATGGCTTTCATAGGCTAGACCTCCTGACATCGGCACGAGGGCATATCTCCTTGAAGGCTTTGCTAGAAGAATGCCGACTTAGTTGTATGTGTTTTTTTTATCTCGTCTTTGTTGTGATTCTGCCATTGTTGTCTTCTCCATGTACTCTGCTTGCAAGTAGATGATATAGCCATGTTGTCTTGTTTCTATTTTAATAAATTTATGGTTATATGCATTCGAGTAGGTAGAGGTTGAAAGTTTTTGACATTCCTTTTGAAAAAACAAACATCTGTCATTTTTGGCCTTAAGAGGCAAAGATCGCATACAAAAACACGATTATGTGCAATGGAACAACCGTCAAAATTCAAGAAACACCAACAATAAAAATATGGAGGCTTAAATAAATTGGTATATGAACAACTGGTACACATCACATCAAAATGTAAAGAGTTCTACCACGTGACATATGTGGTAGCAATCCAAACAATTAAAAAAAATAAAGTAAAGAGTTCCATGTAAGAAAATATGGAGGCGTAAAGAAAATGTAGTCGTGGCCACTCCCGCATCAAGGCCGCCGCACTGAGTCGCCTACACAGACGGAGGTGGCGCCAGGAACGGCATGGGCACGTTCACATTCGGGACAAACGGCATTGGCGGCGGTGTCACCTTTGGTACGACAATAGCAGGCATCGGCGCCATGGTCACCTTGGGCATGGGCGGCAGCACCGCCTTAGGCACGACGACGGAAGGCATGGGCGGCAGCGTCACTTGTGGCATGGTGGGCAGGGTGACCGCCGGCATTGGTGGCAGCAGGGTGACCGTGTCCGTGGGCACGGCAGGCATGGTCTGCACGGCTGGCAGGCTAGGTACAGCAGCGGTAGGGGCAGCCGCCGGAGTCGTGTCGGCCAAGTGGCGTGCGGCGTGGCATGTGTGTCCGGTGAGTAGGAGCGTGCACGCCATGATCACGGCCAGCAAGCTCGCGTTCGAAGCCATTTCTCAGTGCTAGCTAGTACTAGTTTCTTTGAGACTGGGTAGTGATTGCAAGGCTAGGTGCTCTTGCTTTGTTGCGGGCTGCGGGCTGGGATGCACAAACATGGCTCAGTAAAAGGCAATATATAGCCTTAGCCAAGTGATCAGAATCAGATCGGTTGTTGGACCAGACTCACATTTTCTGTGTTTTGGTGTAGAGCCGGTGGTGCTGCTCTTCTGTCCTGTCCTGCTCGCATATTTTTTTGCCCGTCAGCTCGTGGCCCGTGCGTTTGCTAATTTGCTGCTCAGTGGCGGTATTCAGGTTTCAGCAGAGCTCCGTCGTCTCTGCATCATGCCCCTGCTGTTGTGCTTCTCTACGTCACCCTCTGTTTTCCATTTCAACTGAAGATCCAAATTGCGGTCCATCCATTAGGATTTGATCGCCTCACATAGTTAGCTAGAATTAAAAAGGATTATTCATGCATTTGTGTGGTTAGATCATAACTGAAGTTTTAGATTTGTCTTGAGTCGAACATTATTAAGTATGACCAAGTCTTATATATAGAACATGCCGACATCTACAATACCATTTTTTTTCATTATTAGGACATTATGAAATATTTTTTCATATTATACGTATTTGTTATTGTATATCTTCGCAATATTTTTGGAAGATTGCTCAAACTTAAAAATGTTTACTTAGAACAATCCTAAACTTCAATTGAACGGGTGCTAAAATACTGCGGATATTGACAGTTGTAGGTGTAAAATATGGACAGAGATCCAGTGGCATGTCATTGTGTAACATGGCTGTTGGATCAAAAGTGGATAGCCTAGATTAGGTACAGTAACAAAGTACTGTAGAGGTATATTGTGCAGGGTTCCTATTCAGTCGAATATTGTAGCTCGATTGTTGTTCACATGGATCTCCCCGTTGATTCTCATTCAAACGGTAAAAAATAGAGGGCATGTCAAGTTACTGTTCACCGGTGACATGCCCATTACATGTCACTTTATATGTCGTAATATATATATGGAACATATTTTGAAGTTTCTTAACCCCTTAGAGTTTTTTCGTTGCTATAAAGAAGGCAATTGATGGTGGTGGTCTGTTCCTCTCTTATCTCCCTGCCCAATTTTATATCTGCATTTATCAGCTCTTCATCCACTATGCTATGCAATTCAAATTTAACTCAAACTACCATGTTGCTCCTCTATCCCAGTTAGGCTTTATGGGGTTACCTTCAGTACCCCCACCCATTATACGGAAAGTATGACTTTTGATATAGATCAATAATTGGGATTACAACTTACATCTAGCTGAGCTTCATTGGATGGATATGAAATTAAATGCACTCAACTAAATAACAAAAACACACCGCAAGACCATCCCCTCTGCAGGCCATTGCCACCGCGGTGAACAAACACTAACTACGCCAGACCGAATGCCCAACGATCAACACCATCCTCATAGTCATCGAGGAGAGTCGGAGGAAGGACATTGACATGGAAAAAGCCGAGGAACAATTATTCCATCATGTCTTTGCCTCAATTTCGAGGCGATGAAGAACTCAAAAATCCTACAGAACACGGACAAGAAAATATAGATCCGAGGTTATCCCATCCTCCACCATCGTAGCGGCCAGTGGGGGCCAAGGGTCCCATAGCGGCGCCAACGGGTCAAGGGGAAGCTAGCAGCCTCCTCTCTAACAAACCCTAGAGTTGTTGCCGAGGGACCAAGGAGGGAGAATGATTTGGAGAAGAGAGTTCATGTGGTGGGTGAGACCTGACAAGGAGAGAGAACCAATATTTGCTAATACACTTTGGATGATACTCCCTCTGTCCGAAAATACTTGTCGAAGAAATGGATGTATGTAGACATATTTTAGTTCTAGCTAGATACATCTATTTTTATCCATTTCTCCGACATGTATTTCCGGCCGGAGGGAGTATAAGAATGTGAAGATGTTTTAGTTCAGGTTATTGATGTGAAGTACACTTTCCACGAATCTTGAAGTTTTTGAACCCTCCTCCAATATAAGAATGATAGAATAGAAATACATCATTAAATACATAGAAATACCGCATATGTATTGGGACAACCCAAAAAAAATCAACCCACACTGACATCTGATACTTTTCGCAAAAAAAAAAAAAAAAAAAAAAAACTGACATCTGATACTTGAAATGCAAAACATATAAGGGACGCGAACACAAATATTTTCACACACAAGATGACACGAGCAGGCGAGTGATCTTGCACTAGATCGAACATGAAGAACGCGACACTGCCAATGCAACACCATGCACATGGCACACCTATGCTGATGGAGGCAGCGCCAGGAACGGGATAGGCACATTGACGGTTGGGATAGAAGGCATCGGCGGCAGTGTCACCTTGGGCATGGAAGGGATGGCGGGCATCGGTGGCACCGTCACCTTAGGCACAACGACGGCGGGCATCGGTGCCATGGTTACCTTGGGCACGACGATGGCGGGCATCGGGGGCATGGTCACCTTGGGCACGGAAGGAACAGCAGGCATAGGAGGCAGTGTCACCTGCGGCACGGTCACCGTGGGCACCGTCGGCATAGCTGGCACTGTCACGGTCGGAACCGTTGGCACAGCCGGCATCGGTGGCAGGGCCGGCATGGTAGGCACGGCCGGGAGGCCAGGGACAGAAGCCGCAGCGGGTGGGGCAGCCGCCGGGGTGGTGTCGGCCAAGTGGCGTGCGCCGTGGCACGTGTGGCCGCCGAGGATGGTGCACGCCATGATCACGGCCAACAAGCTCGCATTGGAAGCCATTGCTCAGTGCTAGCAAGTAGTTTCTCTGAGATGGTTTAGCGTCGTGCCTGGGTAGTGATTGCAGCGAGTTGGGATGCAACATGCAAGAACACGGGTCAGTGCCAGGCAATATATAGCCTTAACCAAGTTAGATAGGTTTGTTGACCAGACTCACAATATAGTGGCCAACACAGCTTTCTCTAGTTACGGTTGGTAACGGAAGTGCCAGCGTGCTAAAGAAAAGGAAAATGTTTGTTCGATCGATCAGCTGAGGAAGACCGGAAAGTGGATGCATCTGCATGGCCTGAATTTCCTGCGTTTTGGTGTGGAGCTGGTGGCGCTGCTCTCGTGTTGTGCTCCTTGCCACCCTTCTGTTTCAGCGTGTATTTTTTGCCCGTGCAGGAATCCTGCCATTTCGAAAGACAAATATATTTTACCCATGCATTGCTGATTTGCTGTAAAATATTGTCATCCACTTCGGCATACGCCACTTTGTTACCTCTGCTTCTTTTTCTTCAGATTGAGAACACCCCCACAGGCTTTATTAATAAACTTGTAATTGTTACAGGGATGAGAACTTCGGGCGGGGGTAGAACACAAATGCCTACCAAAAGAGAGTTTAAAACAAAACTTAGCGAGATTGTGAGCATCACTATTTCTTCTCCTAGACTCATACTCCTACATGACATCACAACTATTAAACCTAGTTTTCCACGAGACTAGTTCCCTGATGACTCTGTTACCTCTGCTGTTAGGGTTGTATGCGCCACCCTCTGTTTTTCATTACAACTGGCGATTCAACATCGAAGTGAGTCGGTCCATTCATTTGGATTGGGTCACCAGGAAGCACTGTGGCCCACATATCTATGTCGCTAGAATTGTAATATATATTTATATTTATATTTATATTTTATTTTATTTTAGGAATAGTCTTCAATAAAAAAATCATTAGTTCTCGCAAGAATACACGTATTTTAAATTATAATGAAAGAAATATTGAAAACATCTTGGCCAAATATGAAGATACTTTTTTGGCACATAAAAAAATTAAAAGATATAATGCTATTTATACTTGGCCGTCTAAATATACTCTTAACTTTACCCCGAGTTCAACTTTGAGATGCAATTTAAATATAAGACAACATTTGCCCTCAGCTTTCTAAATCATGTAATATTTTGGTCCCTTTTTTGAATGCAAGTTGTTTGGTGGATAATATGCCAGTGGGTCCACAACGTGTGGCACATACGAAAACAAAATTACAAAACAGTATAACAGAGCCACCTATGGCTCTCCACAGTGATTTGAGTTCGTTCACTGTTGGATTCACAACACTAACGCACCAGATCGCTCATGCATGCCATGGTGCACCCCGTAGGCTTTTTTATCCCTACACCCCGCACATCATGGTTGGCCCACGGCTCTGGGCCGCTGCTCCGGGAACCTACCTGGGCGCCCTCTCATCGAATTAGGCCGAGGGGCTGCCACCGTTGGATCCACAGCACTAACGGACCAGATCACTCATGCATTGCCACGGTGCACTCCATAGGCTTTTTTATCCCTCCACCCCGCACATCATGGCTGGCCCACGACTCTGGGCCGCTGCTCCGGGAACCTACCTCGGCGCCCTCTCATCGAATTGGGCTGAGGGGCTGTCAAATAGGCCTCAATTTGTCTAGCTATTGTGGTCAGATAGGCCCACTCCTGCTCTAATTCATCTTACTTCATACGACACCTAAGCTTGATGCGTAGGATCTCTTTTCTGGCAGACGATTTGGTTATTGCATACGTGCCAATCTACGTTTTTTCTGTGTGTGATATGTCCCATGAATCAGTGGTAGCGGCAACAACAGTCGACGTGGAAGAGGAGGTGGCAGTAGCATCAGCGACTCGACGGTGTGAACAAAGAGGAGGAGGGGGTGTCTGTCCTTGCTATCCTCGCCTTTCTGTCTAATAACACAACTGCTTAAGGAGGAAGACCGTGGAGGAGGTCAGGGCTAGACGAAGACACATGAGGCAATCTAGATGACTAGATCCTTCCCTAAGCCATTGCTACGCCTCCGGCCACAATATCTCCCATCTATCCACATCCACGCCTTCCGTCGAGGTGAGATTTTGTGCTGACTTATTTGGTAGGATTCCTGCATCTGCATGGTATAGTTTTCTTGTTTTGTTCAAATTCACTCCTAAAGCTTATCAATTCGTGTAGTAAGCCCTTTGCTACCAACTCCCGGATGCAGCCGCTCAGCTCCGAAGTCAAAGTTATCTAATGATTTTAGGTATGTGCTTACTTACTAGGGTAAAAAGAAATCTTGGAGAATTGCGAACGTCTTTTGCTAGCTCATTTTAGGCTTTTTTTTCTCTTTAGATTGCCTATTCAATTTATGTGTATTATCACAACGACGGAAATAGAATCTAATTCAGAGACTTGGATTAAACAAATATTTATAGGACGCCGATAACTGTCACACGTGTGGTGTATTCGACATGCGCTCACACATCGTGTGTGGTGTGAGCAGGAGGCAGGCCACACGGGCTGTGTGTGAACGGATATTAGAATTGCCCACAAGTGTGGGCGTGGCTGCTTCGTGCCACCCGCCAACAAGTACTGCTCATCTCCACCCCACGCGTGTTGCACGAAGCAAAAATGCCAACACGTCCTGGCGCAACTACGTTAGGTAGACCGCGGGATGACGATTTAGTTGCCATCCTTGTTGGCAGATGTAGTTATTCAGGATGGCAAGTATAGTTGTAAAAGCATGACAACTTTATTTGTTTTGGTTAACTATAGTTGCCATGTCTAATCTATGGTAGTTGCCGCGTGTAATCAAATCGTAGTTGCCGTGTGTGATTAACTACTTGCCACATATGGTCAAACAGTAGTTGCCATGTGTGTTTACCTAGTTGCCACGTGTGGTCCAACCATAGTTGTCGTGTGTGATTAACTACTTGCCACATATGGTCAAACAGTAGTTGCCATGTGTGTTTACCTAGTTGCCATGTGTGGTCCAACCATAGTTGCCACGTGTGTTTATCTGGTTGCCACGTACGCGCAACTGCAGTTGTCCTCTAGCAAAAAATCACGGTTGCCATGTGTGTTTACCTAGTTGCCACGTTCGTCTAACTGCATTTGCCATTCACAACGTAGGAGTGTCGTGTGGGCGAAAAGTAGTTCGCCCACACGCGCATAAACTAGGTGGCTGGCTGTGTGGGCAGAAATTAGTTCGCCCACACAGCGCAGCTGGCAAACAACGTGGTGCTAGCGTGTGGGCAAACTCTCCAACGCCCATACACCAGCTCCGTCCTACGTGGCCCACAAAATCAACCTTTTCGTGTCAAGATTCGTGCAAAAGGCACTGGACGACGATCGAGGCGTGTGGGCGAGTTGGGTAACGCCCACACGTGTGGGCGTTAGTGTTTCCGTATTTATATTAGTAAGTTTTTTCTCTTCCAAATGTTATTTTTGTTATATTCTCATGATGGTCGGGCGCGGCAACGCGTGTTATCATGGTCTAGTTAAATCGGTAAGAATAGAATATCACAACCGTCGTTGAATGCTCCTCCTAGATTTGTTAAAGCATTCTCTCTCAGTCACTCTTGACATGTCTTGTTCATATTTTTTTATATTAGCCATTTTTTTCCTTACAATAGCTAATACCAGCAACTAAATTTCATAATTATTCTGATTTTAGGATTATGAGGAAAATATATGGTGTTTGTGGCACCCATCCCGGGCGATGGTGTTCATATCTACTCCAGATGGACCGAAACCAACTCTGTAAGGTCTTTAATGCGTTTTGAGTTGATGGAAAATTTGACCATCCGAGACCTTCTGTTGGGTGGTAAGGTCTCACTTGAGCAATATAAAGAAAAGAAATCTCTAAGTCGAAGGGCCAGTGGCCGATCTTTATTACTCCTTCCGTAAACTAATATAAGAGCGTTTAGAACACTACTTTAGTGATCTAAATGCTTTTATATTAGTTTACAGAGGAAGTAGAAGAAAAAGAAGAGCAGTACGACACCGCAAACAGTCCAGGAGATATGGGACTGCTGGCCAGTGATCAGCGAGTACAAACCGCATGAAAGTGTGCTGGCTAACTGCTGGCCAGTGATCAGCGAGTACAAACCGCATGAAAGTGTGCTGGCTAGCTGCCTAAATCGGCCACCGGCAGATCTCCACACTCCAATATCCTTCCTGATTAGGTCTAAGACCCTATCAATAACGATGGTGTCAAAGTTCCGGCGCGTTTACTTTGGGATTGTCCTCCTCGCCACCAGCCACCAATCTTCAGTGTTGTCGAAGCTGCTGTCTGGGATGAAGAAATCGACTCCAGTCCATTGTTGAAATATACTGCAGAGCTGCTGAGTAAATCTACAGTGCACAAACAGGTGTGTGCAGCTCTCCGGTTGGGTTAAGCAAAGCGGGCAGTCCCGATTCGATGACCAGCCTCGTTTCTGAAGATTGTTTGCCATAAGGCACTTCTTATGGATTACTAGCCACATGAAGAACTTGCAGCGTGGGGGGCTTTGGTTTTCCAAATGGGTTTGTAACAAGCAAACCTAATTCCAGCCATGAAGAACATCCCATAAGCGCTGCTGACTGTGAATTGGTGGTGTTCCGTCCTCCTCCACTCAAGTCGATCTCGAGCCTCTGAATCAAGTGTAGCTGCCTGTGCATTGTCCCAGACCAATAAGCATTGCGCCAAGGCTTGTACTGTCAAGCCACCTTTGATGTCTTGGATCCATCTTCGATTGTGTAGCGCATCCCAGACTGACAGCTTGGAGTATTTCACAAAGGAAAACAAAGTTGGTACCAACATGGCAATAGTACGCCCTTCCGGTGTCTAGTTATCAGTCCAGAACCTGGCAGTGTCGCCACTCCCCGGTACCACCCGACCTGCGGCCGCAAGTAGAGCGGAGGCATCCTTGTCCTGCTGATCAGGAAAGAGCTGCCAAGGATGTTGCTCAGGATCCCATCCCAGCCACTGCCACCGGCATCGAAGCGCGATCCCAAAGTCTTTCAGATTCATAAGTCTGAGACCCCCCCCCCCCATTCTTTTGGTCTGCAAAACCGGGCCCAGGGCATCAGGCAGTGACCTCCATTGATTTCCCCCTCGCCTTTCCACACAAAGGCTCCACATCTCCTGTCAATAATCTTCAGAGCCCACGCCGGCAATGGCATAGTAGACAGAAAGTGGATCGATAGAGCCAACAGAACCGAGCTCGTCAGGGTCACTCTGCCTGCTGGCGCCAACAGCTTGGGTTTCCACCCTTTCAACTTGCTGGAGTACTTGTCAATCAGAGGTAGAATGTCTTGTCTCCTCAATTTGAAGATCGAGAGCGGCAGCCCCAAGTATTTTAGTGGGAACTGTAAGTGCCGACAGTTGAAAAAAGCCGCAACCTCCATGGCCTGATCCTCTCCACACCGGATGCACGTGACGGAGCTCTTTTCAAAATTGATTCGTAGCCCTGAGGCCTCACGAAACAGCTCCAGAATTGCCGACATGACCTGTAGATCAGACGCTACCGGAGCGAAAAACATAACTGCATCATCCGCAAAAATAGAGGCCCTTGGAGTTCTGCTATCCCCCCCAAGACTCACCAGTAGTTTTTGACTCACATCCCAGTTTAGCATAGCTTGCAACGCGTCGATGGCCAAGATGAAAAGAGCCGGCAATATGGGGTCACCTCGCCTTACTCCCTTCCCAGAGCGAACGGCGTGCTGATTTCCCCATTGACGAGAACCTATGAGGAGGCTCATCTCAGAAGACCACATATCCACGAGCACCATTTGTTTCCAAAACCTCTGACCTGCAAGATCTCCAAGAGAAATTCCCAGGACAAAGAATCAAAAGCCTTGGATATATCTATTTGCATAAGCACAGATGGGTGCTTCCTCTGGTGCAGAGTTCTGGCCGCATTCCGAACAAAGTTGAAATTCTCATGAACAGATCTCCTAGAGACAAAAGCACTCTAGGCTCTGGATACAATTCCTGGAAGCAACAGGGCCAATCGAGTTGCCAAAACCTTCGAGAAGATCTTGGCCACTCCATGAATTAGATTGATAGTACTAAAGTCAGATAGCTGCATCGATCCCTCCTTTTTTGGCAAAAGCGTGAGAATGGAAGTGTTCAGCCCACTAAAGGAGGAGAAATGGCCTTGGTGAAGGGCGACCATAGTTGCTATAAAGTCATCCGCGATGATGTCCCAACATATCTTGTAGAAAATCCCTGAGAAACCATCAGGACCAGGGGCCCAGTCAGAAGGGATATCATCCAGTACCTTCTTTATCTCCTCTCTAGAGAAAGGGGCCTCTAGGTCCCGGGAAGCAGCCGTAGATATCTTGCCCAGGCCCAATCTCTCCAGGTCCATAACCTTGTGCCTAGCCATTGGGGTCCCGATCGATTCCTTGAAGAGATCGTGAGCCAGGCTAAGCTTCTCTTCCATGGAGGTAGTCATGCGCTCCCCAGACCGCAGGCAAAGAATTTGATGTTTCCTTCTGCGCCCGTTAGCTTTGAGATGAAAGTATTTTGAGTTAGCATCTCCTTCCCTCAGATATCTGATTTTTGCTCTTTGTCTCAGTCTAACTCTTTCCAAGGGTGCCAGTGCCAGGCATTTACCTTTTAAAAAGCCCTTGAGTTTTCTCTGCTCAGGAGATAGGACTCTTGTCTCTCGTGCAGTATCCAGCCGAAGAATGATCTCGTTAGCTATCTAGAACTGCAAATTCATGGCACTATGCTTCCTCTATCCCCACCTCCGAACCGCCTTAAGAGTGCGATGGAGCTTAGTACTTAAAACATGCATCGGTTTCGTACTAGAAACCTCCTCCTCCCAAGCCTCCTTTACTACCTCATGGAACCCCGGTAGCTTGCACCAATAGTTTCGAATCTGAACCTGAATGCCCTAGGTCTGTCAGAAGAATAGGCTAGAAGCATAGGCAGTGGTCCGAAACATTAGAAGTCAAGGGCAGTAGATCGCTGATTGGATATAGGTCTTCCCAGTCATTGTTAAACAGAACTTGGTCGAGTCTGGCCATAATGGGCCTCTCCTGCCCATTACACCAAGTGAACTTCCTACCTACTAGAGGCATCTCATGCAGACCAAGCTTGTTGATCGTGTGTCTGAACTTGTTCATCAGTCTTCTATTTGCTCGGCCTGTGCTGCACTCATCCTCATGCGTGACTATGCTGAAATCTCCATTAAGGATCCATGGAAGCTGCACCTGCTCCCTGTGCTGCTCAATCTCTTCTAAGAACCGCACCTTGTCACCATCCTATTGCGGGCCATAGACCGACGTGACCAGCCAGGTTTTGCCATCGGCCAGAGAAGTTACAGTCGCCGAAATAGTGAACTCCCGCTTTTGAACATTTGTGATCATCAGATGATCTGATCTCCAAGCTAACAGAATTCCCCCTCTGGTACCTTCCGCTGGCAAAGCCTCAAACCCATCAAACTCAGGACCAAGCGTCTAGTTAACCACCATTGGATCAACTATGTTTAGTTTAGATTCTTGCAAGCAAATCAACGAAACATCACAAGACTGCATAAATAGGCGGATTGAGTTTTGCCTGGCCATGTTATTCAGCCCCCTAACGTTCCACACAAGTAGTCGAACTGACATGACTAAAAGTAGACAACACACCCACAGTGAGTGCAGGAGCACTATGCTCCGCACGGCTCTACACTCTCCATCAAGTTGAAGACTGCAAATCTATTGTGCGTCAATTCGTCGAAGGCGGCGCCATCAGGATCAAAGAGAGCAGCCACCACCCTGATGTGATGTAGGGCCAATGGCGCCTCAAAGAGCTTCAGGTAGGCGTCCATGGCTTCCGGGGATATGTGTTCCTGATCACTCCTAGGCCACGAAGCAGGACGTTTTTTGCCCTCTCGACCGGCCCCATGCGAGCCCCTCCATTCATCTTGTGCAGCCGCTCGCTCCTGCGTGGAGTGAAGCCGGGCGACAGAGTCTTCTTACGCCGTGATAACCCACAAGTATAGGGGATCGTTTGTAGCCTTCTTCGATAAATAAGAGTGTCTAACCCAACGAGGAGCTAAAGGCAGAACAAATATTCCCTCAAGTTCTATCGACCACCGATACAACTCTACGCACACTTGACGCCTGCTTTATCGAAAACAAGTATGAAACTAGTTTGTAGGAGTGATGCTAGAACTACTTTGCAAGAATAAAACTAGAAGTACTTTGCAAGATAATAAAAGGTAGGTGTTTAGAAAAAGGGTTTGTGTCAACAAGAAAGTTATTTTTCCCTAGGCAATCGATACCAAGTACCGGTAATCATTCTTGTAATTTTATATGAGGGAGATGCATGACCTAACATACTTTCTCTACTTGGATCATATGCACTTATGATTGGACCCCTAGAAGGCATCTGCAACTACTAAAGACCATTAAGGTCATGAAACCTAACCACAGCATTAAGTATCAAGTCCTCTTTACTCCCATACGCATACCCCACTTACTCGGGTTTAAGCTTCTGTCACTCTCGCAACCCACCATAAGAGAACCATGAACATATTGCAACGCCCTACAGCGGGGCCCCCTCATGTTTGCGCGAGAACGGAGGGCACCGTAGGACAGCACCATAAATAAAATATACAATCATACCAACCAAGATCACGATTAACCCACAGGAAAAAACGGATCTACTCAAACATCATAGGATAGCCAAATATCATTGGGAAATAATATATGGAGTTGGGCACCATGTTTGAGTAGATATTACAGCAGGGAGAAGGGATGTAACAGCGCTGCATAGGGGGGAGAGAGTTGTGTTGACGGTGGCAAAATTGTTGATGTAGATCGCCGTCCCGATCGTTGCCCCGGTGGCACTACGGCGCCACCGGAAGCGAGGGGGAGAGAGCCCCCCTCCTTCTTCTTCTTCTTCCTTGGCCTCCCCCCTAGATGGGAGGAGAGTTCCCCCTCTGGTCCTTGGTCTCCATGGCGGCGGAGGGGCGGGAGCGCCTCCGAGATTGGATCTCCCTCTCTGTTCTCTTCTGTTGCACGATCCCCAGATCTGGCCGAAATCTGTCTTATATTCCAGGAGATCCGTTACTCCGATTGCGCTGAGATTTTAACACGATTTTTTTCGGACATAAGCTTCCTTGCGCCCGAAGTAGAGCCCCAACCGACGTTCGAGATGAGCACAACCCACCACCACACGCCTGGCTTCGGGACCGTGCCCTGGTGTCTTGTGGTGTGTGTGGGCCTCCATTTGCGGTGATTCCAACTCCCCAAAATCACAAATATTCAAAAATAATTCTCCGTAAAATTTCATTGCATTTGGGCTTCGTTTGATATGGATTTTCTTCGATACAAAAGAAGATGCAAAAAACAGGAACTGGCGCTGGGCACTCGATCAATAGGTTAGTCCAATAAATCATATAAAAAGTTGCCAAAGGTATGTGGAATTTGTATAATATTGGCATGAAACAATCAAAAATTATAGATACGACGGAGACGTATCAGCATCCCCAAGCTTAATTCTTGCTCGTCCTCGAAAGGTGTAAATGATAAAAAGATAATTTTGATGTGGAATGCTACCTAGCATAAACTTGATCATATATCTAATCATGGCATGAATATTAAGACATAAGTGATTCAAAGCAATAGTCTATAATTTGACATAAAGACATCAATACTTAGGCATCCCAACAAACAATCATGTCTTTTAAAATATCAATGCTAAAGAAATCTATCCCTACAAAATCATATAGTCTTGTCATGCTCTGTCTTCTTAACACAAAGTATTTATCATGCACAACCCCGATGACAAGCCGGGCAATTGGTTCATACTTTTTAACGCGCTTCAACTTTTTCAACCCTCACGCAATACATGAGCAGAAGTCATGGATATAGCTCTACGGGTGGAATAGAGTATGATGATAGGGGCAAATATAAAGAAGACAAAAAAGTAAGAAAGTATCACACCGACGCGCGGCTAACCAACGGGCTATGGAGATGCCCATTGTCGGTGTCGAAACCGGCGGATCTCGGGTAGGGGGTCCCGAACTGTGCGTCTAGGCGGATGGTAACAGGAGACAAGGGAGACGATGTTTTTACCCAGGTTCGGGCCCTCTCGATGGAGGTAATACCCTACTCACTGCTTGATTAATATTGATGATATGGGTAGTACAAGAGTAGATCTACCACGAGATCAAGGAGGCTAAACCCTAGAAGCTAGCCTATGGTATGATTGTTGTTGTGTCCTACGGACTAAAACCCTCCGGTTTATATAGACACCGGATAGGTTAGGGTTACACAGAGTTGGTTACAATGGTAGGAGATCTACATATCCGTATCGCCAAGCTTGCCTTCCACGCCAAGGAAAGTCCCATCCGGACACGTGACGAAGTCTTCAATCTTGTATCTTCATAGTCTTGGAGTCCGGCCGTGATGATAGTCCGGCTATCCGGACACCCCCTAGTCCAGGACTCCCTCAGTAGCCCCTGAACCAGGCTTCAATGACGACGAGTCCGGCGCGCATATTGTCTTCGGCATTGCAAGGTGGGTTCCTCCTCCGAATACTTCATAGAAGGTTTTGAACACCAGGATAGTATCCAGCTCTGCAAAACAAGTTCCACATACCACCGTAGAGAATAACTTTGCACAGATCTGCTGACGTATTCCGCGGCGTGACATCACACCACGGCCAGGCCTTTTATATGAATCGTTTTTTACTGTTCCACCTCAGCGCGTTTAGCGAGGCGGTTTCCTTGGCACGTCTTATCAAAGCATAGATCGTGCCCCCCTTATTCCGGGATTCTCATTAATACGGACGTGGGTAACCCAACCGTGTCCGTTGGCACGCCTCCTCTATCAAAGGCGAGTCCTAATCGACCACGGGGTGGGCTCTTGGTATTCAACCTCTTTATAATGAGACCAAGGCCCTCTTCTTTTTACACCCTCCATCGAGTTCGCCTCGCGCTTCAAGTTCCAACACCCAAAGCTTCAAATTCCGGCGCTTCGGACCTTCGATAATGTCCGGTTCCGACCAGCACGGCCAATGGATGCCTTCCTCTGTCACATAGGAAGATGTGCTAAAGCTTCGAGACGCCAGGTATCTAACCGGCGAGATCTCGCATAGGTTGCCTGCTCTAGGGCAGGTCATTCCCACTCCTGAGCCCGACGAGAACGTGGTGTTCACGTCCCACTTCCTTCGGGGTTTAGGCTTCCCGACGAATCCCTTTGTGTGGGGGCTCATGTTTTATTATGGGCTTGATTTTCATGACTTGAATCCGGAGTCCATCCTCCATATCTCGTCATTCATTGTAATATGTGAGGCCTTCCTCCATATTACCCCTCACTTTGGGTTGTGGCTCAAGACCTTCAAGGTGGAGCCAAAGATGATCGAGGGACATCAAGAAGAGTGCGGATGGGCAGTTATAAGCAAATGTGCTGATGCTCCGTGGCTCGAAGGCTTTTTTCAAAAGGAGCTTGGTTTGTGGCAATAGGAGTGGTTTTATATTACCGCTCCTAGGGGCACCAAATGGGCGGCGCTTCCCGCCTTTCGCTCAGGTCCGCCACAGCGGCCGGCGTCATGGATCAACAAGGGACTCGACTGGGGGCCGTCCAAAGACGTTCCTTTGCTGCAGGGCCGCATTCGAGACCTCCAAGAAAGAGAGATCAATCTAGTTGCTGTGGCACAGGTTATGTTGATCCGGCGCCTTCAGCCCTGCAAACGTCGCCCCCTTCGCCTGTGGGAATTTAATCCGGAGGGACCGCGAGCTCTCCAAAATTTTATGGGCACGACGCCCGTGGAGATGTATAAACTGTTCTTTGGATCACAAGAGAAGTGTCCGAACCTGACTGAGGACGCAGGACTAAGCTGCAATCACCCAGATACTCAAGTAAGTAGTCCGGTAACCGGACAAGCTGTCCATTCATTTATCATATATACATGCCCTTCAAAGGAGCCATTTTTTGAACAGGAGTAGATAGCCAAAGCAAAGTTAATAAGGTGTCCGGCTCCCCTCCCAGAGAACACGCCGGACCCCATGCTGGCTAAGATGTTGCAGGCCGCGCCTTTTAAAGAAGGCGAGGGGAGCGGGGAGGCAACTGCCTCCACGAAGGAGGTCTTTGAGGAGGGAGGGATCAAGAATCCCACCCTCCAAGGAGAGAAGAGGACCGCTTTGGAAGATCTGGAGGTCAAGGCCTCGAAGAGAGGGAAAGGATCTTCGTCAGAGAGTCCGGCGCTAGGAAGTAACCCAGCCGCACTAGTTCCCCAAGGGGATCAGCCCTCCAGCGAGCCGTAAGTGAAAAGTAGGGGTCTTGTAAATAAGGAACATCCCTGTATTTATTTCTGAAGATAACCGAAGTTGTACCTTGTAGTTCGGATCTCAGCCCTTCTCAGCAGAGCTCGTCTTCAGGGGATCTTCTTCCGGAGATGATGGAGAGCGAAACGCCTCCACCTGTCGCACCCTCATGCGAGGCGGACGACCCTGAGGTGTCGTCGCGAGGGTTCCCAAAGTCCGGCGGGGCGGAAGGTCCGGCGCCAAGGGTGTCTTGGTCGGAGGAGCTGAAGGATCTGCTTGGGCGAGCGGCTATCTCAGAAGATCACCGTGTTCTAATGGGTACGGTGATTGAAAGGATTGCATCCGCGCAGAGCGGATTGCATGAAGCCGTCAGAAGCTTACTGACGGGGTTCGAGGTACGCAAAAAAAATGATGTACCTTCTGACAGTTATGCATATAAAATGCGCCCTGTATAGATAGTAGCCCCTGAGACTCGGTATGTTGTCAAAATTGACGGCGTGCCGAGGATCAAAATCTCAGTTATAACATATCGCCGCTCCTAAACAGGAGGCGGGGCGTCCGGTGGCCAGCCGGACTGATGAATATGCCGAACTAAAGCGGCAGCTTGACGAGGCGGATGCGGACATCGCGCTGGTCAATAAACGATTCGACGAGTCACAAGGTATGCGACTTCTATGTGGACACCTGGTAAGGGAGCTTGACGCCCATGTCTTACTATTTGTATGCTTAATGCAGATGGTGCCGCTGCTGTGGAGGAGCTTCGGGCGGAACTCGCCCGAGCGAAAGAGCAAGCCAGAAGTAGTGATGCGGCCGCTTTAAGGGCGGCCGAAGAGCTAAAAGCCAAACGGGCTGCTCGCTGCCGAAGCAAGGAGGAAATGGCTGATATGGCCAGAAAGTTGAAGAATATTACCGACCACTGCGAGGTTCTTGAAAAAGAACATCAAGTGGAGCAAGAGGGCCTGAAAAAGGCCACCACCGAATCCAAGGATGCCTGTTCCGCTTTGAGAGCTGCCAAGGAGGAGCTGAGTCAAGCCGGGGCTATTGCGGCTGGAAAACCGTTTTTGCTGCGGAGGAAATATACGGATCCAAAGTATGCTCAATTTGACAAGTTGTGGAGTTCGGAGGATGCTTATCTGGACTTGGCGGCGAGCGCTGCAGACGTTGATTGAGCACTTCCGGGGCGGAAGGCACCAAGGGAAGAGCTATATTGGTCGCAATTCCATAGTCCGGGCGTCTTCTTCCGTTAACCGATCGGTTGGCGAATGGGCCGAGCTGAACCGACTATCCGGACTTGCCATGAAGCATGTCATGACTCATTTGTGGCGGGCGGACCCGACCGAAGAGTTATTTTGGTTTAGTGCAGCGGTTTCTTGGTGCGGTACCACGTGTCGATGCAATGAAGCGATCGGCGTGTATTGAGGTAGCGGATGGCTCGCCCGTGTCAAGATATCTGGGCAGAGATGAAGGCCACCGGCGTTGCATCCCAAGATCCGGACGAAGCCGAGTACACCGCCGAGCACTACTTTGAAGAAGTCCTGCAGGCGCTTTCGTTTAATAGAGGCGCGATGCTCGAAGGATGTTATGTTTAAATGACATGTATGATTTGTGAAAACAATGTTTCAATATAATATAAGAGCTTTTTATACTTGTGCGTTCAAGTAGTAAACTACTCACAATGCGGCCGTTTATGTATATGTATATATAACCTAAAAGATGGCAGTCCTTGGCTTGACCCCCACACACATAGTGCGGGGTGTTTGCAAAGAAAGCGCTTTGTCACACTTAATCCAACGTCTTGGTCCTGTTAAGGAGGTGATAAGCGTAGCAAACTAGGCAACCAGACTATAATGCTTTATCACTTTCACTTAGCCATGGGAGTTCGAGGGTGGGGCTACTATATAGCCCACAGCACCGCACTCTCCCGAATTCGAGTGCGTATGTGCTGACCGAAAACCGGTCCTTCGTTAATGCGGAGGAATCCTAAACATTCCGGTGAGTCATCGAGTGGTTGACCGGTCTCTCGCGATATTATAATGATCAGTTTTCGGCTTTCTCTCTTGAGGTGCTCGCGGCGAACCGGGCACAATCGCAGTAGTTCTCCGGTGCCGCATTAGCCGATAAAACGGGCGTAAGGCAGCAAAACACGAGCCGGGCAAACCCAACATTTGACCAAAGACATGATTCGAGCTGATGCATAAAAGGCCTAACTCGAGACGCCGAACACTCCCTAAGGTATTCGGTCTTTATAAAAGCAGGCGGAATAATGCCCTAAGCCCTGGTGTCCGTGCGTGCAAAAATTCTGGTGCGGCCAATGCCAAAACGCCAGCCTCCTCCTCGGTTATAGCAAGAAACCGGGGGATGTATATCAACAAGAGATAGTAAAAAAGGTTTACGCAGGGTTTTAATCTGAAAAGAATCCCTGCAACGGGTCCCTACTGCACATTTGCGCCTGTGTCTCCGTTGTGCCGTATCCTGGACGGGTGTAGCACGTTGTTCATCTGTAGAAGAGAGGAACTTAGTTTAAAAAGAAAAAAAGATCGTGCGAAAGATGTACTTCATATTTAACTAAACAGAGTACGAGTCAAAGAATTGGATAAGATTGAGCTTTATTGTCTCTTGTGATACATGCATGCAGCCCCTTGTATGGGGGTGTGTCGCTAGTAGGCGCCGGACTCGTCTAGCCGTGTCCGGGGTTTGAATGACCAATTCAGGTTCTTTGACTAGTGGTGCCGGATAGGTGTGGGGCTGTCAAGGCAGTCTCACGTTCCTCCGTGCTCAAGTAACACTTAATACTCCCTTTTTATGAGATGATGCCGCGAGGACCGGGCATTTTAAGTGTAAGAGATGCATAATGCGGTATTGCGTTAAAGCGGGCGAAAGCTTCGCGTCCCAATAGTGCTTGATGGCTACTTTTGAACGAGGCGACATGGAAGATTAACCTTTCGCAACGGAAGTTGTTGGATGAACCGAACACAACTTCTAGCAGTATGGAGCCCGTACAATGGGCATATGGGCCTGGCGTTACTCCTTTAAAGGAGGTGTTGCTACGGCGAATTTTGGCTGGGTTTATCCCCATCCTGCGGATTGTGTCACGATATATCAGGTTTATGTCACCGCCGCCATCCATGATGACTTGTGTAAATTGGAATCCGTTGATTATAGGATCCAATATCAAGGCAGTCCATCCTGCATTCGGATACTTTGGAATAGTCACGATGGTCAAAGGTGATTGGTTTTGACAACCGGTGCGGTATGCGTTTTGGTGGGAGCCGCTCTGTTTTTCCCTTTGATCACGTGAAGTGAATTTACTGTTTTAACCTCGTGTGGGAAATTCTTTTGTTTTCCGGGGCTCTGCTTGTGGTGCTCGTCATCATATTCGCTTGGTGTGTCGAGCCCCTGTGTTCGGCGTTGAGTCTGCCGGACTGTTTGAAGACCCAACAATTTCTGTGGGTATGGTTTGCAGGCCTCCCAGGAGTACCGTGGATTTGACATATCTTGTCCAAGATTTTGTTGAAGTTGGATAGCTCGTCGCTATTGTCTTTAAGGGGCAGTTTCTTATTGTTCTGCCGTGAGCTTTTGAATCCGGCGTTGACTGCCTCGCTCTTTGGACCGTTCCTTTTGATCCGGCGCTGGTCCTTGTTGCGCCATGATTCCCGTTCCATCCTCGACTTCGGATGTACTTGGGTTGCTGGTGCTGCATCTTGCTAGCCAGCTATCCTCTCCCGCGCAAAAGCGGGTCATGAGGCTTGTTAATGCGGCCATGGTTCTCGGCTTCTCTTGGCCGAGGTGTCTGGCAAGTCATTCGTCTCGGACGTTGTGTTTGAAAGCTACTAAGGCTTCGGCGTCCGGACAGTCGACTATTTGGTTTTTTTTAGTAAGGAACCTGTTCCAGAATTTCTGGGCTGACTCTCCGGGCTGTTGAGTTATGTGACTTAAATCGTCTGCATCCGGAGGGCGGACATAGGTCCCTTGAAAATTTGCCCGAAATGCATCCTCGAGCTCTTCCCAGCTTCCAATTGTATTTTCGGGGAGGCTTTTAAGCCAATGTCGAGCCGGCCCATTGAGTTTGAGGGGTAAGTATTTCATGGCGTGGAGATCATCTCCTCTAGCCATGTGTATGTGGAGGATGTAATCCTCAATCCAGACTCCAGGGTATGTTGTTCCGTCGTATGCCTCTATGTTTACGGGTTTGAATCATGGAAATTCATGATCCGCACCTCATCGGTGACACATAGGTGATGTGCGTCGCCCCTGTATTTGGGTGTGCCGATTTGTTCGGAATTTTGACCTGTTGCATTGCTTTGAAGAGCTTGCTTTTTTGGCCCATAGATGGACCTAACTGGGCCATCCTTTTGCTGTGAATCCATATGCGGATCGCATACCAAATTGTGTGTGGCGCCATTTGCCGCTCTCTTTTTGCCGTTGGGTCGTCCATCCGACCGGGTGGCCTTCTTATTCTTTGATTGTGGGGGCTCTAAGGCCTCCTCGTCAAATTCGGGCAGTAGCTTTCTTTTTGGGTAGCTCTTTGTTCGGCGACTGTCGCCGTATTTGTTTGCGGTGTTGAATACTTTGCTTCATCTGATCCTGAGTGCATCTTCCGCTGTTTTGAGCCTCCGCTTCTGCTTTTTCAGGCTACGCGCAGTGGCGACGAGCCTTTTCTGAATGTTATCTTGTTACAGCGATTTGTCCGGCGTGAGATCGTGCGGACTGTTATCTTCCCCGGGGACGGGTTGTTTATCCAAGTTGTCTTGTTCGGACGATTGCTCGATAGCGTGTTCGTCGTCCACCGGTTTGCCCTGCTCTATGGCTGGGTCTCTGTTGAGGCGGGACTTGGTCCGGCGTTTACGTTGCCGTTTTGACTGCTTGTCGAGAGATTTATCTTTCGTAGCATCCCGTTGTTCCTCGTCTTCATTTCCTTTGGGTGTATCCACCATATATACATCATGAGATGAGGTGGTTGTCCAGCGTCCTATAAGTGCTGGTTCATCGTTGTCTCCTACATCGTCGTCCATACCGTCGATGTCTTCAGAGTCGAAATCGAGCACGTCGTGTAAGCTTTCAACGGTTTCTACGAAGTGGGTGGTGGGTGGGCGTTGAATTTCTTCATCGTCCGCATCCCAAACCTCCTGACCATAGTCCGGCCAGGGCTCTCCGGATAAAGAGAGAGACTTTAGTAAATTCAGGATGTCGCCAAAGGGCGAGTGCTGAAAGTTGTCCGCGGCCATGAAATCCATGATCGGCGCCCAATCGGATTCGATTGGTAGGGGCGCGGGGGGTTCAGAGTCCAGAGAGGAGTCCGGCACCCTGGAGTCAAGGTCTTCGCAAGGGACATGGATAGAGTTCGGCTCAATCGCCGTAGAGATTGTAGCCCCCGAGGCGTTGTCCAACCACTCGTCCTCGATCGAGGAATCTGGCTCCGGATTAAGGGTTGGAGCAGACGCTGGTGCGGCCTCCAGGGCACTGTTCGGCTACAGAGCTATATCATGCCCATCGAGACAGTGCGGCACGCTTGGCTGCGGCTCGAATCCGTCGAAGATCAAGTCTCCGCGGATATCGGCCGTATAGTTCAAACTTCCAAATCTGACCTGATGGCCAGGGGCGTAGCTTCGATCTGCTCCGGATGTCCAAGAGAATTGGCCCATGATGCTAAGCCGCCGAATCACGAAGATCTATCCGGGAGAAAGGTCTCACCGGACTGCGTCGTTGTTGATGATCGAAGGAGCCATCGGGCCTATCGGTGGCGACACGGAAGGAACTCTCAATGAAAGCACCAATGTCGGTGTCAAAATCGGCAGATCTCAGGTAGGGGGTCCCAACTGTGCGTCTAGGCGGATGGTAACAGGAGACAAGGGACACGATGTTTTTACCCAGGTTCGGGCCCTCTCGATGGAGGTAATACCCTACTCCTGCTTGATTAATATTGATGATATGGGTAGTACAAGAGTAGATCTACCACGAGATCAAGGAGGCTAAACCCTAGAAGCTAGCCTATGGTATGATTGTTGTTGTGTCCTACGGACTAAAACCCTCCGGTTTATATAGACACCGGATAGGTTAGGGTTACACAGAGTCGGTTACAATGGTAGGAGATCTACATATCCGTATCGCCAAGCTTGCCTTCCACGCCAAGGAAAGTCCCATCCGGCCACAAGACGAAGTCTTCAATCTTGTATCTTCATAGTCTTGGAGTCCGGCCGTGATGATAGTCCGGCTATCCGGACACCCCCTAGTCCAGGACTCCCTCACCCATCAATTGATATCAACGTGAGGAGTAGGGATTGCCATGCAACGAATGCACTAAGAGCTATAAGTGTATGAAAGCTCAATATGAAAACTAAGTGGGTGTGCATGTAGTCCTATAATGAAAAATTCCCACTAGTATATGAAAGTGACAACACAGGAGACTCTCCATATGAAAAACGTGGTGCTACTTTGAAGCACAAGTGTGGTAAAGGACACTAACAATGCCCCTTCTCTCTTTGTTTTTTTTTCTTTTTTCTTTTTTCTTTTTTCTTTTATTCTTTTTTCTTTTTCTTTTTCTCTCATTGTCCGGAGTCTCATCCCGACTTGTGGGGGAATCATAGTCTCCGCCATCCTTTCCTCACTGGGGCACTGCTCTAAAAATGAATAATGATGATCATCACACTTCTATTTACTTATAACTCAAAAGAAATAAAAAATTACAACTTGATACCTATGACAAAATATGACTCTATATGAATGCCTCTGGCAATGTGCCAGGATGTGCAATGATCTAGCGCAACATGTATGAAAAATGATGAACGGTGGCTGAGCCACAACTACTATGTCAGCTATATGATCATGCAAAGCAATATGACAATGAATGCTCAAGTCATCAAACGGAAGCGGTGAAAGTTGCATGGCAATATATCTCGGAATGGCCAAGGAAAAGCCATAATAGGTAGGTATGGTGGCTGCTTTGAGGAAGATATAATAAGGCTTATGTGTGATAGAGTGTATCATATCACGGGGTTTGGATGCACCTGTGAAGTTTGCACCACAACTCGATGTGATAAAGGGCAATGCACGATACCGTAGATGCTAGCAAATTGCGAAAAGGTAAGAGTGCGTATAATCCATGGACTCACATTAGTCATAAAGAACACATATACTTATTGTAAAAGTTTATTAGCCCTCAAAGCAAAGTACTACAACGCATGCCCCTAGGGGGATAGATTGGTAGGAAAAGACCATCGCCGCCCCGATCGCCACTCATAAGGAAGACAATCAATAATAAATCATGCTCCAACTTCATAGCATAACGAGAGACTATACATGCATGCTTCGGAAATCACAAACCTTAACACCAATATTCTTACTAAACACAACCATTTACTAGTACCTCCCACATATTCCATCTCTATATCGGAAAACTATTGCAATGAATCAAACATATCATATTCAGTGATCCATAAGTTTTATGTAGGATTTTATAACTAACCATGCAATTGACCAATTCCTTTTGACTCTCTAAATAGATATAAGTGAAGCACGAGAGTTTAATTGTTTCTACAAAAGATCATGCTCTAATAAATATAAGTGAAGCAAAATAGCTTTCTTCAAACAACGGCTTTCTATGTGAAGAGAAACAGGAAATCCAAACTTCAAATGATATAAGTGAAGCACATGAAGCATTCTATAAAGCCATACTCAAAATATATAAGTGAAGTGCAATGAGTATTCTACAAATCAACCATGGACTATCTAATACCATCATGGTGCATAAAAGAAAAGTGAAACTAAATGCAAAAGACGCTCCAAGATTTGCACATATCACATGAATGAAACGAAGACGAAAACATACCGATACTTGTTGAAGAAAGATGGGATGCCTTCCGGGGCATCCCCAAGCTTAGACGCTTGAGTCTCCTTGAAAATTTACTTGGCGTGCCTTAGGAATCCCCAAGCTTGAGCTCTTGCCTCTCCTCCTTCTCCTCATATGGATACCACCTCGATCTTTGATCACTTCATCCACACAAAACTCAACAGAAACTTTTAGTGGCGGGGTTAGTGAATATGGCAGTCAAATCCCATCATGTACTGCTATAACATTATTGTATAATTATAATCAAACATTACCCACTGTATGCTATCACAATTATATGGCCCCAAGTCAAAGAAGGTTCGACAAGATTTCAAACATACGCAAATAATGAAGGTATAACAGCAATCTGTGAAAGCAGGACAGCCTGTAAAGATCTGAACATTTACCATACTTCTGTAACTCTAAAACTTCTGAAAAAATAGGACGAAATAAAAAATTTGTATAGCAAGACTGTGCAAAAAGTTTCAGAATTTTACCACATTCCAGTGAATTTAAATAATTGTATTTCTGGGAACAAAAGTTTCTGTTTTTGCACCGCACATACCAACACACATCCTAATCATCCTAAAGGCAAACCTTGGCACATTATTTTTATAATACAATGTAATTGTACAAGGGGATAATTATTTTTGTTGAAAAGTTTCTGTAATTAAGATTCACAAATTTTCCATGGGCATGAACAAAGTTCAAGGCTAGCTCCCATTTTCACAATGCTCGTCCCTCTCACTTTCACTTTTCCTTATGTGAAGTTTTAAGTTCCCCTCTATATTTTTTGTTTTTAAACTATGTAAAAGCACTCAACAAAAATAAATGACTCTCTAAAACTTCTGGGTTGTCTCCCTGGCAACGCTTTCTTTAAAGCCATTAAGCTAGGCATAAAGTGCTCAAGTAATGAATCCACCCGGATCCCAAGGTATATCAAAGCCAATTTTAATTAGCAATGATTTGGCATTTAGTAGTGAGCAGAAATCAACATATATCATGCAATGATGAAGCCTAGCTCTCTTCCTATGCATTGGCATGTCATAGAAGAACAATTCATGCACATCAAGTAAAGGCCAATACATAGCATAAGTAGTTTCTTGCAATTTTATCGTGTTGGAAACATAGAGAGGCGGAGATGTAGTTCCTCTCTCATAATAATTGCAAGTAGGAGCAGCAAGCACATGCATATTACATTCATCAAAATTATCATGTACAACGGTAAAAGGCAACCCATCAATGTAATCTTAATAAGTGCAAATTTCTCCGATATAGTGTAGTTTGGAGAATTCAAAAAGATAATAGGATTATCGTGTGTGGGTGCAATAGCAACAATTTCATTCTTAACGTAAGGAACAATAGAAAGTTCACCTCCATAAGCATAATTAATATTGGCATCATGGCCACAAGCATAGCAATCATCAAGTTCATCAAAAAGGGATATTTCAAAAGAATCCAAGGGATCATAGCATTCATTCTTGGATAAGAACGAAGGGGCATTAAACAATTGCTACCTCTTGAGCACTGCGTTGGTTTTCCCTTGAAGAGGAAAGGGTGATGCAGCATAGTAGCGTAAGTATTTCCCTCAGTTTTTGAGAACCAAGGTATCAATCCAGTAGGAGGCTACACGCGAGTCCCTCGCACCTACACAATACAAATAAATCCTTGCAACCAATGCGATAAGGGGTTGTCAATCCCTTCACGGTCACTTATGAGAGTGAGATCTGATAGATATGATAGGATAATATTTTTGATATTTTTATGATAAAGATGCAAAGTAAAATAAAAGTAAAGGAAATAACTAAGTGTTGGAAGATTAATATGACGAAGATAGACCCGGGGGCCATAGGTTTCACTAGTGGCTTCTCTCAAGAGCATAAGTATTTTACGGTGGGTGAATAAATTATTGTTGAGCAATTGACAGAATTGAGCATAGTTATGAGAATATCTAGGTATGATCATGTATATAGGCATCACGTCCTAGACAAGTAGACCGACTCCTGCCTGCATCTACTACTATTACTCCACTCATCGACCACTATCCAGCATGCATCTAGAGTATTAAGTTCATGAAAACAGAGTAACGCCTTAAGCAAGATGACATGATGTAGAGGGATAAATTCATGCAATATGATAAAACCCCATCTTGTTATCCTCGATGGCAACAATACAATACTTGCCTTGCTGCCCCTACTGTCACTGGGAAAGGACACCGCAAGATTGAACCCAAATGTCAGGACCGGATTTTCGGGATATTAATTTCCAGAAAATGGCCCTTGTGCTCACCAGCCCCAGGATTACTGTTAGCTGATGGGGCACCAACTTGATACAGAAATTCCAAGCAAAATACAAAATATGTAGTACAAGACCATTCTGACCTATGAGTACAACAAATGGTTTCTAGTGGTTGATGACGGAAGCGGTTTGTGGATCATCAGCGTTATGGGACTCCATTTCCCACAGGAACAGCTGACCAGGTTAACTCCTATCTTCGCGAGGCTGCTATCACCGTTGCTTAGGTTCCGAGGCTGTCATCGCAACGCTCCTCTCCATGCAAGAAATCTAGCCAAGACAATAGCCAGGGACAAGCCAGTGATTACTTTGAATGTACTCGCAAACATTATGAACACGGGTATAATATAACAAATGATAATCATGCTCTGAAAACATTCTATGATCACAACGTCAGTCATAAAAATAAAATCCCTGCTGCATGCAAGCAGGTTATTTATATGCAAGATGAATATGTAATAACAGAGTAGTAATAAAATGCACCGATCGGATGTCTGAAGCGACTTCTCGAAAGGATAGTAAATAACGAGCATGCCTCAGTCGGGCGTTTGAGCGACACCACATAAAGGGCTTATAAAGTAAATAACAAGCATGCCACAGTCGGGCGTCTGAGCGACGCCACATAAAGGGCTTATAAAGTAAATAGCAATCATGCCACAGTCGGGCGTCTGAGCGACACCACATAAAGGGCTTATAAAGTAAATAACAAGCATGCCACAGTCGGGCGTCTGAGCGACGCCACATAAAGGGCTTATAAAGTAAATAGCAAGCATGCCACGATCGGCGTCCGGCGACACCACATAAAGGGCTTGTAAGATAATAATCACAGTGAATATCCAGGAGGTAGAACCTTCCCAGGGATACTCAATAAATCCAATAATATAAAGTGTTAGTCCATAACAATAATAATCATAATCATCATAAGTCACAGGTCATGATCCATGTTCTGGTTTAGTAGTTTCTCCTCCGAAGACCGACACTTGACCCATCCCAGACTGTAGTAATTAACCATGGACGTGGCTATTCGAATAGATATTATCTCTGCAGAGGGTGTACTCTTTACCCACGAGTAACGGATTCCTTTAGTCCATCGGGACTAATTCCATTTACGGTCATTTAATTGAAAACACACCTGGCCTGCACACACCAGCTTAACTTACCGGTGTCTGGAATCACCCACGACACCTGTCAAGCAAAACTCTAAGTGGGGAGGCTACAACCTCGAATAGCATGGGATCAAATTTATATCGTGCGCTCTAAGGGGTGCCCCCCTCTCGGTCCCAACCTGAAACACCCATGCCCCCGGACCAGGTGGCATGCCTACCGGATGCATCCGGTATCTTCCACCATGGCCTCTCTATACGGTGTGTGCTGGGAAGGGGTTGACAACTTACTGAACCGTACCCTACCTATGGCAGGGACACGTGGTAGTACGAAACAAGTATGGGGGTTATCGGAACAAGACTCGATCTACGGCCGACTCGGGAGGTTTAAGTATTCCCTACATGATTAGCATAACAAATTTATTTTCAACCAACAGACATAATCGCCACTCATCATACCCCGTCATGCCATACCGGACACAATCGTCTCGACGAGGAACTAGGGGCAAGCTCGTGTCTACCCAAGATAGAGACTTTCCCGGCTTCCTTACGGTATGCATGAAAGGCATACGAGGGTGATTACTATCATAACGTATCAAATTTCAGTAGCACGGAATCATCAATATGCACTTATGAGTATGCTCATATCATCACATAAAATAGCGAAACTCCGAGACAAGGAGTGTTGTAACCGTATTCAAACGACACACAAAAAAGATTATGCTAGAGTTCAGAATGCTTGCCTTCAAGAGTATGCAAGTGGGGTGTGCCTTTTGAAAGTTGACTTCTTCTTCAAAAACCTAATTTTGAAATTATTCAAATTAACACATTTCAAAACAGTACAAAAAAGTTGTCTGAAATTTTTTCAAATAAATCTGAAAATAAACTAGACAATATTTTGGAAACAACAGAAAAAGAATCAAGTCATTTGGAGTTTTATTTCAAAAGATATAGCCAGTCAAAGTTTAGTCAATATTCCGTTTTTAATAAAAACCAGAAAAAGAAAACGTTTCGATGAGAATACGCTTTCGAAGCAGGGGAGACGTACTCGGGGATTTTACGCTTCCACTTAAAACACGTGGCGGCGGGGCTGGTCACTGATAGTGGGTCCCTTGGGCCCACTGGTCAGGTTTGACCCGTCGCCCACGCCTTCTCCCTCCTCTGTCCGAGCGAGGGCGGGGTTCCGGCGATCGCCGCTGACGAACGGTGGCTGCCCATGGGGATCCAAGGGCAGGGATGGATCCGCCAGGCCGGGGCGGTCCTCCCGTGGTTGTTGGGTCGGTGGGGGTGAAGGGAGTCGCCGGCGGCGAGCTCTGCGGCGGAGGTAGCTTCGGGCACAATTGGGGATTTGGGCTATGGTGGCTTCCGACCATGGCTGAGGGTATGGGCGGCTCCGCACGATCCAGGGGAGTCAGGTGGTGGCGTCGGACGGGCAGGGGAGGCCCTGGTTGCGACGAACAGGACTGGGACGTGGCGGCGGCCGAATCGGCCGGAGTCGGGGAAGACGGCTTCCCCCTGACGATTACTGGCTGTGGGGGCTTCGAGGGGGTGGCCTGAGGCTGCCTGAGTGGCTGGACGAGCCCGGGGCCCCTACTTATAGTGCGGCTAGGTCGGTTCGCGGCGGCCGTGGATAGGATCATTGGCGACCGCCGTTCTGTAGCTTGCAGGGCATCGTGGCGGCGACGGGCGCTTGCAGACAAGCTTGCGGATGAGCTCAGTCTGCTCCCGAGGGCAGTTGGTGCCCTGGGGTGGCTCGGGCGGCACCGTCCGGGGCAGGAGCCCACCGTGGCCGGCCGCGAGCCGCTGGCCGTGGGCCGACTGACGGCAGCTTGCGGCCCCTGTGCACGAGCTGGCGTGTTCTGGCGAGTGGGTGAGGTCGGGTGTGGCTCTGCAGGCGAGCAAAGGCCAGGGGCGCGGGGCGAGCGAACGCGGCGGCTCGGGTGCACGCAGGTGCAAAACGTGCGCTCTGGCCGCGCCCAGAGCACGCCCACCAGGTGTTCGACGAAAAGCAAGGGCTTGCTAGGAGGCTAGGGTGGAGCTGGGGTTTAACAGGATTAGGTTAGGGTAGTCTAGAGGCTTAGTGGACATGGTGGTTAGGCAAAGCAAGCAGGTCCATTGTACAAACCAGAAACTATGTCAAAACTGATCATGCCCATAAGGTGTTTGACAAAATGCCAAGAGCACTTAGGCATTTCTTGGGGTGGCCAAACTCTCCAGGCTAGTGTCTCTTTAGAAGTAGATGATGGTGGCAAGATCATTTGGGCAAAACTAGAAACTTGCTAGTGCAAGTTTTGCAAATCTTCAGTTCTGGACAGAAGGTAAATGGCATAGTTTCATGGACCAAAAATACTCCAATAGGTCCATTCTCTTGGACTTAAGGGTTTGGTAGGGTTGTCTACAAGCAGGAGGAATAATCAAGGGAAAAAGGGCAAGCAAAGATATGGTTGCAGTACAAATCACCAAGTTGATCCAGAATGAAGATGAGGATGATTTACTCAAATTTTTCAAAGAACATCAATGGGTTTTTGCATAAGGATGCATAATATACTCCTACTGACATCCCATAATTTTGGTGGAAGTTTTAAAGAAATATTTAAATAGGTTGCAGTGCAAAAGTGAAATCTGACCAGATTTAAAAACTTGGTGTAGAGCTCAAAATCTCCAATGATTAAAGAATATTTTTGCATAAAAGTGATTTAGGGACATCATATGTCATCCCCAAATTTTGGTGGGATTTTTAAATGAATTTATCAAAGGGTTGCAGTGCAAATGGGACCCTAAAACTTATGAAAAACCATTTTAGAGAAATAAAGCTCACGGAAAAATAATTATATAAATAATCCCACTGATAAAAGGATTGTTTTATTTGAGAGGGTAAACAAGTCCAATAATAATTGAAAAGTTTTTACTTGGGGTGAAAACTCCACAACCTAGAAGAAAAGAGAGGTTCTCAGATCAAAAATAAATCCAGAAAAATAAAAATTTAATCTCCTGGCAAAATTTTTAATAAACAAAACATGGTTAAATTTTTCAGGTGTTACACCAAAGCTAAGCACTTCTCCCATTGCAAGGAAGATCAATCTAGTAGGCCAAACCAAACTGATAATTCGCTTGCAAAGATAACCAATCATACATAAAAGAATTCCGAAAAGATTCAAATATTGTTGAGAGATAATCTTGATCATAAACCCACAATTCATTGGTCTCAACAAACACACTGCAAAAAGAAGATTACATCGAATAGATCTCCACGAGAGAGGGGGAGAACATTGTATTGAGATCCAAAAAGAGAAAAGAAGCCATCTAGCTACTAACTATGGACCCGAAGGTCTGAGGTAAACTACTCACACTTCATCAGAGAGGCTATGGTGTTGATGTAGAAGCCCTCCGTGATGGATGCCCTTCCCATGGAGCTTGAACAGGCCCCAAGATGGGATCTCGTGGAGTACAGAAGGTTGTGGCGGTGGAATAAGGTTTTGGCTCCGTGTCGATCGTTTGGGGTACGTAGGTATATATAGGAGGAAGGAGTGCGTCGGTGGAGCAACAGGGGGCCCATGAGGGTGGAGGGCGCGCCTCACCTCGTGGCTTCCTCTTTGTTTCTTGACGTAGGGTCCAAGTCTCCGGATCATAATCTTCCTAAAAATCACGTTCGAAGGTTTCATTCCGTTTGGACTCCGTTTGATATTCATTTTCCATGAAACTCTGAAATAGGCAAAAACATCAATTTCGGCTGGGCCTCCGGTTAATAGGTTAGTCCCAAAAATAATATAAAAGTGGATAATAAAGCCCAATAATGTCCAAAACAGTAGATAATATAGCATGGAGCAATCAAAAATTATAGATACATTGGAGACGTATCAACAATGTATGCGATAAAGAGTTACTCTCATTAGAAGGTGGGCACGGGTGATCAATCCGCTCTTCCTCCTTTTGTTCTTCGCTCTCCTCCTCATCTTTGTCATCCAATGAGCTCACAGTTTCATCATTTTCTTCTTCCATAGACTCATGCAAAATGTTAGTCTCTTCTTGGACAGCGGACGAGTCCTCAATATATGGTTTAACATAGGCATTAGAAGCATAATTATCATAACAATATTTAAGTATGGCAAGATTTTCAGATTCGTAAAGAGTAGCATCATACTTTTCAATCAAAGAAACAATTTCATAAGCACCCTTAAAAGGAACAAATTCTTCAATTTGTTCAATATCAAAGTAATTATAAACACCTTTGGCATAAGAAGATACGATTCCATTATCAATAAACTCACATTGGTAGGAAAGGTGTTTCTTAGGGTCTTCAGAACAACAAGTAAAATCATATAATTCACATAAATTCCAAGCATAGCATTGCATAGTATTAATTTGATGTTGTAAAAGTTTCCTTTTTGAGATAAACGGTGTCGCACAAAACAAGCATGCTTATCTAATGATTTTCCCTCAACTAAGTTAGTTGGGTTTTCAGCACGAGCACAAATGGATCGAAGATGATCCAAGTAGAAAGCTTCAGTACTATGATAAATTTTGGGTGGTTCTTCAACCATTGGTTTAGCAGGTACAACTATTTTTTTGGTATTTTGCGTTTCCTACCCATAACTAGAGATAGAAAACAAGAGCACAAAATAAAAACTACTTAGTGATAAAGCAAACAAGCACACACGAGAATATTCACCCCACGCTATTGCTCCCCGGCAACGGCGCCAAAAAAAGGTCTTGCTAACCCACAAGTATAGGGGATCATTTGTAGCCTTCTTCGATAAATAAGAGTGTCGAACCCAACGAGGAGCTAAAGTTTGAACAAATATTCCCTCAAGTTCTATCGACCACCGATACAACTCTACGCACACTTGACGTCTGCTTTACCAAAAACAAGTATGGAACTAGTTTGTAGGAGTGATGCTAGAACTACTTTGCAAGAATAAAACTAGAAGTACTTTGCAAGATAATAAAAATAAGGTGTTTATAAAAAGGGTTTGTGTCAAAAAGAAAGTTATTTGTCCCTAGGCAATCGATAACAAGTACCGGTAATCAACTTGTAATTTTATATGAGGGAGAGCCATGAGATAACATACTTTCTCTACTTGGATCATATGCACTTATGATTGGACCCCTAGCAAGCATCCACAACTACTAAAGATCATTTAGGTCGTGAAACCCAACCATAGCATTAAGTATCAAGTCCTCTTTACTCCCATATGTCATACCCCACTTACTCGGGTTTAAGCTTATGTCACTCCCGCTACCCACCATAAGCGAACCATGAACATATTGCAATGCCCTACAGCGGGGCCCCTCACGTTTGCGCAAGAACGGAGGGCACCATAGGATAGCACCATAAATAAAATATACAATCATACCAACCAAGATCATGATTAACCCACAAGACAAACGGATCTACTCAAACATCATAGGATAGCCAAATATCATTGGGAAATAATATATGGAGTTGAGCACCATGTTTAAGTAGAGATTACAACCGGGAGAAGGCTGTTACACCGTTGTGTAGAGAGGGAGAGAGTTGGTGTTGACGGTAGCAAGATTGTTGATGTAGATCGTTGTCCCGATCATTGCCCGGCGGCACTCCGGCGCCACCGGAAGCGATGGGGAGAGATCCCCCCTCCTTCTTCTTCTTCCTTGGCCTCCCCCACCCCTAGATGAGAGGAGAGTTCCCCCTCCGATCCTTGGTTTCCATGGCGGCAGAGGGGCAGGAGCCCCTCCAAGATTGGGTCTCCCTCCCTGTTCTCTTCTGTTTCACGTTCCCCAGATCTGGCGGAAAACCGTTTCTTATATTCCCGGAGATCCGTAACTCTGATTGCACTGAGATTTTAACACGATATTTTTTCGAATATAAGCTTCCTTGTGCCTGAAGTAGAGTCCCAACCGACATACGAGGTGAGAACAACTCAGCACCACGCGCCTGGCTCCGGGACCGTGCCCTGTTGTCTTGTGGTGTGTGTGGGCCTCTGTTTGCGGTGATTCCAACTCCCAAAAATCACAAATATTCCAAAATAATTCTCCGTAAAATTTCATTGCATTTGGACTTCGTTTGATATGGATTTTCTGCGATACAAAAAACATGTAAAAAAGCGAGGCGGCACTGAGCCTTTGGATCAATAGGTTAGTCCAATAAATCATATAAAAAGTTGCCAAAATTATGTGAAAGTTGTATAATATTGGCATGAAACAATCAAAAATTACAGATACGACAGAGGCGTATCACGCCGGGCTAGAGCCGACGCCGCCAGTCGTTGTCCCAGGATTGAGGGCCTGGGCGAAGCCCCGATCCCCGCCAGCAGCGTATCCGGCGCTGATAGGTAGCCAACCAGCCCTGTGCCTCCCATAGATGAGGTCGACATTGGAAGGATTTGGTATGGTTATAGGGGAACCGTGAATGGCGTGGTCACCGCGCTCCCCTGCTCTCTGGACTGCGCCTCCCGTGCCTCAGGCATCTTTAGCGGCGGTAGGCTAGCACACGAGCCAGGCAAGATGCCTTGTTGCGATGACTGAACGTTCGCCGCCCTGATCATGCTGCCGGACTGAATGAAAGGCGCCGAAGGGATGGGCCGATCCGGCCAGGGCCATACCCATCGTCCGGAGTTCTTCCCAGCGCCCTGGTTCCCATCACCGTGGACGCGACCGAAGAGCGGCCGCAAGGGGTGTCCACCCAAGCCGCCGAACCGACCGCGGTAGAGGCCGTGGACGTGGCCCCCGTCTTGCACACGCTGACCAGCTCCGCCGGAGACCCCAGGGGCCTGACCGGGTTCGCCGCCCTGATGGAGCCTGCCCGCACCGGGGACCTGAGCTCCAATCCTCCTGCCGGTGCGAGAAGGCCATTAACCCGGCGGCTGCCCCAGTCACTGGCGATGCCCATGCCGCCCGGTCCACCAAAGGGGTGGCCTCCCGAGCGAATAGCATTACCCAGGCCCTCGCCGTCGATCCGTCTGCTAAAGCAGCTTCGAGAGTAGTCGTGCCTCCTCATAGGTCTTCATCATCTTCTGGCTCGTAGTTTGGGCAAAGCTCTGTGAACGGCACTATGGGTGGTAAGGGGGTGGATCAGAGTTCGTCGCTCAGTGGGCGGCGCCAGTGGTGGGGGGCGAATGGCCAGTCCTCGTCCACCACGTTGGGCAAACCCACCGGCTCAGGGATCTCCAGGTCATACACCTTGAGGATGCCGGAGGGGTTGCGCATCCAAGCAGTGACATCGACCTGCCAGCGACCTTCTTGCGGAAGCACCTCCACCAGTTGGCCTTGAAGGTTGTTGATGAGCTGGCTGAGCGTCTTGCGACCTCTTGAGCACTGCGTTGGTTTTCCCTTGAAGAGGAAAGGGTGATGCAGTAAAGTAGCATAAGTATTTCCCTCAATTTTTAAGAACCAAGGTATCAACCCAGTAGGAGACCACGCTCAAGTCCCACGCACCTACACAAACAAATAAGAACCTTGCAACCAACGCGATAAAGGGGTTGTCAATCCCTTCACGGCCACTTGGAAAAGTGAGATCTGATAGAGATGATAAGATAATATTTTTGGTATTTTTATGATAAAGAGTAAAAGTAAAGAAAGCAAAATAAACGGTAATAGAAATAGCTTGTTGACGGGAGATTAATATGATGGGAAATAGACCCGGGGGCCATAGGTTTCACTAGTGGCTTCTCTCTAGATAGCATAAGTATTACGGCGGGTGAACAAATTACTGTTGAGCAATTGATAGAATTGAGCGTAGTTACGAGAATATCTGGGTATGATCATGTATATAGGCATCACATCCGTGACAAGTAGACCGACTCCTGCCTGCATCTACTACTATTACTCCATAATTCGACCGCTATCCAGCATGCATCTAGAGTATTAAGTTCATAAGAACGGAGTAACGCTTTAAGCAAGATGACATGATGTAGATGGATAAACTCATGCAATATGATATAAACCCCATCTTTTTATCCTCGATGGCAACAATACAATACGTGTCATTTCCCCTCATCACATCGGGATCGAGCACCGCATGATTGAACCCAAAGCTAAGCATTTTTCCCATTGCCGTAAAGATCAATCTAGTAGGCCAAATCAAACTGATAATTGAATAGACTTGCAAAGATAACCAATCATACATAAAAAACAATCAGAGGAGATTCAAATATTGTTCATAGATAATCTTGATCATAAACCCACAATTCATCGGATCTCGACAAACACACCGCAAAAGAAGATTACATCGAATAGATCTCCAAGAGAATCGAGGAGAACTTTGTATTAAGATCCAAAGAGAGAGAAAAAGCCATCTAGCTAATAACTATGGACCCGAAGGTCTGAGGTAAACTACTCACACATCATCGGAGAGGCTATGGTGTTGATGTAGAAGCCCTCCGTGATCAATGCCCTTCCGTGAGCGCGGAAAAGGCCCCAAGATGGGATCTCACGGGTATAGAAGGTTGCGGCGGTGGAAATAGGGTTTTTTCTCCTTTGTTGATGTTTTCGGGGTACGTAGGTATATATAGGAGGAAGAAGTAGGTCGGTGGAGCTACGAAGGGCCCACGTGGGTGGAGGGCGTGCCCAGGGGGGTAGGCGCGCCCCCTTGCCTCGTGGCCTCCTCGTTGATTGCTTGACGTCCACTCCAAGTTCTCTAGATCACTTTTGTTAAGAAAATCACGTTCCCAAAGGTTTCATTCCGTTTGGACTCTGTTTGATATTCCTTTCCTTTGAAACACTGAAATAGGCAAAAAAAGAGCAATTTGGGCTGGGCCTCCGGTTAATAGGTTAGTCCCAAAAATAATATAAAAGTGTATAATAAAGCCCATTGAACATCCAAAACAGAATATATAATAGCATGGAACAATCAAAAATTATAGATACGTTGGAGACGTATCAACCATCCCAAGCTTAATTCATGCTCGTCCTCGAGTAGGTAAATGATAAAAACAGAATTTTTGACGTGGAATGCTACTTAGCATAATTTTCAATGTAATTCTCTTAATTGTGGCATGAATATTCAGATTCGAAAGATTACGGATAAAATTTTAATGTTGACATAAAAATAATAATACTTCAAGCATACTAACAAAGCAATCATGTCTTCTCAAAATACCATGGCCAAAGAAGGTTATCCCTACAAAATCATATAGTCTGGCTATGCTCTATCTTCATAACACAAAGTATTTAATCATGTACAACCCCGATGACGATCCAAGCAATTGTTTCATACTTTTGATGTTCTCAAACTTTTTCAATCTTCACGCAATACATGAGCGTGAGCCATGGACATAGCACTATATGTGGAATAGAATGGTGGTTGTGGAGAAGATAAAAAGGAGAAGATAGTCTCACATCAACTAGGCGTATTAACGGGCTATGGAGATGCCCATTAATAGATATCAATGTGAGTGAGTAGGGATTGCCATGCAACGGATGCACTAGAGCTATAGGTGTATGAAAGCTCAACAAAGAAACTAAGTGGGTGTGCATCCAACTCGCTTGCTCACGAAGACCTAGGGCAATTTGAGGAAGCCCGTCATTGGAATATACAAGCCAAGTTCTATAATGTAAAATTCCCACTAGTATATGAAAGTGACAACATAGGAGACTCTCTATCATGAAGATCATGGTGCTACTTTGAAGCATAAGTGTGGTAAAAGGATAGTAACATTGTCCCTTCTCTCTTTTTCTCTCATTCATTTTTTTATTTTGGCCTTTTCTCTCTTTTCTTTTTATGGCCTCTTTTTTCTTTTTTTCTTTCTCTTTTTCTTTTATTTTTCGTCCGAGTCTCATCCCGACTTGTGGGGGAATCATAGTCTCCATCATCTTTTCCTCACTGGGACAATGCTCTAATAATGATGATCATCACACTTTATTTACTTACAACTCAATACTTCGAACAAAAATATGACTCTATGTGAATGCCTCCGGCGGGGTACCGGGATATGCAATGAATCAAGAGTGACATGTATGAAAATTATGAACGGTGGCTTTGCCACAAATACGATGTCAACTACATGATCATGCAAAGCAATATGACAACGATGAAGCGTGTCATAACATACGGAACGGTGGTAAGTTGCATGGCAATATATCTCGGAATGGCTATGGAAATGCCATAATAGGTAGGTATGGTGGCTGTTTTGAGGAAGGGGGGTGTATGGTACCGGTGAAAGTTGCGCGATACTGGAGAGGCTAGCAATGGTGGAAGGGTGAGAGTGCGTATAATCCATGGACTCAACATTAGTCATAAAGAACTCACATACTTATTGCAAAAATCTATTATTTATCGAAACAAAGTACTACACGCATGCTCCGAGGGGGATAGATTGGTAGGAAAAGACCATCGCTCGTCCCCGACCGCCACTCATAAGGAAGACAATCAATAAATAAATCATGCTCTGACTTCATCACATAACGGTTCACCATACATGCATGCTACGGGAATCACAAACTTTAGAACACGTATTTCTCAAATTCACAACTACTCAACTAGCATGACTCTAATATCACCATTTTCATATCTCAAAACAATTATCACGTATCAAACTTCTCATGATATTCAACGCACTTATAAGAAAGTTTTTACTAATTTTGGATGCCTATCATATTAGGACTAATTTCACAACTTAAGCAAATTACCATGCTGTTTTGTAGGACACTCAAAATAATATAAGTGAAGCATGAGAGATCAATAATTTCTATAAAATAAAACCACCACCGTGCTCTAAAAGATATAAGTGAAGCACTAGAGCAAAAACTATATAGCTCAAAAGATATAAGTGAAGCACATAGAGTATTCTAACAAATTCCGAATCATGTGTTTCTCTCTCAAAAGGTGTGTACAGCATGGATGATTGTGGAGAACTAAAAAGCAAAGACTCAAATCATACAATATGCTCCAAGCAAAACACATATCATGTGGTGAATAAAAATATAGCCCCAAGTAAAGTTACCGATGAGCGAAAGATTTAAAGAGGTGATGCCTTCCGGGGCATCCCCAATCTTAGGCTTTTGGTTGTCCTTGGATTTTACCTTGGCGTGCCTTGGGCATCACCAAGCTTAGGCTCTTGCCAATCCTTGTTCCATAATCCATCAAATCTTTACCCAAAACTTGAAAACTTCACAACACAAAACTTAACAGAAAATCTCGTGAGCTCCGTTAGCGAAAAAAACAAAACACCACTTCAAGGTACTGTAATGAACTCATTCTTTATTTATATTGGTGTTAAACCTAATGTATTCCAACTTCTCTATGGTTTATAAACTCTTTTACCAGTCATAGATTCATCAAAATAAGCAAACAACACACGAAAAACAGAATCTGTCAAAAACAGAACAATCTGTAGTAATATGTATCAAACGCAAACTTCTGGAACTCATAAAAATCTACCAAAATAGGACGACCTATAAAATTTGTTTATTGATCTACTGCAAATGGAATAAATATTTTATCACGTTCTGGTGATTTTAAACAATTGTTTTCGTGAACAGAAAGTTTCTGGAATTTTCAGCAAGATCAAATAACTATCATCCAAGAAGATCCTATAGGTTTCACTTGGCACAAAAACTAACTAAAACATAAAAACACATCTAACCAGAGGCTAGATCAAAGATTTATTACTAAACAGAAATAAAAAGCAAGAAAATTAAAATAAAATTGCGTTTCCTCCCAACAAGCGCTATCGTTTAACGCCCCTAGCTAGGCATAAAAGCGAGGATAGATCTAGGTATTGCCATCTTTGGTATTAGGAAAGAAAAGAGAAAATTTCTTATCTATAGCATTTATCTTTCTATTTTGAGTAAGCACATGGCCATTAATGGAGGAGGAAAGATTAAGCACGCTACGGAAATTTGCATCTAAGCTAGCCTTCATCTCTTTGATAATTTCGTTTTGATAAAAGCACAAGAGAGAGGTGGATTCAACCTTCTCACTCATGGGGTGCTAAAATATAGTTTTCATCTTTTCATAAGTATCTCATGGGATCCCCTTCAAGAAAACCCTCTTCAAAAATAGAATCTAAAACTTGCTTGAACGAAGCGGGCAACCCAATATAAAAGCCTTTTAGGTATACCTCAATTTGATATTGGCACACATAGCAAGCTCGGATCCTTAAAAGTCTATCCCACGCATCTTTCAAAGACTCATCAAGTAAATAACGAAAAATTCCAGGATCATCTTCATCGAAATTATTCAAACTCTCATTGACAACCCCGGTAGGTCTTTCCATAGCATCATTATTTATGAGCTTAGAGAGGACAGAGGGACTATCCAAAGTATTAAAACCATGAAGAGAGCCCTTGGTCCTTTTTGATTCGGCCATGGCACAAGAAAAACAGATGGAAAGAGGCAAACGGAAAGAGAGGGCGAATAAAACGGCAAAGGTGAACTGGGGGAGATGAAAACGAGAGACAAATGGCAAATAATGTAATGTGAGGGATAAGAGTTTGTGATGGGTACTTGGTATGTCTTGACTTGTGCGTAGACTCCCCGGCAACGGCGCCAGAAATCCTTCTTGCTACCTCTTGAGCACTGCGTTGGTTTTCCCTTGAAGAGGAAAGGGTGATGCAGTAAAGTAGCGTAAGTATTTCCCTTAGTTTTTGAGAACCAAGGTATCAATCCAGTAGGAGACCACGCTCAAGACCCACGCACCTACACAAACAAATAAGAACCTTGCAACCAACGCGATATAGGGGTTGTCAATCCCTTCACTGCCACTTGCAAAAGTGAGATCTAATATAGACGATAAGATAATATTTTTGGTATTTTTAAGATAAAGACTAAAAGTAAAGAAAGCAAAATAAACAGTAATAGAAATAGCTTGTTGATGGGAGATTAATATGATGGAAAATAGACCCGGGGACCATAGGTTTCACTAGTGGCTTCTCTCTAGATAGCATAAGTATTACGGCGGGTGAACAAATTACTGTTGAGCAATTGATAGAATTGAGCGTAGTTACGAGAATATCTGGGTATGATCATGTATATAGGCATCACATCCGTGACAAGTAGACCGACTCCTGCCTGCATCTACTACTATTACTCCACAATTCGACCGCTATCCAGCATGCATCTAGAGTATTAAGTTCATAAGAACGTAGTAACGCTTTAAGCAAGATGACATGATGTAGATGGATAAACTCATGCAATATGATATAAACCCCATCTTTTTATCCTCGATGGCAACAATATAATACGTGTCATTTCCCCTACTGTCACTGGGATCGAGCACCGCATGATTGAACCCAAAGCTAAGCATTTTTCCCATTGCCAGAAAGATCAATCTAGTAGGCCAAATCAAACTGATAATTCGAATAGACTTGCAAAGATAACCAATCATACATAAAAAACAATCAGAGGAGATTCAAATATTGTTCATAGATAATCTTGATCATAAACCCACAATTCATCGTATCTCGACAAACACACCGCAAAAGAAGATTACATCGAATAGATCTCCAAGAGAATCGCGGAGAACTTTGTATTAAGATCCAAAGAGAGAGAAAAAGCCATCTAGCTAATAACTATGGACCCGAAGGTCTGAGGTAAACTACTCACACATCATCGGAGAGGCTATGGTGTTGATGTAGAAGCCCTCCGTGATCGATGCCCCCTCCGGCGGAGCGCCGGAAAAGGCCCCAAGATGGGATCTCACGGGTATAGAAGGTTGCGGCGGTGGAAATAGGGTTTTTTCTCCTCTGTTGATGTTTTCGGGGTACGTAGGTATATATAGGAGGAAGAAGTAGGTCGGTGGAGCTAGAAGGGCCCACGTGGGTGGAGGGCGTGCCCAGGGGGGTAGGCGCGCCCCCTGCCTCGTGGCCTCCTCGTTGATTGCTTGACGTCCACTCCAAGTTCTCTGGATCACGTTTGTTAAGAAAATCACGTTCCCGAAGGTTTCATTCCGTTTGGACTCCGTTTGATATTCTTTTCCTTCGAAACACTGAAATAGGCAAAAAAACAACAATTTGGGCTGGGCCTCCGGTTAATAGGTTAGTCCAAAAATAATATAAAAGTGTATAATAAAGCCCATTGAATATCCAAAACAGAATATATAATAGCATGGAACAATCAAAAATTATAGATACGTTGGAGACGTATCACGTCTCCCACTCCCATCCACTTGCTGGTAAACCCTCGATTCCCAGCTTACATAAGAACTCGGGCTTGCCACTTGATGCTTGAGCGCACTGATGCCAGCGCTGGAACGCAATGGGCGCGCCCGCATACCGGATCCGGCTGGTTTGGCTGAAAACCCGGTCGCAATATTCCTTAGATGCAAACGACATGAAGAAATCCGCCGGGTGCGCCACCTCCACCCGAACATGCCTCCTCTCCACCCCGCACACACGCCCCAGGCCCTGCACCAGCGCCTCCGGCGACACCGCGGGCCGCTGACCTTGCACCGAAGCAAGCAGTGCGCCGTTGCGGAAATCCGCCTCAAGCGCATACATGCCCGCAGTGTGCGAGATGATGCCGCCACCACGAGCCGGCCTCAGATCTGGATCCCCATGGGTCAGTACCTCCCCAGGGAAACGCACACGAGCCAGTGGGGGGTAGTGCGCCATGGAGCCTAGGGGAGGAGGAGGCTGCTCGGAAGAGCCCACCGTCGGCGATCTGGGATGTGCGCCGGGATTGGACGGAGCCCCGCGAGATCTGGTAGGACGTGGCGCTGCCTGGTTGTGCGAAGGGAGCGAGGACCAGGAGCAAGCAATGTGGCCCGAGACCCAGCACCGGTGGCAGCGAATTTCACCGGAGCACTTCGCCTTAAAGTGTCCTGCCTGCAGGCATTTAAAGCAGAGGCCCTCTAGCCACCGGGGAATCCGAGGCTTGGAAGCTTCCGGGAGCTTGACGGCAGGAGCATCTTCATAACTTCGCCGATGACGGCGATTCCGCACTTCGACCCATCCGTCGCCACCTGGCTCGCGATCCTCCGTGGCAGGACGAGATCGACCCGGGAGCGGCGCCACGGACGAAGCAGGCGAACGGGAGGCCGCGGCCGGCCAAAGGGCGTTATCTGGCCGTTGGGATTCGGAGCGAAAACCCAGCGGGTGAGGCTGTGGCTGGGAGGAGCGGCCGCGAATCTGACCGTTGAGGGCGGCGGCGGCGTAGGAGCAAGCTGGAGGAAGAGAGGACCGTTGGGGAGCCATCCGGGGCAGCACAAGAAAACATATCTCACCGGCACAAATGTTGTAGAGTAGCAACTTAAGATTTGCTTTAGGAAACTAATGATTCAAAAAACCTAGGAATAGGGAAAGGAAAGGTACATGCCATGAGCGGGCACAAATCTTCTAGTGTAAGACTCACCACTTCATATGATAGAATCTTGAACATTAGTAGACTCGACACTGTCCGCAACTACATCTAAAAGGTCTCCTCAAGTAGTGGGGATTTTGTTTGTAGATTATCAACAATCGATTCCTCTTAAATGCATCACTATTTTCTCAGAGTTCTCACATTGCTCACATTTGATTTTATCCAATATTTGCGCTGTTTGCTTATTTAATTTATAGAGAAAAAAATTGTTTTTGGTGCCTCAAGTTTTCCAAAAGTATAGACTTGGCCCCTCAAGGTTTTTTTGGTACACATTTGGTCCTTCAAGTCTCAAAACGGGGTAACTTTAGTCCAAAACCTGATTTTGACCACTTTGACCGGGTTTGACCGCACAGATTTTGAGCGGATGAACAGTAAATTCAAAAAAATGAAAAAAACTTACCATCCAATATTCTTACATGTGCAAGGTGCGTGCCAATTTTAGTGATCTTTCGACACTGGAGGAGCCCGTGGAAAAAAGACAAAAATAGACTCTAGGTGATCAGAAAATGTGGAAAAATAGAAAAAATCAAACAAATATGAAATATTTTGGGGTTCAATATGCTCCGGTGCGCAAGGCGCATGCAAATTTTCTTCGTCTTTGGACATTCCAGGAGCTTGTGGCAATAAAAGAATTGCTAAAAACTAGCCAAAATTTGTTTTTTTTTTGGTAGAGCGCGTAGGATGTCATTTCACAACAAAACTTTGTATGCATGTAGTGCACCCAAGTATCTTGGGTGCCAAAAAAATTCAGTTTTTTAATTTTTTTTGTTATTTATTACAAATTTATTGTTCACCTAGAGTATATTTTTTGTTTTTTTTTGCCACGAGTTCCTCCAGTGTCGAAAGACCACGAAAATTCGCACGCACCTTGCGCATGTAAGCGTATTGGATGGCAAAAAATTTAGATTTTTTGAATTTTATTTGAATTTAGTGTTCAGCAGGTCAAAGCCGGTCAAAATCTGGAGGTCAAACCCATCAAAGTGGTCAAAATCTTGTTTTGCATTGAACTTGCCCGGTTTGAGACTTGAAGGACCAAATGTGTACCAAAAAATATTAAGGGACCAAGTCTACACTTTTATGGAACTTGAGGGACCAAATACATACTTTTCTATATTATCGGAAAAAAAAAGGTTGCTAGTTGCAAAGCTATCGTGATTTGAGGGATTCTTACAACTTCCATATGAGGGCAAAGCTAATGCGAAGACAAGGCACAAGACAAGGATCGATATCATGTGGCACCGCCACGTGGTTGAGAGAGAGTGAGAGAGTAGGGTTATCACCAGTAGAAAGAGAGATGGCTGCAACTCACCGTGTTTGTGAAGGGAGGAGGCGATAGTGACCGGGGAGAGTGAGTTGTGGCCTACGGACTAGGGGGAGAAGGATTTTGGAGAAGAGAAACTTGTGGTGGGTGAGACGATAAAGAGAGGGAAACAAGGCACACAAAAATTTGGAATTTTTTTAATTTTTCTAGTATTTTTTTGAATTTTTCTAGTATTTTTTTGAATTTTTTACTGAGCAGGAGCAGATGAGCCCGGGCTCCAGGATGGATTATCGGGGTGTGTGCTAGTACACTTTGGATGCTACTCCCTCCGTTCTTAAATATTTGTCTTTCTGGCCATCTCAAATGGACTACAACATACGTATGTATGTAGACATATTTTAAGTGTAGATTCATTCATTTTGCTCCGTATGTAGTCATTTGTTGAAATTTCTAGAAAGACAATTATTTAAAAACGGAGGGAGTATATGTGTGTGAAGATAGTTTAATTGCAGTGTGCTGATGTGTAATACACCTTCCGTGAATCATGAAGTATTTTATCTCTAAAATTTAACAGTGATATAATGCAAAGGTGTATTACACATCAGCACACATTGTTTAGAGACAGCCTTCCTCTAAAATCAGCTGCGGCGGCTGCCCCTAAAAATCACTAACTGACATTTGATACTTGAAATGCAAAACATACAACGAGAACACAAATATTTCACAGAGGAACACGCGAGTGATCTAGCACACAAACACGAAGAGCACTGAGCGTGACACCGTCAATGCAACACCATGCACATGGCATACCTATGCTGATGGAGGCGGTGCCAGGAACGGCATAGGCACGTTGACGGTTGGGATAGAAGGCATCGGCGGCAATGTCACCTTGGGCATGGAAGGAATGGTGGGCATCGGTGGCACCGTCACCTTAGGCACAACGGCAGCAGGCATCGGCGGCATGGTCACCTTGGGCATGATGATGGACGGCATCGGAGGCATGATCACCTTGGGCACGGAAGGAACAGCAGGCATAGGAGGCAGTGTCACCTGCGGCACGATCACCGTGGGCACCAGCGGCATAGCTGGCACTGTCACGGCCGGAACCGTTGGCACAGCCAGCATCGGTGGGAGGGTCGACATGGCAGGCACGGCCGGGAGGCCAGGGACAGCCGCCGCAGCGGGTGGGGCAGCCACCGGGGTGGCGTCGGCCAAGTGGCGCGCGCCGTGGCACGTGTGGCCGCCGAGGAGCGTGCACGCCATGATCACGGCCAACAAGCTCGCACTGGAAGCCATTGCGCACTGCTAGCTAGTACTAGTTTCTTTGAGATTGTTTGGCGTAGTGCGTTGATTGCAAGGCTGCTCTTGCTCTGTCGCGAGTTGGGATGCATGAACATGGGCCAATACCAGGCAATATATAACCCTTAACCAAGGAATTTAGATCGGTTGTTGGCCAGACTCACATTGTAGTGGCCAACACGTGTTTCTCTAGTAGTCTAGCTACGGTTGGTAATCGAAGTGCCGTGTTTCAACAACAGAAGGGTAATGTTTGTTCGATCAGCCGAGGAAGACCGGAAAGTGGATGCACCTGCATGGCTCCAATTTCCCGCGTATTGGTGTGGAGCTGGTGGGTCTACAATAATCCTAAACACATGGACCCCATACGAACGTTTACAGGCTATTTCCATCTATCACCGAAAAAGGCTTTCGCCCCGTTTTATAAATAAAGCAAACCGCCACAAGACATACAACCAAAGCAGGTCCACACACACACCATCCAAGTACCACAAACAAAGTACAGAGGTTCTGCTGAGGCACAGCTCAACAAGGCCGTAAGAAAGAGAAAAGAAAACACAACACAACAAAGCCTGCCCAGCGCAGGAGATCTAGTCTGGCTCCGGTGGCGGCGGCGGCGGCGGCGGCGACAGGCGGACGGCATCGAGCGAAGATCGGTGATGAAGGCTGAGATGGCGTCCCGATCCGGGGGGCAGCTAAGCGGCCGCCAAAGCTGCAAGAAACCCGAGAATTTGTAGAGAGCATCAAGCGCTGACGGAGGGAGAATGTTGGATCACAAGCTTATTGCGAACGGTCCACAGCGCCCAGTGCAAGGACCCCAACCTCCAGCCACCTAATGTGGCGAGAGGTCGAGGGGACACTTGAGTTCAGCAAAAAGGTCCGGGAAATTGGTGTGGCACCAACTCCCACCGACAATCTCGCGAAAGCTGCTCCAAAGGAACCGGGCGGAAACGCAAGCGAAGAAAATGTGATTGGAGTCTTCAGGAACATCGCAGAGGGGGCAGATACCAGTGCCCGGGCCATTTCGCTTGCGGACCTCCACGCCGGACGGGACCCGACCACGGATCCACTGCCACATGAAGATGCGAATCTTCAGTGGGACGCGGACGGACCACACCATCGAAAGGGGGAGGGGGGCGGATGAGGGAGCAATGGCCAAGTAAAGCGATTTGGTGGAGAACTGGCCAGACGGCTCCAGCCGCCAGCGCATAAGGTCCTGGTCGCCATCCACCAACGGCTCGTGAAGAGCAACGCAGTCAAGTAACTCACGCCAGGCGGCGGATTCCGCCGGCCCAAAAGGACGGCGGAAAGCAAGGCGCCCTAAGTCACTGAGGGCCCTATCAACAGAAATCATAGGGTCGACAGAGATAGAGAAGAGGGTGGGGAAGCGGGCCGCGAAGGGAGAGTCTCCAGCCCAACGGTCGAACCAAAAAAGCGCCGAGAGGCCGGACCCCACCGAGATAGAGGTACCAATGTGGAGCACCGGTAGGAGTTGGACGAGACCGCCAAAACTGAGATCCGCCCGATTTACGGCAGAAGGCAAGGGGTTGACCACGCGGTATTTACTCCGGATAATGTCCAGCCAGAGGCCACCCCGACCCCGCGCGACACGCCAAAGCCACCGGGAGAGAAGGGCGATATTCATCCGTTTAGAGCACATGATGCCTAATCCACCCTGCCCTCGGCTTGCGGATGTCCGCCACCTGACCATGTGATACTGCTTGCCTCGATCGCCACCCAAAGAGAATCGGGACTGAATCTTGGCGATCTCCTTATGGAGAGATTCATGGAGGCTGTAGAAGCTCATAAGAAACAAGAGGAGGCTGGATAGGGATGAGTTGAGAAGGATAGTCCGGCCGCCTTAGAGAGCCACCTCCTGCCAGGCTCGTGATGCAGTCCGGAGCTTGGTTACGAGGGGCGCAAGTCAGCGACAGAGAGACGCGAGTCACTAATGGGCGTCCCCAGATAGGTAGTGGGGAAAGAGCCCAGGCGGCAATTAAGCCGGTTGGCAATGGCCACCGACTCGGAGGGGGAGTACCCCATCACCATAACTTCACTCTTATCGAAGTTGATCTTGAGGCCCGACATCTGTTGGAAGCAGAGAAGGAGGAACTTGAGGTTGGTGATGTCCAACTCCGAGCCTTCGACCATGATGATCGTGGTCGCCAAAGATATTGGAGGATGGAGATCCCCGAGCCCCTCAGAGAGGTGGGGTAATCCCCCGGATGTGGCCAGCGGCTTTCGCCTTATCCAGAATGGCGGCCAAAGCGTCAACGACCATATTGAAGAGGAACGGAGAGAAGGGGTCGCCTTGGCGAACCCCACATAGGGTAGGGAAGAAAGGGCCGATCTCGCCGTTGATATTGATCGCCGTGCGACTGCAAGAGACCATTTGCATGACTCTTGTGATCCACCGGTCGTCGAAGCCCTTCCGAAGAAGGACTTCCCTAAGGAAGGGCCAGCTAACCGTATCATAGGCCTTATGGAAATCAATCTTCAAGAAGACCGCCTTTCAGCGCTTTGGCCCGGACCTCATGAAGGACCTCATGAAGCACCAGGACACCATCCAGGATATGACGGCCCTTAATGAAGGCCGACTGGTTAGGTGGGTAGTCCGATCCGCAAGCAGGTGGTCACCCTATTGGCGTACTTTGGCCAAGATCCGGAAGATCACGTTAATGACCGTGATCGGGCGGAATCGGGCGGATGTCGTCGCCCTGTGGACCTTGGGGATGAGGGAGATGGTCCCGTAGTTGAGGCGACTAAGGTCAATAGAACCCACAAAGAACTCATCAAAGATGGCCATGACCTCTGGTTTAATCACGTTCAGAAGGTGCGGAAGAAAATGACCGGGAGACCGTCCGGCCCCGGACGAAGGAGGAGTTCATCCCTTGATGGCCTCCGGACCTCCTGCCGAGAAGGGAGCCGTCAGAATGCGTTCTCTGCCAGAGACTAGTTGGGCGCCGCCCAACAATCCAGCGAGGAGATGCCGCTCCGAGTAGCGGGAGAGAAGAGGGACCGATAGAAACTGCCGACATGGGAGCGAATGTCGCGGGATCCTCGGCGAGGGCTGCCCCATCCCTGTGCAGGGGATGGTGTTGCGTCTACGGCGACCGTTGGCGATCGCCTGGAAGTAAGCCGTATTCGCATCGCCCTTCAAGACCCAACGCTGCGCGCCCCGAAGGCGCCAAAAGGCTTCCTCATCGGTGTGAATCACAGAGAGCTGGTCTTCGAGATCATAGCGGGAAAGCCACTCCTCCGGGGAGAGGCCCACCGCGTCAGCCCGCAAGTCAAGCGCCTGGATCACGGTGAGTAGCGCCTTCTTACGCTCTCTGGCGTCACGGCCCAGGTTGGCCCCCAGCCCTTCATAAATTGCCGGCCACGCTTCGCACAGAAGTGCCACGTGTCAATAGCAGAAGGGGGCGAGGGTGGGGGTGGGGGTGGGCGAGCCGCGTCCATCGAAGACATACGGCGCCGGTAAACCCAGCACAGGAGAGCCAGAAGGTCGCAAAGAGAAACCGAGGTGGGTCGGCGGACGCCTTTCGTCCATGGAGGGAAGGAGCAGGACGTGATCCGAGCCAATCCGGGTGATGGCGCGGAGGAAGCTAGAGGGCACCGGAGGTCCCAAATTGGAATTAGGACCCCGGGGCCCAGACGGACAGTGGTCGGAGGGGCCTGACGGTTGGTCCAAGTAAATCGGGCCCCAACCCGATCGATCTCCGGAGGGCGAGGTCGGCAATGAAGTCGTTAAACATGTCCATCCGGGCAAAGCAGACATTGCCATTGTTCTTGTCCTCTGGAACGCGCAGCAGGTTGAAGTCGCCCCCGACGACCATGGGGAGGGAAACGGCCGAGATTTTTCGATGGAGCTCCTCCAAGAAGGAGGCCGATCTACTATAATCCGCCGGCCCATAGACAATGATGATCTCCCACTTGAAGTTGAGCGACCTCTCGAATAGCTCCATGCTGACGAAGAATTCGCCCCGATCCATGCTACCCACCTCAAAGGTGGCATCCTTCACACCTAAAAGGATGCCACCCGAGTGGCCCGCGGCCTCCCACTAGAAGGGAGCCAGCACACGCAAATAGGTGAGAGCTCAGCCGATCAAGCTCAGGGAGAGCAAACTCGCGACGCATGGTCTCTTGCACCGCCACGATGTCGATGTGCTCATCACGCATATATTCCACTAACTGGCGGCGGCGGCCATCATGACCGAAGCCGCGGATGTTCCAGAAGAGGGCCCGCATTAAGGGGCCATTGGGGGGCTGCTTGACCCCAGAACTCGGGAAGCGCTAAGCGCACGAAGGGCCGCCGTACGGGAGCGGGTGCGACCCCGAATCTCCTGCACGGCCACCAAGGGAGGGGGGGCCGTCGATTGCGGCAAAGGTGGAGAGGGAGGTCCCCACCAGAGAGGCGGGTGGGGAACTAGGAGGGCCGCCCGGGCCTCCGCGAGCTTCCCATCGAGGACCTCACGGGCCCTGATGGCCGCGATCTGGGCAAGAGGGGGGCCAACTTCCCCGCGGAAAATGATCGCGGAGTCGGAGGCCACTTTGGCTAGGTGACCCAGGGGAGCAGACTCAAGCGCAGAGAAAGAACAAGACAAAGCAGAGGGGGAATGGAGGGCGACTGGCTCTGTGTTACGGGCGGCAAGACGGAGCTCCGCCCGCTCGGGATGGGCAACGCTGGCTGCCCTCGGGATGGAACGCATCCAGCCGAAAGCACTCCGCGGGAGGCCACCACCGGGAGGAGGCCGACCGACCGCGACGGGAGTAGGCGGCGGACCGAGGAGGGGAGGCTGGGCCAATGGGTGATGATCCGGGCCGCCCCCACCCAGGAGATGCCGGAGGAGATGGCGGCAGACCTGCCCAAAGACAGCCGAGGACGAGCTGGGCCGTGGGCGCAGGATCGGCCGGGGGGAGGGGCGGCGCACAGGGGGCCGCAGAGACCGTCTCCGTGGCAGCCAGCTGGAGACGACGGGCCGGAGGGGCATCCGGCCGTCATGGGAGGAGATGGCGACGGGGGGAGGCGAAGCCGGAGCGGGGGGGACCACCACAGGAGGCGTCCCCCATCTGCGGCCGCTGCCGGAGAGTCGGAGAGCAGGTCGCGGGGCAGGCCCACCGGGTCTAGCGCGTCCAACTCCAGCTCAAACGGATCGTTGTATAGCCAATGACAGACCCTCCATGCATGCACATAACTCCGCCTCCAGCGCTTCCCTACATGAGTAGAGCGCCCTACACGCTAAGAAGATGATCTCCCCTTGATCATTACAAAGAATCATTCCGGCCCCCGCCTCATTGCTATTCACAAAAGATCCATCCGTATTCAGTTTTACCCAACCTTCCTTTGATTTTGCCCATACGTGCACAGGTTCGGTGCTCCTCTCTTGCCATCTACCAGGGGCCATGGAGATGTATGATTTTCCTTTCTCTGGATCAATATGAGTGTTGGATTTAATAGCCAGAAGGGACTCCATATAGCCTTGAAGGAATCTGATCGAAACATCTAAAGGAGGAGCGGGTTTCTCATGGGTCACCTCGTTCCTAACATGCCAGCATCTCCATAGGGTCATCAACATCATGCACCTTTCTACCTCATTCAAAGAAGGAAGGGCGATCAGCAGCCACTCCTTCCCGCACATGGTTACATTCTCAGGACTTGGTATCCACCAGGTTTTTGCCATGGCATTGTACAGGTCCCGGCCGAGCTGACATATCATAAATGGGTGGTAATTATCCTCCTCCTCCAACCCACAAACTGGACAAATGCTGGTAATCTCAAGCCCTCTCTTCTGCTTATTTTTCCAAGTTGGAAGCGTGTCCGTGGCAAGCCGCCAAGCAAAGTTTTTGACAGTTGATGGAACACCACATCGCCAAATCATACTCCAACAAGTTCTAGCTCCATTCGGGGAAGAACTAGATCCCGCCATATTGGTTCTGTGCTGCTCATCGAAAGCTAGCTGATACACACTCTTAACAGTGAACATACCAAGTCTCCCAGGTCCCCATGCAATGACATCCTCCTCTAGCCTCGGTGACGCCCTAATTTTGATAATTTCGTCCACATCTGCTTGCATGAAATACTGCTGCAGCAACCCAACTTTCCATGCTCCATTGTCATCCAAAAGATCCGAAACGAAACGTATGCGGCATACGCCTTGGGGGGACATCGGTTTATATGAGAGGGGGCGTGGGATCCAATTATCTCGCCAAATACGGATACTCCTACCATTCCCGACCCGCCAGACCAAACCCTTCTTAAGGAGCTCCAAACCATAACTGATTGCTTCCCAAGAAGATGACGCATTGCCCGTGAACACCGTGTCCTCAAGTTTACCAGCCGGGTAGTATTTCGCTTTAAGAAGTTGTGCACAAAGACTGTCCGGCCTATCTATCTATCTCCACGCTTGACGAGCAAGTAAGGCCTGGTTAAACAAACGGAAATCCCGGAAGCCAACGCCGCCTCTATCTTTGGGCTGCAACAGATGGTCCCATGCATTCCTATGAACCTTCCTCTTCCCCTTCTCAGATCCCCAATAGAAGTTTCTGCACATTCTCGTCAGATCATCACATACTGAGAAGGGCAGTTTAAACACACCCATAATGTAAGTAGGGAGAGCCTGAGTCACAGACTTGATCAATACCTCTCTCCCGGGCTGAGCCACTACCGGAACAGGGCCATACCCCGACGGCCAAAACAATGCCGACGGCCCCCGTCGGCTTCTTCGGAGATATGCCGACAGCCTGGCTCTGGCCGCCGGGCGTAAAAGGCCGTCGGGCTATGTAGAGATAGGCCGACGGCACCCGTCGGCATAGAATGGTCGCCGGCCTAGCTGCATATTCGCCGGCTACCGCCGCCGGCTTACAACGGCCGTCGGCATACCTGCGGGGGCCCGCCACCCACAGCTAACGGCGTCGGACCTATGCCGACGGTCAAACGGGGCCGTCGGCATAGGTCCAAAGGCCACGTCATCGATCCCGCCGCACCATGCAGAGTTTATGCCGACGGCTGCCGCCGGCATATCTCGCCACGCCGCCGATCCGCTGACGCTGGTCGGATCTATACAGCTAGGCCGTCGGCATAGCTATATTTTTTCGCTCATATTTTTAATGCTTTTTGTGTATTATTATATCAACTAACATGTAGCATGTTAAATATAAACATACATATGAATATATATGTAGTTTGTTTTTTCATATATTATGAATATATATATAGTTTGTATTTTTTCGAGCACGTTAATAATGTGCGGTCATGTTCTTTAAATATAGATCCTTATATTTTATTAAAATCAAAAACAGCTATGCCGATGAAGTTTTGTGGCAGTTGCAAACGCCTCGACACCCGCCTCCAGAGAGTGACCCCCTCACATCCATGGTGTGCCCCCTCATGGACGGCGCCGCCGCACCTGGAGGGGGGGAAACGACGTCGGGTCTACACGGGTGGATGTAGCTGTGGTTTTGGCCCGGATGTTGCTCCGGTGTCCCTCCGGGCCGACCTAACACAACTGGTGGAGAGGTCCAGGTCAAAGCCCGTCTGTGGAAGTCAAAGGCTAGATCTCGTGGTCAACCGCCTGTGGTTAGGCGGACGGGGGCCTGGGGTAGCAATGCCACCGAGCGTGCATCGGCCCTCATACATGCGGGGTGGTGTTGTGGCATGTCCGAAGAGGCGGCACGCGTCTCCGTGCGTGCCCCCCCACGGACGCCGCCGCCAAAGACCGCAGGGGAAACGGACGCGTCCGGGTCTACACGGAGTGGATGTAGTCAGGTTTGGCCCGGATGTTGCTTCCGGTGTCCTTCGGGCCGACCCGACACAACCGGGTGGAGAGGTCCACCGGTCAAAGCCCGTCCGTGCAAAGTCAAAGGGCTAGATCCCGTGGTTAAACGCTTCTGAGGTTAGGCGGACAGGGGCCACAGGGGAGTAGCAATGCCACCGGGCGTCATCGGGCCCTCATACATGCCGTGGTGTTGTGGCATGTCCAAAGAGGCGGCACGCTGCTCGTGCGTGCCCCCCCACGGACAGGCCGCCGCCGCACCGGAAGGGGGGAAACGGACGCGCCGGGTCTACACGGAGTGGATGTAGCCGTGGGTTTGGCCCGGATGTTGCTTCCGGTGTCCCTCCGGGCCGACCCGACACAACCGGGTGGAGAGGTCCATCGTCAAAGCCCGTCTGCAAAGTCAAAGGGCTAGATCCCGTGGTCAAACGCACTGTGGTTAGGCGGACGGGGCCCTGGGGTAGCAATGCCACCGAGGCGTCATACCGGGCCCTCATACATGCGGGGTGGTGTTGTGGCATGTCCGAAGAGGCGGCACGCTGCCTCGGGTTGTGGCCCCTCACGGACGGCAATGAAACGGTAGTAGACGTTCTCGCGTAACGATGCAGCGTGAATATTATTAAATACTTGGAGCGCGATAAAATCATGAGTTTTTACACAACGCGGGCACATGTGCTATAGGACTGATGGTAATTTTTCATAATTTTTGTGATGGAGAAGTATCTCAACACTTCCCTCACGCGGATTGCTCTTCGCACGCGTCACGTTGTGGCCGGCGGCCTCCGGGGTAACATACCGTCAAAATCTTGCGAGGCGGCCTCTCACAAGTCTGGAAGTGTTGAGGCGGTTGCAACGCCCAAAGACGCTGCCTCCGGTGTGCCCCCTCACGGACGGCGCGCCACGGCACCCGGAGGGGGGAAACGGACGCCGTCGGGTCTACACGGAGTGGATGTAGCTGTGGGCTGGCCCGGATGTTGCTCCCGGTGTCCCTCCGGGCCGACCCGACACAACCGGGTGGAGAGGTCCACCGGTCAAAGCCCGTCCGTGCAAAGTCAAAGGGCTAGATCCCGTGGTCAAACGCTGTAGGGTTAGGGCGGACGGGGCCCTGGGGTAGCAATGCCACCGAGCGTCGCATCGGGCCCCTCATACATGCGGGGTGGTGTTGTGGCATGTCCGAAGAGGCGCACGCTGCTCCGGGTTGTGGCCCCCTCACGGACGGCAATGAAACGGTAGTAGACGCTTCCGCGTAACGATGCAGCGTGAATATTATTAAATACTTGGAGCGCGATGAAATCATGAGTTTTTACACAACGTGGGCACATGTGCTATAGGACTGATGGTAATTTTCATAAATTTTTGTGATGGAGAAGTATTCGAACACTTCCTCACGCTGGATTGCTCTTCGTGACGCTTCACGCATCGCGGGCCGGGCGGCCTCCGAGGGGTAGCATACCGTCAAAATCTTCCGTAGGCGGCCTCACAAGTCCGGAAGTGTTGAGGCGGTTGCAAACGCCAAAGACGCTCTCCGGGTGTGCCCTCCCCTCACTGACGGCGCCGCCGCACCGGAGGGGGGGGAAACGGACGCGCCGGGTCTACACGGAGTGGATGTAGCTGTGGGTTTGGCCCGGATGTTGCTTCCGGTGTCCGCTGGGCCGACCCGACACAACCGGGTGGAGAGGTCCACCGTCAAAGCCCGTCCGTGCAAAGTCAAAGGGCTAGATCCCGTGGTCAAACGCTACAGGTTAGGCGGACGGGGCCCTGGGGTAGCAATGCCACCGGAGCGTCGCATCGGGCCCTCATACATGCGGGTGGTGTTGTGGCATGTCCGAAGAGGCTGCACGTCTCGGTTGTGGCCCCCTCACGGACGGCAATGAAAGCGGTAGTAGACGCTCTGCGGTAACGATGCAGCGTGAATATTATTAAATACTTGGAGCGCGATAAAATCATGAGTTTTTACACAACGTGGGCACATGTGCTATAGGACTGATGGTAATTTTTCATAATTTTTTGTGATGGAGAAGTATTCAACACTTCCCTCACGCTGGATTGCTCTTCGCACGTCACGACCGTGGCCGCGACCTCGGGGTAGCATACCGTCAAAATCTTGCGAGGCGGCCTCACAAGTCCGGAAGTGTTGAGGCGGTTGCAAACGCCCAAAGACGCTGCCTCCGGTGTGCCCCCCCCTCACGACGGCGCGCCGCCGCACCCGGAGGGGGGAAAGCAGACGTCGGGTCTACACGGAGTGGATGTAGCTGTGGCCTGGCCCGGATGTTGCTCCCGGTGTCCTTCGGGCCGACCCGACACAACCGGGTGGAGAGGTCCACTGGTCAAAGCCCGTCCGTGCAAAGTCAAAGGGCTAGATCCCGTGGTCAAACGCCATAGGGTTAGGCAGGACGGGGCCCTATGGGGTAGCAATGCCACCGGAGCATCGCGCCGGGCCCTCATACATGCGGGTGGTGTTGTGGCATGTCCGAAGAGGCGACGCAGCGTCTCGGGTTGTGGCCCCTCACGGACGGCAATGAAACGGTAGTAGACGTTCGCGGTAACGATGCAGCGTGAATATTATTAAATACTTGGAGCGCGATGAAATCATGAGTTTTTACACAACGTGGGCACATGTGCTATAGGACTGATGGTAATTTTCATAAATTTTTGTGATGGAGAAGTATCTGAACACTTCCCTCTACGCTGGATTGCTCTTCGTGACGCTTCACGACTGTGGCCGGCGGCCTCCGAGGGGTAGCATACCGTCAAAATCTTCCGTAGGCGGCCTCTCACAAGTCTGGAAGTGTTGAGGCGGTTGCAAACGCCCAGCACGCGTCTCCGGGGTGTGCCCTCCCCCCCTCACGGACGGCGCCGCCGCCGGCACCTGGAGGGGGGAAACGGACGCGTCGGGTCTACACGGAGTGGATGTAGCTGTGGGTTTGGCCCGGATGTTGCTTCCCGGTGTTCCTATGGGCCGACCTAACACAACCGGATGGAGAGGTCCACTGGTCAAAGCCCGTCCGTGCAAAGTCAAAGGGCTAGATCCCGTGGTCAACCGCTACAGGGTTAGGCGGGACGGGGGCCCTGGGGGTAGCAATGCCACCGGAGCGTCGTACCGGGCCCTCATACATGCGGGGTGGTGTTGTGGCATGTCCGAAGAGGCGGCACGCGTCTCCGGGTTGTGGCCCCTCACGGACGGCAATGAAACGGTAGTAGACGCTACTGCGTAACGATGCAGCGTGAATATTATTAAATACTTGGAGCGCGATAAAATCATGAGTTTTTACACAACGTGGGCACATGTGCTATAGGACTGATGGTAATTTTTCATAATTTTTTGTGATGGAGAAGTATCTCAACACTTCCCCACGCTGGTTGCTCTTCAGACGCTTCACGACCGTGGCGGCGGCCTCCGGGGTAGCATACCGTCAAAATCTTGCGAGGGCGGCCTCTCACAAGTCCGGAAGTGTTGAGGCGGTTGCAAACGCCCAAAGACGCGTCTCCGGTGTGCCCCCCTCCCCTCACGGACGGCGCCCGCCGCCGCACCCGGAGGGGAAACGGACGCGTCGGGTCTACACGAGTGGATGTAGCTGTGGTCCTGGCCCGGATGTTGCTCCCCGTGTCCTTCCGGGCCGAACTGACACAACCGGGTGGAGAGGTCCACTGCTCAAAGCCCGTCCGTGCAAAGTCAAAGGGCTAGATCCCGTGGTCAAACGCTACAGGGTTAGGCGGGACGGGGGCCCTGGGGGGGTAGCAATGCCACCGGAGCGTCGTACCGGGCCCTCATACATGCGGGGTGGTGTTGTGGCATGTCCGAAGAGGCGGCACGCGTCTCCGGGTTGTGGCCCCCCTCACGGACGGCAATGAAACGGTAGTAGACGCTCATGTAACGATGCAGCGTGAATATTATTAAATACTTGGAGCGCGATAAAATCATGAGTTTTTACACAACGTGGGCACATGTGCTATAGGACTGATGGTAATTTTTCATAAATTTTTGTGATGGAGAAGTATCTGAACACTTCCCTCACGCTGGATTGCTCTTCGTGACGCTTCACGTTGTGGCCGCTGACCTCCGGGGTAGCATACCGTCAAAATCTTGCGAGGGCGGCCTCTCACAAGTCCGGAAGTGTTGAGGCGGTTGCAAACGCCCAGCACGCGTCTCGGGTGTGCCCTCCCCCTCACGGACGGGCGCCCGCCGCACTGGAGGGGAAACGGACGGCCGGGTCTACACGGAGTGGATGTAGCTGTGGTTTGGCCCGGATGTTGCTTCCGGTGTTCCTATGGGCCGACCTAACACAACCGGATGGAGAGGTCCACCGGTCAAAGCCCGCCGTCTGCAAAGTCAAAGGGCTAGATCCGTGGTCAACCGCTCTGAGGTTAGGCGGACGGGGCCCTGGGGGGTAGCAATGCCACCGGAGCGTCGTACCGGGCCCTCATACATGCGGGGTGGTGTTGTGGCATGTCCGAAGAGGCGGCACGCGTCTCAGGGTTGTGGCCCCCCTCACGGACGGCAATGAAACGGTAGTAGACGTTCTGCGGTAACGATGCAGCGTGAATATTATTAAATACTTGGAGCGCGATAAAATCATGAGTTTTTTACACAACGTGGGCACATGTGCTATAGGACTGATGGTAATTTTTCATAATTTTTGTGATGGAGAAGTATCTCAACACTTCCCTCTACGCTGGATTGCTCTTCGTGACGTCACGACCGTGGCCGCGGGCCTCCGGGTAGCATACCGTCAAAATCTTGCGTGGCGGCCTCTCACAAGTCCGGAAGTGTTGAGGCGGTTGCAAACGCCCAAAGACGCTGCCTCCGGTGTGCCCCCTCACGGACGGCGCGCCGGCCGCCGCACCCGGAGGGGAAACGGACGCGGCGGGGCTACACGGAGTGGATGTATCTGTGGGCCTGGCCCGGATGTTGCTCCCCGGTGTCCCTACGGGCCAATTCGACACAACCGGGTGGAGAGGTCCACTCGTCAAAGCCCGTCTGCAAAGTCAAAGGGCTAGATCCCGTGGTCAAACGCTCTGAGGTTAGGGCGGACGGGGCCCTGGGGTAGCAATGCCACCGGAGCATCGCACCGGGCCCTCATACATGCGGGTGGTGTTGTGGCATGTCCGAAGAGGCTGACGCAGCGTCTCGGGTTGTGGCCCCCTCACGGACGGCAATGAAACGGTAGTAGACGTTCTGCGGTAACGATGCAGCGTGAATATTATTAAATACTTGGAGCGCGATGAAATCATGAGTTTTTTACACAACGTGGGCACATGTGCTATAGGACTGATGGTAATTTTTCATAATTTTTTGTGATGGAGAAGTATCTGAACACTTCCCTCTACGCGGATTGCTCTTCGTGACGCTTCACGACCGTGTGGCCGGCCTCCGGGGTAGCATACCGTCAAAATCTTGCGAGGCGGCCTCTCACAAGTCTGGAAGTGTTGAGGCGGTTGCAAACGCCAAAGACGCTGCCTCCGGTGTGCCTCCCCCTCACGGACGGCGCGCCGCCGCCGCACCTGGAGGAAACGGACGCGTCGGGTCTACACGGAGTAGATGTAGCTGTGGGTTTGGCCCGGATGTTGCTTCCCGGTGTTCCTATGGGCCGACCTAACACAACCGGATGGAGAGGTCCATTGGTCAAAGCCCGTCCATGCAAAGTCAAAGGGCTAGATCCCGTGGTCAACCGCTACAGGTTAGGCGGGACGGGGCCCCGGGGTAGCAATGCCACCGAGCTGCCGCATCGGGCCCTCATACATGCGGGGTGGTGTTGTGGCATGTCCGGAAGAAGTGACGCAGCGTCTCGGGGTTGTGGCCCCCCCCTCACGAGACTGACAATGAAACGGTAGTAGACGTTCTGCGTAACGATGCAGCGTGAATATTATTAAATACTTGGAGCGCGATAAAATCATGAGTTTTTTACACAACGTGGGCACATGTGCTATAGGACTGATGGTAATTTTTCATAATTTTTGTGATGGAGAAGTATTCAACACTTCCCCACGCTGGTTGTTGCTCTTCGACGCCTCACGACTGTGGCCGCGGCCTCCGGGGTAGCATACCGTCAAAATCTTGCGAGGGCGGCCTCTCACAAGTCCGGAAGTGTTGAGGCGGTTGCAAACGCCCAAAGACGCTGCCTCCGGGTGTGCCCCTCCCCTCACGGACGGGCGCCGCGCCGGCCGGCACCGGAGGGGAAACGGACGCGTCGGGTCTACACGGAGTGGATGTAGCTGTGGTCCCGCCCGGATGTTGCTCCCGGTGTCCTTCCGGGCCGACCCGACACAACCGGGTGGAGAGGTCCACCGTCAAAGCCCGTCCGTGCCAAGTCAAAGGGCTAGATCCCTGGTCAAACGCTTCTGGGTTAGGCGGGACGGGGGCCCGGGGGGTAGCAATGCCACCGGAGCGTCGTACCGGGCCCTCATACATGCGGGGTGGTGTTGTGGCATGTCCAAAGAGGCGGCACGCGTCTCGGGTTGTGGCCCCCTCACGGACGGCAATGAAACAAAGTAGTAGACGCTCATGCGGTAACGATGCAGCGTGAATATTATTAAATACTTGGAGCGCGATAAAATCATGAGTTTTTTACACAACGTGGGCACATGTGCTATAGGACTGATGGTAATTTTTCATAAATTTTTGTGATGGAGAAGTATTCAACACTTCCCTCACGCTGATTGCTCTTCGCGACGCTTCACGATCTGTGGCCGCGGCCTCGGGGTAGCATACCGTCAAAATCTTGCGAGGCGGCCTCTCACAAGTCTGGAAGTGTTGAGGCGGTTGCAAACGCCCAAGACGCTGCCTCCGGTGTGCCTCCCCCTCACGGACGGCGCCGCCACCGCACCGGAGGGGGAAACGGACGGCCGGGTCTACACGGAGTGGATGTAGCTGTGGGTTTGGCCCGGATGTTGCTTCCCGTGTTCCTATGGGCCGACCTAACACAACCGGATGGAGAGGTCCATCGTCAAAGCCGTCCGGGTGCAAAGTCAAAGGGCTAGATCCCGTGGTCAACCGCTTCTGAGGTTAGGGCGGGACGGGGCCCTGGGGTAGCAATGCCACCGGAGCGTCGTCGGGGCCCTCATACATGCGGGTGGTGTTGTGGCATGTCCGAAGAAGGCGACGCAGCGTCTCCGGGTTGTGGCCCCCCCCCTCACGGACGGCAATGAAACGGTAGTAGACGCTTCGCGTAACGATGCAGCGTGAATATTATTAAATACTTGGAGCGCGATAAAATCATGAGTTTTTACACAACGCGGGCACATGTGCTATAGGACTGATGGTAATTTTTCATAATTTTTGTGATGGAGAAGTATCTGAACACTTCCCTCTACGCTGATTGCTCTTCGCGACGCTTCACGATCGCGGGCCGGCCTCCGGGGGCTAGCATACCGTCAAATCTTGCGTAGGCGGCCTCTCACAAGTCTGGAAGTGTTGAGGCGGTTGCAAACGCCCAGCACGCATCTCCGGGGTGTGCCCCCCCCCCCCTCACGGACGGCGCCGCCGCCGGCACCTGGAGGGGGGAAACGGACGCGTCGGGTCTACACGGAGGGGATGTAGCTGTGGGCCTGGCCCGGATGTTGCTCCCGGTGTCCTTCCGGGCCGACCCGACACAACCGGGTGGAGAGGTCCACTGGTCAAAGCCCGTCTGCAAAGTCAAAGGGCTAGATCCCGTGGTCAAACGCTTCTGAGGTTAGGGCGGACGGGGGCCCCGGGGGTAGCAATGCCACCGAGGCGTTGCATCGGGCCCTCATACATGCGGGTGGTGTTGTGGCATGTCCGGAAGAGGCGGCACGCGTCTCGGTTGTGGCCCCTCACGGACGGCAATGACACGGTAGTAGACGTTCTGCGGTAATGATGCAGCGTGAATATTATTAAATACTTGGAGCGCGATAAAATCATGAGTTGTTTACACAACGTGGGCACATGTGCTATAGGACTGATGGTAATTTTTCATAATTTTTTGTGATGGAGAAGTATCTAAACATTTCCCTCTACGCGGATTGCTCTTCGTGACGCTTCACGACTGTGGCCGGCGGCCTCCGGGGGCTAGCATACCGTCAAATCTTGCGTAGGCGGCCTCTCACAAGTCTGGAAGTGTTGAGGCGGTTGCAAACGCCCAGCACGCGTCTCCGGGGTGTGCCCCCCCCCCCCCCGCACGGACGGCGCCGCCGCCGGCCCCGGGGGGGGGGAAACGGACGCGTCGGGTCTACACGGAGTGGATGTAGCTGTGGGTTTGGCCCGGATGTTGCTTCCCGGTGTTCCTATGGGCCGACCTAACACAACCGGATGGAGAGGTCCACTGGTCAAAGCCCGTCCGTGCAAAGTCAAAGGGCTAGATCCCGTGGTCAACCGCTACAGGGTTAGGCGGGACGGGGCCCTGGGGGTGGCAATGCCGGAGGCGTCGTCAGACCGGGCCCCTCATACATGCGGGTGGTGTTGTGGCATGTCCGAAGAGGCGACGCTGCGTCTCGGGTTGTGGCCCCCCCTCACGGACGGCAATGAAACGGTAGTAGACGCTCGCAAGAACGATGCAGCGTGAATATTATTAAATACTTGGAGCGCGATAAAATCATGAGTTTTTACACAACGTGGGCACATGTGCTATAGGACCGATGGTAATTTTTCATAATTTTTGTGATGGAGAAGTATTCAACACTTCCCTCTCACGCTGATTGCTCTTCGCGACGCTTCACGATCGTGGGCGGCGGCCTCCGGGTAGCATACCGTCAAAATCTTGCGAGGCGGCCTCTCACAAGTCCGGAAGTGTTGAGGCGGTTGCAAACGCCAAGACGCGTCTCGGGTGTGCCCCCCCTCACGGACGGCGCCGCCCGGCACCCGGAGGGGAAACGGAGACGCGTCGGGTCTACACGGAGTGGATGTAGCCGTGCCTGGCCCGGATGTTGCTCCCGGTGTCCCTCTGGGCCGACCCGACACAACCGGTGGAGAGGTCCACCGGTCAAAGCCAGTCAGGTGCAAAGTCAAAGGGCTAGATCCCGTGGTCAAACGCTTCTGAGGTTAGGGCGGACGGGCCCCGGGGTAGCAATGCCACCGAGCGTCGTCATCGGCCCTCATACATGCGGGGTGGTGTTGTGGCATGTCCGAAGAGGCGGCACGCGTCCGGGTTGTGGCCCCCTCCAGTGTCGGCGGCGGCGCCGTGTGGGCCACGCATCAAGACACGTGCCGCCTCTTCGGACATGCCACAACACCACCCGGTTGTGGTAGGTCATCCGATATATATATAAACAGCAAAGTCCCGATGCGGCTGTTCCCCATTCCAGGTGCCGGCTAGCGGTGGCACCGCTCATGAGGCAGGTCACACCGCTGTGTACAGAACCAAAAAATAATGTATGTATGCTTATTAACACGTACTATATGTAAGTTAGTCAAATAATAATATTTAAGAAAACATAAAATATAGCTATGAAAAAAAAGAAAAAAACTAACGAGTGGAGGGGGTTGACCGGGAAGTGGATAAGGGAACTATGATAAAAAGATCGATGACGTGGTAAAAAAAGGAAAAAAAAGAAAAAATAACTATGAAAAAAATATAGCTAAGAAAAAAAGAAAAAAAAGAAAAAAATAAAAAGAAAAATATGCTCACGGCTAAGCCGGGCTTAGGTGCCACGTGGCGACCTCAGCTATGCCGACGGCTTAGCCGTCGGCATAGGAAACCCTTATCCACTCGGAGCGACCAGCGCGCAGCTAGCCACTCGTTTGTTTCTACCCCACCCCGACCAGCGCGCCGCCGCCGCACCCCCCGACCTGCGCCATGGAGGCCCCCCGCCCCTGCCTGACTGCCACGCCACAGACGGCCCTCCCCTCACGCACCTCCCACTCCCAGACACCCTCCCCTGCCACAGACGGCCCTCCTCCTGCCACAGACCTCCCACTCCTCAAGACACCTCCCCCTCGCCAAGACTCTAGTCGAGCCAAGACGTCCACCCCTCATGGTCGCCAAGACCTCCACCTCATGGTCGCTGCCACGGCCTTCTCCCGACCCGCTGCCTGGCCTCTCCTCGACCTCGCTGCTGCGGCCGGTCGCGTTCGGCCGGCCCCATCCCTCCCGTCCACGACCGCCCCTGCCTCACCACCCCCTCCACCGCCGCGCCCCTGCCACGCCCGTCTTGGTGAGCAACTTTTTTTTTCATTTTTTTCATTTTTTTGCTACTGTTGCATGGAGGGATGGTTGATGTTAGATGGATGTTAGATGTTAGATGTTGGATGTTGGATGTTGGATGTTAGATGAATGTTAGATGTTGGATGTGGGATGTTAGATTTTTATCATGATGATCTTGTCATTTGAGTTGTGCTCCAAAATTGGTATAAGATGAGTGGTTATTTTTATGATGATGATCTTGTCGAAAAAATTGAACCGGACAAAATTGGACACTTGACAGAAATTGAACCGGACAAAATTGGACACTTGACAAAATTGAACTGGACAAAATTATGATATGATGAGTGGTTATTTAATCATGATGGTCTTGCTAAAAAAATTGAAGGACAAAATTTGACACTTGACGAAACATGATTTTTTTTCATAGTTAAAAGTATCAATGCTTAATGTGATGTGATGACCTAATTTTTTCACTCGTGTAATTAACAGGATTTGTGGTGTTCCATCTTCGTGGAGTGATCGTCGACGTTGGAGGTGTTGGTCCAGGATCGCCCCTCTCCTTTGATCGACTACATCGGAGGGTGAGCAACAATTCCATGACCTCGTCCACTTTTTTCCATGTAACTAGATTGAATTTTCACATCAAGTCGCGTAACCTAGGTCTCCCGTCCGAAAGGGTTGCATCGATAAATATGCATTCAATTGCATATTTATCATCGCAGCTCTTTCGGATTGTCCAGCGCTTTCCACGGACAGCCGAGGATGTGTAGATTGGATTTGTTCATGCTCTACCCTGCTCGAGACAGGATTTGGCGGCGCCTCCTGTTGTTCTCCGGATGCACATTCTCTCGGCATTTTGCCGAGATGTGTATTTGGAGAACGTGGGAGGTGCTGCCAAATTTTGTATCGGAATGGGGTAGAGCATGGACCGTACTCAATCTACACATTCTCGGGTGGGATTAGGACCCATCTTTACCTATTAGAGATGTAGGTGGATTACTCACAACCTTGTAAAAATAAAATATTGATGTTGGTAATTTAAATGAATCCTTAATTTTGTTGTGTGGCTTCCAATAAAGCGTAGATGGCAGATAATCGGTGGATGTATAGTGGGTTTATCCGTCGAATCAAGTAACAACAGAGTGGGTCGAGAAAACTGATGTGTTCTTGAAAGAGATATTCCGTAGTCCAATGAGGATGGTGCCGTAATGCCCGTGTGCGGATGTGAGAGACGTATCCGCAGAGATAAGAGTGAGATGACTAAGCACCTTCGCACGCATGGATTTATGCCCAACTTTAATATGCCGATAAACTTTGCCTGCCGGGACCGTGGTAGAGAGGATGTGATACGACAACGCGCCGCTGGTTATGAGGACGATGGGGTTAGAGACATGCTAGATGATGTCTTTGTTGACAAATGACACCTCCGTCACATTCAGCGTAATGAACCGGAGGAGCCAAGGAAACCGCAAAAGGCCTTCCCGGAAATCTTGGCCTCACAAAGAAACCTCTCTATGAGGGTGCCAAGCTGTCTGTGTTGGATGCCATCTCGCAACTGATGGCAGTGAAGGCTGAGTACGACTGTAGCCGAGGTTGCTTCGAAGCATTTCTGGGAGTATGGACTAACAGCCTGCCCGAGGGCCATGAACTGCCGAAAACCATGTACGGTACGAAGAAAATCATGAAGGCGCTCTCCATGGACTATGAGAAAATACATGTTTGTCCAAAGAATTGCCTTTTGTTTAGGCATGAGTATGCGGATGACAACTACTGTAGGAAGTGCGGTTCCTCTCGGTATATTGAGGTGGTCGATAAGCATGGTCAAGCGGCAGCTAAAAATCCTCGTGAAGGTTCTTCGGTATCTTGATTTTATAAAAGACTGCAGCGCCTTTTCATCACCGAGGAGTCTCGCCAAAATGATGAAGTGGCACAAGGAAGGGAAAAGGTACAATCCAAAAAAATTGTACATACATCAAGGTGAAGCATGGAAGTCATTCGATATAAAGTACCGGAGGAAGCAGCCGAGGTCGGGAATGTCGTAATTGCTATAACAGGTGATGGGTTCAATCCATATGGTATGTCGTCTAATCCACACAGCTGCTGGCCCATATTTGTTATTCCGCTCAATCTCCCTCCCGGCGCCATAATGCAACGCAAGACCATGTTCCTGTCGCTTATAATTCCGGGCCTGAATATCCGTGGAAGAATTTGAGTGTGTTTATGCAGCCGTTGGTGGATGATTTGCACCATTCTTGGTACTTCCCGAGGTTGACATACGACCGCATCTGCAGAAAAATTTCTTGATGAAAGTTTGGCTACTGATTGCATGCATGACTTTCCGGCTATGCCTGCTCATGCGGATGGTGTACAAGTGGAAAGATGCCTTGCCCAAAGGTGCATGCAGGCCTTGATTTTCATTTGGATGAAGAAGGGTGGCAAGTATGTTGCCTTTGACCAGCATCGACAATTCCTCCCTCCGCACCATCCCGATAGGGAAGACAAGAAGAACTTCACAAAAGGCAAAGTTGTCCATGAAGTAAATGAGATTCCAACGTTTTACGGTGAGGATGTGCTTGCTCAGCTCAAAGCTCTTAAGCCTCGCCTCGTGAAGGGAAATGCAAAGGCAAAGGAAAAGGTAAAGGGAAAAATGTTTTGAAGGATATGGTGAGACGCACAACTGGACTCACATTACCCCCTTCACGCAGCTTCCCTATTTTAAGGACCTCAAACTTCCATACAACATCGACGTGATGCACACCGAAAAGAATGTCGCAGAGTCCCTTTTTAACACGATCCTCAACATTCCCGATAAGACAAAGGATAATGTTTATGCTAGAGTCGATCAATGTAATATTTGTGATAGACCACGCCTTCACATGCAACCTCCCATGTGCAGTCGAAAATCTTGGTTCAAGCCGATGTCGACTTCAGACTTAAAAAGCATCATAAGATGGAGGCATTCAAGTGGCTGAAACACGTCGTGAAGTTCACTGATGGTTATGCGTCGGATATAAGTAAGGGGGTCAATCTTTCAACGGGCAGAGTGACCGGGCTCAAGAGTCATGACTATCATGTATGGATTGAGCGGATTATGCCGGTGATGGTTCGGGCTATGTTCCCGGCGTGTCCGGCGGTGCTTGCGGAGTTAAGCCATTTCTTCCAAACGCTTTGTGCTAAAGAAGTATGTCCTGAGAAGATAAAAGAAATGCATAAGAAGGCGCCGGAGTTGATATGCAAGCTAGAGAAGATCTTCCCGCCAGGCTTCTTTACTCCGATGACACATCTCATTTTGCACCTTGCAAACGAGGTATTGTTGGGGCCCTGTGGCAAGATCGCTAAAGACGGCCCCGAGAGATGTAACAAGCATCCGAGATGTAAATGTGGAAACAAAGCTAAGATTGAAGCTTCCATAGCGAGGCGCTTATCCTAGAGGAGGTGGCAGACCTCGTGACAGCCTACTATCCGGACCATGTTCCCATGTTGCACAATAAGGTGTCTCGATACAACATGTAAGAACCCAAGTATAAACCCAAGTTGCCTCTATTCACCGGGCAAGGTGGCAGGGCTGGATGCTCGACATCTTATGTCATGCCACGAGATGAGTGGGAGGATGTCATGTTCTATATCTTGCACAACATCAAGGAAGTTGAGGATGAGTGGATGAGGTAATACCTTTGCACCATTCTTTTAGTCAATTCATTATGTTCACTTTGCCTAGTTCTTATACCGCTTTTCTTATTGTAGTCAATTCGTTGAGGAAGAGTGGACGGGGATGTTGCCTCCTACTGAAGCGGAGGTACTTGCTCTTCTCCGAAAGGGTGCTGATGGAAGGAAAAATTTCGTTGCGTGGTTCATGGAGAAAGTAATTTTTCACACTTCCCTATTACCCATTTCACACTTCCAATTAAACTCATGCACCCTATAATTTCAATTAAACTTGTAGGGAAATGATCCGAACGAATCAATGGATGAAGAATTGAGATGGGTTTCCATGGGTTTTGACCCTACCGTCATGACATGCCAAAAGTATGATGTGAATGGGTATCGCTTCCATACAGAGGAGCACCGTAACAACCGGCCTGATCCCAAAACCATAAATACCGGAGTCTTCACCGAAGGAGATAATAATGTAGATTACTACGGAAGGGTAGGAAAATATACGAGCTTACATTCAAATGTGGCCGTAAACACCTAAGTCTCACCGTGTTCAAATGTCGATGGTTCGACCCCAAAAGGGTCTCGAGACATACGCCTTCCGTTGGTTTAGTTGAAGTTAAACCATCAACCGCCTATGCCGAGCTGATCTCTTTAGTGCCGCTACCCAGGCCACACAAGTATATTATCTGCCTTACCCATGCCATAAAGAGTACCTAAAGGGTTGGGAAGTTGTGTTCAAGGTGTCGCCACATGGTAAGCTACCGGACCCGAACGATGATGATTACTACAACATAAACCCCATGACATACGAGGGAGTGTTTTTCAAGAGGAACATGATGACGTGGTCCAAAACAAGGAGGATGATGACTTGGGTTATGTTGACTGGACCCAAACGATGACGGCTGCCGGATTGATGGTGAGGCAATTGTGAATCAAAGAGACATAATTATGCTTGAAAAGTTAAATGAAGACGGACGCCGACGATGAGGAAGAGCCTCCACCTCCGTCGGAAAAACGTAAGAAGATATGCGGATAGTGATGATGAGACCGGTCGACAAATAGATTACAATAGTGATGATTCATATGGGTTCTAGAAAATGTATGTTCTTTTAATAATGTTCTCTTCCGTTATTAATGTATTTCCTGTATGCTTGTTTTTTATATCCTTACTAATTGTTTATTCTCTTCTCAATGCAGGTTTGCTAATCATGGGCAAGTCCAGCGTGCCGCTTTCCTCAAGAAAATCAAAGGAGGACTTACTCGGAGTGGACGAGCCCACAAGGTTCCCTCTCGACACGCGAGGATGGCACCTCATAGGGAGGTGGAGGGGCCGGGAGGAGACCCTAGAGGAGGAGGGGGGTGGGGAGAGCCCCTAGAGGACGAGGAGGTGGGGGAGAGGCAACCGTGCCAAAAAACTCCGGGCCGTGTCCGAAATAGGAGGGTCTTCTTCGATGCCCTCCTATGCTAATGCAGCTTCTGAGTCTGAGGAGGAGGAGTATATTCCTGATGCCGAGGAGGAGGAGGCCGAGGAGGAGGAGGCCGAGGAGGAGGAGGCCGAGGAGGGCGAGGAGGGTGGAGGGGAGGTTGACCCGAGTTGTGGGGTGACTTGCCACCGGTGCTCCGCAGGGGTGGCTGCGTGGTAATGCCGGAGTACCTACACCACCTTCTATCGAGGCGCACAAGTGGCTCATTGAACCTGCGGGGACAGAGTAAGTGCATCTCAATCATACTTTCAACACATGACAAATTTTTTTTATTGTACACATGGCAACCCTTTGATTCTTTTGCAGTAACTGGATCCTTCACGGAAAGGGCCAGAAACCAAGGCCTTCTCACCGTCTCTGTTGAAGCAGTTTTGGCCTGGCCTATTCTCGCCTGCTGCCGACAGGGACCCACAGCTGCATGTTTTGGCCACAAGCTGGGCCCACTACGAGGCTTGTCAGAACGCTGGAGTACGGACGGCCGCTAAGGCCGTGATCACCAAATTTTGGGTAAGTTCCATTTTGAATCACTTGTCTTTAGTTTCGTTCATAGTTTATCATTGAATCACTCAACTCATGCCTTGTTTGCTTCTGGTTTATGCATGATTGCAGCAACTATAGAGTTCTTGACGAGCACAAGGCCAGAGCCGACGTGGTCTTACTTGCGTCTGCAAAGAAGAAAGCTCGTCGATTCTTGAAGACGAGGTGCGTTGGGTTGCCGTCTCACAAGACTACCACATCTACCGCAACAAAAGATGACCAAAACTCAAGCACAGAGGGACAAAATTACCATGAGCAGGAGCAGTTCATGATGGTAACTATTATCGACTTTTCATTGTTTCAAGGAGTCAACTATATGTTTCGTGCTCACATGTCCTGCTTCCAAAATTTGCATAGGTTGTTCCTCCTTGGTGCTATGGAAGGCATGACGGATGGGCGTGTTTGGTGGATAGGTGGGTCGGTGACGATCCGAGTTTGTTGCCAAGAGCATCAAGGCCCGGCTAACCGTGGAAAAGACGGGACACACGGCCAAGGAAACAGGAACATTGGGGCTTCAAGGCCATGAAGGTATATCTATATGAAAGATGCATTTTAGTTATTATTTACCGTCTTTTTATAATGTATGGCTAAATTCTGTTTGACGTTGCAGGAGGACAAGTTGCAGAGCCCCCCCCCCCCCCTCGGACATGGAGTCGTGGAAGCTGGCCTGCGAGCGGAGTGGTCGCAAGGAGGGCGAGAGCCGGTACTACGGCAACACCGAGCAACACCTGGAGTCTTACACTCAGAACTATCAGAAGTTGCATCCGGATGTTCCCGTTCCTGAGGTCGCCCAGTCTCAGATCGACGACACGGTGGTGGTGGCCATCCAGGGTAAGTCCCATGGCCGGTATCCGTGTTTCGTTGGCTTGATCACTCCGTCGATCTCGTACACACGGCTTCGAGCTACCAACCCGAGCCCGTTAGAGAGTACGGGCGTCGTAGCCTCCCTTAGACCGCCAACGTCTGTAAGTACTTCCCTTATCTTCTTTGTCTCTATCTTTCTTAGTTTATTTTCATCATCGCCCACTTAGAAACAACCTCAATTTTGTAGGCATATCAGGCCTTTCTCGAGCATAGGCATATTGAGGTGAGGGAGTACTTGCACAGCAGTGAAGGCTAACGATGATTACAGCCGTCAATCGATGGCGGTTAGTTTTGCCCTCTTATACCAAGCTCTAATTTGCACTTTCATTCCTTCTGTCTTTGTTGATCACGGCTTGTTTCTATGTGGACTTGTTTAACTAACATCCGTGCTATCTTGGCGTCTTGGACTAACCGCACGGAGCCACCACAAGTTGGACCCCCACCACCACTGCGGGAGACGCCCCACACCTTCGCATCGCTCGAGGAATGGCTGGCACTAGGCGGTGATACTCCGGTTAGTAAATTTGCCTAACTAATGACAAACTAGTTCTCGCTCATTCAACACTATCATGTCATATTTACCGTTAGAAACTTCTTTCAAACATGTAGGGGACCGGTGGCTCGACTCCTGCTCCGTCGACCCCAGTCACTCCGATCTGGCAGAGTGATGGTGGTCGCGGTGGCGGTTTTGGTGGAGGTGGACTCGGTGGTGCTTGATGTCGATGGTGTATGCGGCCGTTGTGGCATGTCTTTCATGTTTCAACTTTTATGATGTTTCATGTCTTGCACTATTCTTATGTTCGTGGACTTTCGCCGGTGATGATCTTGACTATGTTTAAATGATGTTGATGAACTGTCATATTTCATATTATTCTGCTTTTGAAATGTTGTCAAATGAATTGGCAAAGAGAAAACAGGAAAAATAAAAAATAAAACTATGCTTCACGGGCGAAGCCGGCATAGATACGCCCAGGACCACCAGGAGGCGACACGTGGCAGAGCTATGCCTATGGCAAAGCCGTCGGCATAGATATAAATCTATGCCGACGGCTTGGCCGTAGGCATAGCCCTGCCGCCAGGTTAAACCAGGGAGCGACACGTGGCGAAGATATGCCTAAGGCAAAGCCGTCGGCATAGATTTTGACGGCGCCGTCCGTTGCCGTCAGACGGAAAACTACGCCGACGGCTAATCTATGCCGACGGCTGTGCCAGGGCCGTCGGCATAGCCGCCTATGCCGACGGCATTTTTATGCCGACGGTCCGACAGAGTACGCCGACGTGATCTACATCGACGGGATATGCCGACGGCAGCCGTCGGCATAGATCTATGCCGACGGCTATTGGGCCTATGCCGACGGCCCGTGGCCGTAGGCATAGACCGCGAGTCCGGTAGTGAGCCAACCAACCATCACCCCATTGAATAAGTCTCTTAGTAAGCCTCAACTTTAAATTCTGAAATTTGCCCTTTGACATACGTCCTTCCGGAGTTGGGAGGCGAAGGTATTTTTCTTCAAAGATCATACTGGTAACCCCTAAAACATCCCGAACCTAGTCTTGTACAATTGTGGGACAAGCTTTACCAAAAAAACGACGAACATTTATTGTAATTCAAGCTCTGTCCCGTCGCTGCACCATACAAATCTAGAGCCAACTTCACGTTTTCTGCCTGAACCCTTGAGGCTTCGAAAAATAACATAGTGTCATTAGCAAACAACAAATGTGAAATGCCCGGGGCCCTTCTGACCTTAACTGGGGTAATGCTTCCCGAGGCTACTTTACTCTTCAAGATAGCCGACAAACCATCAGCAACAAACAAGAATAGAAATGGTGAGAGAGGGTCTCCCTGCCGTAGCCCACACGACGGTGCAAATGAATCCAAGAGGGTCCCATTTAATTTAACAGAATACCTCACCGATGTGACACAAGACATTATCCAGTCAATCCACCGCTGAGAGAACCCCAACTTTTGCATCACCTGCTCCAGAAAAACCCAATCCACCCTATTATATGCCTTTGAGAGGTCGAGCTTATAAGCACATAAACTTTTTGTAGGGTCTTTTTCCCGCTTGATATAATGAATGCACTCAAAGGCCACCAGTGCATTGTCTGTGATCATTCTGCCAGGAATAAAAGCACTCCGTTCAATCGAGATCAAGTCATCCAATAGAGGCCTAAGCCGATTCACTAGACACTTGGATATGACTTTGTAAGTAACATTAGAGAGGCTAATCGTCCTGTAATCAGACATCATGACAGGGTTAGTAATTTTGGGAATAAGAACAATGGAAGTAGAGTTAACTCCCTCTGGCATAATCCCTGTCTGGAAGAAATCCTTAACCGCTGCAATGACTCCATCCTTCAAGGTGCTCCAATTCCTCTGAAAGAATCTAGCCGGAAAACCGTCCGGCCCTGGTGCTTTCAAGGGCCCTATTTGAAACAGCGCATCCGAAATTTCCTTGTCAGTAAAAGGAGCGCACGGTCTCTGGTTATCCTCTTCAGAGACCAAGGACTCGAATAGGTCCAATACAGGTGCGGCATCAAGTGAAGGAACTGCAGCAAATATAGTGTGAAAATAATCATTCGCAACCTTCCCCATAGCTGCCAAATCTGAATGTACAACACCTATGATGTCAGTCAGCTGCTGGATTTTATTTTTCCTAGCTCTCCAAATAGCTTTCCTCTAGAAAAATTTCGTGTTACGATCACCTTCTTTCAGCCAAGAGATCCTAGATCGTTGTAGCCAAATCATCTCCTCTTGATACAAAAGTTTGTTCATTCTATCCGTCACTCTTCGGATGTCCTCTTTGTCAGCGTTCATATGCATGAGCTCTTCTAGCTGAGTTCGGGACTTTGCAATTTCACGTGATACATCACCAAATTTTCTGCTCCACCTTCCCAGCGACCTCAAGGTCATCGACAGCGCCCCTTGCAGTTGCTCTAAATTCTGCACCTGCCCAACTGCTACCCACGCCTCTTTTATCACATCTGGCAAAGACGAATCTCGTTCCCAAAAAATTTCATACCTTCTGGTCTTCACGGGGCTCGGTCCTGGATCTTGCTCTCCTTTCAGAATCACCATAACATGGTCCGAGCAAGGTGACAAGACATGCACAACAGACGCAAACACATACATATTACGCCAGGAACTTGAAGCAACAACACGATCTAACCGCACCCGAACATTGTTCATGCCACTTCTCTTATTATCATATGTGAATGGTACACCCTTAAACCCTAGATCCACCAATCTGCACGTCTCCAACACATCTTTGAAAGCGATCATTTGAGCTTCGGCCCTTGGTGTGGCGGAGAAGTGTTCAAAGTCCCATAATTCCTCATTAAAGTCGCCAATAACTAACCAAGGAAGATCATTGACAGATTTGAGCTGTTGTAGCTTAGACCACATGAGATGCCTATTCTCCACGCGAGGTTCTCCATATACAAAGGTGATGCGCCAAGGTGCTGCTCCCTCACTAATCCGAACAGTGGTATCAATGTATCTGGCCTCCTTGTCCAATATATCCACCATGCAGTTTTCATGCCAATATAAAGCTAGCCCACCACTCATGCCATTGCTATCCACTCCGCAAAAACCCTTCAGACCCAACCTGCTCCGAAGTCTCCTCATCTTAGCCTCTTTCTGCCTTGTTTCACACAAAAATACGAACATGGGGGAATGCAACTGGCACATCGTCGCTAACTCTCAAACTGTCCAGGGATTCCCCCCACCCCGACAGTTCCAACTGAGGCAATTCATTGGGCTCGGCGGTCCTCCATGACGGAGGCCGCCTCTCTTGAGATGTCCATGTCCTCTTCTATTCCCTCTATTCCTTCCACACCCTGCCTCCTCCTTTTAACAATGGGGGCCTTACCAGGGGTCGACACCGAGGAGCTAGCACTCGGGTCGGTTGCCGCTCCTCCCCCATGCTCTATCATCAATACCCTACCCGCCACCTTTCCTGCTAGGTCGGGCATCGGCTGACCTCTCACCATAATGCTACCGTCCCCCGCAATGAGCCGCTTACGCACAAGACGACCCTCTTCAATAGATCCTCTGATGAAAGCTAATGTTGGCTCCGACCTTGCCACATTGTCATGGCCATCACCAACTTCCTCCTGACCCCCTGCATGGTTGGTTCTACCTCCCCTAGAACTGCTACCACCTCCTCCTCTTCTTCCTCCTCTACTGCCTCCACCTACACCCCCTCTACCAGCTTCAGACCAACCCCCTCTCCCACCTCTAGCTCCACTACTAACCGGCTCATTAATCCAGTGTAGCCAATCTCCCCATTCACACGAGCGTGGGTCATGAACCCCATCGCCACACTCCTCCACCACATGCCCCATGCGGACAAAAGAAGCAAAAATCTGGCAATTTTTCATAGTAAACTGGGTACTTCTTCCTTTCTTTGAGTGTAATAGGGACAAAACGAACCAGCGGTTTATTCACATTAACAAACACCCGCACTCTCAAGTAGCTCGAAGGGTTAATTCTGCCTTCATTGACAGCCACCGTGAATGGCGGCTCCCCAACCTTTTTGGCTACCTTCTCAGCGAGCTCCTTCTTCCTTGTCAAACCATCTGGCAAGCCCTTTACTCTTGCCCACAAAGGGTACAGATTCAATGCATAGTCTGACACATTAGTGAAGCCATCGTAATCAACTAACACCACTGGGTCCCTTCTGAACTGCCAAGGCCCCCCCCCCTCCATTACGCGCTTCTAGTCTCCAAGGCAATGACACTGAGCCAAAAACAAATTCGGGCCTTTGATGTTGAAGGTATCTCCTTGTGCACACGTCCATGCGTTCCTCATAGAATTCAGTAAGGCAGCATGGCTAAACGGGCGCTGAGTATGAACCCTAAAAAGGGCTAGCCATCAGACCTCTCTGATTAACTCTTCTACCTCCCCAGAGAGATCAAGATCCTCCTCTTCTTCTCCATGTAGGTTAAGACCCTCGAAAGCATCCTCTAGGTTTGGATCGGGACCAAGGTGATCCCATCCGCTATCTTCCTCTTCCTCCCGATCTTCGACATCTTCCTCCTCCATGTCCTACTCTCCAACTGGCTCTTGTTGTACTGCACCGACCGCTCGCCGGCCATCGCCTGGGTCACAGGCCTCCCGATCTATATCCAGCCTCTCCTTTTCCTCTTCGGTCTCCGCTCCTCCCGATCCCCCAGCGTTCTACATGTTCAACGCGCGACGAGAAACCCCGTACGCGATCCTGCGCGCCGATCAGGCGTGAGATCGGCGATGATTTGCCTGGATATGTGTGGACTTCGGCGGGATCGCCGAAGGAGTCGGGAGACCCTAGGAAACCCTAGGGGAGATAGTCTTCTTCTACTCGTCTTCAATCATTAGCTTTCATAAGAGTACACATCCATGAAATTATAAATGATTGTAATATGGAAAAAAATCTTTGTGAATATAACTTTCTGCCAGTAAACATGAATAAATAATAAGTCAATACTATTTATGCTTGATTGTCTAAATATTGTGTATAGAAATATTTGGTTCCCCTAACAAAATTACCCTTTTCCCCTTAACTTTAACCTGAGTTCAAATTTGATGTCTCACTTTGAATATAAGGCAACATTGGCCCTCAACTTTTTAAATCAGATAATATTTTGGTCCCTTTTGACCTTAAGTGGTTTGATGGATAATGTGCCAGTGGTTGCATAAACATGTGGCACATCAACAAAATAAAATTGAATCTATAAGAATAGAATATCATGGCTCATCGTTGCGTACTCATCTAAACTTGCTAAGACAAGGCATGGTGTTTAGGTTGGTGTTTGTAAAAATAAACCGGTTTTTGCTTATGCACCGGTGATTATTTTTTATAAAAGAGGTGCCTGAGTAAGCGTCTCTCCTCTATAAATAAGCGTCGAGCACCTTTCTGCACCTTGCATTGTACTTGGCTTAAAGTATTGTCTCTCAATACTCTCGCTGTATCTTGTGTCTATGCATGTATTTTTTGTGGACATAAGACAATTTGCTAAATTTGAAAGAATAGCTAATTCCAACAACTAGCTTTTATATGGTTGTTCGCATCATATGATCTGGAGTTTTCCCCTTCTCGAAAAAACAATAAGTAGCTTTCATATAACTTTTCTTCCGATTTTAACAATATGAGGAAAAAAATATTTTTTTTAAAAGGGGATGACCCCGGCCTCTGCATCGTATGATGCACACATCCATTTTATTAAGAATGAAACAAGACCAATATTTTTTTGGAAATGGAGGCTAAACAAGACCAAATATACAAGGACAATATATGGTGTTTGTTGCACTCTATTTGGGCGATGATTTTCGTACCGGCTCCAAATGGACTGAAACCAACTATGTGACAACCTACCACGCGAATACGTCTGTTCTGGTGGTTTCGAGTGCGTTTGGAAAATCCGACCATCTAGGATCGTTTCTCAGGCGGCATGGTCAAACATTTTGTACACTTAAAATTTTAGGCAATAAATAATTCTAGAAATCCGGCAATACTTCGGATGGTACATAACATGAGGGGGGCACAAATCTTCTAGTGCAAGACTCACCAGTTCCTATGATAAATATTTAAACATTAGTAGATTCATTCCGCAAAAAAAACATTAATAGACTCATCATTGTCAGCAAATACGTCTAAAAGATTTCCTCAAGCAGTGGGGACTATGTAGATTATAAGCAACCGATTCCACTTACATGCAACACTATTTTCTCAGAGTTCTCACATTTGAATTTTATCATATTTGCGCTTTTTGCTTATTTAATTTATATTGCCGCAAAAAACTTGGTTGCTAGTTGCGGTGCTATTGTGATTTGAGTGATTCTAGCAACAAGAATGTGTAGAAGAGGGGGTTTGAATTACTTTCCGTATGGAGGCGAGGCTAATGCAAAGACTAAAAGACGAGCATCGGTATCATGTGGCACCGCCACGTGTTTGAGAGAGAGAGAGAGAGAGAGAAGGGTTGTTGAGACGGTTGCCAGAAGTGCACGACCTTCAGCGAATATTGAAGTTTGGATGATATAGGAGTGTGAAGATATTTAATTGCAGTGTGTTGATGCGAAATACACCTTCAGCGAATATTGAAGTTTTTTATCACTCAAATTTAACAACGACACAATGTAAATATAACATGTAAATACATCGATATATCACGTGTATGTACCGGGACAACCCTTGAAAATCGACACACACTAAATGGCATATAGGACTTGAAATGCGAAACATACAACGTGAACACAAATACTTCACATAGGAGCTGTCGAGTGATCTAGCGACTGAATCAAACATGAAGAGAGCGCCACCGCCAGAATGACGAACACGCCACCATGCACATGGCAGACCTATGCTGATGGAGGTGGTGCCAGGAACGGCATAGGCACGTTGACTGTTGGGATAGAAGGCATCGGCGGCAGTGTCACCTTGGGCATGGAAGGAATGGCGGGCATCGGTGGCACCGTCACCTTAGGCACAACAATGGCGGGCATCGGCGCCAAGGTCACCTTGGGCACGACGACGGCGGGCATCGGGGGCATGGTCACCTTAGGCACGGATGGAACAGCCGGCATAGGAGGCAATGTGACCTGAGGCACGGCGGGCATGGGCACCGCGGGCACCGTTGGCATAGGTGGCACTGTCACGGCTGGAACCGTTGGCACAGCCGGCATCGGCGGCAGGGTCAGCATGGTAGGCACGGCCGGGAGGCCAGGGACAGCAGCCGCAGCGGGTGGGGCAGCCGCCGGGGTGGTGTCGGCCAGGTGGCGTGCGCCATGGCACGTGTGGCCGCCGAGGAGCGTGCACGCCATGATCACGGCCAACAAGCTGGCATTGGAAGCCATTGCTCAGTGCTAGCTAGTAGTTTCTTTGAGACGGTTTAGCTTCGTGCGTGGGTAGTGATTGCAAGTGCAAGGCTGCTCTTGCTCTGTTACGAGTTGGGATGCAAGAACATGGGTCAATAACAGCCAATATATAGCCTTAACTAAGTGCTTAATCAGATTGGTTGTTGGCCAGACTCACATTATAGTGGCCAACACAGCTTTCTCCAGCTTTTGTTGGTAATCGAAGCGCCAGCCGAGGAAGACCGGAGAGTGGATGCACCTGCATGGCTCGAATTTTCTCCGTATTGGTGTGGAGCTGGTGGTGCATGGCTCCAATTTTCTGCTCCTTTCCACCCGGCGGCGCCTGTGCGTCAACGTCTCTGCAGCCTGCACCGCATCTTCCGCCGCCTTGTGTCGTACCTCTGCCTCTGTTGTTGTGCTTGTCCGCGTCATCCTCTGTTTTCGTTACAAGAGGTGATCGAACATCCAAGTGGGCCGCCCATTCATTAGGATTGGGTCACCTCACAAACAACGAGTTCTTTTTAAAGGAGCAGTGACCCATGTTTTTTCTTGCGGGGAAACTTTGGATTTATTCATCTTTAATTATAGCAGTACAACAAAAAAAAACTACATCAGATCCGTAGACCACCTAACGGTGACTACAAACACTGACGGAAGCCGAAGGTGCGCCGCCCTCATTCCTCCCTCCCTCGTTGCAGTCAGGCAAAACTTGTTGTACTAGTAGATAATTAGAAAATTGTCGTGCGGGATCCAATGTGAAGACACATGAATGTAGTCAAAAGACGACCGGATCCAAGCAGATCCACCAAAAACAGATCCGCCACAGACACACCTCAACACGCCCGCCGACGATCTAGACACATCACCAGAACGGTGCCTAGACGGGGAGAACCTTATTACATCTTCAGGGAGCTACCGCCGTCTTGCCTTCTTGAGGAGGACACAAATCCTAATAAAACTCAAAGAAACATCTGAAAACGAAGCCCTCCCGCCGGCAAGGACCAGGATCCACTGTGCCCCAATGACCCTAAGGCCACCGGAGATGAGGTGGGCCGATGGCAACACCAGCGGGAGACAGAGGAACCCAATTTTTTTGGAAGGACTCAGGCTGCATACGAACCATGTATTTAAGTGGCTGAGTTTTCTATATACTATTTATATTTTGATTAGTCTTTGAAACAACATTGTAATCGTTAGTTTTCATACTAATACACTCATATTACATCATAAATGACAGTAAAATAAGGAAAACATCTTTGTCGAATATGATGATACTTTTTCAAAAATGTCGTTTGGTGCTCGAGCCACACGTAGCTCGTTATCACTAGCGATTGGTGGGCATTGTGATTCGCAACCCACAACATGACTCGCACCATATATAACTGTTCATGGACTTATTTTTCACGTATAGGTCCTTGACACTAACAATTATGGGGGATGCGGTGATACAGAACACAATACAAGGACATGCAAGAAAAGTAAGACGTCAATGGGGGGGGGGGGGGGGGGGCAATCGTAGCACAAGCCAGTCTGGTGGTAGATGACATTCCGATGGTGAATTAGGAGGCAGGCGTGGTGGTTGTCGTCGTAGAGGACAGGCGAATGTTATACATGGTGGCGATGGTCGTAGAGGGGGTTCTAGTGGTGTTCGTGGTCGTACAGGACGAAGGAGTGGTAGAAGATCGGCTTTTGATTATTTATGTAATCAAAATGGTTGACATAGTATGGATGGTAAATATATTTTTCATACTATTCTGAGCACATCTTGTTTTTTTACACTTTTTTTTGTTCATGTCATTTGCTAACAAGTGTTATTGTTGTAGGCATGGATTCATCTGATTCCAGGACGAAGCCGTCGTCTGCCGATCGAGAGAACATGTCGAAGACGTGGAGGGGCCAACTTGCACAAGAAGGGCGAGGATGTGAAAAACACCACCATGTTGGTGTGGTGGTGTTTGCGTTGTGAAGGTGTCCACTAGCCGAAAGAAGCTATGGACATAAGGTAGAGGATTTATGTATCCCAACTACGCACATGATCGTGGGTGGCCAACTAACTCCTCTGACCGCCCACCGACATGTTAAACAAATAAACATGGCATGCAAGTGATCTCATTTGCATCATTGTGTATCACTAACACAAACACTTCTTGTATCTAGTCACCTCCTACTCTTTGCAAGTACTATACTTGGATAGATCACGAAGTACCAAAAAATGTCCAAGAGGACCAATATTGAGATTGTCTACGGAGGCAGCAGTTGTTCAATGAAGTCTTCCATGAAGCGCAAGAGAATGAGCGTCATGGGAAGGAGTGGAAGGAGCGAAAGAAGCGTGAGGACGAGAGGGCGCGCAAAGAGACGGTGGGCTGTGAGGACGAGAGGGTAATGAAGCTTGATAGAGCTCGCCTTGCATTCTTGCACAAGAGAAGAATGAGGCACGCGACAAGAAGGGGAAATGGCCCCCTGTGACCCAGTAGACAAGGGGTAATGGCCACGATAATAGACTTGCGGTATGATGAACTTTTCAGTTCGAGACTTGTTGTGTGTAATGAACTTCCAAGTCATTCGAGACTTCTCGTGTGTGATGACCTTTCATGTCATTAAAGACTTGTTGTGTGATGAACTGAGTAATGTGCTATGAAAAGACTATGTCGATTCAAATGCTTTGCCAGCTATGAAATCTTGTGAATTTCGGGTGTTTGGCAATGTTTGGAACATGAGAATCACCGAAAATTAGATTTCTGATCAGTACCTAACCAAACATGAGCATCACCGAAAATTGATAAATCTTACTTCTTACCTACACATTTTCAATGTCCAACGCTCGATGCTCCCTGTCGTACTCTTGAATTAAATTGTCGTACCAAGGTCCATTATCCGCTATCCTACAAAAGTATGAAAAAAATTATATCAAGTAATTTGGCATAACAACATCAACACAGCAACATAGATGATATCCAACAACATCTACATAAACATAGCTATATCTTTCAATTTTCCATTCACAATATCGGACTAAATGGATTTGCTTCTAAAAATAATGCATTCTTATTGCCATAATTTAAAAAAAACATCCTCTCAAATCGATTCATATCCAAGTCATCTACATACACACATATTGATTCTCCTTTTAAGCATACCACATACACACAGACACGTCATATAAACCAAACCATATTGTCATACCACATAGACACATCATATATTTTTATACCACATACACACATCATCTAAACATAATGGACTTGCTTGTACACAATAAACCAAATTGCTACCACATACACACATCATCTACAATCAAACCAAATTATCAAACAAACAATTCCACATAAAACCATCAAATATTCATCATCTCTCTTGAAAATATCCTATGGGACAACATACACAAAAACAAAATAGATTGCCCTACATATTCACCAACACTTCATCTACTCACTAGCAATCATCTACTAACTACAAAAAAAATCTAAATCAAATAAAGTACCTACCCATCTATCATCACCCAGTGTTGAATAATGCAACAAAAATAGGAGATTTCAACCGAAATAAATTGGAGGAAACGGGGGAGAATGCCTCAAGGGCACTTGTGGACCTCAGAACTATGAATTTGAGGGGTGGAAAGAGGGGATCTAGAGGGATTTGGTTGGGGGGGGGGGGTCTCTGTTCTTTCTTCGGTTGCCGCCGAGGGATAGGGATGATGGGGTGGGCTCAGCCCGCACGGCTGTTTAAACAATTAGGCAAAAACACCACAGATTGTGGCGTTTTGGGTCGGGGAAGGTGCTACGTCTCGAGCTTGCGTTGGTTTTCCCCGAAGAGGAGGGGATGATGCAGCGCAGTAGCGTAAGTATTTCCCTCAGTTTTTTAGAACCAAGGTATCAATCCAGTAGGAGGCCACGCGCAAGTCCCTCGTACCTGCACAAAATGATAGCTACTCGCAACCAACGTGATTAGGGGTTGTCAATCCCTTCACGGTCACTTACGAGAGTAAGATCTGATAGAGATAATATTTTTGGTATTTTTGGTATAAATATGCAAAGTGAAAAGAAAAAGCAAAGCAAGTAAATAAAGTGATGGAGATTGATATGATGAGAATAGACCCGGGGTCCATAGGTTTCACTAGTGGCTTCTCTCAAGAGCATAGATATTCTACGGTGGGTGAACAAATTACTGTTGAGCAATTGATGAATTGAGCATAGTTATGAGGTTATCTAGGCAATGATCATGTATATAGGCATCACGTCCGTGACAAGTAGACCAAACGATTCTGCATCTACTACTATTACTCCACTCATCGACCGCTATCCAGCATGCATCTAGAGTATTAAGTTAAAAACAGAGTAACGCCTTAAGCAAGATGACATGATGTAGAGGAATAAATTCATGCAATATGATAAAGACCCCATCTTGTTATCCTCGATGGCAACAATACAATACGTGCCTTGCAACCCTTTACATCACCGGTAAATACACCGCAAGATTGAACCCAAAGCCAAGCACTTCTCCCATTGCAAGAACTACCAATCTAGTTGGCCAAACCAAACGGATAATTCGAAGAGACTTGCAAAGATAACTTAATCATACATAAAATAATTCAAAGAAGAATCAAATATTTTCCATAGATAAGTTGGATCATAAACCCACAATTCATCGGTCTCAACAAACACACCGCAAAAACAAGATTACATCGAATAGATCTCCATGAGAGAGGGGGAGAACATTGTATTGAGATCCAAAAGAGAGAAGAAGCCATCTAGCTACTAACTATGGACCCGAAGGTCTGAAGTAAACTACTCACACTTCATCGGAGGGGCTATGGTGTTGATGTAGAAGCCCTCCGTGGTGTATGCCCTCCCGTGAGCTCCTAACAGGCCCCAAGATGGGATCTCGTGGATACATGAAGGCACGGCGGTGCAATTAGGTTTTGGCCCGTCCCCAGATCTGTTAGTAATGAGGTATATATAGGAGGAGGGAATACGTCGGTGGAGCGTCAGGGGACCCACGAGGCAGGGGGGGCGCGCCCAGGGGGGAGGGCGCGCCCCCCACCCTCGTGACCGCCTCTGGCACTCCTTGGAGTAGGGTCCAAGTCTCCTGGATCACATTCGGTGAGAAGATCACGTTCAAGGTTTCATTCCGCTTTGGACTCCGTTTGATATTCTGCTTCTTCTAACACCGAAATAGGCAAAAACAGCAATTAAGGTTGGGCCTCCGGTTAATAGGTTAGTCCCAAAAATAATATAAAAGTGGAAAATAAAGCCCATTATAGTCCAAAACAATAGACAAAGTAGCATGGAGCAATCAAAAATTACAGACACGTTGGAGACGTATCGGGCATCCCCTAGCTTAATTCCTCGTCATTCTCGAGTAGGTAAATGATAAAAGAGAATTTTTGATGCGGAGTGATACTTTGGCATAATTTCAATGTAAATCTTCTTAATTGTGATATGAATATTCAGATCCGAAAGATTCAAGACAAAAGTTCATACTGATATAAAAATAATAATACTTCAAGCATACTAATCAAAATAATTATGTCATCTCAAAATAACATGGCCAAAGAAAGTTCATCCCTACAAAATCATATAGTTAGGCTATGCTTTGTTTTCGTCACACAAAGATGTTCCCAACTTCTATACCCCCGATGACAAGCCAAGCAATTGTTTCATACTTAAATAATCTTAAACTTTTTCAACCTTCACGCAATACATGAGCGTGAGCCATGGATATAGCACTATGGGTGGAATAGAGTATGATGATGGGGATTGCGGGGAGAAGACAAAAAGGGAGAAAGTCTCACATTGACAAGGATAATCAACGGGCTAAGGAGATGCCCATCAATTGATGTCAACATGAGGAGTAGGGATTTCCATGCAACGGATGCACTAGAGCTATGAATGCTCAACAAAAGAAAACTAGTGGGTGTGCATCCAACTTGCTTGCTCATGAAGACCTAGGGCATTTGAGGAAGCCCATCGTAGGAATATACAAGCCAAGTTCTATAATGAAAAATTCCCACTAGTATGAAAGGACAACTTATGAAACTCACTATATGGAAAACATGGTGCTACTTTGAAACACAATATATGAGACTCACTACATGAAGAACAAGGTGCTACTTTGAAGCACAAAATATGAGACTCACTACATGAAGAACAAGGTGCTACTTTGAAGCACAAGTGTGGAAAAAGAGATAGTAGCATTGCCCTTTTTTTTGGCCTTTCTTTTTTTGGCCTTTCTCTTTTTTTTTAATTTATTTGGGAAATGCTCTAATAATGATGATCATCACACTTCTATTGATTACAACATGAGGACTACAACTCGAAACTAGAACAAGTTATGACTCTATATGAATGCCTCCATGTGTATCGGGATGGTGCAATGAATCAAGAGTGACATGTATAAAAAATAATGCATGGTGGCTTTGCCACAAATACGATGTCAACTACATGATCATGCAATGGCAATATGACAAAAGTAATGTATGTCATATTAATGATGAACGGAACGGTGGAAAGTTGCATGGCAATATATCTTGGAATGGCTATGGAAATGCCATAATAGGTAGGTATGGTGGCTGTTTTGAGGAAGATATAAGGAGGTTTATGTGTGATAGAGCGTATCATATCATGGGGTTTGGATGCACCAACGAAGTTTGCGCCAACTCTCAATGTGAGAAAGGGCAATGCACGGTACCGAAGAGGATAGCAATGGCAGAAAGGTAAGAGTGCGTATAATCCATGGACTCAACATTAGTCAAAAGAACTCATATACTTACTGCAAAAATTTAGAAGTCGTCAAAAATCAAGTACTACGCGCATGCTCCTAGGGGGATAGATTGGTAGGAAAAGACCATCGCTCGTCCCCGACCGCCACTCATAAGGATGCACAAGCTAGGTACACTTCATGCTTCAAATTTGTTACACAACTTTAACCATACGTGCATGCTACGGGATTTACTAACTTCAACACAAGCATTTCTCAAATTCACAACTACTCAACTAGCATGACTTTGATATTATCACCTCCATATCTCAAAACAATTATCAAGTATGAAACTTATCTTAGTATTCAACGCACTCAAAAGAAAGTTTCACATATCTTGAACACCAAGTATATTAACATTAAGCAAATTACCATGCTATTAACGACTCTCAAAATAATCTAAGTGAAGCATGAGAGATCAAGTTTCTTTAAAACAAATCCACCACCGTGCTCTAAAAGATCTAAGTGAAGCACTAGAGCAAAAATTATCAAGCTCAAAAGATATAAGTGAAGCACTATGAGCAAAAACTATCAAGCTCAAAAGATATAAGTGAAGCACATAGAGTATTCTATCAAATTCTAATTCATATATGGCTCTCTCAAAAGGTGTGTATAGAAAGGATGATTATGGTGAACTAACAAGAAAAGACTCAAATAATACAAGACGCTCCAAGCAAAACACATATCATGTTGGTGAATAAAAATATAGGTCCAAGTAAATTACCGATGGAAGTGGACGAAAGAGGGGATGCCTTCCGGGGCATCCTCAAGCTTTGACTTTTTGGTGTCCTTGGATTATCTTGGGGGTCCCATGGGCATCCCCAAGCTTAGGCTCTTGCCACTCCTTGTTCCATAATCCATCAAAAGAATTCACCCAAAACTTGAAAACTTCACAACACAAAACTCAATAGGAATCTCGTGAGCTCCGTTAGAGAAAGAAAACAAAATTCTACTTTAAGGTACTGTAATGAACTCATTCTTTATTTATATTGGTGTTAAACCTAATTTATTCCAACTTCTTTATGGTTCATAAACTATTTTACTAACCATAGATTCATCAAAATAAGCAAACAACACACGCAAAACAGAATCTGTCAAAAACAGAACAGTCTGTAGTAATCTGTAACTAACGCAAATTTCTGAAACCCAAAAAATTCTACCAAAATTAGATGACCTGGAAAATTTGTTTATTGATCAGCAGAAATTGGAGTCAGTATTTTATCACGTTCTGGTGATTTTTAACAATTCGGGCACTGAGCACAAAGATTCTGGAAATTACAGCAAGATCAAATAACTATCATCCAAGAAGATCCAATAGGTCCAACTTGGCACAAACACTAATTAAAAGATAAAACCACATCTAAACAGAGGTTAGATGGCTTATTTATTCCTAAACAGAAGCAAAAACAAAAAACACACAATAAAATTGGGTTGCCTCCCAACAAGCGCTATCGTTTAACGCCCCTAGCTAGGCATAAAAACAAGGATAGGTCTAGGTATTGCCATCTTTAATTTTCAATTTTTTAGCGGAGTCATGCTCAAATCCGGGGCGTTCTTCCCTCTTCCCGTCATACTCGGAAATTTTTAGATCTAAAGAATCCAACCATTTATTGCAAAGAGTAATCAACGTATTCATACGGTTAAGATTTCCGCTAATATTTTTAAGAGGCTCAAGAGACTTTTGTAAAATCTTTGTTACTTCACAAATCTACTCAAACACTTGGGTTTCTTCCTGGGTAGGATGAGATCCTCCCTTTTGGGGTAGTGATCCCACTATTCCCTCTATAATCTCATGCGCAATATTGGGATCAATATTAATGAAATTTCCCTTGGCAATGCAATCCAAGAGTTGTCTATGCGTCATGTTTAACCCAACATAAAAATTGCGAAGAAGAATTCTAAAGTTCACCTCTAGGGTGCACTTACGATAAGATTCCATCATCCTATACCAAGCATCTTTTAAGTTTTCTCCTTGCCTTTGCTTGAAGTGAAGAACTTCAAACTCGGGAGACATAGGAGCAGATAAGGAATTCGACATAACGGCAAACAAGCGAACTAACGCACGAGCAAACAAACGGCAAAGCAAAAAGGAGGAGGAGATTGGGAAAGAGAGGGCGAATAAAACGGCAAGGGTGAAGTGGGGGAGAGGAAAACGAGAGGCAAATGGCAAATAATGTAATGCGAGAGATAGGGATTGTGATGGGTACTTGGTATGTTGACTTTATGTAGACCTCCCGCAACGGCGCCCAGAAATCCTTCTTGCTACGCCTCGAGCTTATGCTGGTTTTTTCCCCAAGAGGAGGATGATGCAGCACAGTAGCGTAAGTATTTCCCTCAGTTTTTGAGAACCAAGGCATCAATCCAGTAGGAGGCCACGCGCAAGTCCCTCGTACCTGCACAAAACGATAGCTACTAGGTTGTCAATCCCTTCTCGGTCACTTACGAGAGTAAGATCTGATAGAGATAATATTTTTGGTATTTTTGGTATAAAGATGCAAAGTGAAAAGTAAAAGCAAAGCAAGTAAATAAAGTGATGGAGATTGATATGATGAGAATAGACCCGGGGGCCATAGTTTCACTAGTGGCTTCTCTCAAGAGCATAGATATTCTACGGTGGTGAACAAATTACTGTTGAGCAATTGATGTAATTGAGCATAGTTATGAGGTTATCCAGTGCAATGATCATGTATATAGGCATCACGTCCGTGACAAGTAGACCGAAACGATTCTGCATCTACTACTATTACTCCACTCATCGACCACTATCCAAAGATGCATCTAGAGTATTAAGTTAAAAACAGAGTAACGCCTTAAGCAAGATGACATGATGTAGAGGAATAAATTCATGCAATATGATAAATACCCCATCTTGTTATCCTCGATGGCAACAATACAATACGTGCCTTTGCAACCCTTTCACATCCGGGTAAGGACACCGCAAGATTGAACCCAAAGCCAAGCACTTCTCCGATTGCAAGAACTACCAATCTAGTTGGACAAAGCAAACGGATAATTCGAAGAGACTTGCAAAGATAACTTAATCATACATAAAAGAATTCAGAGAAGAATCAAATATTTTCCATAGATAAGCTGGATCATAAACCCACAATTCATCGGTCTCAACAAACACACCGCAAAAAGAAGATAACATCGAATAGATCTCCACGAGAGAGGGGGAGAACATTGTATTGAGATCCAAAAAGAGAGAAGAAGCCATCTAGCTACTAACTATGTGAAGGAAATATGCCCTAGAGGCAATAATAAAGTTATTATTTATTTCCTTATTTCATGATAAATGTTTATTATTCATGCTAGAATTGTATTAACCGGAAACATAATACATGTGTGAATACATAGACAAACATAGTGTCACTAGTATGCCTCTACTTGACTAGCTCGTGAATCAAAGATGGTTAAGTTTCCTAGCCATAGACATGAGTTGTCATTTGATTAACGGGATCACATCATTAGGAGAATTATGTGATTGACTCGACCCATTCCGTTAGCTTAGCCCTTGATCGTTTAGTATATGTTGCTATTGCTTTCTTCATGACTTATACATGTTCCTATGACTATGAAATTATGCAACTCCCGTTTACCGGAGGAACACTTTGTGTGCTACCAAACGTCACAACGTAACTGGGTGATTATAAAGGAGCTCTACAGGTGTCTCCAAAGGTACTTGTTGGGTTGGCGATTTCGAGATTAGGATTTGTCACTCCGATTGCTCGGAGAGGTATCTCTGGGCCCACTCGGTAATGCACATCACTATAAACCTTGCAAGCATTGTAACTAATGAGTTAGTTGCAGGATGATGTATTACGAACGAGTAAAGAGACTTGCCGTAACGAGATTGAACTAGGTATTGAGATACCGACGATCGAATCTCGGGCAAGTAACATATCGATGACAAAGGGAACAACGATGTTGTTATGCGGTCTAACCGATAAAGATCTTCAGAGAATATGTAGGAGCCAATATGAGCATCCAGGTTCCGCTTATTGGTTATTGACCGGAGGCATGTCTCGGTCATGTCTACATTGTTCTCGAACCCGTAGGGTCCGCACG